>CM038147.1:16201632-16801632 GCA_021437245.1 Aegilops speltoides | reverse complement strand
TTCTTGTGAAAAAAAGACTCTCTACTAAAACTAACTTAATTGTTTCTTTATCTAAACAGCCCTGAGCTTTTATTTACGTGTTCTTCATTATTTTGCAAACCTATCACTTTATACTTACAAAGTACTTCTAGTTTCGTACCTGTTCTAGGTAAAGCAAATAATAAGTGTGCGTAGAGTTGTATCAGTGGTCGATAGAACTTGAGAGAAATATAAATTCTACCTTTAGTTCCTCACCGGGTTTGACACTCTTACTTTTTTGGCTACAATTGATCCCCTACTCTTGTGGGTTATCACCAGGGTGGGGTCTTGTTGGACACGACCTCTCCGGTCTCTTCGATTACCGGGGGAGGCATAGTGCTTGATGCGGTCCCGCTCTCTGCTAGCTCGCAGGGCCTGGCCCACAGTGGTGCCAAAGGTGCAGCCCACACAGGGCCCAAAATTCTGAGGGGCCCCATATTTTTTTATAGGTACAGTAACAGTAAACGTAACTGGACCGAGCGGTGAGCGACTAGGCCCATCGAGCAAGAGCGAGGCCATCGAGCGGACGGAGCGCTGGGACTCCTCCAGATCGCTACGAGATCAGGCGACGAGGCAGCACTCAGAAAAAAAAAAGCGACAAGGGCATCACTAATTAGCTACGTTATCTAAAAAATACTAGATGCTACTATAAAAAAAACATTAGATCGCTACAGCCGCAGCTCTGCAGGGATCAGATCGCTGGAGCCGTCGACGGCTGGACGCCTGGAGCCCTTGACGTTGTCACGTCGACGCCTCGTCCCGCCTCCTCCCTCGGTAGCTCTCGCTCGGTCCCTGGTCCTTACTCCTTAGACCGATCCAATTTCGGATTCAGGCTGACTTAAGCGACAGGCCACTGCTGCGGTGCCGCCGTTGACTTCCTTGACTCCTTTCTTAAATTTCAGACTCGTCGACGTCATCTCATCGGATTGATCGGTCACCGACGCTAGCCTTCAGGTGCTTAGCGAGTCATTCTTTTTGGTTAACTTCGGTTCCTACTCCTAAATCCTAATTCTTAATTTTCTAATTATTTATTGACAGGGATCGTTACTTCATTAGAGATTGTTTCTTACCTCCCCGGTTAAAGATCACAGGACCAAAAATTAGGTGAGTTAGACGGTTCGTCTAATTCCCAAGCATTGACGCATGATGTCCAATTGATATATGCTATGTATAAATTCAATTTTATTTTATTCATCTTCTTTATCTTGTGTTTCAATAATACAGATTTGAGTCATCATGGGGAAACATCAGTCGGGTGCCTATAAGCGCAAGAAAAAAGCAGAAGAAGAAAATTTAATTAATAAATCTTTTAAAGGTGGTATGGACAGTTTTGTTATTGTTAAAAAAAAGGCACCGCAAGTGTCATCTGGTAATCAGTCTACGGATCCTTCTACCCTTGCACTTGCAATTGTTCCTTACAATGATTCTAGAGATAGTCACACAGAGACAGATAATATGGACGTAGAGGAAGATAATATTGATGTTAACTTGAATAGTTCACCTCAAGAGGATGTTGATGATTCTTTTGGGTCTGATATATTTGATCCAAGAAACTGGGATTCTCTTAATTCTAAACAGATTGATATCTTAGCACAGAAGGGTCCAAAAACAGACAAGTCAGCTAAAGGTCCCAAAGATAGATATCGTAAAAGGTTTACTTCAGTATTCTATACTAGAATCCTATCAAATGGAGAGTATTGTGATAGAGACTGGCTTGTCTATTCTAAACAACTTGATAGAGTCTTTTGTTTTGGTTGTAAATTATTTGCAAAAGGTCACCGGAAAGGTCAGTTGGCAAATGAGGGTTCTAATGATTGGTCACATATGACCAATAGACTAAAAGATCATGAGACAAGTGTGGATCATGTTTCGAGTATGACTAATTGGTATGAGTTGCGTAGTAGATTGGAAAAACATCAAACTATTGATAAAGCTGCTCAACGACAACTTGAGAAAGAGAAGGACCATTGGAGAAAGGTATTATTCAGAATTGTTTGCATTGTAAAATTTCTTGCAAAGCATAATCTAGCATTCCGTGGTACTAATGGCAAGTTGTATGAAGATAGCAATGGTAATTTCTTGGGTTTGGTAGAGATGTTGGCTGAATTTGACCCCGTTATTCAGGAGCATGTTCGTCGTATTACAAATGAAGAAACTCATGCTCATTATCTTGATCATAAGATTCAGAATGAATTGCTACACTTGCTTGCTTCTTCTATTAGGTATGAAATTATCAATAAAATAAAGAGCACAAAGTATTTCTCTGTCATACTTGATTGTACCCCTGATGCAAGTCACCAAGAGCAAATGTCTTTAATTATAAGATATGTGGATTCATCTTCAAGTCAAGTTTGCATAGAAGAGTCCTTTCTAGGATTTCTAGATGTAAATGATACAACCGGCCAGGGACTTCTCGATGTGCTAGAGAAGGAGCTAAAACTTCTTGATCTTGATATAAATGATGTGCGAGGACAATGTTATGATAATGGATCAAATATGAAAGGAACGCATCAAGGGGTACAAAGGAAACTTTTGGATGTAAATCCTAGAGCTTTTTATTCAGCTTGTGGTTGTCATAGCCTTAATTTAACACTTCGTGATATGGCCAAGACTTGTAGTAAAGCAAAGGACTTTTTTGGAATCATCCAACGCATCTATACAATTTTTTTTCCAATTCTACTAAGAAATGGCATATTTTGAAAGAAAACGTATCAGGATTGACTCTCAAGTCTGTGTCCGCTACATGTTGGGAGAGTCGTGTTGAAAGTGTTAAAGCTATCAGATTTCAATGTTCAGACATTCGGGAGGCTCTACTTCAGGTAACCAATATGTTCATATTAATAGTGATGTAATTCCTTTAGGCTTTGACTAAATCCAACCATAACATTTATGGACTTTCTTTTAATTTCAGGTATCTGGAATTGATAGTGATCCAAAGGCAAGCAGTGAGGCTCTAGGTTTGGCAAATAATGAACTTGGAGAGTATGAATTTATCGTGGCAATAGTCATATGGTATGAGGTATTGTTTGCTGTCAATTTAGTAAGCAAAAACTTGCAAACAAAGGATATGCTTATTGATGTTGCTATTGAGAAAGTGAAAGGGCTAATTTCTTTCTTCGAGGGGCACAGGGAAACTGGTTTCTTAGAAGCATTGGAGATAGCCAAAGAAATTGCACTTGAGATGGATATTGGTGCAACATTTTGTAAAGGGAGAGAGATTAAAAGAAAGAAACAGTATGATGAGAACCTAGACGACACAAATTTTGCCACACGGTCTGCAGAGGAATCATTTAGAATCAACTATTTTACACCAATTGTCGATCAAGCAATTTCCTCACTCACAAGGAGATTTGAGCAATATCAAGGTTACCAGAAAAATTTTGGTTTCTTATTTACCTCTGAAACATTGCGTTCATTGGATAAGGATAGTTTGAAATCCTCTTGTATTAATCTTGAGGCTGCCCTTATGAAGGATAAACAATCTGATATTGATGCCAATGATCTGTTTGTTGAGTTGAAGTTCCTTCAAAATTTCATGCCAAAAGAAAATATCGGACCTGTTGAAATTCTGAATTTTTTAAAGCGGCATGACTGTTTTCCCAATGCAAGTATTGCATATAGAGTTCTGTTGGCCATTCCTGTGACAGTTGCACCGGCAGAAAGAAGTTTTTCTAAGTTGAAGCTATTGAAGTCCTATATGCGTACTACTATGACACAACAAAGACTCAATGATTTGGCCACAATAGCACTTGAGAGTGAAGTGTTGGAGAAGATTGATTACAAGGATATCATTGAAGATTTCAAATCAAAGAATACTAAAAGAATGAAGTTTTTCAAATAAATAGCAGCCGGGAGTTGAATAGGTATGATTTTTTATACGTCCAATTGTTATGTAAGACATTATATTATATATATTATGAAAAAATCTGCTTGATTTATATTAATATATACATTATAATTGCTCGTTAGGTTATTTTTTAGTGAGATAGGGCCCCATTTTTTAGTTTGGCACAGGGCCCCAGATTTTGTCCGCCCGGCCCTGCTAGCTCGGCTGGCTGAGAGTCTCCCTCTGAGGCCCGATCAGTGGGGAGGTTGCGCGGCGGGCTGCGAGTAGGCATATGGTTAATGGTGAACTTAGTATGAACGCGCTGGAGTGTCTTCAGATGCATACCTCTAGGCGTGGGGCTTGACCCTTGGGTTCCTTTGGGGAACCTCTTCGGAAGCATCAATCTCCTCGGCGGAGTCCGATCTGTCGTCAGACAGGGCCACTTTGGCCCTACATTGTCTCTTCGGGGCGGGAGGAGGCTGATCCTCCTCGGTGTCCTCAGATGCCGCCCTCCTCCTTGTTCAGGAGGAATCGCTTTCCTCCCCGTCCTCTCCCTGCGCTTACTCTCCGTCATGAGTGGAGGGGGTTTGGGTTTCCCCGGACTTCGTGTCCGTGGGTCCTCTAGGATGGAGGCCTTCTCAGGCCTCCCTCTTCCCTTCTTTCTTCTTCTCCTTCTTCTCCGGCGCCTTGTACGACCCCACGACTAGCATCTCTGTCACCAGGGCCATCCTGGGGCCCTCGGGCTTCAGCCATCTCCGAGGATGAAGGGTTAAGGATTTAACTACTTTGTCAAAAAGGAGTATTCAAACATAATATGACTTATTGTACCTCGTGAGGGGGGTTGGCGGCTGTCGGTGTCAAAACCGGCGGATCTCGGGTAGGGGGTCCCGAACTGTGCGTCTAGGCGGATGGTAACAGGAGACGAGGGACACGATGTTTTACCCAGGTTCGGGCCCTCTTGATGGAGGTAAAACCCTACGTCCTGCTTGATTAATATTGATGATGTGTATTACAAGAGTGGATCTACCACGAGATCAATGAGGCTAAACCCTAGAAGCTAGCCTATGGTATGATTGTTGTAATGGAGGTTATGTCCTACGGACTAAAGCCCTCCGGTTTATATAGACACCGGAGAGGGCTAGGGTTACACAGAGTCGGTTACAATGGTAGGAGATCTACATATCCGTATTCCCAAGCTTGCCTTCCACGCCAAGGAAAGTCCCATCCGGATACGGGACGTAGTCTTCAATCTTGTATCTTCGTAGTCTTGGAGTCCGGCGGACGATGATAGTCCGGCTGTCCGGACACCCCCTAGTCCAGGACTCCCTCTGCGGCGTCGAGGCTGATATCTTCTGCCTTGGCCGACTACTCCTTCTGCAGCTTGAAGAGCACCTTCCACAGCTTGGCATGGGAGGTGCGGAAGAAGTTGAGCACGGTGGCGGTGTCCTCTGGCTTGCAGGACCACATGGGGGAGTCCTGTCGTGGGAACGGTTTCGACAATAGAGAGGGAGTTGTATAAGGGAGCATGATCTATCGAGATGCATATGGGTGACACGGTGTTTTAGCGAGTTCGGGCATCTCGCTATGGAGATAACAGCCCTACGTCTCGTGCTACTTTGTTTTATCTGAGTATGTATCTGGAGATTACAATGAGAGAGAGAGAGAGGAGGACGGATCCCGATGCTAGAGCTAAGTCCTGAGACTAATGGCGAGAGAGTCGAGGGAGAAGAATGAGAACCCGTCGAGCAATGCGGTGGTGGGTGGCTTATATAGAGTGCGCCACCCCTCACCTTTTATGTTTCAAATTCGAGCATCAATGCCAAAATATCAGCCCACTATGAAACCTCCACTATGAAGATGACGTTTCTACTACCTTGCTGACTGTTGGTCTTTACACGTCCGAGTGAGTCATATAGCCCAGTGGTTGCCTGTCATCTGAGTGGATGGTATGTCGATGCGTCCGAGTGGATAGTATGTCTGAATGTGATTTATTTGGACCCACCTGCTGTGTGGACCCCCATGTTTTACAATATTTTGACCCTTCGTGGGCCTATCTGTTATGTGTATCCCCAACAAGTCTTGGTCTTAAAAGGGCAGGAGGCGGTGGCGGAGCATGATCGGGGTCACATTGGTCAGTTCGCTCCCCTGCTCTATAATCTAGGATATCCGGCGCTGCAATGACTCCACCTCCGTGGTCGATCCCCAGCCGAGGCCTTTCGTGGTCCACGAGACCAGCCTCGTGGGTGGTCCAGATCTGAAAGCTGGGATTTCCACCCAATCCGCACCTCGCGGCTCCGTGATATAGAACCACTCTTTCTGCTAGATCTTGACGGTCTCTATGAAGGCGCCTTTCGGCCATGCCACTCAGGGGAGTTTGCTGACCATCGTCACCCCACAGTCCATCTATTGCCCACCAACAATCTTGGGCTTGATGTTGAAGACCTTGAGCCACAAGCTGAAGTGTGGCCGGACTCGTAGAAAGGCCTTGCAGATGATGATGAAGGCCGAGAAGTGCAGGAAGGAGTTCGGGGCAAGATCATGGAAATCTAACCCGTGGAAGAACATCAACCCTCTAACAAAGGGGTGGAGAGGGAAACCAAGTCCCCGGATGAAGTGGGGAAGAAACACCACCCTCTCGCTCGGTCATGGCGTGGGGACGACTTGGCCCTCCTACGGGAGGCGATGAGCGACATTGGACGCTAGAGGATGGCGTCTTCAGCTCCAGGATGGCGTCTTCAGTAACGCTAGAGGCCTCCCACTTTTCCTTGGAGCCCGAGCTGGCCATGGACGATCCAGGAAATGGCCGGAGAAGTCTTTTGGAAGGACGGATGGATCTAAGCGCTGGAGCTCAGGAGATTGGGAATGCGATGGGAAGGGGTGAAGTTAGAGCGTGCAGTGAAAATGGTGGTTGTTCCCCTTTTATAAACAAGTGGTAGTCTATAGTTTAGAATGGTGTGATGTGGGCATGAGGAGGAATATGAAGAATGTGACAATTGACCAACTCGCTACATCGATTTTCTGATCCTACTGAAGTGTGGGTGACGGCTACGGAGATGGCGACAACAACGACAAAGGAGCCTGCCGTGGGACGAGACCGCAATAGCGAGGCAAGTGGCCGCTGACTTGCGGTTGTGGGCTGTGGCAACACGATCAATTCGACACGAGGAGTGAACGCAATCAAGGGTTTTGGCAGACACACACACACACACACACACACACACACACACACACACACACACACACACACACACACACACACGCACACGTACACGTACGTACGTACGTATGCATGCATGTGTATGTGAGCAGGTGCCTTGAGTGATCACTTGCCTACATGAGCACGCTAATTGATTCTTCATGTTGCCTCAAAATACAATCGGTATCCTTGAAGTTAGTCAATGTGGCTCTAAAGGGACGTAATATACAATCCCAAGAGACTATACATGATGCTCGGTATATCAATGCAGGCACAAATGTCCTCAAGTACGGACGAACGGGCGGGAGCAGGACAGCTGCGCCATGATGGTTCGTAGGCTGAAGCAGGCAAACCATAGGGCATACTGGGTACCCACAACGCCCGGATACCCAAAGAATGGTGATGAAGCAATGGATCGATGGAAGGCACGACAGGTGACACCGAAGCTAACAACTTTTGATACTTCCTTCTTACACTCTCGATAGCTTCCTTACTTACAACATAACTCACATCTTCCTTATGTACCATACCACCAGTTCTGGACAGTATCGCTAGAACATTGCATGTAGTCTACTTTCTCCGTTCCTAAATATAAGTCATTTTAAAGATTTCAATGAGGAAGCAACTTGCATACTCGTGCTTCGCCATTCATGCACTGACCGCTTTAATTTTCCCTTTCTGACCAAGTCTCTGTATTTTGTTGATGAGCAACATCATAAGAAATGACCAAGTCTCTGTATTTTGTTGATGAGCAACATCATAAGAAATGACCAAGTCTCTGTATTTTGTTGATGAGCAACATCATAAGAAATCAACTGGTTTCAACAGCTAGTTGCTAGGACGTACAAGGAGCGGGATGGCTCAGACTTGGCGGCCCGGGAGGCCTGTTATAAAGCCCGAGTTCTGCAGGAAACCGTGCAGCAGATGAAGGCCGCCACTGATGTCGATCACCGTCGTGAGGGCTTCTGTTGAGGAAAACAAAGACGTGCAAAGGACTCTTAAAACATGAGGTTGGCACCGAGAGCTTCTATATGGCGCAACACACACCATGAGCGACAGCAGTGGAGCCCCCTATTTTCTTGTTTCATTTTTGTTTTTCTTCCTTAAATAATTTCGGATTTCCAAAATTTATAAAAGGTTAATTTCAAAAAAGTTCGTGGAACTCTGATTTTAATTTTTTTTGTGAATTTGGATATTAATGAACATTTTTTATCAGATGAACAAATTTTGAATTTATGAACATTTTTTGAACTTGATGAACAAATTCTCCATTCAAGAACATTTTCTGAAAAAATAGATGTATTTTATGAAAAATGGTTGAACATTTTGTAAATTTGATGAACATTTTTATAAATTACGGTGAACAAATTTTGAATACGATGAATTTTTTTTGTATACTATGAACATTTTTTGAATTACATGTACATTTTTCATTTTTTGAACTTGATGAATAAAAACTCAATTAAATAACACTTATCTAAAAACCATATGAACTTTTTGAAAACTGGATGAACATTTTTTGTCCTTGATGATTTTTCTAATTCTGGTGAATAAATTTTGAATTTCATGAGCATATTTTGAATGCAGTGAAAAAATGTTCAAGATCGAATAAAAATCAAAAAAATGAGAAAAAAATAGAAACAATGAAGAAAAAACGGAGATGAAGAAGTAATTGAAAAAGAAAAAGAAAACAGAAAACAGAAAAAGAAACATCAAAGAAAAAAGAAAAAAATTGGGGACCTCGCACCCCACATGGGCCGGCCCAGAAGGCGCGCAAGGGGAGCCGGGAGGCGGTGCGGGGTGCACGCTACGGTGATAGGGTGCGCCCTACGCGCCATATATTATCCGCTGTTGGCACCCTCTCAACAGCCTAGTGCGCTCATGAGGAGTGCCAGAAAAAACTTGAGGCTCAACTCACGCGGCTGACGAAGGCCTGCCAAAGATCCGCCACAGAGCTCCAACAGACGCAGGAATTGTGTCGCCGGCTTGAGCAGGCTTCCAAATGTGAGTGCTTGAGCCATCTCTTTTTCTTGTGTCTTGTGCTTTCTCCTTTGCTAGTATTGTGTATAGCGTTTTTGGTCACGCCCACCCATTGTATTGTTGTAGGAGGGATGAGCACCACCGCTATTGTCTCAATTGTTTCCACCACCGCGGCCTCCACCATGTCGACGGTATCCACCACATCTACGTGATGCGCGTTTACTGAGGACTTGAATCCGCCCTGGGTGTTCTGAAGGTGCTCAGTTCGCCAGTGCATCTAGTGAGAGATGTTCGGCCTGAGTATCTAGGGAATATACCAGAGGGTTGTAATCAATGTCGAGGCCAGCAAAGATGTAGGATACGAGCTCATCTTCACTGAGAGGCTTCGCGGCACCTGCAAGTTCATCAGCTAGGCCCTTCATTCGAGAAAATATGCCGAAACATATTTGTTACCCTTCTGGGCATTGGTGAGAGAGATAGGGAGATTATTGATGCAGGAGCGAAAGTCGGATGCGAACATGTTGGTGATGGCAATCCTTACGACTTGAGACTCCTCGAGATGTAGGACATGGACGAGGATTTCTTTGGAAAGAGAGTTGAGGAGATAGGAAAGGATATGCCGATCCGTACCCATCCAGGCGTGTAAAGGGGATTGGAAGTGGTCACTCGCTTGCCTTCTTTGTCTGTGGATGTCATGGTTTTTTCGAGCACAGGAAGGCTGCCAACAAGGTAGCCATAAAGTCCAGGGCCACGAATCTAGGGAAGAATTTGAGCCTTTCATTTCCATAGGAGGAATTTTTCTCTCGGAAGTTCCTCACAAATTTGGTTGGAGAAAAGTGCAGGCACCGTAGATGATGAAGACGAGATTGAAGGTAGATTGGAAAGCTAGATGAAATATGGCAGATTGACTCTAATTACTGTATTGAATTTATGCTCCAATTAGTTGCCCCACAAGTAAAAACTGATGGAGAGAGATGGGAAATATATTTCAACCATGAATTAACATATGAGTTCATAGGAAGTCTATAATTAGTATAGTGCATACAATCAGAGAGCAGCGATCGGGAGCCCGTGCTCATCTACAACTGCCGATAAACAATAAATTAAAAGAATAGTAAAAAAATTCAAAAAACTCTGAAAATATTTTAAGGTCTCTAAGATACTCAGGTGCGCTAGGTGCATGAAAATATTCGTGGTCATATGAGATCCGAGGTGCTCTTGGCAAAATAATATAAAAATTCTGACTATAAAAGAAAATTTGAAAGAAAGCACTATGCAGGCTCAATTTTGTTCTCCTACCATCAGCTTTTCAGATGTCATTTGACCATGAAAATTGGCACACTCCAAGCGCACCCTAGAATCTTGGATGCCCTAAGGATTTCAATTTTTTTTTATGATTTTTCTCGAATTTACTATTCAATGAGAATAGATGAGGTAGGCTCACCTCTGAATTGCCGATATAATCGAAGAGAGATAAATAGATAGATGCAACTTCTCCATAATACATCTTATTAATAGTAACAAGCGATGAACTATATATGTACTAGCAAAATGCCCGTGCGTTGCCACGGGCCTTTTAATTTCTTTTAATCCGATTGCACCTATAAATATAATGCATATCTTATTTCGTTCCCCACTCTGTCTACCACCCTCCATCTCTATCCCTACCCTTCTATTTCCCACCCTCGCTACCTCTTTCTTTCTAGACCCCTCTATGTCTCCATGATACAATCCCCTAATGACGAAAAAGCCCCCTGCTTTATATTATAAAGCAACAATCACTGCATACATTCGATAAGACCGATACAAACACACACCACCACCGCACTCAACACACACCCAAAGCAAGATACAAAGGTGCCGACAAACCACCCCAACGACTACCAAGCATACTAAGAATGAGCAAAAAAGAACCGCTTCTAGCCGACGGACCACCGCATGAGTGATCCACCAAGGAGAGGTGAGACGGCCAACGCCGTAGCGAGGACTCCAAAACGGTGCCTCCAAGAAGGGCAGGACCACTGATAGCCGCCATCATCTCATCCCGTGGATCAAGTTTTCACTCGGAGCAACACAAACGGAGTGAGAGCACCACGACGGACCCTGCAAGGGGGAAACAACGCCTGCGGACGCCACCGCCGACGGCTAGTACAAAGATATGGCAAGTGATGTACCCCGGTGCTCCGACCCCCTCCGTCGCACCCCTGCTCCGCCAACCACCCACATCCATGCCGCCCGAGCGGCCTTGTCTGCTCTCCCGCTCCTGAGCCGCGCAAATCCACCCAAGATCAACGCGCCTCCCACTGCCAGGGCCGCCACCTTGTACCCAGACCACCCTGAGAACATCAAAGGGGGTGGCTTTCAATAGCTCCTCCAAATCCAACCACCGCCGGAACCGACAACGACCGTCCAACCTCAAGCATCGCCAGAAAGAACCAGGCTGGGGAAAAGGTGAAGGGGAAGGACCGGCACACGACCACGACCGACACCCCCACCAGCGACAGGCGACTCAACAACAGCAGAGCCCCGATCCCTCCTACCGACTTCCTCCCTCGGCACCTCGCCCGCCCCACCATGGCTACTGGCGCGGACTGGCGAGAGGCCACCAGCAGCTGCATCTCCTCTGAAGAGGGGGGTAGATCCACCGCCACCACCACCAAAGATGGGCACAAGAGAAGCCCGCCCGCGCCGCACGCTGTCGTCCAGAAGCCGGGGAAGAAGTCCTGACCGGACTCCAGGACGCGCATGCACCTCCACCACCTCAACCACGCCACCAACACTGCCCGACGTCCACGACCCCTGTTGGCCTCAGCCATCGCCGCCAGACGGGCTGCCAGCGCCAGATCTGGCTGGATCAGACCAGATCCATGTTGCACGATTTTCCCGAAGGACGAAGCGCCGCCTCCACCGCACAACCACCACGACACCGATATAGCATCGTCTGGGAGTCTCAGTCGTGAGACTGGGCAAGACTATATCACAATCCCCTAATTACTGCCATGAAAGAAAAACAAAAAATCAGCATGCAATCCCCTAATGCCGTCGATTTGATTTGATTGAAGCATGGAATCCAAAGAGAAGCGCGCTGCAGATAGGAAAGAAATAGAGCAAACAGTTACCGGCGACATTACAGTAGAAGAAAACGGAGATATAAAAGCCCGTGCCTTGCTACGGGCGAATGCATGTAAATAAATCAAACAGTAAATTATTTCAAAAAAATCAAGCAAGTGATTAAGCAACAATACTTGATTCGGACTTATACTTCACATCACAACACCATCATCTTCTCCATTGTAATCAGTCACATCCAACGTTCATATGTAACATGGATATGCATGAAAAAGAAGGTGACTTTACAAATTTATCAATTACTCATGGCTTGCCCTCTTAATTTGTGGCGAGACTACTCCACCAGAAATTGAGCTTAACAATGACCCCAATGATCATCCTCAATGAGTTTGCCATCTTCCTTGACAACGAGCTTCCGAAGCATGCACTTTAAAAACGATAGTGAACGTGAGCCTTGATAATAGGGAACAAATACAACACGATCCACTCTAGCCTTGGGGCCCAACTAAGCTTTCTTTCCATGCCAGCTCCCTTGGTATTTCCCTCCTATCTCTCAGCTCCGACACCTCGGTCCCTCATTCCTTCTTTCTCCTTCCCTTCTCGCATGTCCACCACTCCTGCAGCTCCGCTGCCGCAGTTAGTTCCCCAACCTGTCTGGAACTTGATTGGTGGACAAATCTGGTGGATTGGACATAAAAACATACACATTGATTTTATCCCATATTTGAAAGTTAAGAAAATAAAGTACATTCAATCGACATAATTTGATGTTACAACTGTACGCAATACCTACGCAAATGCCTAACATGAATACATGTCACTGTTCAAATGCAAACCAAAAAACCACAACATAGCATCATGCTCCCAGACAACAAGTTTGTGTTATCTTCATATATGTTCGCACCAACCATAGAATAAAAAGAAAACTGAAAATAATGCACAAACTAACAAAATTGTCTTAGCAGATAATGTTTATACAAAACAACACCAACTTCATTTATCTTTATTATGAAGACAATGGAGCTGAGAGACTGAGAGGCAAAATAATGTTGATAGGAGAGGCAAAATTAACTCAGATCTTCAATGGCAGGATTAACAGTTAGTCGTTGCCTCTCCAACTCTCATCTCCCCAAACTCCATGTCACACGATAACCACCCCACAACCTCGCGCCATGTCGTAGTCACCGAGCTCTGCAACCTCCACACCACAAGACGCTGATCCGCCTCCCTATGGGGCTCCCGCTGCTCCTTTCCCTTCAGATGCACCCTGATGGCCCCCTCCATCACAACCGCAGACTCCCCTTTTTCACCCATGATACCTCTCTCGTGCCGCATCAATTTGGCCTCATGGTCGATGATCAAGCCGAGAGGGGACAGAAAAGCTCGTGCTGATGTCTGACCGCCCACGGCGCTAGTGCGTCAGGATATGGTTGGGGCAACCTAGAGGAGAGTGTATAGGCGAATACGTGTTGCTGTACATCCACTTTGGGTGGGGTTCATAGAAGGATGAAGCTCTCATGCCTGTCGACACAACGAAATGCTTCGGATCCCTTTTACACCCACCCTCCCTCTTCCTTTTGGTAGCTCGTGCTGATGTCTGACCGCCCACGGCGCTAGTGCGTCAGGATATGGTTGGGGCAACCTAGAGGAGAGTGTATAGGCGAATACGTGTTGCTGTACATCCACTTTGGGTGGGGTTCATAGAAGGATGAAGCTCTCATGCCTGTCGACACAACGAAATGCTTCGGATCCCTTTTACACCCACCCTCCCTCTTCCTTTTGGTAGCTTATTAGTTAATTGATACATAGACTAACTAATTATATGAATATCAATATTTAATTTCTTATTGATTTAAAATTTATATTTCAAACAATAGATAGTTTGTGTTGGCGCCGAGCCTTAGCTTGCTCATTGTGCCGGTGCCCAGCTCCCTCCGCTCTCTCAAGGACGGAGGTAGAAGAAGAACCGGAGGAGACAACACAGAATTTTGCTAGCGACGAACGCCGCCACGGGCGCACCAACACCCTAATCTTTTCTCTTTTTAGCCAACTCAAACCAAGGGGAACAATATGAAGGATATATTATGCTGCAACTACATATCAGATAACAAAAGCACTATTTACTTTACAACTGGCATATGTATACTTCTCGCAAAAAAAAACTGGCATATACATACAAGAACTTTCATGCATATATAATTGGAGGGATGTAGACCATAGTTATGAATTTATGTGAATAACAATTTGAAACATATGTTAATTCTACAAGAAAACAACATACCATATGCGGACACAATATGTATATCTCTCCCCCACCCCAATATGCAGGCACATTCTGAACTTCTCATAGATTAATGTGACAAATATGACATCCATCATAACAGTGAGATAATGTTCCGTTGTGAGGTTCAGATAGCAAGAAAACAACGTACCATATCCAAATGAGCTCAAGATAGATGCCGAAATAAAGGGAATAGCTTCAGGTGCCGAGTTGATTAAAATATTAAGACTTATGCTTCATATATATCAATTGACCATGAGTGTGTGGAATTTCTGCTGATTCACAACCATCCGTAGAGGAAGGAAGAACCAAAGGGCACTGATGTTTCATGGACCAGCCCCTGCAACACAAGAAATCGACATCAATGACCATACAACAAATGGATCTGAAAACTCACAAAAATTAGAACTTGGAGGCAAACACAAATAGAAGAGAATAAGGAAACCAACTCTTCCGGTCCAATCGACCATGGACGAGCCTCAAGTTGTTGAATCTATACGACCTGACAAAAGAGGATGACATGGGAGGACTAACGAAACAAACAAACGACCTGACAGGGACATGTATCACAGTGCCCTACAAACAGCAAAAAGTGAAGGTGTTTAGTTACATGCCATTATTTTCTCTTCCAACTTGTGTGGAAAACAGTGGAGAGACTATCAATTGTCATATTATTATTTTGCACTGATGTGCCTGAAGAAATTCACCTGTGGACTCGGCTTGCTTGTGAAATTTTATCCAATAAAAACACAACTCATGCGAAAATCAGTAACTGGAACCTGCCAACTTTTTTCAAGAAAATCAATATGACCAAGCATGACACACACACACACACACATGCTCAATGCCTCCTATGCAGAATTATAAACAAAAGATTGATTACAAAGATCAGCAATTTGAAGTTCGTTAAGTATGATGCCGAAATCATGAGGCGCGAATGCTTCTGTGTTCTCCCTGAAATTTTCAGATACAAAGAAAAATTATGTCGCCGTACAACAAAGTTAGCCAAAATTGTAAGATATCGCTCCTCCTCCATCGACTTTTTCTATAACAAAACACCGAAATACAAACCAAAATTAGGAGAAACAGAACCAGAACCGAACAATGGGGTTAAGATCGTTGGTCCTGTCAATAGTCTCCTAAAGTTCTCCGTCTGAAATCTGAACCCAATGTCCGCTGCAAACAAAACCACATAAATCACACTTCAGTTAGAGCCAAATGTCTGCAGCAGTACTACTCTAGGAGAAACGCAGGAGTGAGAGGGGATATATGTCAGCGTGTAGGCATGGGCATACTTCACGTTGGGTACCGGACGGAGACCCTGTCTGCGGCGTCGATGAAGTCCAACGTGACGAGGAATTTCATCCCCTCCTTGCGTACCTTGAGCCACTCATCACGCGTCACCATCTTCTACAAATACACGATGGAGGTCGGGGCAGGAGTTGACTGACACCGCGATGATGGCTGCGACGGTCGTGAGAGGGAGGGATGTGTGGGGGAGGGGCAGAATTGAGGCGTCGGCGGTAGAGAAAACCAGGGACGGCCGGACCAGAGGGCCTAGCCGCCGACATGGAACACACAAGGAAGAAGCGACACGAAGATTGCGTGCGCATTAGGTTTCGGGTGAGGGCAGATACGGGAACGACAACGGCGAGGCCGGAGACGATGAACGCCCGTGCGATCTGGAGAGACGGCTGCAGCCATCCCGACGGCGACGGCGGCGATCCGGACGGCGGCGATCTGAGGCGACAAGGCGTTGGCGGCGATTCCAACGGCGACAGCGGCGATCCGAATGACGGCGAAGGCAGCGATCCGGAGCGGTGACGGCGGCGATCCGGAGGACGCTGGGCTGGTCGACAAGCTCCCGTGTGGCGGCGGCGCAGGAACCCTAGCGCGTGCGAGGGTACCGAGGAGAGGATGCTTGCGCGAGGAGAGTGTTGGATCACAGGCCGGAGTACACACGCATACACGGTGGAGGAGATACGAGAGAGAGGAACACGAAGATGCTGGTGTTTTTGCGAGGCGCAACTGCTTGCCTCTTTTCTTGCTTTCTTCTCTTCTTATTTTCTCTTCCGTAACAAACTGGCAGATTACAAAGCTAACGACCGGACGTCTCGGCCAACTACAGCTCCACGATCCATCAATATCGTGCCATCCCACGACGTGGTGATCATGGCCTAACAACCCACGCGCTGACTGCCGCAACGTGAACAAGCACGTCTCTGGCTACAACTTATGCAGACTAATTAAACTCTAACTAAACATGCATGCATGATGTAGACTAATGACTTGTAACAAGATTAAAACTAACAGAGAGGGAGGGGAGTGGTTCGTGCGTGGGGTGGTTTTTTTGGCTGCATGAGTGGGCGGGGGCAGCAGAGACGAAAAAAACCGACGAAAAAAAATCGTGGAGCAGGGGGGAAGCGCTGGGACGTGGGACTGTGGGAGGTGGTCGGAGGGGCGTGTGCGGGACTCGATCGCGGGTTTTTTCGCGGCTGAGGGGATGGTGGGAGGAAGTACCAAAGAAGTACCAAAAAAGACCGGGTGAGGTGGGACAAAAATAAAACCCGAAACGCGACCTACCAACTGAGACATTAGGAGTAGAGATAGATGGAAATGAAGCAAGCAGTGACAAGGGAGGGATTATTGACGAAGCATGCATTAGCATGTAACGGAGAGCATGCATGTAACTTATTCGAGCAATCGACGATGACACGTGAGATCCTGAGGCGGCCGAGCCCTAGCCGATGTAGTACATGGGGTCGGGCAGCTTAAAGGTGCGGGCGCCCTCTGGCGTGCCGAGGATGTCGCTCCACTGGTCACCAATGTTGCCGACGATGACGTACCCGGCGTCCAACAGCTTCTGCCTCTCACCGGGCTTGAAGGTCACCGCGGAGCCCTTGAACTCCACTGGCTTCAGCAGCACCGCCATCGACCCAGAGAACCCCTGCCGGCGGAGGTTTGTCACGGTGGCGGTCCTCTGGGCCTCTCTCCGGCCGGTGAGGATCACTGGCTTGATGCCGACCGAGAGCAACTTGTTGCACAGCCGCTTCGTCTCCGGCAGGGCAGGTGCGCTCGCCTGCCGCGCGTACTCGTGGAAACTTGTTGTACGGCGTAGCCCTGTCGTTGTCAACCATGCATGTCACAAATCTTTTCATATGGACAAAATAAATCCATTCATAAAGTAGCTATCGATCACATCACTATCTCCGCGCACTCCTCTTGTTTAGCTCGTCACTCACAGGGCATGCGTGTATATGGTCCTTCTGGCCGTCTCCACGAATTAAGGTTTTATTTCCACTTCTGGTCTCATTTGTTTTTTCACTTGTATTCTATTCAGAGTAGATCTTATATGTGCCAATTAAGGTTTTACCGGTGAGTTGTGTAATCTCTGCCCAGGGTAGGAGATGAACTCACGGGGGCACACAGACAGCACACAAGAACACACAGAGCTTTTGGTGGCAACGCACTTCTAGCTCTTTTCTCTTGTTCTTTTTGCTTAATCAAACAAACTGATTACAACTCCTTTTAAAGGGAGCAAACGCACCGGCCAAGCCACACACCGGCTTGCTCCGATTTCTACTCACCACTACCCACACGCACACACGTTGAGTCACTGCCACGAAGGAATATTGCCAATGGTAATACCAATGGTTAATCATCTAAGTGAACAAATCCATTATGCATGCCCAGTGTCAATAAATGATAAAGCTCGTCACTGAATATAGATTACCAATTTTACCAAGTGGCTTAAGTAATATATGCATTAAGTATACATAATCTCAATGACTCATAGTAAAGCCAGTGATTGATCAATGGACTGCATCATGCAATGCAATAATTCAACACGTCTGAGTATAAGAACTTCACTATGCTTCAAGACTGTAGATATGAAACCATGGCTATACAAGGTAATGAATAAAAGCATAATTAGTAAAATATGCTTATACCAAGTATAATGCATATGTTCATAGTACAGTATGAATCCGTTCAATTGGCTTGCATGATATATTACAATTGACAACTGATCAGTTCAAGTCTATGAAATTCCAAGATTAGTGATAACTGTTATATAGTAGCCAGTAGATGTTATAATGCTTGCACAATATAGAATACTACATTATAGAGATCCATTCGCTTAATTACGATAGTAATGAGACAACTTAGTCATTCAAACCTTAATAAAGTCGCATTAGATATAAAGAATAATATACAGGCTAACTCAATATAATCGATTTGTACCAAGCATCATGTAATAACACATATAACGAATATGTATAGAAAACCATATTACTGGCATGCATTATACCAATGCTTATACCAAATTAATATGCATATCATGCATTTAGTAAGCAATTACATAACGGTGTATTAGTGACTAATTATACGTTGTAACTGCTAACAATTTAGCTTAGAACACATAAACTTGTATAATGATTAAAGCATGAGACAATATGGTTAACATTTTATAGTAGAATATAACATATTATAGATAATCATATAACCTGTATACATCTGCTATGATAAACAGCATGTGTCGGTATTATTGTAATACGTAACGCTAAGTCAATCGTAATAACATTCATAATAAGTGAAGAAGACACGATCAAAACGAAATTTCTAACTTGAAGAACTTATGATACCATGAAAGGATGCAAGTCAAATGGACACAATTGACAGAAGCAATGAAATGAACTCGAATCATATGAATAAGTTAATGGCATAATGACATGCAAAAGTACTCGGAGACAAGCGTGATGACATGATCAAGTCATGATAATACTCATCATGACAAAGCATTCTAAGACGAAGCATGATCATGGAAGTTCGGATATAGCTAATGTGAAATCTAGCGTGTCGAATGATGGAGGATCTGCAATGATCAACTGGTGTAGTTCGACGCCCTAAATGTGCTGGTCGACTCAAGATCTAAGGCTAGTCGTTATGAGAGATGCAGGAGTGCGGTCCTTGAGTGATGTTAGAATTCAGACTGATGCCCGATAATGACCGTGAACCCCATGTGAATATGTTACGCTATACATGAAGCATGTAACCGTCATAACGGCTCTTGAGTAAATTCAAGAGATTATGGACGGATCTTTAATCGGACTTGAAGCAATTGAACTCTGTTTGAACAGATTTTAACACTGTCATTTCAAATTGAACTTTAGAATTAAATTAACCGAATCTCGGAATTTGGTATGGCTTCTTACGGATTTTAAGATTTTTCGTGACCGGATTTACTCGATTGGATTTTAATTGATTACGTTATGTCGATGTAACGAACTTTTTTCGATAACGGTTATGGCGGTTACTAATGCGTCTTCCTAACATTTCTGGAAGTATCTGGCCAATTTCATAGCCTGTCGGATGTCAATTACTCGAGAATTGCGATTCAGTCCATGTACGTGTATCGTCAATCCGATTAAATTAAGGTTGATACGCAAGTGTGATCGAAATGCTCATTTACATTGAGGGTACATAATTGGTAACATGTCTATAACTCATGATTCACATATGACGCATGTATGCTGAATCCAATGTGCCCGATTGACGCATGTTATATCGGCGGATATGAACGTGCTAATAACACAGAATCGATTAGATTCGCTACCTTTCCAATACCGCATCAAGAAGCTGCTCAATGGCAATAGCTACTGGGTATACTTGGACGGCACGATGCGGAGAAGCTTCTTCATGACCTTCACCTCATCGAGGTTCTCGCCAAGCGTGCGCAGCTTGTTGGCGACCCCGTTCATGCGCATGGCGAGCTCGTCGAGGGTCTCGCCGCTCCTCATGCGTACGGCATCAAACTCCTTGAGGAGAGTCTGCGCCTTGGCCTCACGGACGCGGGCATCGCCGACCCGCATGATCTTGATGGCATCCCATGCCTCCTTTGCCGTCGCCTTCACGGCAAGCGTGGAGCGCATCTCCTCCGGCACGGCTCGCAGAATTGCCGCAAGCGCCACCCTGTCCTGGCTGAAGCTGCCGCCTCCCTCGATGGCATCCCACACGCGTTGGGCCTCCATGTTCACCTTCATGATCAGCGACCACTCGAAGTAGTTCGTCGCTGTCAGCAGCGGGTAGACGACGGAGCTGCTGGCCTGGTGGACGACTTCCTGGTGCACCACCACCTCGCGGCAGCCACGCCGCGTCGGGCTCCGGCCTCGGCGCACCACCGGCGAGGCCGAGACACGGCGGCGACCCGGCGACGGAGTGCGCGAACCTTCAGTCACCATGGCTCTGAATACCAAATGTAATCTCTGCCCAGGGTAGGAGATGAACTCACGGGGGCACACACACAGCACACAAGAACACACAAAGCTTTTGGTGGCAACGCACTTCTGCCTCTTTTCTCTTGTTCTTTTTGCTTAATCAAACAAACTGATTACAACTCCTTTTAAAGGGAGCAAACGCACCGGCCAAGCCACACACCGGCTTGCTCCGATTTCTACTCACCACTACCCACACACACACACACGTTGAGTCACTGCCATGAAGGAGCTAGTCCACAACGGCACCACGATCCGCTTCTCTAGCTCCAAGCAGTCCATCACGACTTGGCTACTGGGACTCCACACTACACGGGTGCATGCAACTTCATACTAACAGAACAACCACTAAGCTAGTTCTTGACTAAATCTAACTAGTACTTGCATGTAGACACAACTCCTGGTCCACTTGACTGACGATCAGGTCTCGCCTCTGCTAATCCATCAGTCCACTTCACCATGATGCCATGCATCGCTGTACTAGACTTAGACTCAACAAACTCAAACGGAAATAAACTAGATGAACTACTAAACAACAATGGTTAACACCAACAATCACCCCCTTAACCTTGTTGTGCTTTATTGAGAACTCCATGGCGACCTTCAATATAGCCCCGGGTTGTCGTCGGCGGTCGCGTCGGCGAGAAGCGCCCGCTCCTTCTTCGGCTCGGTACAGTCCCTGGAGTAATGCCCGTACTCTTGGCAAGTGTAGCAGCGGACCTTGCGGATGTCGAAGTTTCTCTTCTTCTTGTCGGCGCCGCTGCGGTAGCGAGCAACCCACTCCACCTCCGTGAGGAGCAGGCGACTCGCACCACCGTGGTCGTAGTTGCTGGCGCCCTCGTCCAAGTCGCTCCGGTCCTCCGCCGTTTTGAGCCTTCCCACAAGCTCTTCCATGGACATGGTTTTAAGATCAAGAAGCTG
This sequence comes from Aegilops speltoides, assembly GCA_021437245.1. Lineage (NCBI taxonomy): Eukaryota > Viridiplantae > Streptophyta > Magnoliopsida > Poales > Poaceae > Aegilops > Aegilops speltoides. Next base: position 16,780,069 of record CM038147.1, on the reverse strand, counting down.
CTCAATGGCAATAGCTACCTGGGTATACTTGGACGACACGATGCGGAGAAGCTTCTTCACGACCTTCACCTCATCGAGGTTATCGCCAAGCGTGCGCAGCTTGTTGGCGACCCCGTTCATGCGCATGGCGAGCTCATCGAGGGTCTCGCCGCTCCTCATGCGGACGGCATCAAACTCCTTGAGGAGAGTCTGCGCCTTGGCCTCACGGACGCGGGCATCGCCGACCCGCATGATCTTGATGGCATCCCATGCCTCCTTTGCCGTCGCCTTCACGGCAAGCGTGGGCGATCTCCTCCGCAGACGCTCGCAGAATTGCCGCAAGCGCCACCCTGTCCTGGCTGAAGCTGCCGCCTCCCTCGATGGCATCCCACACGCGTTGGGCCTCCATGTTCACCTTCATGATCAGCGACCACTCGAAGTAGTTCGTCATTGTCGGTAAGGTAGACGACAGAGCTGCCGACCGGTGGATTTAATTCTGGTGCACCACCACCACGGCAGCCACGCCACGTCGGGCTCCGCCTCGGCGCACCACCGGCGAGGCCGAGACAGCGGCGACCAGCGACGGAGTCGCGAACCTTCACCACCATGGCTCAATACCAAATGTAATCTCTGCCTGGTAGGAGATGAACTCACGGGGCACACACACAAGACACAAGAACACACAAAGCTTTTGGTGGCAACGCACTTCGCCTCTTTTCTCTTGTTCTTTTGCTTAATCAAACAAACTGATTACAACTCCTTTTAAAGGAGTAAACGCACCGCCAAGCCACACACCGCTTGCTCCGATTTCTACTCACCACTACCCACACGCACACACGCTGAGTCACCGCCACGAAGGAGCTAGTCCACAACGGCACCACGATCCGCTTCTCTAGCTCCAAGCAGTCCATCACGACTTGGCTATCGACTCCACACTACACGGTGCATGCAACTTCATACTAACAGTAACAACCACTAAGCTAGTTCTTGACTAAATCTAACTAGTACTTGCATGTACTCACAACTCTGGTCCACTTGATCGACGATCGGTCTCGCCTCGCTAATCCATCACCACTTCACCATGATGCCATGCATCGCTGTACTAGACTTAGACTCAACAAACTCAAACGGAAATAAACTAGATGAACTACTAAACAACAATGGTTAACACCAACAATCACCCCCTTAACCTTGTTGTGCTTTATTGAGAACTCCATGGCGAGCTTCAATATAGCCCCGGGTTGTCGTCGGCGGTCGCGTCGGCGAGAAGCGCCCGCTCTTTCTTCGGCTCGGTACAGTCCCTGGAGTAATGCCCGTACTCTTGGCAAGTGTAGCAGCGGACCTTGCGGATGTCGAAGTTTCTCTTCTTCTTGTCGGCGCCGCTATGCTGGTGAAGAAAAGCCACCCTCCTCCGTGAGGAGCAAGCGACTCCACCACCGTGGTCGAGTTCTTTGGCGCCGCCGCCCAAGTCGCTCCGGTCCTCCGCCGTTTTGAGCCTTCCCACAAGCTCTTCCATGGACATGGTTTTATGATCAAGAAGCTACTCAATGGCAATAGCTACCTGGGTATACTTGGACGACATGATGCGGAGAAGCTTCTTCACGACCTTCACCTCATCGAGGTTATCGCCAAGCATGCGCAGCTTGTTGGTGACCCCGTTCATGCGCATGGCGAGCTCGTCGAGGGTCTCGCCGCTCCTCATGCGGACGGCATCAAACTCCTTGAGGAGAGTCTGCGCCTTGGCCTCACGGACGCGGGCATCGCCGACCCGCATGATCTTGATGGCATCCCATGCCTCCTTTGCCGTCGCCTTCACGGCAAGCGTGGAGCGCATCTCCTCCGGCACGGCTCGCAGAATTGCCGCAAGCGCCACCCTGTCCTGGCTGAAGCTGCCGCCTCCCTCGATGGCATCCCACACGCGTTGGGCCTCCATGTTCACCTTCATGATCAGCGACCACTGGCGTAGTTCGTCGCTGTCGGCCAGCGGTAGACGACGGAGCTGCTGGCACGGTGGACGACTTCCGGTGCACCACCACCTCGCGGCAGCCACGCCCGCGTCGGGCTCCGACCTCGGCGCACCACCGGCGAGGCCGAGACACGGCGGCGACCAGCGACGGAGTGCGCGCACCTTCACCACCATGGCTCAATACCAAATGTAATCTCTGCCCGGGTAGGAGATGAACTCACGGGGCACACACACAACACAAGAACACACAAAGCTTTTGGTGGCAACGCTTCGCCTCTTTTCTCTTGTTCTTTTTGCTTAATCAAACAAACTGATTACAACTCCTTTTAAAGGGAGCAAACGCACCGGCCAAGCCACACACCGGCTTGCTCCGATTTCTACTCACCACTACCCACACGCACACACGTTGAGTCACTGCCATGAAGGAGCTAGTCCACAACGGCACCACGATCCGCTTCTCTAACTCCAAGAAGTCCATCACGACTTGGCTACTGGGACTCCACACTACACGGGTGCATGCAACTTCATACTAACAGAACAACCACTAAGCTAGTTCTTGACTAAATCTAACTAGTACTTGCATGTACTCACAACTCCTGGTCCACTTGACTGACGATCAGGTCTCGCCTCTGCTAATCCATCAGTCCACTTCACCATGATGCCATGCATCGCTGTACTAGACTTAGACTCAACAAACTCAAACGGAAATAAACTAGATGAACTACTAAACAACAATGGTTAACACCAACAATCACCCCCTTAACCTTGTTGTGCTTTATTGAGAACTCCATGGAGACCTTCAATATAGCCCCGGGTTGTCGTCGGCGGTCGCGTCGGCGAAGCGCCCGCTCCTTCTTCGGCTCGATGCAGTCCACGAGTAATGCCCGTACTCTTGGCAAGTGTAGCAGCGGACCTTGCGGATGTCGAAGTTTCTCTTCTTCTTGCCGCCGCCGTTGCGGTAGCGAGCAAGCCACTCCTCCTCCGTGAGGAGCAGGCGACTCCCACCACCGTGGTCGTAGTTGCTGGCGCCCTCGTCCAAGTCGCTCCGCTCCTCCGCCGTTTTGAGCCTTCCCACAAGCTCTTCCATGGACATGGTTTTAAGATCAAGAAGCTGCTCAATGGCAATAGCTACCTGGGTATACTTGGACGGCACGATGCGGAGAAGCTTCTTCACGACCTTCACCTCATCGAGGTTCTCGCCAAGCATGCGCAGCTTGTTGGCGACCCCGTTCATGCGCATGGCGAGCTCGTCGAGGGTCTCGCCGCTCCTCATGCGGACGGCATCAAACTCCTTGAGGAGAGTCTGCGCCTTGGCCTCACGGACGCGGGCATCGCCGACCCGCATGATCTTGATGGCATCCCATGCCTCCTTTGCCGCCGCCTTCACGGCAAGCGGAGCGATCTCCTCGGACGGCTCGCAGAATTGCCGCAGCGCCACCCTGTCTGGCTGAAGCCGCCGCCTCCTCGATGGCATCCCACACGCTTGGGCCTCCATGTTCACCTTCATGATCAGCGACCACTCGCAGTAGTTCATCGCTGTCAGCGGCGGGTAGACGACGGAGCTGCTGGCCTGGTGGACGACCTCCTGGTGCACCACCACCTCGCGGCAGCCACGCCGCGTCGGGCTCTGGCCTCGGCGCACCACCGGCGACGCCGAGACACGGCGGCGACCCGGCGACGGAGTGTGCGAACCTTCACCACCATGGCTCAATACCAAATGTAATCTCTGCCCAGGGTAGGAGATGAACTCACGGGGGCACACACACAGCACGCAAGAACACACAGAGCTTTTGGTGGCAACGCACTTCTGCCTCTTTTCTCTTGTTCTTTTTGCTTAATCAAACAAACTGATTACAACTCCTTTTAAAGGGAGCAAACGCACCGGCCAAGCCACACACCGGCTTGCTCCGATTTCTACTCACCACTACCCACACGCACACACGTTGAGTCACTGCCACGAAGGAGCTAGTCCACAACGGCACCACGATCCGCTTCTCTAGCTCCAAGCAGTCCATCACGACTTGGCTACTGGGACTCCACACTACACGGGTGCATGCAACTTCATACTAACAGAACAACCACTAAGCTAGTTCTTGACTAAATCTAACTAGTACTTGCATGTACTCACAACTCCTGGTCCACTTGACTGACGATCAGGTCTCGCCTCTGCTAATCCATCAGTCCACTTCACCATGATGCCATGCATCGCTGTACTAGACTTAGACTCAACAAACTCAAACGGAAATAAACTAGATGAACTACTAAACAACAATGGTTAACACCAACAATCACCCCCTTAACCTTGTTGTGCTTTATTGAGAACTCCATGGCGACCTTCAATATAGCCCCGGGTTGTCGTCGGCGGTCGCGTCGGCGAGAAGCGCCCGCTCCTTCTTCGTCTCGAGTCCCTGGAGTAATGCCCGTACTCTTGGCAAGTGTAGCAGCGGACCTTGCGGATGTCGAAGTTTCTCTTCTTCTTGCCGCGCCCGCTATGTAGCGAAAGTAAGCCACCTCCTCCGTGAGGAGCAAAGCGAATCCCACCACCGTGGTCGAGTTGCTTTGGCGCCCGCCCAAGTCGCTCTGGTCCTCCGCCGTTTTGACCCTTCCCACAAGCTCTTCCATGGACATGGTTTTAAGATCAAGAAGCTGCTCAATGGCAATAGCTACCTGGGTATACTTGGACGGCATGATGCGGAGAAGCTTCTTCACGACCTTCACCTCATCGAGGTTCTCGCCAAGCGTGCGCAGCTTGTTGGCGACCCCGTTCATGCGCATGGCGAGCTCGTCGAGGGTCTCGCCGCTCCTCATGCGGACGGCATCAAACTCCTTGAGGAGAGTCTGCGCCTTGGCCTCACAGACGCGGGCATCGCCGACCCGCATGATCTTGATGGCATCCCATGCCTCCTTTGCCGTCGCCTTCACGGCAAGCGTGGAGCGCATCTCCTCCGGCACGGCTCGCCGAATTGCCGCAAGCGCCACCCTATCCTGGCTGAAGCTGCCACCTCCCTCGATGGCATCCCACACGCGTTGGGCCTCCATGTTCACCTTCATGATCAGCAACCACTCGAAGTAGTTCGTCGCTATCAGCGGCGGCTAGACGACGGAGCTACTGGCCTGTTGGACGACCTCCTGGTGCACCACCACCTCACGGCAGCCACGCTGCGTCGGGCTCCGGCCTCAGCGCACCACCAGCGAGGCCGAGACACAGCGGCGACCCGGCGACGGAGTGCGCGAACCTTCAGTCACCATGGCTCTGAATACCAAATGTAATCTCTGCCCAGGGTAGGAGATGAACTCACGGGGGCACACACACAGCACACAAGAACACACAGAGCTTTTGGTGGCAACGCACCGCCTCTTTTCTCTTGTTCTTTTGCTTAATCAAACAAACTGATTACAACTCCTTTTAAAGGAGCAAACGCACCGGCCAAGCCACACACCGGCTTTCTCCGATTTCTACTCACCACTACCCACACGCACACACGTTGAGTCACTGCCACGAAGGAGCTAGTCCACAACGGCACCACGATCCGCTTCTCTAGCTCCAAGCAGTCCATCACGACTTGGCTACCGACTCCACACTACACGGTGCATGCAACTTCATACTAACAGTAACAACCACTAAGCTAGTTCTTGACTAAATCTAACTAGTACTTGCATGTACTCACAACTCCCGTCCACTTGATCGACGATCGGTCTCGCCTCGCTAATCCATCACCCACTTCACCATGATGCCATGCATCGCTGTACTAGACTTAGACTCAACAAACTCAAACGGAAATAAACTAGATGAACTACTAAACAACAATGGTTAACACCAACAATCACCCCCTTAACCTTGTTGTGCTTTATTGAGAACTCCATGGAGACCTTCAATATAGCCCCGGGTTGTCGGCGGCGGTCACGTCGGCGAGAAGCGCCCGCTCCTTCTTCGTCTCGAGTCCCTGGAGTAATGCCCGTACTCTTGGCAAGTGTAGCAGCGGACCTTGCGGATGTCGAAGTTTCTCTTCTTCTTGCCGGCGCCGCTGCGGTAGCGAGCAAGCCACTCCTCCTCCGTGAGGAGCAGGCGAATCCCACCATCGTGGTCGTAGTTGCTGGCGCCCTCGTCCAAGTCGCTCCGGTCCTCCACCGTTTTGAGCCTTCCCACAAGCTCTTCCATGGACATGGTTTTAAGATCAAGAAGCTGCTCAATGGCAATAGCTACCTGGGTATACTTGGACGACACGATGCGGAGAAGCTTCTTCACGACCTTCACCTGATCGAGGTTCTCGCCAAGCGTGCGCAGCTTGTTGGCGACCCCGTTCATGCGCATGGCGAGCTCGTCGAGGGTCTCGCCGCTCCTCATGCGGACGACATCAAACTCCTTGAGGAGAGTCTGCGCCTTGGCCTCACAGACGCGGGCATCACCGACCCGCATGATCTTGATGGCATCCCATGCCTCCTTTGCCGTCGCCTTCACGGCAAGCGTGGAGCGCATCTCCTCCGGCACGGCTCGCAGAATTGCCGCAAGCGCCACCCTGTCCTGGCTGAAGCTGCCACCTCCCTCGATGGCATCCCACACGCGTTGGGCCTCCATGTTCACCTTCATGATCAGCAACCACTCGAAGTAGTTCGTCGCTGTCAGCGGCGGGTAGACGACGGAGCTGCTGGCCTGGTGGACGACCTCCTCGTGCACCACCACCTCGCGGCAGCCACGCCGCGTCGGGCTCCGGCCTCGGCGCACCACCAGCGAGGCCGAGACACGGCGGCGACCCGACGACGGAGTGCGCGAAGCTTCAGTCACCATGGCTCTGAATACCAAATGTAATCTCTGCCCAGGGTAGGAGATGAACTCACGGGGGCACACACACAGCACACAAGAACACACAGAGCTTTTGGTGGCAACGCACTTCTGCCTCTTTTCTCTTGTTCTTTTTGCTTAATCAAACAAACTGATTACAACTCCTTTTAAAGGAGCAAACGCACCGCCAAGCCACACACCGCTTGTCCGATTTCTACTCACCACTACCCACACGCACACACGCTGAGTCACCGCCACGAAGGAGCTAGTCCACAACGGCACCACGATCCGCTTCTCTAGCTCCAAGCAGTCCATCACGACTTGGCTATCGACTCCACACTACACGGGTGCATGCAACTTCATACTAACAGAACAACCACTAAGCTAGTTCTTGACTAAATCTAACTAGTACTTGCATGTACTCACAACTCCTGGTCCACTTGACTGACGATCAGGTCTCGCCTCTGCTAATCCATCAGTCCACTTCACCATGATGCCATGCATCGCTGTACTAGACTTAGACTCAACAAACTCAAACGGAAATAAACTAGATGAACTACTAAACAACAATGGTTAACACCAACAATCACCCCCTTAACCTTGTTGTGCTTTATTGAGAACTCCATGGCGACCTTCAATATAGCCCCGGGTTGTCGTCGGCGGTCGCGTCGGCGAGAAGCGCCCGCTCCTTCTTCGGCTCGGTACAGTCCCTGGAGTAATGCCCGTACTCTTGGCAAGTGTAGCAGCGGACCTTGCGGATGTCGAAGTTTCTCTTCTTCTTGCCGGCGCCGCTGCGGTAGCGAGCAAGCCACTCCTCCTCCGTGAGGAGCAGGCGACTCCCACCACCGTGGTCGTAATTGCTGGCGCCCTCGTCCAAGTCGCTCCGCTCCTCCGCCGTTTTGAGCCTTCCCACAAGCTCTTCCATGGACTTGGTTTTAAGATCAAGAAGCTGCTCAATGGCAATAGCTACCTGGGTATACTTGGACGGCACGATGCGGAGAAGCTTCTTCACGACCTTCACCTCATCGAGGTTCTCGCCAAGCGTGCGCAGCTTGTTGGCGACCCCGTTCATGCGCATGGCAAGCTCGTCGAGGGTCTCGCCGCTCCTCATGCGGACGACATCAAACTCCTTGAGGAGAGTCTGCGCCTTGGCCTCACAGACACGGGCATCGCCGACCCGCATGATCTTGATGGCATCCCATGCCTCCTTTGACGTCGCCTTCACGGCAAGCGTGGAGCGCATCTCCTCCGGCACGGCTCGCAGAATTGCCGCAAGCGCCACCCTGTCCTGGCTGAAGCTGCCACCTCCCTCGATGGCATCCCACACGCGTTGGGCCTCCATGTTCACCTTCATGATCAGCGACCACTCGAAGTAGTTCGTCGCTGTCAGCGGCGGGTAGACGACGGAGCTGCTGGCCTGGTGGACGACTTCCTGGTGCACCACCACCTTGCGGCAGCCACGCCGTGTCGGGCTCCGGCATCGGCGCACCACCGGCGAGGCCGAGACACGGCGGCGACCCGGCGACGGAGTGCGCGAACCTTCAGCCACCATGGCTCTGAATACCAAATGTAATCTCTGCCCAGGGTAGGAGATGAACTCACGGGGGCACACACACAGCACACAAGAACACACAGAGCTTTTGGTGGCAACGCACTTCTGCCTCTTTTCTCTTGTTCATTTTGCTTAATCAAACAAACTGATTACAACTCCTTTTAAAGGGAGCAAACGCACCGGCCAAGCCACACACCGGCTTGCTCCGATTTCTACTCACCACTACCCACACGCACACACGTTGAGTCACTGCCACGAAGGAGCTAGTCCACAACGGCACCACGATCCGCTTCTCCAGCTCCAAGCAGTCCATCACGACTTGGCTACTGGGACTCCACACTACACGGGTGCATGCAACTTCATACTAACAGAACAACCACTAAGCTAGTTCTTGACTAAATCTAACTAGTACTTGCATGTACTCACAACTCCTGGTCCACTTGACTGACGATCAGGTCTCGCCTCTGCTAATCCATCAGTCCACTTCACCATGATGCCATGCATCGCTGTACTAGACTTAGACTCAACAAACTCAAACGGAAATAAACTAGATGAACTACTAAACAACAATGGTTAACACCAACAATCACCCCCTTAACCTTGTTGTGCTTTATTGAGAACTCCATGGCGACCTTCAATATAGCCCCGGGTTGTCGTCGGCGGTCGCGTCGGCGAGAAGCGCCCGCTCCTTCTTCGGCTCGGTACAGTCCCTGGAGTAATGCCCGTACTCTTGGCAAGTGTAGCAGCGGACCTTGCGGATGTCGAAGTTTCTCTTCTTCTTGCCGGCTCCGCTGCGGTAGCGAGCAAGCCACTCCTCCTCCGTGAGGAGCAGGTGACTCCCACCACCGTGGTCGTAGTTGCTGGCGCCCTCGTCCAAGTCGCTCCGCTCCTCCGCCGTTTTGAGCCTTCCCACAAGCTCTTCCATGGACATGGTTTTAAGATCAAGAAGCTGCTCAATGGCAATAGCTACCTGGGTATACTTGGACGGCACGATGCGGAGAAGCTTCTTCACGACCTTCACCTCATCGAGGTTCTCGCCAAGCGTGCGCAGCTTGTTTGCGACCCCGTTCATGCGCATGGCGAGCTCGTCGAGGGTCTCGCCGCTCCTCATGCGGACGGCATCAAACTCCTTGAGGAGAGTCTGCGCCTTGGCCTCACGGACGCGGGCATCGCCGGCCCGCATGATCTTGATGGCATCCCATGCCTCCTTTGCCGTCGCCTTCAAGGCAAGCGTGGAGCGCATCTCCTCCGGCACGGCTCGCAGAATTGCCGCAAGCGCCACCCTGTCCTGGCTGAAGCTGCCGCCTCCCTCGATGGCATCCCACACGCGTTGGGCCTCCATGTTCACCTTCATGATCAGCGACCACTCGAAGTAGTTCATCGCTGTCAGCGGCGGGTAGACGACGGAGCTGCTGGCCTGGTGGACGACCTCCTGGTGCACCACCACCTCGCGGTAGCCACGCCGCGTCGGGCTCTGGCCTCGGCGCACCACCGGCGAGGCCGAGACACGGCGGCGACCCGGCGACGGAGTGCGCGAACCTTCAGTCACCATGGCTCTGAATACCAAATGTAATCTCTGCCCAGGGTAGGAGATGAACTCACGGGGGCACACACACAGCACGCAAGAACACACAGAGCTTTTGGTGGCAACGCACTTCTGCCTCTTTTCTCTTGTACTTTTTGCTTAATCAAACAAACTGATTACAACTCCTTTTAAAGGGAGCAAACGCACCGCCAAGCCACACACCGCTTGCTCGATTTCTACTCACCACTACCCACGCACACACGCTTGAGTCACCGCCACGAAGGAGCTAGTCCACAACGGCACCACGATCGGCTTCTCTGGCTCCAAGCAGTCCATCACGACTTGGCTACTCGACTCCACACTACACGGTGCATGCAACTTCATACTAACAGAACAACCACTAAGCTAGTTCTTGACTAAATCTAACTTGTACTTGCATGTACTCACAACTCCCGGTCCACTTGACTGACGATCAGGTCTCGCCTCTGCTAATCCATCAGTCCAGTTCACCATGATGCCATGCATCGCTGCACTAGAGTTAGACTCAACAAACTCAAACGGAAATAAACTAGATGAACTACTAAACAACAATGGTTAACACCAACAATCACCCCCTTAACCTTGTTGTGCTTTACTGAGAACTCCATGGCGACTATCGTGGATTTGTCACGGCAGATGTCCTTAGTGTCAGGACTTAGTCGCGAGGCCAACGCATCTATGTGGTAGCTTGAGAGGGGTTGAGCGGAATCAAGAGACGCAGCACAGGACAGGGATTTAGACAGCTTCGGGCCCCGGGAAACATCGTCCGGTAAAAACCCTACTTGCTGTTTGAGGCTAGATCTCATTATCATCACGAGGGAGTCGCCGTAAACCGGCTCTCCTCTTTGTGTCTAGCCCTAAGATTTTTTCTTCTTGCTTGTAGCTTGTAGCTTCTAACTTGTCCCTCTTTGGGGAGCCTTGCCCCTCCTTATATATGCTGAAGGGGCGGTTTACATGTGGAGTCCTATTAGGATTAGGACTAGTCTATCTCTAATACAAACCGGATACAAGTCCTAGTCTTAACTCCTTGTAAGGCAAATATTCCTTTCCTCTTAAACCGCCCACAATGGTTGAACTGCCTTCATGAACCGCCAGACAGGCCACGGGTCTTGTTGCTCCTCTGCCCGCCCGCCGGATTACCAATGAGTCAGAACCGTCTGTCAGTGCATGCAGTCACCGTGAATCGCCAAGTCCGGCTGGTTTATCCTTCCGACCGGTTTACATCGCGGGGCATATCCCCGACATTAGCCCCCAAGTTTAGCTTGGATTTATCCATGGTAAACTTATGCTGCAGAATAAACACCAGAACAATTTTGACAGGTTGTGCTCTAGGTTAAGAATTCTTGTAGACCGGCACCTGATCGTCCTTAAGTCCTTGTCATTTCCTCCTTCTAGAAAAGCCGGGTCAATAACCAGCTTCATACTCAAATTGCTGATGTTGGCTTCTCATAGAAAAACTTTGTGAAGAATAATCCACCTGAACCGGCTTCGAAAACGCCGGTTTAAGAAATATTGGTCTTGACATACTCATCTGATATTCAGCCGGTTTGAAGATGTAAAATTTGCCGGATTAATATTACCAAAATTGCCGGATTGTAAATATGGATGGCACCAAGTCATAATTGTCACCAACTCGAGGTCATAATTATTGCTCAAAACTGAGAATTTGAAGATTTTTTCTCCCTTATATCCATATTACCCGTAGCCCCAAGTCTTGAAATGTAACAAAGTGATGACTTGAGACTTGTTTCCATATAATTATCGCCACATTGAAGAAATCCATGTTGTTCATCCCACCACTTAGTGAAACTGAACACTCCATATTATGTAGCCCCAAGTGTCGGGTTGTTATGCTTGCAACAACTCGACTTGTAATTTCTGATGCTCATAAAACTTCAACCAGTGTAGCCCCCAAGGGCCGGGTCATTATGCAATAATGAGCAAAGGACTTTGATATATACTTCAATGAAAATAACATCATATGATGTAACCCCATCATGGGGCTTGAATTCACGCCCACAAGGTTAAGAGCCTTTTGCTTTACCAAGCTGAGCAAAGGACCCTTCAATATAATGAATAAAAAGCTTTGTACCTTGAATTGTTTAACAGAGCAATTCATAGCCCCCAAGGGCCGCTCATTATAATGTGATGAGTCGGGTCTTCAATAAGATGAACAAAGAATGACTTTGCAATAGCCCCCAAGTGTCATGGTGCATGCTTGCGGCGACATGAGACTTGCATATTTGATGTAATCTCAACTTCAATAATGTAGCCCCCAAGTGCCGGGTTGTAAGCTGCGAAGAACTCGACTATTCCTTCAATTGTAGAATAAAAACCATATCCATTGATATTATGATAGCCATTGCGCTAAAGCGACTTTTGAAAACCTTAATCATAATATCGTTATCGATAACCATAATAGAAATCCAGCCATGTTGGCTATTCAAGATAATATAATCCGTATGACAACCTTATTCATTCAATATCATAATGAAAATTCGCCAAGTTTGGCTATTTGAATAATATAACCCAATGATTTATAAGCGCATGATTCCAATGGCGCAATCCAAATATATATCGGCGATTTATAGTCCAAAGCCGCATCGTTTAATAAACACCGGATAATTCCCCATCATATACTGGCGACTTATCGTCTTAAAGCCAGGCCGGTTTAATAAACACCGGACAATTTATAATCATGCTTTATTCAACCTGTTTCTGCATACAACAAGTTTAAAGTGTCCTGGCGGTTTACCGCCGGACGGATCATAATGCAAAACATATAACCTGGGTTTATAACCAAGGTTGTACTTAAGAATAATCAAATATGAAATATATCATACCTGTGACATTGAATAACATCATTGGCTTACCAACTTTTTGTAGTAAGAGTGATAACCCCAATCTTGAGTAATGATAACTCCTTTCATACTGTGCCGGTTGATGATAAACCATACCGCGTTGCGATAAACACCGGTTTAACCATATATATAATGCTGGCGACTTATAGTCGAAATCAGACCGGGCTGATAGTCTCCGGATTATGATTTGATCATGTACTGACAACTTGTAATTGAAAGTCAAGCCGGGTTAATGAACACCGGTTTACTCCATATAAGATGGTAACATAAAATCAAAAAATCAAACCGGGCAAATAATCTCCGGATTAAAGGGGAATCAAATCCATCGGCTGAACCAGAAAAAAGGTATTTGTTGACATACAAGCAATCCAACAAAAACAAAGAACAAACAAGCCATGAAAATAACATGGAAGCAAAGGCAATGATAAAAAACCGTTTGCAAACATATGCTATACTGAGCTGTTCAGATGGTATTACCATGGTCGGAAAGGATCAAGCCCCCAATAGGTGTGACAATGATTCAAGTCAGCCAGGTCCCCAAATGACTCGTGGCATAAATGCCAGATCAAGAGGCGTGGCAATGGTTCGGGTTCGACCATGCCCCCAAGTGATTTGATGGCCTTAGGTCGACCAAGAGGCGGATCGGTTCAGACTTGACCATGTCCCTGTGATCTGGTGGCTGTCGCCTATCAAAAGGTGTGCGTTGGTTCGGACTCGACCAAGGCCCCTAGTGATATATAAAAAAGCAAATGTCAAGGGGTAAACCGGAGGCCGCTTTAAGACAGAACCTCGTGTAACCACGCATGATGTAGAAAAGAACAGAGACCCCCGCTTTATGAAGCAGAAGCCCCCATGTGATCAATAATATGTTAGGCCAATAAGGCATGATACCCATGTTTGAACCGCGCATCATGGCAGCAGGTCCTCTTTGGTAATTTCTAACTTTTTTGCAAGAGATAAATTTTTCTTGAACCGGGATCTTGAACCGGATATGGAGAGCTTCAAAGCTTTGTGGGAGACATCTTTCCCTTGAACCGGATTTTAAACCGGAATCTTCATTTTCAGCCAGAAATTTTCTGACGGCCTTTAAAATCGAACTTGCGAGAAGTTAATTCCTTTTTGAACCGGAAATTCTTAAACAGGATTTGAGAGCTTCAGTGAGACTGGCTTCCCTTGAGTCGGATTTTAAACCGGAATTTTTTCTGATGACCCGGAACTTCTTCATTGAGCCGGGATTTTGTAATTGTCATATACTTTCTAAGACGAAATTTTCTGACGGCCTTCAAATAACAGTAGCCTCCGGGACCGGGTTATCTTTCCCTCCATTGTCCTGGGGTTTTCAAATTTGCTGAAACTGGCAAGACTTGTTGCGTCATATCATTGTAGTCCCCGAGTCTCAAGGTGACTCGAAGAATTGGCTTGAGATTCTCCATATGTGACCGTGATGTAAACCGGCATAAGTTGTATATCATCGGTGTTGATAGCCCGATGTGAATCCACAGAAGGTTGAGGTGACTGCGGCGGGTTATAAATGATCCCATATGAGCCGTGTCAGCAACTCGGCCAATGGTTCCTTCCTACTGGCGATTTGAAGTTAACCAAACTGTAGTGGCGGCGACTTGTGCGCCTGCCCATTGAACCATCCAGTGCAAACGACGGTTGATAATAAATTGCCTCCAATTTAAAAGAAAACCGGGCTACCCAATCTGTGACTTGCTCATACTTCAATAAACAGCCCATGCAGATAAGTGCGGCCCGGTATGTTGATGTAGACCAGGCCGTGAGAAATGGACGGAAAAGATGACCTCAGCATCATAGGCGGCTCAAACAGATGAACCGGCCGCGGTGTTGTAAACCGGCGCGGTCGGGCGAGTTAACCACGCCGTTTTGATGTAGTGAACAACTGTCCTGCATCAACAATATTGCAGACCAAGGCAAAGATAAACTGCTCTTTGACAAAAAATAATATGTGTTAATTAAACAAACTTGGATGAATATCACCTGACTCGTCCGGACAACAGATGAATTGGCTGCGGCACTATAAACCGGTGCGACCGGGCGAGTTAATCGCAGGCGCAGTAAGCCGTGCGGACAGTCGAGTCAATCGCAGGAGTTGTCAGCCTCGCAGACGGGCTAAGTTGATGTAGCGGGGGTGGCAACTTATGCAGGACGAGCGCTAGTGCAAAAAATAATATTTGCCCACGCCCCTTTTGCGACACCTTTTTGTAGGAATAATGGTCATGGATATCACCTGGCATTTTTTGTCAGATAGGCAGAGACGGAGCAGACCAAGTTTCAATATGCAGATAAATCCACAGTTTCAATATGCATCGTAAATTCCTTTTTTGGTCTTGGTACGTTGCAACTCCAAAACCCAGGTTTCATGGACGAAATCCTTTGCACTCCCCCGGTTGTGCCGAAGCAGATTTTGATGTTAATAATAACTTCATCGCCGGTTCGAGCTGCGATGACAATGAAACTGGCCGGACCTGCGACGACGGCACCGCTGCAAAAAAGCGATTCCATTGTTACGCAGCCTTGACCATTTACTGAACCAAGTAGTAGCACATGCTACTCCCAGCTTACCAAGAAGCACTACTAATCGCATCCAAGATGTGCATACACGCACCACCTCTCCTGGCTATACAGCTGCAGCAGGAGCGCTCAAAGACGGCTTGTGCGGACAATTTAGACGCGGGCACGGCGGCTTAGCAGAGGCAAGCGGGGACGGAGTCCGGCGCAGCTGGCAGCAATGCACCGGGTTTCGCCGGCGCGTGGACATAACGGCGTGCTACCCGGCCATCGCGGGACGCGGCGCAAAGAGAGCCGGTCGCGGCCACTGGAGTATACTGCGACCAAAGCGGCGTCAGGCTATGTCAATTTTGGAGGCGGCGGCTCAGAGGTGCCCCGACAAATTGGCGACGGAGGGCGGACCATGGTCAGAGGACCAGGCAGTGGCTACTTAACCCCGGCCATGAAGGTAGGCGGTGCTCGGCCACAGTGGATCAGGCGGCTCGTCACGCCGAAGGCAAGGCAGAGCAGGGCGAGGGCGGTTCTCCGGCGTCCCGGAGTAGCAGCGGAAGCGGCGACTGCGGGGGCGCAGAGGTGGCTTGGCGCGACTCGGTGGAGCAAGGGCGCGATGGCGGCTTAGAGAAGCGAAGGTGCGGCCATGCTGAGATGACTTGAAACGAGGGCGAGGCCGCTCGGCCGTGGCGGCAGCGACGCTGCATAAAGCGAAGGCACCCAGCGGTCAAGACGAAGGTAGATGCGCTTCGCAGGGCCGCTCGAGACGACATCGATTAGGCGGCGCTTCGCGGCGGGTTAGACATAGAGGCGAATAAGACAATCCGAATCATGGCTGAGTCGATTCGGTCATTGATCGCTTCGTCTTCTCCTTCTGTTTTTTTTTTGAAGTTCTGTTTGACCGTGACCACGCAATAATCGATTGTCTCGATATCCGCTTTGAGTCGAAGTAGCAGCAAGCGAGCACACATGAGGCATCGGTTTGATCGGATCGTCTCTGCGCTTTTGGCGACTTGGGAACGACAGAATCAATCGCTTGACGGCGGCAAGCAGATCAACCGTAACCCTAATTCTTCTCGACTTAAATCTCACGGACCGTAAAATCTGGCCGATGAACTCGCAGATGTTGCCGATCCTTCCGAGCTGAGTCTTTCTTCATCCGGAAAATTGCAAACTTCTCGAACCCTAGAAAGATCCTCCAAAACTCAACACCACCGCAAGCGAAGGCCCCACGGTGGCGCCAACCGTCGTGGATTTGTCACGGCAGATGTCCTAGTGTCGAGGACTTAGTCGCGAGGCCAACGATCTATGTGGTAGCTTGAGAGGGGTTGAGCGGAATCGAGAGACGCAAAGACAGACAGGATTTAGACAGCCGGGCCCCGGAAACATCATCCGGTAAAAACCCTACATGCTGTTTGAGGCTAGATCTCATTATCATCACGAGGAGTCGCCACAACCGCTCTCCTCTTTGTGTCTAGCCCTAAGATTGTTTCTTCTTGCTTGTAGCTTGTAGCTTCTAACTTGTCCTCTTTGGGAGCCCCGCCCTCCTTATATATGTCAAGGGGCGGTTTACATGTGGAGTCCTATTAGGATTAGGACTAGTCTATCTCTAATACAAACCGGATACAAGTCCTAGTCTTAACTCCTTGTAAGGCAAATATTCCTTTCCTCTTAAACCGCCCACAATGGTTGAACTGCCTTCATGAACCGCCAGACAGGCCACCGGGTCTTGTTGCTCCTCCGCCCGCCGCCGGATTACCAATGAGTCAGAAACCATCTGGTCATGCAGGTCGCCGGTGAATCGCCAAGTCCGGCCGGTTTATCCTTCAGGCCGGTTTACACCGCGGGGCATATCCCCGACAGCTACCTTCAATATAGCCCCGGGTTGTCGTCGGCGGTCGCGTCGGCGAGAAGCGCCCGCTCCTTCTTCGGCTCGGATAGTCCACGAGTAATGCCCGTACTTTGGCAAGTGTAGCAATGACCTTGCGGATGTCGGTTTCTCTTCTTCTTGTCGGCGCCGCAGCGGTAGCGAGCAAGCCACTCCTCCTCCGTGAGGAGCAGGCGACTCCCACCACCGTGGTCGTAGTTGCTGGCGCCCTCGTCCAAGTCAATCCGGTCCTCCGCCGTTCTGAGCCTTCCCACAAGCTCTTCCATGGACATGGTTTTAAGATCAAGAAGCTGCTCAATGGCAATAGCTACCTGGGTATACTTGGACGACACGATGCGGAGAAGCTTCTTCACGACCTTCACCTCATCAAGGTTCTCGCCAAGCGTGCGCAGCTTGTTGGCGACCCCGTTCATGCACATGGCGAGCTCGTCGAGGGTCTCGCCGCTCCTCATGCGGACGGCATCAAACTCCTTGAGGAGAGTCTGCGCCTTGGCCTCACGGACGCGGGCATCGCCGACCCGCATGATCTTGATGGCATCCCATGCCTCCTTTGCCGTCGTCTTCACGGCAAGCGTGGAGCGCATCTCCTCCGGCACGGCTCGCAGAATTGCCGCAAGCGCCACCCTATCCTGGCTGAAGCTGTCGCCTCCCTCGATGGCATCCCACACTCGTTGGGCCTCCATGTTCACCTTCATGATCAGCGACCACTCGAAGTAGTTCGTCGCTGTCAGCGGTGGGTAGACGACGGAGCTGCTGGCCTGGTGGACGACTTCCTGGTGCACCACCACCTCGTGGCAGCCACGCCGCGTCGGGCTCCGGCCTCGGCGCACCACCGGCGAGGCCGAGACACGGCGGCGAATTCGACGACGGAGTCGCGAACCTTCACCACCATGGCTCAATACCAAATGTAATCTCTGCCTGTAGGAGATGAACTCACGGGGGCACACACACAGCACACAAGAACACACAGAGCTTTTGGTGGCAACGCACTTCTGCCTCTTTTCTCTTGTTCTTTTTGCTTAATCAAACAGACTGATTACATCTCCTTTTAAAGGGAGCAAACGCACCGGCCAAGCCACACACCGGCTTGCTCCGATTTCTACTCACCACTACCCACACGTACACACGTTGAGTCACTGCCACGAAGGAGCTAGTCCACAACGGCACCACGATCCGCTTCTCTAGCTTCAAGCAGTCCATCACGACTTGGCTACTGGGACTCCACACTACACGGGTGCATGCAACTTCATACTAACAGAACAACCACTAAGCTAGTTCTTGACTAAATCTAACTAGTACTTGCATGTACTCACAACTCTGGTCCACTTGATCGACGATCGGTCTCGCCTCTGCTAATCCACCAGTCCACTTCACCATGATGCCATGCATCGCTGTACTAGACTTAGACTCAACAAACTCAAACGGAAATAAACTAGATGAACTACTAAACAACAATGGTTAACACCAACAATCACCCCCTTAACCTTGTTGTGCTTTATTGGGAACTCCATTGCGACCTTCAATATAGCCCCGGGTTGTCGTCGGCGGTCGCGTCGGCGAGAAGCGCCTGCTCCTTCTTTGGCTCGGTACAGTCCCTGGAGTAATGCCCGTACTCTTGGCAAGTGTAGCAGCGGACCTTGCGGATGTCGGTTTCTTCTTCTTCTTGCCGCGCCGCTGCTAGTGAAAGCAAGCAACTCCTCCTCCGTGAGGAGCAGGCGACTCCCACCACCGTGGTCGTAGTTGCTGGCGCCCTCGTCCAAGTCGCTCCGGTCCTCCGCCGTTTTGAGCCTTCCCACAAGCTCTTCCATGGACATGGTTTTAAGATCAAGAAGCTGCTCAATGGCAATAGCTACCTGTGTATACTTGGACGGCACGATGCGGAGAAGCTTCTTCACGACCTTCACCTCATCGAGGTTCTCACCAAGCGTGCGCAGCTTGTTGGCGACCCCGTTCATGCGCATGGCGAGCTCGTCGAGGGTCTCGCCGCTCCTCATGCGGACGGCATCAAACTCCTTGAGGAGAGTCTCCGCCTTGGCCTCACGGACGCGGGCATCGCCGACCCGCATGATCTTGATGGCATCCCATGCCTCCTTTGCCGCCGCCTTCACGGCAAGCGTGGAGCGATCTCCTCCAAGACGGCTCGCAGAATTGCCGCAAGCGCCACCCTGTCCTGGCTGAAGCTGCCGCCTCCCTCGATGGCATCCCACACGCGTTGGGCCTCCATGTTCACCTTCATGATCAGCGACCACTCGAAGTAGTTCATCGCTGTCAGCGGCTGGTAGACGACGGAGCTGTTGGCCTGGTGGACGACCTCCTGGTGCACCACCACCTCGCGGCAGCCACGCCGCGTCGGGCTCCGGCCTCGGCGCACCACCGGCGAGGCCGAGACACGGCGGCGACCCGGCGACGGAGTGCGCGAACCTTCAGTCACAATGGCTCTGAATACCAAATGTAATCTCTGCCCAGGGTAGGAGATGAACTCACGGGGGCACACACACAGCACGCAAGAACACACAGAGCTTTTGGTGGCAACGCACTTCTGCCTCTTTTCTCTTGTTCTTTTTGCTTAATCAAACAAACTGATTACAACTCCTTTTAAAGGGAGCAAACGCACCGGCCAAGCCACACACCGGCTTGCTCCGATTTCTACTCACCACTACCCACACGCACACACGTTGAGTCACTACCATGAAGGAGCTAGTCCACAACGGCACCATGATCCGCTTCTCTAGCTCCAAGCAGTCCATCACGACTTGGCTACTGGGACTCCACACTACACGGGTGCATGCAACTTCATACTAACAGAACAACCACTAAGCTAGTTCTTGACTAAATCTAACTAGTACTTGCATGTACTCACAACTCCCGGTCCACTTGACTGACGATCAGGTCTCGCCTCTGCTAATCCATCAGTCCACTTCACCATGATGCCATGCATCGCTGTACTAGACTTAGACTCAACAAACTCAAACGGAAATAAACTAGATGAACTACTAAACAACAATGGTTAACACCAACAATCACCCCCTTAACCTTGTTGTGCTTTATTGAGAACTCCATGGTGACCTTCAATATAGCCCCGGGTTGTCGTCGGCGAAGGCGTCGGCGAAGCGCCTCGCTCCTTCTTCGCTCGATGCATACCCCAGAGTAATGCCCGTATTTTGGCAAGTGTAGCAGCGGACCTTGCGGATGTCGGTTTCTCTTCTTCTTGCGGCGCCGCCACAGTAGCGAGCGAAGCCACCCTCCTCCGTGAGGAGCAGGCGACTCACACCACCGTGGTCGTAGTTGCTGGCGCCCTCGTCCAAGTCGCTCCGGTCCTCCGCCGTTTTGAGCCTTCCCACAAGCTCTTCCATGGACATGGTTTTAAGATCAAGAAGCTGCTCAATGGCAATAGCTACCTGGGTATACTTGGACGGCACGATGCGGAGAAGCTTCTTCATGACCTTCACCTCATCGAGGTTCTCGCCAAGCGTGCGCAGCTTGTTTGCGACCCCGTTCATGCGCATGGCGAGCTCGTCGAGGGTCTCGCCGCTCCTCATGCGGACGGCATCAAACTCCTTGAGGAGAGTTTGCGCCTTGGCCTCACGGACGCGGGCATCGCCGACCCGCATGATCCTGATGGCATCCCATGCCTCCTTTGCCGTCGCCTTCACGGCAAGCGTGGAGCGCATCTCCTCCGGCACGGCTCGCAGAATTGCCGCAAGCGCCACCCTGTCCTGGCTGAAGCTGCCGCCTCCCTCGATGGCATCCCACACTCGTTGGGCCTCCATGTTCACCTTCATGATCAGCGACCACTAGAAGTAGTTCGTCGCTGTCAGCAGCAGGTAGACGACGGAGCTGCTGGCCTGGTGGACGACTTCCTGGTGCACCACCACCTCGCGGCAGCACGCCGCATCGGGCTCCGGCCTCGGCGCACCACCGGCGAGGCCGAGACACCGCGGCGACCCGGCGACGGAGTGCGCGAACCTTCACTCACAATGGCTCTGAATACAAAATGTAATCTCTGCCCAGGGTAGGAGATGAACTCACGGGGGCACACACACAGCACACAAGAACACACAGAGCTTTTGGTGGCAACACACTTCTGCCTCTTTTCTCTTGTTCTTTTTGCTTAATCAAACAAACTGATTACAACTCCTTTTAAAGGGAGCAAACGCACCGGCCAAGCCACACACCGGCTTGCTCCGATTTCTACTCACGACTACCCACACGCACACACGTTGAGTCACTGCCACGAAGGAGCTAGTCCACAACGGCACCACGATCCGCTTCTCTAGCTCCAAGCAGTCCATCACGACTTGGCTACTGGGACTCCACACTACACGGGTGCATGCAACTTCATACTAACAGAACAACCACTAAGCTAGTTCTTGACTAAATCTAACTAGTACTTGCATGTACTCACAACTCCTGGTCCACTTGACTGACGATCAGTCTCGCCTCTGCTAATCCATCAGACCACTTCACCATGATGCCATGCATCGCTGTACTAGACTTAGACTCAACAAACTCAAATGGAAATAAACTATATGAACTACTAAACAACAATGGTTAACACCAACAATCACCCCCTTAACCTTGTTGTGCTTTATTGAGAACTCCATGGCGACCTTCAATATAGCCCCGGGTTGTCGTCGGCGGTCGCGTCGGCGAGAAGCGCCCGCTCCTTCTTCGGCTCGGTACAGTCCCTGGAGTAATGCCCGTACTCTTGGCAAGTGTAGCAGCGGACCTTGCGGATGTCGAAGTTTCTCTTCTTCTTGCCGGCGCCGCTGCGGTAGCGAGCAAGCCACTCCTCCTCCGTGAGGAGCAGGCGACTCCCACCACCGTGGTCGTAGTTGCTGGCGCCCTCGTCCAAGTCGCTCCGGTCCTCTGCCGTTTTGAGCCTTCCCACAAGCTCTTCCATGGACATGGTTTTAAGATCAAGAAGCTGCTCAATGGCCATAGCTACCTGGGTATACTTGGACGGCACGATGCGGAGAAGCTTCTTCACGACCTTCACCTCATCGAGGTTCTCGCCAAGCGTGCGCAGCTTGTTGGCGACCCCGTTCATGCGCATGGTGAGCTCGTCGAGGGGCTCGCCGCTCCTCATGCGGACGGCATCAAACTCCTTGAGGAGAGTCTGCGCCTTGGCCTCACGGACGCGGGCATCGCCGACCCGCATGATCTTGATGGCATCCCATGCCTCCTTTGCCGTCGCCTTCACGGCAAGCGTGGAGTGCATCTCCTCCGGCACGGCTCGCAGAATTGCCGCAAGCGCCGCCCTGTCCTGGCTGAAGCTCCCGCCTCCCTCGATGGCATCCCACACACGTTGGGCCTCCATGTTCACCTTCATGATCAGCAACCACTCGAAGTAGTTCGTCGCTGTCAGCGGCGGGTAGACGACGGAGCTGCTGGCCTGGTGGACAACCTCCTGGTGCACCACCACCTCGCGGCAGCCGCGCCGCGTCGGGCTCCGGCCTCGGCGCACCACCAGCGAGGCCGAGACACGGCGGCGACCCGGCGACGGAGTGCGCGAACCTTCAGTCACCATGGCTCTGAATACCAAATGTAATCTCTGCCCAGGGTAGGAAATGAACTCATGGGGGCGCACACACAGCACACAACAACACAGAGCTTTTGGTGGCAACGCACTTCTGCCTCTTTTCTCTTGTTCTTTTTGCTTAATCAAACAAACTGATTACAACTCCTTTTAAAGGGAGCAAACGCACCGGCCAAGCCACACACCAGCTTGCTCCGATTTCTACTCACCACTACCCACACGCACACACGTTGAGTCACTGCCACGAAGGAGCTAGTCCACAACGGCACCACGATCGGCTTCTCTAGCTCCAAGCAGTCCATCACGACTTGGCTACTGGGACTCCACACTACACGGGTGCATGCAACTTCATACTAACAGAACAACCACTAAGCTAGTTCTTGACTAAATCTAACTAGTACTTGCATGTACTCACAACTCCTGGTCCACTTGACTGACGATCAGGTCTCGCGTCTGCTAATCTATCAGTCCACTTCACCATGATGCCATGCATCGCTGTACTAGACTTAGACTCAACAAACTCAAACGGAAATAAACTAGATGAACTACTAAAAAACAATGGTTAACACCAATGGTTTTAACAAGTTCTAGTCAGATTTCTACTTCATCTAAACGACAAGATGGGTGCAAGTCTCTGCTTAGATCCACCTGCAATAAGCATGTATAATGTGCACGTACATACGCATCTATCTATAGAATATATGTGTATACTATGTAGGCGGCACGTACCTGAAGCCGTGAGTGGCGTAGTAGGGGAGGTTGGAGAGCATGGTCTCGTCGACGTCGAAGACCCACACCTCCTTGCCGTTGTCGGCGAGCTTGAGGCTGTCGACGTAGGAGATGGCAAGGTCGATGACGAGCTTGGAATCGCAGCGGTAGTGACCGCCGAGCATGTAGTGCCCGACATAGCCCTCGCAGCTAGCAGGGACCGTCTTCCAGTCACGCACGTTGTGCGCCTCCACACCCTGCCGCCAGCTGTCACATACCACATCCAGGCTTGTTACTCCCTCCGTCCGAAAATACTTGTCATCAAAATGGATAAAAAGAGATGTATCTAGAACTAAAATATGTCTAGATACACCCCCTTTTATCCATTTTGATGACAAATATTTCCGGAAGGAGGCAGTATATAAGAAGTTCTAAATCAGTCCTATAGTACAATGTGTGTAACGCTGAGTTTTTTTTCGAGGAGGAAAAGAGAAAAACCGGCCTCCACATCTATCGATGTACATAGCCATCAATGACAATGACCATGAGCTTGAAAGAAATTAAGTGACAAAAGAGGTGGTTGGTGTCACTGGCGCGGTCGCATTCACGGGATTGAACACGTGGGTGTTGAGGAGACATTTTTTTATAGTATTACAACAAACAATTTCGGTTGGTGGTTGCGAATTTGGGATAAGATGTATATGAGCCAATAATTCAGCTAACATATGATGAAGTATGTGGTTGGTGTTATTGATGGATATGATCCAAAAATAACAAACGCCTTTGATTGGTCGGTTGGAGTCATTGATGGGGTCTGGAACACGTTATGTAATATTTGTGGAAGGGTTACATGTATGTGGCTGTTTTTGGAGGTGGTAGATGTGTTTTGATATGTGAGCAGATTTTAACCTACAAAAGATTTAATAGGGCAACAATACTCAATAGTTGGTGTGGCGCACGATGCATCTACATCCTAATTATTACGAATTGATTGTGACTTTGTCCCCCAATATTTATTTTTGATTCTGACTTTTTCTGATAGGGCGGAAAATCCGATTTCCATTAAATATCAGAGAATTCTGGATTTTTTACGTCTGAGTTATCCAAAAGAATTTTGTATTTTAAGAAAATTAGCATCAAAATATACTATATTTAACCCGTTGTACATATTTTCCATGTTTCACCGTGTGCTGGCTATGAAGATTTGCCATTCATATTTCTTATGAACTGCGAGTAGTAAACATAGAGAGTTGGTCTAAGCCACCCATCCATTCACAATAGTGATATAGGGGGTTTTGATGTCATTGTTGATGGGGTCTCAGAACACGTTATGTGATGTGATATTTGTGGTAAGATTACATGTATGTGCTGTGTTTAGAGGTGGTAGATGTGTTGGATATATGAGCAAATTTTAATATAGGAAAGATTCAACATGGCAACAATACTCAATGGTTGGCATGCGATCATGGTTGGAGTGCGCAAGATGCATCGGCATCCTTATTAATATGAATTGATTGTGACTCTGTCCCCCCAATGATTTTTCATTCTGGCTTTTCCAATTGGGGGTGGAAAATACGGTTTTCAAAAAATGTTGGAGAACTCCATTTTTTTACCTCCAAGTTTTTTATATGAGTTTTGAATAAAAAAAATTAGGGTCAAAATGTATTATATTTAACCCATTGTACATATTTTCCGTGCTTTACCACGTCCTGGCAACAAAGATTTGCCATCCATATTTCTTATGAACTGCAACTAGTAATAGAGAGCTCGCCTAAGCCACCCATCCATTCATGGAATTAAGAGTGATATAGGGCGTGTTGATGTCAATTTTGGTGGGGCCAGGAACACGTTATGTGATGTGATATTTGTGGTAGGATTATATGTATGTGGCTGTGTTTGGAGGTGCTAGATGTGTTGGATATATGAGAAACTTTTAACCTAGGAAAGATTCAACATGCACTACAAGAAATATGTCAACTAGTGACCTTCTGTCAGTGACCCTGGAAGAATTGGTCATAGATCTATGACCATTTCAGACCAATTGGTTAAAAGCTGTTCGAGGGGCTCCAAACCCTAAACCATTGCGACCATTTTGGTCAGAAAGGTCGTAATTTCCTTACACGAAAATGTCATAAAGCAAACAGCGCTAGTCCGCTGCCTTATTTCAAGTTGTTAACGACCAATATAGATGGTCATAGCCTTGTAAATTGTGGTGGGTTGCTATGACTAGGCGCCACCTCATCAGTTTTGCCTATGTGTCATGTCCATGTGGCAGTTTTTGCCCTAGGTTGTGAAGTAACCTATATTTCTGTCATTCCCAAAATTCCCAAAAAAATCTCATAAATTCTTTGGGTCATATCTTCGTCAAATATGTAAAAACATTCCTTGCCTAGTTCAAAAATAGTTCGAAAATATTCATTTTCCTATTCCGTTCAGAGCAGCACTTTGTGAAGGAAGTACCACTTTGGCATGTCCAAATGGTATCCATTTTCTACAGTGCTTTCCTATGCCCAAATAACCATCCTCCACCAAATTCCAGCTCAATCCATTCATTATTTTGAGCCCAGCTTCAACATTCGTATTTATGTCCAGTGTGGTAGTTTGTAAAGCAAGTACCACCTAGGCTCCTCTTTTTGAGGTGAAAATTTGTGAAGACGGTCTTCTTAGTAACTGATCATCCTCATCCAAAACTCACGCCCATTAGCCATGTGCATTTCCCGTACGGCAAATCAAACACTTGGCTGCTTATTCGTGTTTGAGCATCGATTGGTCTCCTCGTGAGAATCTTATGTTGTGATTTTCTTCCTAGCACCTACCTGGGGAGAGCCCAACCCACTAGACATGCCTAGGCCGCCCAGAACACATGGCAACGCCACGGTCATGCGGTGACCACGCCAAGGGCATGCGAGCCACGCCTCTAGAGTTGGGGCCCTCGCCACCGCCCAAACCTCGATGTCTCGCCATCAAACCATGTATTTCTGATTAAATATATACTTATTTACCTAGAAATGATTTTTGGAAAAAATAAAGAGCAAACTATGAGGCAGCTACAGTTCAAATTTGACCCGCTTCCATCTGAATCGACGGCAATTTGTCTTTTTCACCAGAGGTGGATCAAAAAATTTGACACCCAACCATTTTGTCAATTGTGCATTATATATGGCCTAGTATTTTATAAAATTGATTTGGTCCATTTTTGCAACAATTATTTGGTAGTTCCTTCACAAAAAAACCTCCTTTTGGGCACTCGAAAAATGAAAAACGAATTTTCCGTGCAAAAAGATGAAAACTTCCTTAGGCAACATTGTTTGTAATTCCAAGATGTACCCTTGTGCACAATATGAGATCATTTGAACAAACTATGCCATGAATGTGGCCATAAGATTGATCATTTGGATTGAAAGCCATGAATCTTCACGCATGATAGCTCATTTCCGAGAACACTTTTTAAATATAATTACCGTATTACAAGTTTATTATTTTTTTCTGGAAACTTGGTCACATATAATGACACAATGCGAAGGTTTTCCAATTTTTTATTTTTTTTTTGAATTTTTTATGCCCGTTTCAAAATGCGGTCAAAACGGCGGGCTTGACTGTTCCTACCTAGTGGTTGAATCTTGGAAATTTTTTGATGTTTCTATGATTAAATAGATACTTATGTACCTAGAAATGATTTTTGGAAAAAATAAATAGCAAACTATGAGGCAGCTGTAGTTCAAATTTGACCCGCTTCCACCTGAATCGGCGGGAATTTGTCTTTTTCACCATAGGTGGATCAAAACTTTTTACACCCAACCATTTGGTCAATTGTGCATTAAATATGGCCTAGTATTTTAGAAAAATTATTTGGTCCAATTTTTTGACAATTATATGGTAGGTCCTTCACAAAAAACCTCATTTGGGGCACTCGAAAAATGGACAATGAATTTTCCGTGCAAAGAAAATGAAAACTTCCTTAGGCAACATTGTTTGGAATTCCAAGATGCACCCTTGTGCACAATATGAGATCATTTGAACAAACTATGCCATGAATTTGGCCATAAGATTGATCATTTGGCTTGAAAGCCATGAATCTTCACGAATGATAGCTCATTTCTGAGAAAGCTTTTTTAAAATAATTAACGTATTACAAGTTTATTATGTTTCCTGAAAACTTGGTCACATATAATGACACAATGCGAAGGTTTTCCAATTTTTGATTTTTTTTGATTTTTTTATGCCCGTTTCAAAATGCGGTCAAAACGGCGGGCTTGACCGTTCCTACCTAGAGGTTGAATCTTGGAATTTTTTTGATGTTTCTCTGATTAAATAGATACTTATGTACCTAGAAATGATTTTTGGAAAAAATAAATAGCAAACTATGAGGCATTGCAGCTCAAATTTGACCCTTCCACCGAATCCATGGAATTTGTCTTTTTCACCAGAGGTGGATCAAAACTTTTTACACCCAACCATTTGGTCAATTGTGCATTAAATATGGCCTAGTATTTTAGAAAAATTATTTGGTCCAATTTTTTGACAATTATATGGTAGGACCTTCACAAAAAAACCTCATTTGGGGCACTCGAAAAATGGAAAATGAATTTTCCGTGCAAAGAAAATGAAAACTTCCTTAGGCAACATTGTCTGCCATTCCAATATGCACCCTTGTGCACAATAAGAAATAATTTGAATAAATTTTCGTTCAAATTTTCCCCGCTTCCTACTGAATGGACGAAATTTGTTTTTTATAAGAGTTGGGTCAAAAGCCTTTGACATGTAACAATTTGTCAATTTTACATAAAATGTGGTCTAATATTTTTGAAACATGGAGTTGTGCTATTTTGGAACAAATATTTGGTAGCTTCTTCACAAAAAAATCTTTTATGCACTCGAAAAATGGAAAATCATCTTTTTGTGCAAAGAAAATAAAAGTCGTCGAACTATGGCATCGTTTGCCATTCTAAGATGCACACTTATGAAAAAAACGAGATCATTTTAACAAACTATGCCGTTGTTATGTTTAATTTTTTTTAAAGTTTTGGGTCCAAAATTTTGAGATTCAAGTGCGAGGTAGCCGGCCAATGAGACGCGAGGAACAGCTTTCACACGGATCACCAAATTGGACGCAATCTGAGCCATCCATCACGCATCTATCCAACGGTGGAGCTTCTGCCGAAAGTCAAAAACCCTAACCCACCCACCCACCCTCCCCTCGATCCCCCAGATCCCCACCCGCCGCCACCCCCACTCACCTACTCCCCCTCCCCTCGGTCCCCCAGATCCATCCTCTCCTCTCCCGCAACCCCGCCGCCGATCTCCACTCCCGCAAACCCATACCCATCCCCGCCGGCGACCTCCTCCCCCACTCCTCGACTGCCCTGGCCTCCACCGACGACTACCACCCCCACCGGCGACCTCCCTTCCTCCAGAGATGTACGGATGTGGCGAGACGGATCGCCGGATCCCTGCCGCGCCGGACCGGTGAGCTCCAGCTCCTTGTCGATCCCATGGCCTCCGCGGTGGCGCGAGTCCTCCTCCTCGTTCGTGCTGTCGCCTCCTCCCTCGCGGGGCGCACGGACGCCCTTCGGTCACTGGGCGTCGGCGATGAGGCGGGGGCCGGGGCTGCCGTGCATGAGGAGGACGCTGTGGACCTCAACCCCACCAGCTTGGGCGCCTTCCTCACGGGCTCGCGGGAGTAGTTCGCCGTCGCCGAGTTCTTCGCCCACTGGTTAGTCGCTCCTCGCGTCCTTTTTTTATTCCATATGCAGATTGCTTCGATCGATTTGGTCTGAGATCAATCCTTTGCACGTACGCGCTTGATCCAGGTTGCTCCATGAGAGGCAGGGCCAGTGGACCACCTGGAGCGCCTCGCGAGGCAGGGCCAGTGGGACGACGCCATCAAGTACGTCGTCCGCTTCGTGCCCAAGGTCGACGCGATGCTCGGCGAGGAGGGGAGGCTCCTCTTCAGCTTCATCAATCTGCATAGAACCATCCACTCCATCTCCATCCGCACGCCGCACGGCGCCCTTATGACTGAGTTTTACGAGCGCGACCTCAGCATGTATCCCAACTCCCCATCCGGCGCCGTCAGGCGCACACGCTTGCTCTCGGCCTTGCACCGCTACGAGAAGCTCAGGTGACTCATATTTTTTTCCTACCGTGTTCCATTATTCTGAGGGGTTCTGCATGCAAGTACGTCTATACATGTGAGCGTGTAGCATAGATAAAACTTCAGGTTTTGAACATCTCTTCCTCTGATACAGGGCCGCCATCGACTGGCAACTCTAGCTGCGGAGATCGCCAAGGATTTGATCGCCAAGACCCCCGACTTCAATGACCTGCTGCGGTTGCCCAACTGCCGGGATAAGCCACACAACATTCTCCATATCCGATCCTGCAGCAGGTATATATATGCTCCTTCCTACTAGTAGTACTTAAATCCGAATCCCAGCGAGTATGCGATTGGTTTTCAGTTTTGCTGGACACATATGTGGATTCGGAACTGACTGGAACATGATGGTTTTGTAAGCCCACTGAAGAATTACCCAGCACCTCAATACTCTGCCACACTATGTTGAGTTTTTTTTAATCATGTGCGAGTTAATTGATACTATAGTAGTCTGTTTAGTCCTAGTTCTTTGCAGGACCTTGTTCTGTTAAACTCAGCATAGAAGTATGCTATTCTTGCAGTGTCATGAGGAATAAACCTGCTAATTTTATATGTCGTCCTATGGAAGTCACCAGACTTTTTTTATCAACACTAATTTCAGATAGATAGGTGCTGCTTACCATACCTAAGAGTGTAGCATGATGTGAAGGGATACTCCAAAGTAGAAAATTAAAAGATGTTAGTAAAATCAGTATGCATCCCTAGTGATGCTTTATCTTGTTATTTTTGTCTGAGTGTTGTGTTGTAGCATCACTGACTAGTATGTTTTCTTTTCGAGGTCTATACAAGTGCCATCTATGTCTGTCAACATAAGCCTCTTGTCATGTCATGTATCTATTATCACGTTAGATGTTTTATTAAGTGAATGTTGTTTTTCTTGAAAGCGTCGATGTACTGATGCGAACACTGCTTGTGTAGTTATGACTAATCAGTTTTCCCCTCTCTTATATAGGAGTTCCTAGGTTGAAGAAATTCGAAGAAGCTCGAAGCCCCTGTCAGCGACTTGCTTTATATGTTATTGAACTTGTAATGCAAAATTTTCTTGGAATTTTGATGTAAGGCTGATCTTGGGATTTGGGTGTATATTTAATTGCTGTACTTGTTATTCAAATGCTGATTGTACTTGTTATACAAATGCTTGGAATTTAAATTTGTGCTAAATGTATACATAGTACTGAAAGAGGCCTTGGCCCAAACGCTACTGGACCTTAAAAAGGCCACTGACCAAACATAGTTGAACTCGGTTTGAGCAAATACCAGTATATTAATTCTTGAAAATAAATAAAATGAACTGTAAAAAGGCCGAGTTATGAAATTTAAAAGGAGAGCAAAAAAGGCCGAGGCTACAAAAAATGAATTGATTGTAATAGGCTGTGGCCCAGAAATTAAAAGCCCGATTAGTTGGGCCTGGCCCATATAGCTGACCGAAATTAATAAAAAAACATATAAAAGGCTGAATTGTTGGGCTAGGCCTATGTAGAAAACCGAATTGGACCGGGCTGAATCTTGTGCCACATCAGCTTGCCATGCTGGATGCCTATGTGGCCTGAGGAGGTTGCTAGTGACCAAAACGCCACAGTGGACATATTTTGGTCATAAACGTCTTCGACAATTCCAGAAGAAAGGTCGCTATAGTCAATTAATGACCCCCAGCTTTTGACCTTATGTTTTTGGTCACAAAAATGTCACAAATTGAAAACTATGACCTTTCAGTGACCAATAGTGGAGGTCACTAGTTGACATATTTCTTATAGTGATGGCAACAATATTCAAAGGTTGGGATGTGGTCACGATTCGAGTGGTGCACGATGCATCGACATCCTAATTATTATGACGTGATTGTGACTCTGCCCCCCCCCCCCTTCAAAGTTTTTTTTGTTTTCGTCTTTTTTAGGTAGTGGGCTGAAAACCTGGGTTTTCCAAAAGAATTCTGAACTAAAATATTTTGTGTCAAAATATATGATATTCAACCCATAGTGTACAATATGCATGTTTAGAGCATCTACAACCAACCCCCCCTCCCAACCCGTCATGGTTGGAGGGGCACACAATGCAACGACATCCTCATTATGACTTGATTGTGACTCTGCCCCCCCCCCCATTGTTTTTCTTTGTTTTCGGCCTTTTTTCAATAGGGGCAGAAACCCCGGTTTCCAAAATATCTCAGGAATTCTAGATTTTTTCTTTTGAATTTTCCAAACTAATTTTGATTGTTTTAAAATTTAACATCAAAATACATGATATTCAACCTGTTGTGTACAACACGCATTGTTAGAGCATCTACAACCGAGCCATCCATACCCGCCCCAAACGCACGGGCTGGCTGACCAGACATTGCACCCCATCGTCTTCTCGACGACACCGCCAGAGTCACCGGAGACCGCCGCCGCCACTCCTCCATGCCCTCGGCACACATTGACATCATCTGGTCCCACTGCTGCCAAACTCCACCATCAGCCTGGGCACCCACGCCTACTAATGTGCTCATCGGAGATTCGTAACGATCTGCTCCACCGGTTGAAAGGGAGAAGTGGGAGGGAGAGGGGAGCACTAGCGCACCCCCGAGCAGCAACTGGCATCACATTTGTCCCCAATCTCTCCCATTGAACCGTGCCACTAACGCCAATCTAGCTATTGCAATCAAATCTCTGCTGCCGGTATGTCCTCCCGGCAGCCCATCTCAACCACGACCATCTCCTCGCCATAGCCCCATTTGACATCTCTCCTAAGTTAGTGTTGCCTACTGCACTCCCTCCAACAGATCATCTATGGTTTCTAGAATTTCTGATACACTTTTGGTTCAAATTTCAATTTATCTTTGTTTTAGTTGTTTGCTTTGTCCATGGAATAGTGAGATCGAATTGGAATGATTGAAATTGGAAGGAAAGAGTTAAAATAATTATGCACCAATACAACCTACCAAACAACATTTGTCCTATACAAAGATGTCTCAAGACTCATATCATACAAAGGCACCAAACACACATCTCACCGATCTTTTGCATTAGCGCAACCATGCCAGCTCACCCATGATCCCCATGCGATGCAAGCTAGAGCCACCCATGCATCAAAACAAGCCCATAATGAGTGGACTGGTTCCTTACCATTTTCTCGCTGCTTTTCATTTCTTTGGGTACATGATATAGTTGCATACTACAGTATGAGAGCTCTCCATCATTGCTTTCACGCCATTTTCGTTGCTTGATTGGGTCACTTGTAATTTGTCAGGCTATTAGGACGGATTCAATATGAGTTGCTGCTACTAAATATATGGTCCTCTTGCCCAAGCAGCTGAAAGGTCCTCCTAAATGGCACTCATGGGGCCGGTTCACTAGGATAGCGTGCACTGAAGGTGCTAGTATGGGCCAGCCAATCGAGCCCTTCCATCCGTTCCCCTCACATGCTACTCGGTTTTTTTCCTCATCAACCCAGCTTGCTCGACCCTGACTACCCAGTTATGGAAAATCGACTGCCCTTTTTTTGGTTTCGAAAAAGGTGCTGAAATAAAAAAATCACATATTAAAAAATGTTGATAGATTAAAAAGAATCATGAATGAAAAAAATTATAAATAAAAAATTTGTGAATTTGGAAAAATGTTCATGAATTCGAAAAGGGTTTAGAAAAAGACGTCTTCAAAAAAATGCTTGAAATTGAAAATATATTAATGAATTCAAGACTTATTGAACGGCACGCAGGGGTATCAGCGGAACGAGTACAGACGGGGACACGGACTGGACGAGGCAACTCCGAGACCATCGTCTAGCAGATCCTTAGGCGATCACGACACGGTGCAACGGCTACTGGCTTGCATCTTGTCAGACCTAGAGATTGTTGACTTGCCTCTACTTCGGTAACCCTTAGCATGCTCTATCTGTCTTGATGCACTTTATGAGGTGCTTCTAGTACAAGCCGGCATATCCTCATGCTATGTCAGTCCTATAACATTAGCCTTGTCTTAACTTAAACCTAATGTCCTGCTTTAAGGCCCTCTGTAGCAAGGCCTTCATTGACTGCTGACAGCCCAGGGTTTGTCGCCCTCGCTGCGAAACCGGTTACAGTTCACTTACATCTGATATGATCAGTCCGCATATAGCCGGTGCGCGTACACGCAGCCGTTTACCATGGCTAGCCCAGTACCTTACTCGGGATCCGCTCGGAAGCGTTTTCGGTGCTCGAACGCCCAGACCGGACCTTGCAGCCGACGTCAATGCTCCTTACTATGCATGCGCTCCTGGAGCCGCGGTCGATTGCCCCGTCGAGTAGCGCTCGCCGTCAGCTGCCCGGCAGCTTCTTCCGCCGGTCTAGCCGAGGCGCTCATGCCTCAGACATTGACGTCTCTGCCGCTCGGACTACTCCCAGTCGCTCCTGACTCGTTCAAGCACTCAAGGTCGCAGTAGCGCCTCGTCACCTCGGCCATGCGACGGTTCAGTCCGCCTTCGCAGCTCGTCACCTACGTCGCTCACTTGCGACGCAGCCACCTTCGCGTTCGCAGCCGCGCACTTCGCATCCTGACGCAGCACCGCTGGTCCGATGCCCGCGCTGCCGCTCCGATCTGCATGGCACAGCCTCTTGCGACAGTTCTCGTCGGCTGAGCTGCAGTTGCGATCGACGCACGGTTCGCAGTGACCACCCCTCTGCGCCGCTGCAGCTCGTGGCATCGTCCGCTCCGACGCGACCACTTCTGCGACCCTACATGGCCCTGGCAGCTCGATTCCTCGATAGGACGCGCCAGCTGCTCCGGTGGCACTCCTTGATACCTGACCACTGGATCCACCAGCGCACGAGCTGCGCAACCGGCTCGTATCTGCACGCACGTCATTCCACGGGTAGCCGCGAACCATCCCAGGCTCGAGATCACCTCAGAGCAGCTACGCCGGGACCGCACTAACCAGGACGTTGCTGCAACCACCTATACATTTCTCCTTAATATCAGCAACACTCGTCTCTAATGATCAACACCTGTCAAGTATTCACCAGTCTACGTCCTCACTTCACATCCACTTGTACTCGTACTACAACTACGCAACCCAGCACACTGTGCACACATACCATGCACACGATCACGCCACATCGCTTCAAACGCTCGACTGCATCGACTCTATGACATTCAACATGCACTAAGTTGTCAGACTACGACTGTAGACCATGCGTCTTCTGCGACTAAGATGCTACTGGATCTGCCGAACTCGAGTCACTTCACTAGCTCTCGCTTACTCAACTTAACTTCACCCTAGCGTCAGGAACTGAGACTGACTCACTAGCACAATCAACCACGACAATGACACCTACAACATTGTACAGCATGATCCCTTAACTTGTATCTCTATTCTGGACTCAGATTAGACTCGTAATGATCTAGCGTTTGAAGGCAACGTCCCTGCTGACCGTAGTCCCGCTACTTGCCAGCTGTCAATGCCCTGGATGGCGGTCTCCGGGAGCCTGCGACGCATGCCTTGATCGGTCACCTTGAGCAGCACCGCGCACTCGGGAACTCGCGAGAGTGCGGCCACCACCGTGTCGGCTTTGCGCCTCAGCTCCACGGTAGCTCAGCATGCCTCCAGCAGCACTTGCAACGCTGTCGAGATCGAAGTCAGCGCTGCCAGTGCGCACGGCTACCTACGCGCTGGCGAACCGATGCCTCGGACTACCTCACGCTCGAGCAAGCTGCGTGGATCTACCGCTGCGACTGTCGTCCATGATCGACGAACTCTGGCTCGAGTCTCTGGGCGCTCCAGGCCGGCCACAAACCTGAGGGATTCGCGCTTCCGTCCTGCTGCTGCACTCGACCAGACCTAGATCACTGCACTTGACCGCCTCTCACGCTACTCACACCGCAAGCTGACACCACTACCTGAGCATGGGTTACGACCTGCACGCTGTCTGCCAGCCGCGATCGGTCATCCCACCGGGGCACTCAGATGCTTCAGCTCGACCTGCACTGTCAATGACGCACCAGGCAACCGCCTTGGCTGTGCGCACCTTCATCATGCCACCAGCCATCTTCGTCTAGCACGACCGCCGACTCGGACATACACAAGACCGTACACACGGAACATCACGCACCTTGCCTGTCGTGCTAACAGCTCGGACACCTTAACACTCCGGAGATCGCAGACAGGCCCTAGCATCTCCAACAGATCCGCACAGCTCTTGCGTATTTGACGAAGCTCACGATGCAATCAACTTCTTCTCCAGAGTGCCGACACGCCAACCTTCTCTACGCCTGACACACACGGTGATCTGGGACCCTCAACGCTCCACTACCTAGCATCAACTCCTCGCTTCAGTATCACATCCTGCAGCACGGTATTGACACCTCAAGCCATACTACGTTCCTACCTTAGACTGCACATCGAACTGAGTACTGCGTCTCACACACGTCAGAGGCTCCCTTGGCACGACTGCTATGACTCCACGTCCTGATGCTCCATGCCCTGACCGTAGAGTCATCTACTCTAACAGTTCATTCAACCAGGATGACTGTACCTTCTCGAACACAAGAATCACCTGTGACTGTGACACATGCTCAAGCAACCAAGGTGCCTTGATGTACCACCAGTGCTTCAGCAGCCACTCGCTCCTCTTCGGCCCCGTCTGGCATAACCCGGGAATGCCCGCGACTTGGCAAGATCTCATACCCTTCCTAGCCCGGCTCTGTGCGCCTAGGAAGCCTCCGTGGGGAGAAGGCCCCCCGGGCGAGCCCCGCCTTGACCCGCCTCCCAGGCTTTGGTCCGGCGCTTCCTTACGTTTTTTAGAACGGCTCTAAGCTCTATCGGTTAACGGCAGACACTTCTCCAGCCTTCCTTCTTCCATCAGGGGCTCAACGCCAGAAGCTAACCCGGGCTTGCGCTGCCGAGCCTGCACATCCCGCCGCCACCGCGGCGCTTTCCCAACCTCGGGAAATTGGCGGCCACCGGCGGTGTTCAACTACGGAATCTTGTTATTCAGACTGTGAGGCATGTACAGTAACTATCTTTCAGTATCACAGTTCGTGTGTTCATCTAGTGCTATGATTATCTTGGCAGTTTTACTTATCAAGGAATTTAGGCCAGTTAATTGTTAGTGTCTTTTACGACAAAGGGAGTCCGTCATTCCTGATTATAGTTGAGATGGTCATGATTGAAATTGGCGACGAATGGTTAGAGTGGGTTAATGGATCGCTTGGTGTGTGTTGCTCGTGAATCCAACACTTACGTGTAGCGACGACATGTTGCGATGCATGTGCCCAGTCATTTCCACTGAGCAGCAATCCATGCGCGCTGCCAGCATATTGGCGGTGTCGCCTCATAGGTGGCTGGCAATTGATGAGTTGCACGGCTGTGTACTCGAGCTTCTTGTTGGCTGAAGACCACTGGCTGATGATTACATGGTATGTGGCTTAGACATGATCAATGGTTGGTGGAGTTCATAACGAGTAATTGTGAGTCTTCGGACACATGTTGGTAAGAATGCAGATGTTTAGCCGTCACGATGATGTCTGTGATTAGGATTCATATTCAGCTTGATTGCAGTGACTGGGAGTAGACCTTTCCATGAATTAGATTGGTGTTTCTGATGAAGATATACGAATGAATGTGGCCACAGTATGAATGCGATATGTTTTTAAATTAGATATGTCATGTACATTATGAGTTCTTAGGTTGGATTGAAGTTGGGTGAATGACTATCAATCTAAAACATTGAATTTAGTTGTGTATTGGCCTGATTTCAAGATTCATGATTTTAATAGTTTGTCGATATGTCAAATTAAATTCGTTTTCTCATGATTTGGTGACAGTTTATATTTTACTTACTATTGGGTGGTGAAGATTGGTTGATTTAAAATTAGGTACAATTGGTTATGGCCATCGTGGTTTGATGTTTGTTGATGTATGATGTACTGCAATTTTCCATAATTTTGCATTATGTGAATCTGCAAAATGTATCATACATTATTATATAATTACCGTAAGTTATAATCTTATGTTGTCATGTCAAATTTATGTAATTCTACTATTTTAGATTTTATAGTAACCTATTAATCTATTTTTCTTAGGTTAGTATTTGTTTTGAATATAATTTATAATTATTACTATGTTTGATTATATTTATGAATAACGAAATAATTAAATGTTGCAAATTAAGTGATGTGTTCAGTATTATGGCAAAGTTGATTCATAGCTCGTTCTTTTTTAGGGTGAAATGTTAATTGAATTTGGTTGTTATCAAATCTTTTGACCATTTGGAAAATGTTTCAATTAAAACTTAGTTGATACCTCATTGTTATATCAATTGGCTAAAGGTTGATGATTGAAGGCTTCCATTTCGTTTCGTAATTTGGGTGTAAGCTATTATATGTATTGCTATAAACTTACATTTCTGCAATTCTTGTCTCATCATCAATGCATTTATAATGACTCATAATTGGATCTTTTCTATTGTAATTTTCAGTGGATCCACAACTGTAACACATCATGGTAGTTTGCTTTGGCGGAACTCTGTTGGATCTCGCTACCTTCGTCTATCTGTTGCGTCATGATTTCATGACTTGATTTCGATGTCAGCTCAAGACCATCGTTTCTATGATGTGGATCATTGTCCTATTGCTGAGTCTTCGATTCAATCTCGTCATTGCCGGTGATGCTCACGTCGTGCTTCGCAGATTGGATTGCTCATTGAGTAGCCACGCTCATACTGTCATGTCTTTGGTATCGTTGCACTACGTGTGCATGATGCTTCACGTCACGGTTGGATGGTTGCTCATTTGCATGCTTGGTGATGCATAGTGGTGCTTGTTCTTGTGCGCTACAGTGTTGCGTCAGCTAGTCTGCTATTCTCTGTAAGGCTATTGCATTTGGATGGTTGCTTGCTGAATGATGTTGTGGTAATCAATGTTGTGCTGCATGTGTGCACTGCTCATGTGTGCTGTACGCTTGTTTCTCTGATGTACACTTTGCTTGCGTTGTTCAGGTCATTCTTGTTCATAGTGCTCTATATCCTTATCTTGTGTTTCATTGTGTCTGCTATTATGGCATATTGATGTCTGTCATTGATGTGTTCTGTGTGTTTTCCAATGTAAAGGTGCATTTATGAGTCAGCATTCACTGTATCATTGTCTCATCTGATCTTTCCTTGCTTAATCATTCTATATGTCTATCTTTGATTGAGCTTTTCAATTTCCAATATTGTTTCACTAACTACAAGAATATATTCACATGATCATATCTGCTGATGTACCATCTACAATTCTTGACGCTTTGCTTCCATAGTAGTACATATTGGTACTTCATCATTATTATATTTGATGTTCAATGATTGTGACTATATGTATATGATCATCTAATTGCTCAGTTAAATAGTCTCATATGATAAATTTGTAGCTATATAGCAGCACTTCAGTCATTCCTTGCTCAATTATTTCCTGATCATTAGAATGGTATTGTCGACTACTACTTTTATTGGTCAGTGTTAATGTCAATCAATGATCATTCAATCATATTTCCATGATTGCATGACAATCAGAATGTCATTAGTCTTGCAATGATTTGATAATGCAAGTATATATCAAGATTCTGATATTTGACTCATGTAACATTGTGCCATAGATACGACGAAGTGTACAATGTGTACTAGTAGTGCAGATCTATTGCAGTGGAGTCCTAGCATAATGTATAGCAGATCTGCGACTTGTAGTTGCTAGCGTGAAGGTTGTCTGATGCATGTGTCGTGATGTTAGAGGAGTTAGCTGATACTTTGATTCGACTGTACTGTTTCTGGATCTGTACTTTCACTTTAGCTACTGATGATACACGTGATGTCATGTGGATGAGGACATAGCAAAGTAGCTAACTATACCTGCAAAGCAAGTGTTCACGCTGATCACATGAATGTTGACATGTGGTCTAAGTGACGAACATGATGTGTGGTAGATATGGTCCGAGTGTTGTGAAAGGATTGGCAGTCGAATCTAAGTTCGGTAGGTGATTGGTTAATGTCTAATTATGTGTGTGTAGACTTGAATAGTGATGAGGATGAGACTCTCTAAAACTTACATCTAATAGATACTCAGCACGATAGTATTTGATGGAGTGAGCTGATAGGACTTGTGCGATAGATGAGAGCTAGTCTGACATATTACAGTGTCATCATGTTTTCATGGATAGTCAACTTAGAGATCATCTGATTGGATACGTCATATGAATGCTGTGTAGAGCAAGAGTGTCATACAGTCGTTGATATTGCATTATTAGTGATAGCTTGATGTTATTGTGACGATGCTTGAGTTAATGATATTACATGCGATAGAAGTAGCAGTTGCATGGCATTGGCCTGTGTCGAGCTTGTACAGTTATGCATGTGAGTTGCATGACAAGGATGACTCGATTGTATCCCGTCAACTATGACAACATCTGCCTACTCGATTATGAAGGCATCAGGCTGCTAGAGCAGTCGCAAGTTCACCTAGTCTGCGTATCATCACGATACCAGATCACACAGAGTACAGCAGCAGTTGAGTAGCATCTTGATGCATCGCAACAGCGCATCGACATCGTAGCCTTCACGTCGATGTCTCCATTGCTGGCAATCAGCACATGCGAGCTTCATGACTCGTACTACAGGCTGTCGAGCGACTGAGCTCGACTTCCAACAGCACCCAATCGACTGGTGAGCTATGCACGTAGCTGGCTGATCAGCTATCAATTCATCATGATTCCTTATCGGATCAACAGCATTGAACGAACAGGCAATGGCCTCGTACACAGCATCATTCATCTTGCACGAGTCTGTCAGAAGGCTGCGCACGCGCCGCACACTCGACCTCGCTTCTAGGGCACATTGATCGGACGCAGCCAGTATGCATGATCACGGCTCGATGCTTCGTTACGCGTTCAGCGTCACGTCCCAGTCAATGAGCAGGATCCAGTACCACCACGTTGATCTGGCACAGAGCGTGACGATTCTGCTGCTGACGACAGTCTGTACATGCAAGTCCGCATCACCATGTACCAAGTCTGGCTCAAGATTGACGGCGTATACCAGTGCACGTCACTGCTCGCACCAGGTCACTCTTCTCAAGACTGGACCGAGCAGCCGAGGCATGCGTCTCTGAGCACAATTGGCACGACTCGGCCTGATGCATGTCACAGTCTTGTCTAGCGACCAAGGCACGTCATGCTGGAGCGTGACACTGGTCCAGTCTCGAGTACTGGCGTCGAGAACCTCGGAAAGGCGGCCACCCCGACCGATTTAGCTCGTATCAACCTCGCTGCCCTAAGCGAGACCCTGATGCGCCCCGCCCAGGAGGCGATCATCGCTGACAAGTTGGGCGTGCCATGTGTCGCGTTCAATGTCATGGGTGCCTTCCCGATGCTGGCCGTGCGCCACCTCGTCATGGGCGACGTTGCCATCGATGATGATGGCGCCGCGACGGTCCCTCATTTTCCGGCCCCTCACATACGGATCCCGAGGACCGAGCTGCCGGACTTCTTGAGGCGGCGAGACTACGGCGCCAGCAACCAGGTTCATTCGATGCAGGCTGGCTGCTTCGGTCTCGCCATCAATACATTTGCGGACCTGGAGCGGCATTACTGCGAGATATACGTGCGCCAAGGGTACGTGAAGCGTGCATACTTTCTAGGTCCTCTCTCGCTGCAACACCAACCATCGCAGACCACCACGGCGTCACGGTACCTTAATTGGCTTGACACAAAGACGAACCATTCGGTTGTGTACTTGGCCTTCGGAAGCTTGGCCCACGTCTCGGATGCTCAGCTGGACAAGCTTGCTCTTGGCCTGGAGGCCTCAGGCAAGTCGTTCATGTGGGTCGTCAGAGCGGCGGAGAGGTGGACTCCACCGGAAGGGTGGGAGAAGCGTGTCGAGGACCAGGGAATCGTCATCAGAGCCTGGGCTCCACAGACGGCAATACTAGCGCACTCGGCAGTGGGTGCATTCGTGACGCAGTGTGGGTGGAACTCCATCCTAGAGGCAGTGGTTGCGGGCGTGCCCATGCTCACATGGCCCAAGGTGTATGAGCAGTTCATCACCGAGAGGCTGGTGACGGAGGTACTAAGGATTGGGGAGCGTCTATGGCCGCATGGTGCCGGTTTACGGAGCGAGAACTACCAGAAACATGATGTAATACCGGCAGACGATGTGGCGCAGGCATTGATCATGTTCATGCATCCTGGAGGATCGGGGGAGATAGCGAGGAGGAGGATAAAAGACCTCGCATCTAAGTCTCGTGCAACAATGGCAGAAGGAGGCTCCTCGCACAATGATTTGCACCGTTTGGTCGATGATCTCATGGCAGCAAGTGGAGCTTCATCTTTCTCTCGCCTCTAAGTTATACATGCGACCTGTAAGGGTTAACCTCCCAGAACCTCCATCTTTTTGTTGCTTTTAGTTTATTTCATTTTTCCTTGTCGCAATCCTTGATGTACTTTATGCATGGATGTAGGATTCGCTTTATGTTGTTTATTCTTATGTGTAACAAAATGAAGAAAAAGTTCGCTTCATTCACGTTGAGGCATTAGTGTTTCCTATTGCAACCGTGTCGGAGTTGTGTTAGTGACCACAAACAATCACAGAAACAAAAATTAGGAGCAACCGAGACAAAATGGCCATAACAGTAGAGCATGAATAAGGGGAACTAGAGGCTCCTTCTTGTGAATCCCGATAAACTCACAAGAGGAATGGTGGTAAGAATCTCTTGCAATCTTACTGCATAACGTTCTAGCTTGTAGCTGAATGGTTTAACAAAAAATATTCTAAAAGGGTGGGGAAGATGCGGCTTTAAATTCAGGGACCACCACCTTTAACTAAGCGTGAAAGGATTCCAAAATGACTCAGCATTTGGATGCCTTTATTGGGTGAATAAGAAGTCAACTTTGACAGCTATTAAAGAGGCTCTCGAATTCTCACTCTTCACATAGGTATCTCAGCCGCAAAGCTGCGAAACTATAGATACCAGATGATAGTACTTTAGTGAGATATGGTTGTATGGAACATGAGTATATGGATAATGGAACGATAACTAAAAGTGTGTGTGTGTGTGTGTGTGTGTGTGTGTGTGTGTGTGTGTGTGTGTGTGTGTGTGTGTGTGTGTGTGTGTGTGTGTGTGTGATTTCTTGTGTTTGATCATTGTATAGTAGTAAATATTTATTAAGTATGAATATCTTAATAAAATGGAATATTCCATGCATGTTTACATATTGAGGTAAAAAAAATCATATGCATGGTTGCATATTGAGTTTGGCACATCCATATGGAGCGCTAAGCCCACGATATCCACCACATCCAAGTGATGCCGCATTTGCCGAGGACCGGAATCTGCCCCTTGTTTTTTGAAGGAGCTCAACTAGCCACTGCATCAAGTTAGGCAGGTTCGGTCTGAGCATCTAGGGAATATACCAGAGGTTTGTAGTCCATATTGAGGCCCAACAAGGATATTGGATAGGAGCTCATCTTCAGTGAGAGGCTTCGCGGTGCTTGCAAGTTCATCAATGAGGCCCTTCATTCATGAAAAATAGGACGGAACATATTGGTTACCCTTCTAGGCATTGGTGAGGGAGATGCAGAAATTATTGATACGGGAGCGAAAGTCAGATGTGACATTTTGGTGAGGGAACTCCTTACAACTTGAGATGCCTCAAGATGTAGGACATGGATGAGGATTTCTTTGGAAAGAGAGTTGAGAAGCAAAAATGCTAGACACATGGAATAAATCAACAGACCTTTACAGATCAGCTGATCTGTCCTTTTTAATTGGCTAATTAACCTTCCCTCCTAATTAACCCCCCCTCCCCCATGATTCTAACTGGTGGGGGTGAGCGCCAAGCCCTGTATTAGTCCGTTCATGTAGCAAAGCCGGTTTAGAAGATAGGAAACGATATGCCGATCCGTTCCTACCCATCCAGGCTTGTAATTCAGATTTGGAGCTGTGACTCGCTTGCCTTCTTTGTCAGTGGATGTGATGGTTTTCTCGAGCACAGGAAGGCTGCCAACAATGTAGCCAGAAAGTCCAGGCCCATGCATGAATCTGGGGAGGAATTTCAGCCTTCCATAGGAGGAAGTTTTCTCTGGTAAGTTTCTCCGCAGGCGCTGCAGATGATGAAGACGATATTGAAGGTAGATTGGAAAGCTAGATGAGATATGGCAGATTGACTATGATTACTGTATTGAATTTATGTGTTTGACGGATTTTTCTGCTTGTCGTTTTGAGAAAACTAAGTCTAGACTACTTTTTTTAGGTGCAAGTTTTCCTTTTTGCGGGTTTAAAAGAAGTTTATTCCAAAGTAACATCTTACAATCCGCTAATACAAGATTATGAATGAAGGGGGGTGGCCAATGCAG
The DNA here is from genome assembly GCA_021437245.1 of Aegilops speltoides. Taxonomy (NCBI): domain Eukaryota; kingdom Viridiplantae; phylum Streptophyta; class Magnoliopsida; order Poales; family Poaceae; genus Aegilops; species Aegilops speltoides. The sequence goes on along the minus strand of CM038147.1, from coordinate 16,736,223 downwards.
CCAACAAGCAGTGCTACAAGCCATTCGGGCATAATTAGAAAGACAATGTGAGACCATGTTCTGTGTTCTCAGGATCTTCACCGGTTTAACTCCCTCTACAGCATGTAGTTCTTGATCTCCCTGACCAATTGACCATCGGGTGATTTATCAAGTGAGGCATCAGTCATAGAAGAAAGGGCCGCCATCTAGTCCGATTGTACTAAGACCGGATGGTTAGACCATTCGATAGCCATAGACATTCCAATCTTAATAGCTCGAATTTCCGCCTCGAGAGCATTGTTACACTAGAATAATAGTTGACATGATGAAAAAATGACAGAGCCCAAGTTATCCCGTAGGATCATGCCTGCTCCCGCCGAGCCCTCTTCCGCTGAATAAGAACCATCCACTGACAAGGCAAGCCAGCCAAGTGGTGGTGGCTGCCATGGTGTATCCGGCGGCACTGTCTTGATCAGTACTGACTGCAATGCACCCACCAGAGGTGATTGGATGCATTGCGAACAGAACTAAGATAGCTGCACAGAAATGTCTTAGGCATTTCAGCCGGACGGATTTCTTTACCATGCGATAATTCATTCCGCAAGTACTAGATCCTCCATAGTAGCATGATAATCATATCTCGTACGTCACTAGTATTTTGGTCCAATAGATTCAACAACCATTCATCCCCCGTGTGCACAACTTGCTCCTTATTAGGTATGGACCTGTGAGCCAAGTGCTGCTTATGCTTGCTCACCGCGGTGGCTAGTGCCCCTGAAACGGCCTTCCATGCTACTGTACGCATACGATATGGCACGGCTGCCTGCCGATCAAATTCAGCCCTCTTCAACTTACCACAGATCGTACAAGTCGCCCTGTGAGCCAAGTGCTGCTTATGCTTGCTCACCGCGGTGGCTAGTGCCCCTGAAACGGCCATCCATGGTACTGTACGCATACGATATGGCACGGCCGCCTGCCAGATCAAATTCCACACTCATCGGTTCCCGTCCGGGTTGGAACTAGAGGCTGCCGGTGCAAAGAGAGTATCATGTTCCTCCATAGCGAGTTTGTAGGCGCTACAGACGAAGAACAACCCTTTCGGATCGGGATGCCATGCAATAAAATCCTAATGCTGCCTTGGTGACGTCCGGATATGTTGTATTGCTGCCACATCAACGGGAAAAAATGAAGACTCAATAAATCCGCCCTCCAAACACCATTGCCGTCAAGAATGTCTGACACTCTGTTCAGTCTACAATTCCGCTTAGGGGTAATGGGAAGGAACAGAGTTCCTCGGGGAATCCACAGGTCCCTCCATGTACGAATTGACCTTCCATTATCCACCCTCCAAATAATACCTTTCTTCAGCAACACCAGACCGTGCTCAATGCCTTTCCAAACTGCAAAAGAATTCCCTGAAAATACCATATCGACCAAATTACCATTAGGGAAGTATCTAGCCTTCAACAAACGAGCACATAGACTATCAGGTTTCACAATCAAACGCCATGCTTGCTTGGCCATGAGTGCTTGATTAAAGACCCTCATATCCCTGAAACCAAGGCCTTCTTTGTGCTTGGGAGGTATACCTACGTGCATGTACACACTTGATTATTGCCCGGTTGCTTCACGTACCATGCATGCATGCATGCTCGCACACACGTATACTGGCCGATTACATACGTGCACCACTCTACGTATTTCATCATGTAGCTGGCTAACCTTGTAGATGTAGAGGTCCGGAGCAGTTCCTGCTGACGTCTCATCGACTCGTACATATACTTGAACGTCCTTACGTCAGATCCCAATACCGGCGCCCTGGCCGGCGTGCATTGTACTTTTCCAAATACCCAAATACTTTGCTAATGCATGTATGCACCAGTTTAGTCTGGGCTGGCCGTGGCGTGTTAAATATGGTTGAGTTATACTGTATACATGCACGTTTACAAATACCCGCAACTGATCCAGCCAGCAAACTTGGCAGTTATACTACGAAGGTTGCGAGCGGACATGTGGATCAGATGGCCCACCGGCAGCTGTGTACGTACGCGCTAAGAAAAGGAACGGAGCTCGTAGACGGGATTTCATCTCTATCTTTGCACGGATATCGGAACAAATGCTCGCGCTCTTGCCTATCTACCTTCCCTATAGGCACAAGGCCATTCGCAGGGAGGACGGACGGCCCAAGAGGCAACTGACGCACGCACACACCCAGCATTCATCCTTCCACCGCATCATCTATCCACGCACAAGACTCAGGAGGAACGTAGGGAGTCTTCAGAGCCCCGCACATCCAGTCACCACGCGCGCAACACCGACACCGTCGACCGTCTCGTACAAGCGCCAGGAGGAACCAGCCAGCCGTGACAGCGAGGCGAGGCTCATGTTCCCGGATGGTGAGGCGATCCTCTGATTCTTTTTCTCCTCTCTCTCATTTGCATGAACATGCATCGAGCACGCAAGACCATCACGTTACTGGAGCTTATCTACACAGGCCCATCATCCTCTTGAGTGTCGCGACTGAGGCGTGGTCGGCGCTCGCCAACGACGCAGCCCAAGATCGGCCTTCATGTTCTTGGAACACAGGTCTTTGATGAACAAGTCATGAAGTTCTGGTCGCGATGCACAGGTCCTCTATGCACAGATTGTGACGAACAGGGCCACGGTGAACATGGTCATTGTGAAGGAGACACAGGCGTACATGTTTTGCAGCATGCTCTTGAGGAGTTGGCGGGGCGGAGCCGGAGCTCGCCGACGACGCAGCCCGTGACCTGCCTTTCCCTTCATGGCGTACAGATTCTCGACGGAACCAGTGTCCACAGCGACATGGCCCACGACCGGCCCCTCCTTCATGAGGCGCACGTCCCCGACAGATAGGTCAATGGCAAACAGATCACAGGTATACAGGTTTTGCACCATGTTCTTGGAGGAGACGGGGTGGCGGAACCGGAGCTCGTTGACAACACAGCCCGATACTCGCTTCTCCTTCATGGCGTATAGATTTTTGTCCGAAACAGAGTTTGCAACGACGCGGTACAAAACCGTTCCTTCCTTCAAGAGGAACACCTGTCGTGGCAGATAGATCATCGGTGCATAGGTCCATTGCGTCACCGACATACAGGTCCATGGCGTCTCCGGCGTACAGGTCACTCTTTAGTGTAGCACCAGTCCAAGGCGATGTGGACTCTACGACGCCACTTTTCCATTGCCCTGTGAGGCGGCGCCTTTGTCTTGGCGGACTGCTGAATATTTGGCGTCTAGCTGAGACGAGGTGCCAACCATTCCGGCCAAGCCAATGTGCGCCCGCTCAATTTTTACACTGGCGCCGGTCTCCCGCAAGGCATAGCCCCTCGCATACCCTGACGTAGCAAGTGGACGTCCAGAATTCCGAGCCGAGCGCAACCGATACTACCCCGACAATAACTACTCCAACACCGCTGAGACCGACGAGGCACGACGACGAGGGCGGACGCGGCCACCGCAAAGGCCACGCTACTTGCGGCGCGTGAACTGACGAGGACTCGGGCTCTGCTGCCGCCCACACACATCACCATCACCATGCAAAGGAGAACGCGAAGCGAAGACGACGACGACCACCACACAGCTCAATCGGAGGTATCCTGCAGAGCAACCCACGAGAGTAATTAACCGGGAGCCTTCCGAGGACGGCCCCGGCAACCAGGAGACCGCAATCGCCACAGTCAGGCTGGCCGCGCTAGTAGGCCACGGAGCACATTTGTTTTCTTTACGGAACTTGTAATTTTATTTCTCCACTGAGATTAATGAAATACTCGCTTCCGTACCTTTTTCTTTGTGTACTATGGTACACTGGCACGCCTCAAGATACTTCTTTTTACCTTCCCAGCGTATGAGAGAAATACACCCCCTTTCCTTTTTCCCCGGAGTCCTACATATTTTTCTCGTGTCAAACACCCCGTCAATATCGGGTACCCGATACTCGTCGGGAATCCATGGGGATCTCAAAACTGACTAGGATAGGTGAGATTGGAGAGGGCATGGTTGTTGGGAGAGGTGGAGAAAATAATTGTGTGAAATATCCAGGTATTAATGTATATATTGTGCATTTATAGTACGCATGGCATAGTTTTTCGTAGGGGTGGAAACGGATTGGATATGGATCGGATATTGCTCTTACCACTTCCATTTTCATATTTTCAAAATGAATACGAATGTGAATACGGATGTGAATACGGATGTTATCGAATAAGGATGTGGCTCGGATCTTATTCGGATACGGATACGTATTGGATGTTTACTCAATTCGGAACGGATACGAATAATAGTGACATATTGCTTAAGTAAATTAGTTAATAGCTATGTGACATACAATAAGTCAATGATAAATAGGTTTATGAATAAATACTATTGTAATGCATAATAATTTCTTAATCATACAAAGAGTAAAATTCGATCACTTATTTGGCTTTTATGTTGGATAATTAGAATGCGGGGGCTAAATTTTTGAAAATTAACTCCCATAATCTTATTCGGATATGGATATATCCACTTCCATATCCATATTTGTGTCAAAATCTCATACCATATTCATTTTCTTTTTTGTTAAAGAAATTTGGATACGAATAAATTTTCATTTCCATTTTGGTTCGGATGCGGATATTTCGTATACGAATAGGCATTTTCTCTAATATACTTAGGTGAAAATATTCGTGGTCAAATGACATCCGAGGAGCTCTTGGCAAAATAATATAAAAAATTTGACTGTAATTTTTTTTGAAAGAAAGCACTATGCAGGCCCAATTTTGTTCTCCTGCCATGAGCTCCACAGATGTCATTTGACCATGAAAATTGGCACACACCTTGCGCACCCAAGAATCTTGGATGCCCTAAGAATAGTTTTTTATTACGTTTTTTTCTCGAATTTACTATTCAATGAGAGTAGATGAGCATAGGCTCATCTATGAATTGCAGATATAATCGAAGATAAATAGATAGATGCAACTTCTTCATAATACATCTTATTAATACAACAAGTGATCAACTATATATATGGAAATGAAGCAAGCAGTGACAAGGGAGGGATTATTGACCACACATGCATTGCATGTAACGGAGAGCATGCATGTAACTTATTTGTGCAATCGACGACGACACGTGAGATCCGGGGGCGGCCGAGCCCTAGCCGATGTAGTACATGGGGTCGGGCAGCTTGAAGGTGCGGGCGCCCTCTGGCGTGCCGAGGATGTCGCTCCACTGGTCACCGATGTTGCCGACAATGACATAGCCGGCATCCAACAACTTCTGTCTCTCACCGGACTTGAAGGTCACCGCGGAGCCCTTGAACTCCGCTGGCTTCAGCAGCACCGCCATCGACCCAGAGAAACCCTGCCGGCGGAGGTTTGTGATAGTGGCTGTCCTCTGGGCCTCTCTCCGGCCGGTGAGGATCACAGGCTTGATGCCCACCGAGAGCAACTTGTCGTACAGCCGTTTCGTCTCCGGCAGGGCAGGTGCGCTCGCCTGCCGCGCGTACTCTTGGAAGCTCGTCCAGTTGTACGGCGTAGCCCTGTCGTTGTCAACCATGCATGTCAGCTAGATCATCTTTTCATAAGGACGGTTACGCAACAAATCGATTGATAAAGTAGCTATCACATCACTATCTCAGCGCAGTCCTCTTGCTTAGCTCGTCACTCACAGGGGCATGGCATGCATATATATGGTCCTTCTGGCCTTCTCCGTGACTTACTGTGATTGGAGGTGACCCGTGACCAGCAATAAGGTCCAACACGCAACCAGTCGCAAACAGACCCTTCTGCTGCAGGGGTCTTCTCTCAAGATTCAGGGATGATGACACAGGGCTCCGGAGATTTTCTTGTGTTATGGTTGTCTTAGGGTACTCTAGGTGTTCATGGTCCTTTGTGTTTGCGTTTCAGTGTGATTGTAAGAGTCAACTACTTTGTACTGATTCGTAATTGGAATGAAAATTTCTCAAAAAAAAGGTCCAACACATGCAATAATTATTTCGCAAAAAAAAAAAACACGTCCACGAATTAAGATTTTATTTCCGCTTCTGGTCTCATTTGTTTTTTCACCTGTATTCTGTTCAGAGGAGATCTTATATGTGCCAACTAAGGTTTTACCGGTGAGTTGATGGTTTTAACAAGTTCTAGTCAGATTTCTACTTCATCTGAACGACAAGATGGGTGCAAGTCTCTGCTCAGGTCCACCTGCAATAAGCATGTATAATGTGCACGTACATACGCATCTATTTATAGAATATATGTGTATACTATATAGGCGGCACGTACCCGAAGCCGTGAGTGGCGTAGTAGGGGAGGTTGGAGAGCGTGGTCTCGTCGACGTCGAAGACCCACACCTCCTTGCCGTTGCCGGCGAGCTTGAGGCCGTCGACGTAGGAGATGGCCTGGTCGATGACGACCTTGGAATCGCGGCGGTAGTGACCACCGAGCATGTAGTGCCCGACATAGCCCTCGCAGCTGGCGGGGACCGTCTTCCAGTCACGCACGTTGTGCGCCTCCACACCCAGCCGCCAGCTATCACACGCCACGCCGGCGCGGCTCCCCAGCTGCCCGCCGGAGCCCAGCAACGGCCGCAGCGCATGGATTAGTGGCGCCACGGCCTCATCGTCCATGGCGGTGGTTGTCGCAACTGACCTCGGCATGCGGATGTTAGTCTCCATGCGCCGCTGGAGGCCACAAGAAGAGCCACGGCGGCGAGCAGGAGCAGCATCTTCGTAGCCATTGCCATTTCTACTTGTTGGTGCTTCCTGAGGTGCAGTGCTATGCAAAGAGTGTGGGTTGGCTAGCTTGTTATATAGGAAGTTTAAAGCTACATCAGTCCTACAGTACAGTGTGTCTGACGCTGAGTTTTTTCTTTTTGAGAAAGAGGAAAAAACCCGGCCTCCGCATCTATCGATGCACATAGCCATCAATGAAAATGATTGTGAGCTTGAAAGAAATTAAGTGGCAGAAGAGGTGGTTGGTGTCAGTGGCACGGTCGCATTCACAGCATGGAACACGTTTGTGTTGAGGAGACATTTTCTGTAGAATTACAACAGACAATTTCGATTGGTCGGTTGGGAACTTCGGATAAGATGTATATGAGCCAGTAATTCAACAAGCATACAATGAAGTATGTGGCTGGTGTCATTGATAGATATGATCCAATAATTCAACAAACGCCTTCGATTAGTCGGTTGGTCTCATTGATTGATGGGGCCTGGAACACGTTATGTTATATTTGTGGAAGGATTACATGTATGTGGCTGTGTTTGGACGTGGTAGATGTGTTGGATATGTGAACAAATTTTAACGTACGAAAGATTTAACAACAATACTCAATGGTTGGCATGCGGTCAGGTTGGTGTGGTGCACGATGCATCTTTATCCTAATTATTACGAATTGATTGTGACTCTGTCCCCCCAATATTTTTTTCGGTTCCAGCTTTTTCTGATAGGGGCGGAAAATCCGTTTTCCAAAAAATCTCAGAGAATTCCGGATTTTTTACATCTATCCAAATGGATTTTGAACTGAAAAAAAAACTAGCGTCAACACATATTATATTTAACCCATTGTACATATTTTCTGTGCTTCACCGTGTGTTGGCTATGCAGATTTGCCATTCGTATTTCTTAACAACTACAAGTAGTAAACAGAGAGTTGGTCTAAGCCACCCATCCATTCACAGATTTAAGAGTGGTTTAGGGGGTGTTGATGTCATTGTTGATGGGGCGTGGGAATACGTTACGTGATGTGATATTTGTGGTACAATTACATGTATTTGGTTGTGTTTGGAAGTGGTAGATGGGTTGGATATATGAGCAAATTTTAACATAGGAAAGATTCAACATGGCAACAATACTCAATGGTTTGCATGCGGTCATGGGTTGAGTGGCGCACGATGCATTGCCATCTGAATTATTATGAATTGATTGTGACTCTGCCCCCCAATGATATTTTATTCCGGCTTTTTCCGATAGGGGCTAGAAATCCGGTGTCCAGAAAATCTCGGAGAACTCCGTATTTTTCACTTATGAGTTATCCAGATGAATTTTGAATTTTAGAAAAGATAGGGTAAATTTTTATTATATTTAACCCATTGTACATATTTTTTGTGCTTCACCATGTGCTAGCAACACATATTTGCCATTCATATTTCTTATGAACTGCAAATAGTAATAAAGAGCCCGCCTAAGCCACCCATCCATTCACACAATTAAGTCGTATAGGGTGTGTTGATGTCAATTTTGATAGGGCCGGAAACACGTTATGTAATGTGATATTTGTGGTAGGATTACATGTATGTGGCTGTGTTTAGAGGTGCTATATGTGTTGGATATATGAGAAAATATTAACCTAGGAAAGATTCAACATAGCAACAATAGCCAAAGGTTGGCATGTGGTCACGGTTGGAGTGGTGCACGATGCATTGACATGCTAATTATTATGACTTGATTATGACTCTGTCTCCCCCCCCCCTCAAATGTTTTTTGTCTTTCCATCTTTTTTCAGGTTGGGGCCGAAAAACCTGGGTTCTAAACAATCTCAGGAATTCTGGATTTTTTCCTTTGAATTTTCCAAACGAATTTTTAATTACAAAAATTTGGTCAAAATATATGATATTTAACTCATTGGGTACAAACATTCATGGTTAGAGCATCTACAACCTACTACCCCCCTACCCGTCACGGTTGGAGTGGTGCACGATGCATCGACATCCTCATTATTATGACTTGATTGTGACTCGGGCCCCGCCCACCCACCCCACACCAATGTTTTTCTTTTCTTTTGGCGTTTTTCCAACAGGAGGCGGAAAACCCGATTTCTAAAAAATCTCAGGAATTCTTGATTTTTTTACTTCTGAATTTTCCAAACAGTTTTGGATTTTAAAAAGTTAACATCAAAATTTAATTGCAGAGGTGTGGATGGTGCCTCACTGCATGTGGGTGCAATTGTGGCGACGACTTGCTCATTGTTCTTTATCTTCACCGCATAATTCTTCGTCTTCTGGTGGCGCTCTTCAACTTGCATCTGGATGTGTTGCTGACCAGGTGATGGTGTGGTTGTGGGAGGACAAGGATGGTGGTGCTCTGCCCTCATGCCCGAGCTGCCTGTTGGCATTGTCCATTCAGCTCTCGGGTGAGCACTTTGCCTTCCGACGGTGCGACGCCCTTGAGCTGTGGCAGAGCATTGTGGTCCTCTTTGAAGGTAGAACAACCGGCTTGTCGGTCTTGGCATGTTTTGTGGGAGTAGGCGAGGAGTTGTTGCTTCCTGATGTTGGTGTCCTGCTGCACCTCACCCTGTAGCTGGTGTGGCTCCTGCTCTTGGCGCTTGGTGTAGGTGATTTAGGCTGGGCTCCTTTTTCTTTTGTTGTGTCCGCCTGGTATCACTGCTAGGTTGTAAGCTGCTACAGCTCTCTATATCTTTGTCATTTCTTATTTTTTATTTTTACTTTGCTTCATTGTAATCCTAGTGGGTTGATGTCTTTGTTTTCAAATTCAGGATAGGTCGGAGCCTTTTCTCGGGCATGGCGATGCCTTTTCTCTAAGAAAAGGAGATGTGCGATTCAATCTTGATGTACATTGCCCAGTAGCGGCCGGTACTCAAGTAATCGTGATACTACATATGCCATGATCAATGCTCATTTTTCCTCATATAATTTTCCTATATTTCAGTATTGATTTTCTTAGATTTTGTTTTGATGTTTTCTACCACAAGTGTCGGTTGAACATCTAGCTAGCTAGCTACCCAGCTAAGCACATATTTCGATATGGTTGGTGCGGTGCATGATGCATCGACTTCCCAATCTTACCAATTCATTGCGCTTTTGTCCCACTCAGTCTCTAGATCACTACGTAATTTTGGGTCATCATTATCCATATATCTTTTCTAACTTGTATTTAATATAGAATTGCTACAAAGAAATATTTTCCTGAATTGATGTCATCTAGATCTAGCTTATGCCTCCAACTCAATGAAGTTTAACCAATCAATTTGGTACCGCACAAAATATAGGACAAGAAATCGTATCCCTTTGGGATTTTTGGTTTTTGTCCTTCTGACTAACCATATTTATGTACCAGTCCATGTCATTATCACTTTAGCACTCTGTCTTAACAGGACGTTCCAGTTCATCCCTTTGTCTTTCCACATTTTCCAATCAAGCCATTGCAATCATTTTTATGCAATTGCGGAAGGCTTGAGAGTCTAGAACGTATATTTGTTTCAAACCATAGAGCTCAAAAGACAAATAGTAATAACCAGATGGTTAAATTGCTGATGATCAACCATTTGTCGACCTTATTTTACAATCAAGCCATTGTGCTCATTGGACTTGGAGCCACAAGGTTGAATTAGTCAATGATTGTGGACTAGGAAAAGCAGCGGGCAGTCCATTGCAAGTGGTGTGTACGCCTTCCGTAGATGTGAAAAATGTAGAGGCAACACTTAGTGTGGCTATAAGACCGGCTAAGGTTGTTCATCAAACACGACACGCAGGCAGCACGTGAATAGGCTGGCGGTGGAGTAGGTGTGTGTGTGTGTGTGTGTGTGTGTGTGTGTGTGTGTGCGTGGTGTGGTGGTGGTGGTGGTGGTGGTGGTGGTGGTGGTGGTGGTGGTGTGTGTGTGTGTGTGTGTGTGTGTGTGGGCGCGCGCGCGCTCTCAAATAACCCTACTCACGAAATCAGGCCATGCACCCAACTCCACTTATCTGGATCCGTCGATATGAGGTCTACCCACGTACGAAAATGTGAAGCGACAGAAACCAAGTTCTACGGATTTGGGAAACACATAGTTTGAAAATTTTACATCAAGATGCCACCGCCTAAGTGACATATCGTTAATGTCCTACAAGTGCATATGGTTGAGTTGTAGACTTTTAAAAGTAAGAGTATTGGTGGAACAGAGAGCTTAGAAAATGGTCCAAAGCAAAAGTGGTTGTGGAAATGAAATTTTGCAAGAGTGTAGTGATGAGATTTGAAGTGTGCAAAATTAATTGTGAAGAACAAGAGAGAAATAGAAAATGACGAAATCCGTAATAGGGCTAAGGCACTTTCATGGAATCTAGACTCAGATAACTAATCCATTATATATGTTTTATGTGTGGGGGAGCCAAAATTGGGAGTTACTCCCGCCATCCGGAAATACTTGTCGCGGGAAGGGATGTATCTAGACATATTTTAGTTTTAGATGCATCCATTTATATCCATTTTCACGACAAGTATTTTCGAACGGAGGGAGTAAGTACGAAGGTTGAGAGCAAACATGTGGATCAGATGGCCCACCGGCAGCTGTGTAGCTCGGGTACGTACGAGTTGATTTTGTTTCTCCTTGTGCAGGCGTACGCGTTAAGAAAAGGAACGGAGCTCGTAGATGGTATTTCATCTCTATCTTTGCACGAACATCGGACAAACGCTCGCGCTCTGCCTATCTCCCTTCCCTATAAATACAGAGGCACAAGGCCATTCGCAGGGAGGACGGACGGCCCAAGAGGCAACTGACGCACGCACACACCCAGCATTCATCCTTCCACCGCATCACATGCATCACCTATCCCCGCACATCCAGTCACCACGCGCGCAACACCGACACCGTCGACCGTCTCGTACAAGCGCCAGGAGGAACCAGCCAGCCGTGACAGCGAGGCGAGGCTCATGTTCCCGGATGGTGAGGCGATCCTCTGATTCTTTTTCTCCTCTCTCTCATTTGCATGAACATGCATCGAGCACGCAAGACCATCACGCTACTGGAGCTTGTCTACACAAGCCCATCATCCTCTTGAGTGTCGCGACTGAGGCGTGGTCGGCGCTCGCCAACGACGCAGCCCAAGATCGGCCTTCATGTTTTTGGAACACAGGTCTTTGATGAACAGGTCATGAAGTTTAGGTCGTGACGCACAGGTCTTCGATGCACAGATTGAGACGAACAGGGCCACAGTGAACATGGTCATCGTGAAGGAGACACAAGGCAGCATGCTCTTGAGGAGTTGGCGGGGCGGAGCCGGAGCTCGCCGACGACGCAGCCCGTGACCTGCCTTTCCCTTCATGGCGTACAGATTCTCGACGGAACCAGTGTCCACAGCGACATGGCCCACGACCGGCCCCTCCTTCATGAGGCGCACGTCCCCGACAGATAGGTCAATGGCAAACAGATCACAGGTATACAGGTTTTGCACCATGTTCTTGGAGGAGACGGGGTGGCGGAACCGGAGCTCGTTGACAACACAGCCCGATACTCGCTTCTCCCTTCATGGCGTACAGATTTTTGTCCGAAACAGAGTTTGCAACGACGCGGTACAAAACCGTTCCTTCCTTCAAGAGGAACACCTGTCGTGGCAGATAGATCATCGGTGCATAGGTCCATTGCGTCACCGACAAACAGGTCCATGGCGTCTCCGGCGTACAGGTCACTCTTTAGTGTAGCACCAGTCCAAGGCGATGTGGACTCTACGACGCCACTTTTCCATTGCCCTGTGAGGCGGCGCCTTTGTCTTGGCGGACTGCTGAATATTTGGCGTCTAGCTGAGACGAGGTGCCAACCATTCCGGCCAAGCCAATGTGCGCCCGCTCAATTTTTACACTGGCGCCGGTCTCCCGCAAGGCATAGCCCCTCGCATACCCTGACGTAGCAAGTGGACGTCCAGAATTCCGAGCCGAGCGCAACCGATACTACCCCGACAATAACTACTCCAACACCGCTGAGACCGACGAGGCACGACGACGAGGGCGGACGCGGCCACCGCAAAGGCCACGCTACTTGCGGCGCGTGAACTGACGAGGACTCGGGCTCTGCTGCCGCCCACACACATCACCATCACCATGCAAAGGAGAACGCGAAGCGAAGACGACGACGACCACCACACAGCTCAATCGGAGGTATCCTGCAGAGCAACCCACGAGAGTAATTAACCGGGAGCCTTCCGAGGACGGCCCCGGCAACCAGGAGACCGCAATCGCCACAGTCAGGCTGGCCGCGCTAGTAGGCCACGGAGCACATTTGTTTTCTTTACGGGAACTTGTAATTTTATTTCTCCACTGAGATTAATGAAATACTCGCTTCCCGTACCTTTTCTTTGTGTACTATGGTACACTTTGCACGCCTCAAGATACTTTTTTTACCTTCCCCAGGCGTATGAGAGAAATACACCCCCCTTTCCTTTTTTCCCGGAGTCCTACATATTTTTCTCGTGTCAAACACCCCGTCAATATCGGGTACCCGATACTCGTCGGGAATCCATGGGGATCTCAAAACTGACTAGGATAGGTGAGATTGGAGAGGGCATGGTTGTTGGGAGAGGTGGAGAAAATAATTGTGTGAAATATCCAGGTATTAATGTATATATTGTGCATTTATAGTACGCATGGCATAGTTTTTCGTAGGGGTGGAAACGGATTGGATATGGATCGGATATTGCTCTTACCACTTCCATTTTCATATTTTCAAAATGAATACGAATGTGAATACGGATGTGAATACGGATGTTATCGAATAAGGATGTGGCTCGGATCTTATTCGGATACGGATACGTATTGGATGTTTACTCAATTCGGAACGGATACGAATAATAATGACATATTGCTTAAGTAAATTAGTTAATAGCTATGTGACATACAATAAGTCAATGATAAATAGGTTTATGAATAAATACTATTGTAATGCATAATAATTTCTTAATGAGTCAATTACACCTGCGGTGCTTGAACTTGGCGTGAACGGTCACTTTGGTGCTAGAACTTGTGGTATACATCGAACTGGTGTAATAACTTGGCTCCGGCGTGCAAATACGGTGCAAATCTCGGTTGTGTACGCCGGAGCCACTGACTATGTGCGCCAACATGGCATGGTCCCGCCGTCAGGATGGCAAAGAGAGGGAGTGTGGCCAGTTTTTTCTTTTTGTTAAACCCACTCGAGTTTTTTTCTCATAAAAAAGCCTTGTTGACGTTGGAAAGGTGGCATTTCAATTTTTTTACGACTCTATTGCCAGTGGGTCCCGTGTGTGCATACTTAAATTAACAAGAAAAAACGAGGCTTGGTGTCTCGAGCGCGCGACCCTTGGTTAGGTCACAGTTGGTCCTGGCCGCTATACCATTAACCTATTAACAACTTCACATGGATAGTTTTTTTTAGAAACACTTCAACATTGATAATTAGGTTAATGTAGTCGAATAGAAGCCCTTGTGGGGCTGGAATGGACTGCCGTCAGTGCGGCCCATTTGCTCCTGTTTGTTTTGTTTAGATATTTGTTGGTAGCAAATTCTAATATCATTAATAAGAATAATGTTTCAATTTTCGTGAAGTATAGATATTATTATACACACAATCAAAATTCTAAACTGTTCACATATAATTTTAAAATATTCACATATATGTAAAATAATATTTGTGAAATTATAAAATTATTTGTATAATAATAAATACAAATATTTTTAGCATTACAATTCATAAATATTATTTTAATTCTACAAACATTTCAATAATCATACGCATATTTGTATAATTTGATGTTTGTATAATTAAAAAATAGGTAGTATAAGATTTAAAATGTTAATACAAATATTCAGTCGTGCTAGTATTTAAATTAGATAATTGTTTTGAATATAAGTCAAAAGTGAATATTCATAAATATTTAGTAAATTTTTATATTCATCAGTTTGAATAATTTAAATATAGTTGTAAGCCTGTAACTCTATACTTTTTTTATATTCATTAAACATTTTAAGTGACCGCATTTACTAAACAATTTATATAATACATGTATGTTTAAATATTTAGTAAACTTTACGTTTTACAATTATTTCAAAAAGAACTTGCACATGTAATATGGGCCGCACTATCTGCAGCCAACTTAAGCCCCACATGCATCATCTTTATACTACTTTTGTTTTTCCAAATACCCTTATATACTACATTAACGACTGTTATACTTGTTGAACATCCGCAGCAGATGTTGCCGTGGCTGTGAGGGTGTGCGTTCTAGCAGTAGTTGGCGTGTTCGAATGTAGAGCTCTAAGCTTTTTTTCTTTTAGTTTTCATGCCAGCACCTTTGTCATACAGCAAAAAGAAAAAAAAACATCTACCACGTGAACATGGTCTTTTTTGTGAGAAATAAATTTTTTTGAGGGGTTTTTGTTGCCAAAAATACAGGCCACATGCTTCAAGTCGCTGACAGCAGGCCCCATGCCATGCTGGCACGCCAAGTCAATGTTGATTTCCTATCCATACGCGATTAGGACCGTATTTGCACAACCGAGTCAAGTTATTGCACTAGTTCAATGTATGCCACAAGTTCTAGCACCAAAGTGATCGTTTACGCCAAGTTCTAGCACCACCGGTGTAATTGACTCTTTCTTAATCATACAAAGAGTAAAATTCGATCACTTATTTGGCTTTTATGTTGGATAATTAGAATGCGGGGGCTAAATTTTTGAAAATTAACTCCCATAATCTTATTCGGATATGGATATATCCACTTCCATATCCATATTTGTGTCAAAATCTCATACCATATTCATTTTCTTTTTTGTTAAAGAAATTTGGATACGAATAAATTTTCATTTCCATTTTGGTTCGGATGCGGATATTTCGTATACGAATAGGCATTTTCTCTAATATACTCAGGTGAAAATATTCGTGGTCAAATGACATCCGAGGAGCTCTTGGCAAAATAATATAAAAAATTTGACTGTAATTTTTTTTGAAAGAAAGCACTATGCAGGCCCAATTTTGTTCTCCTGCCATGAGCTCCACAGATGTCATTTGACCATGAAAATTGGCACACACCTTGCGCACCCAAGAATCTTGGATGCCCTAAGAATAGTTTTTTATTACGTTTTTTTCTCGAATTTACTATTCAATGAGAGTAGATGAGCATAGGCTCATCTATGAATTGCAGATATAATCGAAGATAAATAGATAGATGCAACTTCTTCATAATACATCTTATTAATACAACAAGTGATCAACTATATATATGGAAATGAAGCAAGCAGTGACAAGGGAGGATTATTGACCACACATGCATTGCATGTAACGGAGAGCATGCATGTAACTTATTTGTGCAATCGACGACGACACGTGAGATCCGGGGGCGGCCGAGCCCTAGCCGATGTAGTACATGGGGTCGGGCAGCTTGAAGGTGCGGGCGCCCTCTGGCGTGCCGAGGATGTCGCTCCACTGGTCACCGATGTTGCCGACAATGACATAGCCGGCATCCAACAACTTCTGTCTCTCACCGGACTTGAAGGTCACCGCGGAGCCCTTGAACTCCGCTGGCTTCAGCAGCACCGCCATCGACCCAGAGAAACCCTGCCGGCGGAGGTTTGTGATAGTGGCTGTCCTCTGGGCCTCTCTCCGGCCGGTGAGGATCACAGGCTTGATGCCCACCGAGAGCAACTTGTCGTACAGCCGTTTCGTCTCCGGCAGGGCAGGTGCGCTCGCCTGCCGCGCGTACTCTTGGAAGCTCGTCCAGTTGTACGGCGTAGCCCTGTCGTTGTCAACCATGCATGTCAGCTAGATCATCTTTTCATAAGGACGGTTACGCAACAAATCGATTGATAAAGTAGCTATCACATCACTATCTCAGCGCAGTCCTCTTGCTTAGCTCGTCACTCACAGGGGCATGGCATGCATATATATGGTCCTTCTGGCCTTCTCCGTGACTTACTGTGATTGGAGGTGACCCGTGACCAGCAATAAGGTCCAACACGCAACCAGTCGCAAACAGACCCTTTTGCTGCAGGGGTCTTCTCTCAAGATTCAGGGATGATGACACAGGGCTCCGGAGATTTTCTTGTGTTATGGTTGTCTTAGGTCTTCTAGGTGTTCATGGTCCTTTGTGTTTGCGTTTCAGTGTGATTGTAAGAGTCAACTACTTTGTACTGATTCGTAATTGGAATGAAAATTTCTCAAAAAAAAGGTCCAACACATGCAATAATTATTTCGCAAAAAAAAAAACACGTCCACGAATTAAGATTTTATTTCCGCTTCTGGTCTCATTTGTTTTTTCACCTGTATTCTGTTCAGAGGAGATCTTATATGTGCCAACTAAGGTTTTACCGGTGAGTTGATGGTTTTAACAAGTTCTAGTCAGATTTCTACTTCATCTGAACGACAAGATGGGTGCAAGTCTCTGCTCAGGTCCACCTGCAATAAGCATGTATAATGTGCACGTACATACGCATCTATTTATAGAATATATGTGTATACTATATAGGCGGCACGTACCCGAAGCCGTGAGTGGCGTAGTAGGGGAGGTTGGAGAGCGTGGTCTCGTCGACGTCGAAGACCCACACCTCCTTGCCGTTGCCGGCGAGCTTGAGGCCGTCGACGTAGGAGATGGCCTGGTCGATGACGACCTTGGAATCGCGGCGGTAGTGACCACCGAGCATGTAGTACATAGCCCTCGCAGCTGGCGGGGACCGTCTTCCAGTCACGCACGTTGTGCGCCTCCACACCCAGCCGCCAGCTATCACACGCCACGCCGGCGCGGCTCCCCAGCTGCCCGCCGGAGCCCAGCAACGGCCGCAGCGCATGGATTAGTGGCGCCACGGCCTCATCGTCCATGGCGGTGGTTGTCGCAACTGACCTCGGCATGCGGATGTTAGTCTCCCATGCGCCGCTGGAGGCCACAAGAAGAGCCACGGCGGCGAGCAGGAGCAGCATCTTCGTAGCCATTGCCATTTCTACTTGTTGGTGCTTCCTGAGGTGCAGTGCTATGCAAAGAGTGTGGGTTGGCTAGCTTGTTATATAGGAAGTTTAAAGCTACATCAGTCCTACAGTACAGTGTGTCTGACGCTGAGTTTTTTTCTTTTTTGAGAAAGAGGGAAAAAAACCCGGCCTCCGCATCTATCGATGCACATAGCCATCAATGAAAATGATTGTGAGCTTGAAAGAAATTAAGTGGCAGAAGAGGTGGTTGGTGTCAGTGGCACGGTCGCATTCACAGCATGGAACACGTTTGTGTTGAGGAGACATTTTCTGTAGAATTACAACAGACAATTTCGATTGGTCGGTTGGGAACTTCGGATAAGATGTATATGAGCCAGTAATTCAACAAGCATACAATGAAGTATGTGGCTGGTGTCATTGATAGATATGATCCAATAATTCAACAAACGCCTTCGATTAGTCGGTTGGTCTCATTGATTGATGGGGCCTGGAACACGTTATGTTATATTTGTGGAAGGATTACATGTATGTGGCTGTGTTTGGACGTGGTAGATGTGTTGGATATGTGAACAAATTTTAACGTACGAAAGATTTAACAACAATACTCAATGGTTGGCATGCGGTCAGGTTGGTGTGGTGCACGATGCATCTTTATCCTAATTATTACGAATTGATTGTGACTCTGTCCCCCCAATATTTTTTTCGGTTCCAGCTTTTTCTGATAGGGGCGGAAAATCCGTTTTCCAAAAAATCTCAGAGAATTCCGGATTTTTTACATCTATCCAAATGGATTTTGAACTGAAAAAAAAACTAGCGTCAACACATATTATATTTAACCCATTGTACATATTTTCTGTGCTTCACCGTGTGTTGGCTATGCAGATTTGCCATTCGTATTTCTTAACAACTACAAGTAGTAAACAGATTGTTGGTCTAAGCCACCCATCCATTCACAGATTTAAGAGTGGTTTAGGGGGTGTTGATGTCATTGTTGATGGGGCGTGGGAATACGTTACGTGATGTGATATTTGTGGTACAATTACATGTATTTGGTTGTGTTTGGAAGTGGTAGATGGGTTGGATATATGAGCAAATTTTAACATAGGAAAGATTCAACATGGCAACAATACTCAATGGTTTGCATGCGGTCATGGGTTGAGTGGCGCACGATGCATTGCCATCCGAATTATTATGAATTGATTGTGACTCTGCCCCCCAATGATATTTTATTCCGGCTTTTTCCGATAGGGGCTAGAAATCCGGTGTCCAGAAAATCTCGGAGAACTCCGTATTTTTCACTATGAGTTATCCAGATGAATTTTGAATTTTAGAAAAGATAGGGTAAATTTTTATTATATTTAACCCATTGTACATATTTTTTGTGCTTCACCATGTGCTAGCAACACATATTTGCCATTCATATTTCTTATGAACTGCAAATAGTAATAAAGAGCCCGCCTAAGCCACCCATCCATTCACACAATTAAGTCGTATAGGGTGTGTTGATGTCAATTTTGATAGGGCCGGAAACACGTTATGTAATGTGATATTTGTGGTAGGATTACATGTATGTGGCTGTGTTTAGAGGTGCTATATGTGTTGGATATATGAGAAAATATTAACCTAGGAAAGATTCAACATAGCAACAATAGCCAAAGGTTGGCATGTGGTCACGGTTGAGTGGTGCACGATGCATTGACATGCTAATTATTATGACTTGATTATGACTCTGTCTCCCCCCCCCCTCAAATGTTTTTTGTCTTTCCATCTTTTTTCAGGTTGGGGCCGAAAAACCTGGGTTCTAAACAATCTCAGGAATTCTGGATTTTTTCCTTTGAATTTTCCAAACGAATTTTTAATTACAAAAATTTGGTCAAAATATATGATATTTAACTCATTGGGTACAAACATTCATGGTTAGAGCATCTACAACCTACTACCCCCCTACCCGTCACGGTTGGAGTGGTGCACGATGCATCGACATCCTCATTATTATGACTTGATTGTGACTCGGGCCCCGCCCACCCACCCCACACCAATGTTTTTCTTTTCTTTTGGCGTTTTTCCAACAGGAGGCGGAAAACCCGATTTCTAAAAAATCTCAGGAATTCTTGATTTTTTTACTTCTGAATTTTCCAAACAGTTTTGGATTTTAAAAAAAGTTAACATCAAAATTTAATTGCAGAGGTGTGGATGGTGCCTCACTGCATGTGGGTGCAATTGTGGCGACGACTTGCTCATTGTTCTTTATCTTCACCGCATAATTCTTCGTCTTCTGGTGGCGCTCTTCAACTTGCATCTGGATGTGTTGCTGACCAGGTGATGGTGTGGTTGTGGGAGGACAAGGATGGTGGTGCTCTGCCCCTCATGCCCGAGCTGCCTGTTGGCATTGTCCATTCAGCTCTCGGGTGAGCACTTTGCCTTCCGACGGTACGACGCCCTTCGAGCCAGGGCGAGAGCATTGTGGTCCTCTTTGAAGGTAGAACAACTGGCTTGTCGGTCTTGGCATGTTTTGTGGGAGTAGGCGAGGAGTTGTTGCTTACTGATGTTGGTGTCCTGCTGCACCTCACCCTGTAGCTGGTGTGGCTCCTGCTCTTGGCGCTTGGTGTAGGTGATTTAGGCTGGGCTCCTTTTTCTTTTGTTGTGTCCGCCTGGTATCACTGCTAGGTTGTAAGCTGCTACAGCTCTCTATATCTTTGTCATTTCTTATTTTTTTATTTTTTACTTTGCTTCATTGTAATCCTAGTGGGTTGATGTCTTTGTTTTCAAATTCAGGATAGGTCGGAGCCTTTTCTCGGGCATGGCAGATGCCTTTTCTCTAAGAAAAGGAGATGTGCGATTCAATCTTGATGTACATTGCCCAGCGCGGCCGGTACTCAAGTAATCGTGATACTACATATGCCATGATCAATGCTCATTTTTCCTCATATAATTTTCCTATATTTCAGTATTGATTTTCTTAGATTTTGTTTTGATGTTTTCTACCACAAGTGTCAGTTGAACATCTAGCTAGCTAGCTACCCAGCTAAGCACATATTTCGATATGGTTGGTGCGGTGCATGATGCATCGACTTCCCAATCTTACCAATTCATTGCGCTTTTGTCCCACTCAGTCTCTAGATCACTACGTAATTTTGGGTCATCATTATCCATATATCTTTTCTAACTTGTATTTAATATAGAATTGCTACAAAGAAATATTTTCCTGAATTGATGTCATCTAGATCTAGCTTATGCCTCCAACTCAATGAAGTTTAACCAATCAATTTGGTACCGCACAAAATATAGGACAAGAAATCGTATCCCTTTGGGATTTTTGGTTTTTGTCCTTCTGACTAACCATATTTATGTACCAGTCCATGTCATTATCACTTTAGCACTCTGTCTTAACAGGACGTTCCAGTTCATCCCTTTGTCTTTCCACATTTTCCAATCAAGCCATTGCAATCATTTTTATGCAATTGCGGAAGGCTTGAGAGTCTAGAACGTATATTTGTTTCAAACCATAGAGCTCAAAAGACAAATAGTAATAACCAGATGGTTAAATTGCTGATGATCAACCATTTGTCTGACCTTATTTTACAATCAAGCCATTGTGCTCATTGGACTTGGAGCCACAAGGTTGAATTAGTCAATGATTGTGGACTAGGAAAAGCAGCGGGCAGTCCATTGCAAGTGGTGTGTACGCGCCTTCCGTAGATGTGAAAAATGTAGAGGCAACACTTAGTGTGGCTATAAGACCGGCTAAGGTTGTTCATCAAACACGACACGCAGGCAGCACGTGAATAGGCTGGCGGTGGAGTAGGTGTGTGTGTGTGTGTGTGTGTGTGTGTGTGTGTGTGTGCGCGCGGTGTGTGGTGGTGGTGGTGGTGGTGGTGGTGGTGGTGGTGTGTGTGTGTGTGTGTGTGTGTGTGTGTGGGCGCGCGCGCGCTCTCAAATAACCCTACTCACGAAATCAGGCCATGCACCCAACTCCACTTATCTGGATCCGTCGATATGAGGTCTACCCACGTACGAAAATGTGAAGCGACAGAAACCAAGTTCTACGGATTTGGGAAACACATAGTTTGAAAATTTTACATCAAGATGCCACCGCCTAAGTGACATATCGTTAATGTCCTACAAGTGCATATGGTTGAGTTGTAGACTTTTAAAAGTAAGAGTATTGGTGGAACAGAGAGCTTAGAAAATGGTCCAAAGCAAAAGTGGTTGTGGAAATGAAATTTTGCAAGAGTGTAGTGATGAGATTTGAAGTGTGCAAAATTAATTGTGAAGAACAAGAGAGAAATAGAAAATGACGAAATCCGTAATAGGGCTAAGGCACTTTCATGGAATCTAGACTCAGATAACTAATCCATTATATATGTTTTATGTGTGGGGGAGCCAAAATTGGGAGTTACTCCCGCCATCCGGAAATACTTGTCGCGGGAAGGGATGTATCTAGACATATTTTAGTTTTAGATGCATCCATTTATATCCATTTTCACGACAAGTATTTTCGAACGGAGGGAGTAAGTACGAAGGTTGAGAGCAAACATGTGGATCAGATGGCCCACCGGCAGCTGTGTAGCTCGGGTACGTACGAGTTGATTTTGTTTCTCCTTGTGCAGGCGTACGCGCTAAGAAAAGGAACGGAGCTCGTAGACGGTATTTCATCTCTATCTTTGCGCGAAGATCGGACAAACGCTCGCGCTCTGCCTATCTCCCTTTCCTATAAATACAGAGGCACAAGGCCATTCGCAGGGAGGACGGACGGCCCAAGAGGCAACTGACGCACGCACACACCCAGCATTCATCCTTCCACCGCATCACATGCATCACCTATCCACGCACAAGACTCAGGAGGAACGTAGGGAGTCTCCAGAGCCCCGCACATTCAGTCACCACGCGCGCAACACCGACACCGTCGACCGTCTCGTACAAGCGCCAGGAGGAACCAGCCGGTCGTGACAGTGAGGCGAGGCTCATGTTCCCGGATGGCGAGGCGATCCTCTGATTCTTTTTCTCCTCTCTCTCATTTGCATGAACACGCATAGAGCACGCAAGACCATCACGTTACTGGAGCTTATCTACACAGGCGTGGTCGGCGCTCGCCAACGACGCAGCCCAAGATCGGCCTTCATGTTCTTGGAACACAGGTCTTTGATGAACAAGTCATGAAGTTCAGGTCGAGATGCACAGGTCCTCTATGCACAGATTGCGACGAACAGGGCCACGGTGAACATGGTCATTGTGAAGGAGACACAGGCAGCATGCTCTTGAGGAGATGGCGGGGCGGAGCCGGAGCTCGCCGACGACGCAGCCCGTGACCTGCCTTTCCCTTCACGGCGTACAGATTCTCGACGGAACCAGTGTACGCAGCGACATGGCCCATGACCGGCCCCTCCTTCATGAGGCGCACGTCCCCGACAGATAGGTCAATGCGAACAGATCACAGGCGTACATGTTTTGCACCATGTTCTTGGAGGAGACGGGGTGGCAGAACCGGAGCTCATTGACAACACAGCCCGAGACTCGCTTCTCCCTTCATGGCGTACAGATTTTTGTCCGAAACAAAGTTTGCAACGATGCGGTACAAAACCGTTCCCTCCTTCAAGAGGCACACCTATCGTCGCAGATAGATCATCGGTGCATAGGTCCATTGCGTCACCGACGTACAGGTTCATGGCGTCTCTGGCGTACAGGTCATTCTTTAGTGTAGCACCAGTCCAAGTGATGTGAACTCTAGGCGCCACTTTTCCATTGCCCCGTGAGGCGGCGCCTTTGTCTTGGCGGACTGCCGAATATTTCGCGTCTAGCTGAGATGAGGTGCCAACCATTTCGGCCAAGCCAATGTGCGCGCGCTCAGTTTTTACACTAACGCCGGTCTCCCGCAAGGCATAGCCCCTCGCATACCCTGACGAAGCAACTGGACGTCGAGAATTCCGAGCCGAGCGTGACCCATACTACCCCGACAAAAACTACTCCAACACCGCTGAGACCGACGAGGCACGACGACGAGGGCGGGCGTGGCCACCGCAAAGGCCACGCTACTTGCGGCGCGTGAACTGACGAGGACTCGGGCTCTGCCGCCGCCCACACACATCACCATCACCATGCAAAGGAGAACACGAAGCGAAGATGACGAAGACGACCACACAGCTCAATCGGAGGTATCCTGCAGAGCAACCCACGAGAGTAATTAACCGGGAGCCTTCCGAGGACGGCCCCGGGAACCAGGAAACCGCAATCGCCACAGTCAGGCTGGCCGCGCTAGTAGGCCACGGAGCGCATTTGTTTTCTTTACGGGAACTTGTAATTTTATTTCTCCACTGAGATTAATGAAATACTCGTTTCCCGTACCTTTTTTCTTTGTGTACTATGGTACACTGGCATGCCCGCATACTTCTTTTTACCTTCCCCAGGCGTATGAGAGAAATACACCCCCTTTCCTTTTTCCCGGAGTCCTACATATTTTTCTCGTGTCAAACACCCCGTCAATATCGGGTACCCGATACTCATCCTGAATCCATGGGGATCTCAAAACTGACTAGGATAGGTGAGATTGGAGAGGGCATGGTTGTTGGGAGAGGTGGAGAAAATAATTGTGTGAAATATCCAGGTATTAATGTATATATTGTGCATTTGTAGTATGCATGGCATAGTTTTTCGAAGGGGTGGAAACGGATTGGATATGGATCGGATATTGCTCTTACCACTTCCATTTTCATATTTCAAAATGAATACGAATGTGAATACGGATGTTATCGAATAAGGATGTGGCTCGGATGTTATTCGGATATGGATACGTATTGGATGTTTACTCAATTCGGAATGGATACGAATAATAGTGACATATTGCTTAAGTAAATTAGTTAATAGCTATGTGACATACAATAAGTCAATGATAAATAGGTTTATGAATAAATACTATTGTAATGCATAATAATTTCTAAGTTTAATCATACAAAGAGTAAAATTCGATCACTTATTTAGCTTTTATGTTCGATAATTAGAATGCGGTGGCTAAATTTTTGAAAATTAACTCCCATAATCTTATTCGGATATGGATATATCCACTTCCATATCCATATTTGTGTCAAAATCTCATACCATATTCATTTTTCTTATTTGTTAAAGAAATTTGGATACGAATAATTTTCATTTCCATTTTGGTTCGGATGCGGATATTTCGGATACGAATAGGCATTTTCTCTAATATACTCAGGTGCGCTAGGTGCATGAAAATATTCGTGGTCAAATGACATCCGAGGAGCTCTTGGCAAAATAATATAAAAAATTTGACTGTAATTTTTTTTTTGAAAGAAAGCACTATGCAGGCCCAATTTTGTTCTCCTGCCATGAGCTCCACAGATGGCATTTGACCATGAAAATTGGCACACACCTTGTGCACCCAAGAATCTTGGATGCCCTAAGAATTTTAGTTTTTTATTACGTTTTTTCTCGAATTTACTATTCAATGAGAGTAGATGCCTAGGCTCATCTCTAAATTGAAGATATAATCGAAGATAGATAGATAGATGCAACTTCTTCATAATACATCTTATTAATACAACAAGTGATCAACTATATATATGGAAATGAAGCAAGCAGCCACAAGTGAGGGATTATTGACGAAGCATGCATTGCATGTAACGGAGAGCATGCATGTAACTTATTCGAGCAATCGATGACGACACGTGAGATCCGGAGGCGGCCTTGCCCTAGCCGATGTAGTACATGGGGTCAGGCAGCTTAAAGGTGCGGGCGCCCTCTGGCGTGCCGAGGATGTCGCTCCACTGGTCACCAATGTTGCCGACGATGACATACCCGACGTCCAACAGCTTCTGTCTCTCACCGGACTTGAAGGTCACCGCAGAGCCCTTGAACTCCGCTGGCTTCAGCAGCACCGCCATCGACCCAGAGAAACCCTGCCGGCGGAGGTTTGTGATAGTGGCGGTCCTCTGGGCCTCTCTCCGGCCGGTGAGGATCACAGGCTTGATACCCACCGAGAGCAACTTGTCGTACAGCCGCTTCGTCTCCGGCAGGGCAGGTGCGCTTGCCTGCCGCGCGTACTCTTGGAAGCTCGTCCAGTTGTACGGCGTAGCCCTGTCGTTGTCAACCATGCATGTCAGCTACGTAGATCATCTTTTCATAAGGACGGTTACAAAGAAATCCATTGGTAAAGTAGCTATCACATCACTATCTCGGCGCAGTCCTCTTGCTTAGCTCGTCACTCACAGGGGCATGGCATGCATATATATGGTCCTGCTGGCCGTCTCCGTGACATACTGTGATTGGAGGTGACCCGTGACCAGCAATAAGGTCCAACACGTGCAATAATTATTTCGCAAAAAAAAAAAAACACGTCCACGAATTAAGATTTTATTTCCACTTCTGGTCTCATTTGTTTTTTCACATGTATTCTATTCAGAGGAGATCTTATATGTGCCAATTAAGGTTTTACCGGTGACGGTGAGTTGATGGTTTTAACAAGTTCTAGCCAGATTTCTACTTCATCTGAACGACAAGATGGGTGCAAGTCTCTGCTCAGATCCACCTGCAATAAGCATGTATAATGTGCACGTACATACTGTACGCATCTATTTATAGAATATATATGTATATACTATATATAGGCAGGCAGGTACCCGAAGCCGTGAGTCGCGTAGTAGGGGAGGTTGGAGAGCGTGGTCTCGTCGACGTCGAAGACCCACACCTCCTTGCCGTTGCCGGAGAGCTTGAGGCTGTCGTAGGAGATGGCCTGGTCGATGACGACCTTGGAATCGCGGCGGTAGTGACCACCGAGCATGTAGTGCCCGACATAGCCCTCGCAGCTGGCGGGGACCGTCTTCCAGTCACGCACGTTGTGCGCCTCCACACCCAGCCGCCAGCTGTCACATGCCACATCCAGGCTTGTTACTCCCTCCGTCCAAAAATACTTGTCATCAAAATGGATAAAAAGAGATGTATCTATAACTAAAATATGTCTAGATACACCCCCTTTTATCCATTTTGATGACAAATATTTCCGGACGGAGGCAGTATATAGGAAGTTTAAAGCTAAATCAGTCCTACAGTACAGTGTGTGTGATGCTGAGTTTTTTTTTTCGAGGAGGAAAAGAAAAAAAAACGGCCTCCACATCTATCGATGTACATAGCCATCAATGACAATGACCATGAGCTTGAAAGAAATTAAGTGACAAAAGAGGTGGTTGGTGTCACTGGCGCGTTCGTATTCACGGGATTGAACACGTGGGTGTTGAGGAGACATTTTTTTATAGTATTACAACAAACAATTTCGATTGGTGGTTGCGAACTTGGGATAAGATGTATATGAGCCAATAATTCAGCTAACATATGATGAAGTATGTGGTTGGTGTTATTGATGGATATGATCCAAAAATTCAACAAACGCCTTTGATTGGACGGTTGGAGTCATTGATGGGGTCTGGGACACGTTATGTAATATTTGTGGAAGGGTTACATGTATGTGGCTGTTTTTGGAGGTGGTAGATGTGTTGGATATGTGAGCAGATTTTAATCCACAAAAGATTTAATAGGGCAACAATGCATTGATGTGGCGCACGATGCATCTACATCCTAATTATTACAAATTGATTGTGACTTTGTCCCTCAATATTTTTTTTGATACTGGCTTTTTCTGATAGGGCGGAAAATCCGGTTTCCATTAAATATCAGAGAATTCTGGATTTTTTACGTCCGAGTTATCCAAAAGAATTTTGTATTTTAAAAAAATTAGCATCAAAATATACTATATTTAACCCGTTGTACATATTTTCCATGTTTCACCGTGTGCTGGCTATGCAGATTTGCCATTCATATTTCTTATGAACTGCGAGTAGTAAACAGAGAGTTGGTCTAAGCCAATCATCCATTCACAATAGTGATATAGGGGGTTTTGATGTCATTGTTGATGGGGTCTCAGAACACGTTATGTGATGTGATATTTGTGGTAAGATTACATGTATGTGCGGTGTTTAGAGGTGGTAGATGTGTTGGCGATGTATGAGCAAATTTTAATATAGGAAAGATTCAACACGGCAACTATACTCAATGGTTGGCATGCGATCATGGTTGGAGTGCGCAAGATGCATCGGCATCCTTATTAATATGAATTGATTGTGACTCTGTCCCCCAATGATTTTTCATTTTGGCTTTTCCGATTGGGGGTGGAAAATCCGGTTTTCGAAAAATGTTGGAGAACTCCATTTTTTTTACCTCCAAGTTTTTTATATGAGTTTTGAATTAAAAAAATTAGGGTCAAAATATATTATATTTAACCCATTGTACATATTTTCCGTGCTTTACCACGTGCTGGCAACAAAGATTTGCCATCCATATTTCCTATGAATTGCAACTAGTAATAGAGAGCTCGCCTAAGCCACCCATCCATTCATGGAATTAAAAGTGATATAGGGCGTGTTGATGTCAATTTTGGTGGGGCCAGGAACACGTTAAGTGATGTGATATTTGTGGTAGGATTACATGTATGTGGCTGTGTTTGGAAGTGCTAGATGTGTTGGATATATGAGAAACTTTTAACCTAGGAAAGATTCATCATGGCAACAATATTCAAAGGTTGGCATGTGGGCACGATTCGAGTGGTGCACGATGCATCGACATCCTAATTATTATGACGTGATTGTGACTCTGCCCCCCCCTCCAAAGTTTTTTTTGTTTTCGTCTTTTGTAGGTAGTGGCCGCAAAACCTGGGTTTTCCAAAAGAATTTTGAACTAAAATATTTTGTGTCAAAATATATGATATTTAACCGATAGTGTACAATATGCATGTTTAGAGCATCTACAACCAACCCCCCCTCCCTACCCGTCATGGTTGGAGGGGCACACAATGCAACGACATCCTCATTATGACTTGATTGTGACTCTGCCCCCGCGCCCCCAAATGTTTTTCTTTGTTTTCGGCCTTTTTTCAACAGGGGCAGAAACCCCGGTTTCCAAAATATCTCAGGAATTCAAGAATTTTTCTTTTGAATTTAACATCAAAATACATGATATTTAACCTGTTGTGTACAACACGCATGGTTAGAGCATCTACAACCGAACCATCCGTACCCGCCCCAAACGCACGGGCTGGCTGACCAAACATTGCACCCCATCGTCTTCCCGACGACACCGCCACAGTCACCGGAGACCGCCGCCGCCACTCCTCCATGCCCTCAGCACACATTGACATCTTCCGGTTCCATTGCTGCCAAACTCCACCATCAGCCAGGGCACCCACGCCTACTAATGGGCTCGTTGGAGATTCGTAACGATCTGCTCCACCGGTTGAGAGGGAGAAGGGGTAGGGAGAGGGGAGCACTAGCGCACCCCCGAGCAGCAACTGGCATCACATTTGTCCCCAATCTCTCCCCTTGAACCGTGCCACTAACACCAATCTAGCTGTTGCAATCAAATCTCTGCTGCCGGTATGTCCTCCCGGCAGCCCATCTCAACCACGACCATCTCCTCGCCATAGCCCCATTTGACATCTCTCCTAAGTTAGTGTTGCCCACTGCACTCCCTCCAACAGATCATCTATGGTTTCTGTAATTTCTGATACAGTTTTGGTTCAAATTTCAATTTATCTTTGTTTTACTTGTTTGCTTCACTACTAGGAAAAGGCCTGTAGATAGGATTGACTCTAATGGCGCACCGTGTGTGCAGTGCGCCACTACTATATACTAATGGCGCACCTGTTTCACATACGCCATTAGAGTGGAAGACTCTAATGGCGCACGGCCGACCGAGTGCGCCATTAGTATGAATTTCTTTTTTTTTCCATTTTCCCATACAAACTAATGGCGCATGCAACAACCAATGCGCCATTACTATATATAACTTCTAATGGCGCACGGGCTAGGATGTGCGCCATTCTATCCCCTCCATCTCGATCTCGATCCCCTCCATCTCGATCTCGATCCCCTCCATCTCGATCTCGATCCTCCATCTCGATCGCACCACCTCCCGCTAGCTCTACCCATCGCAACCTCCCGCTCCACCGCCGAGCACCGCCCGCCCCCCTCAGCATAACCCGCACATTTTGAACATGTTTTTAATTTTTTTACTATTTTTATAAAAATATTACACTGTTATAATTTAAACAAGTTTGATAAACACAAATAAATATAAAAACAGTATTTAAAATGCATAAAAATATTACTGTTATGATTTAAACAAGTTTGAACATTTAAACACAAATAATATCTCGATCCCCTCCATCTCGATCTCGATCCCCTCCATCTCGATCTCGATCCTCCATCTCGATCGCTTCCCGCACCTCCCCGCTAGCTCTACCCATCGCAACCTCCCGCTCCACCGCCGAGCACTGCCCGGCCCCACAAGACCAAGACATTTTGAACATATTTTTATTTTTTTACTATTTTTATAAAAATATTACACTGTTATAATTTAAACAAGTTTGATAAACACAAATAAATATAAAAACAGCATTTAAAATGCATAAAAAATATTACTGTTATGATTTAAACAAGTTTGAACATATTTAAACACAAGTTTGAACATATTTAAAATGCATATTCTGTATCCCTCCATCTCGATCTCAATTCCCCATCTCGATCTCGATCCCCTCCATCTCGATCGCACCACCTCCCCGCTAGCTCTACCCATCGCAACCTCCCCGCTCCACCGCCGAGCACCGCCCGCCCCAGCAAGAACCCGCACATTTTGAACATGTTTTTAATTTTTTACTATTTTTATAAAAATATTACACTGTTATAATTTAAACAAGTTTGATAAACACAAATAAATATAAAAACAGTATTTAAAATGCATAAAAATATTACTGTTATGATTTAAACAAGTTTGAACATATTTAAACACAAATAAATATAAAAACACCATTTAAAATGCATAAAAAATATTGGGGATCCAGGAGTCGAACCCAGGACCTCCCGGTGGAAGAACTGGCTGCGACTAGTCGAGCTAGTAGAGGGACTTGATGTGGATCAGTTCAGTGGAATATAACTTGTTGGCTCGGCGAGAAATATCTAATGGCGCACCGTGTTGAGGTGCGCCATTAGTGTGGATGTACTTATGGCGCACCGGTGGTTGGTGCGCCATTAGTATTGTGCCTCCATCCATCCATAGCCCTCCCGGCCCCACCTCTCTCCTCGCCTCGATCCCTCTCTCTCCCTCGCCCTCGCCTCGATCCGCCCTTCGCCGCCCGCCCTGCCTCGCCGCCCAGCCCGCCCAGCCTGTCCCCGCCGCCTCGCCGCCCACCTTGCTGCCCGCCGCCTCGCCGTCGGTGCTGCCTCTCTCCTCTCCTCGCCCCTTCCCTTAGGGCTGCTCTACCCGTCTCTCAGGCGTCCCCATGGGTGGTGACGGCGGCGTTGGATGCCCTCTCCCCTGCTCTGGTTCCCTCCCCTCTCTCCACCTCGATCTGTTTTTTCCTCCCGAGCTGCAGCCTGAAGGAGGAGGGGACGAGCGGCAGGCAGCGACCAGCAGCACCCTCTCTTCTCCGTTGGTGATTCCTCCCAGTCTGTAACCCTAGCTGTTCGATCTGTTTGGATGTGTTACTCCTGCTATATTGCAAACTTGGAATAATTGTTATGATAGGTCCTCGTCAATCATGGTGTATGCTTTCTTAGGGAAATCATGGTGAATGTTGATCATGATTTTGTAAGTAATATTTTGAGAGGTGAATGCTGATCATGATTTTGTTAAGGTGTTAGTGGACTTGCTATGCTTAGGGTGGCACTTTACGATTGCTTGAGGCAGGGTTGGTTGGGATAAACCTAATTGGTCGGGCCAGTTTAATTAGCGAGTAACAATGTGCGTTATCATCATCCCTTCTCTTTTGTTGTGGATGGAGAAGGCGGCTTCATGGTACCATAAAGTTGTCACTTTTTTATTCATATAGAAGTCTTCTAGTAGTATCTAGTTAAGTTGGTGAGCAACTACACTTTCAGAGCACAAAGGCCCACACCACACCATACCACACTGCCTTGATGCCTTCTAGTACTGCCAGAGTGCTAGTCCAACATAGTAAAATGCACAATATCACAAGGAAATTAGAAGTTACCGTATTATCTTTATCTGTAAATGTAAAAATACTATTACAAGGAATTTGCATAATACAGTTCAATGATGACTCATGTTGAAGATTGTGCACCCCGGTTGAAAGCAGATTGCCTCAAGCAGGAAATCACTAGGAATTGTGCTTCTGGATGCATTATGTGCCATTGGTCTTTTTTATAAGCAAAACAATTGTTAGCTTTTAGATGTTGTGGTGGTTCACTTGGTGGTATATTGTTTTGAATTACACTTGTTAGCTTTTTTATAAGCAAAAACATGCCAATGTATTTTCCATGCTATGATGGAGGCCTTTTTTGCCTTGTCCACCGAGAGGCCCTTGAGTTTGCGGAATGTCGATTGACTTCCATTCCGCAATTCGGGCACTCCATATGTCCTATTTTCAGCAAAGGTCATGCTGAAATTTTCCGTGAATTTTAGCATGACTTTGTTAAAATAGGACATATAGGGTACTTATGACTAATGCATGTTTTATGATCTGTTGTAAGGGTACTAATTGGTCTCTTCTGCTGCTTATCGAGATGGCGGAAGCAGCCACCGCCGATCTGCGACACATGATCTGAGTTGGATGATTCCGAGTTCTTCACTATCATACTTGAGGCTTCAGCTTGGATCCATGACGCTGGTATATAAAATGAGAGATCTCCCTTCACCCATCTCATTATGATATCTGTTGTTTGCTACATCACTCATTTTCCCAAACTGCAGAGGCTGCCCGACAGGTTTATGAACATGCTGATGGGTGAAGATCCGCCAAATAATGTGAAGCTGCGACAGGCGGCAGCGGGTTTCGCAGCGATGGGATGTGCAGTTGGCGATCAAGAAGGGCCACATGTACTTGTCTCGTGGGTGGGAGAACTTCTACCGTGCCTCGACCTGCAGCTGGGGTACTTCCTTGTCTTCGTGTACGACGGCACGCCAACATGCTCATCGTGAAGGTGTACAACAAGACTATGTGTCGCATGCGATCTGCTGCCGATGATGATGCGATGCGTTCGCCTCTTCTTATTCCTCTACATTTGGCTTTGTCTCACATCGATTGTTAACGGTCATTGTTGCATTTTGGACAGGTAGGAGCAGCAAGCGGCGATCACGGCTACAGCCAAAGCAGCGGCGACTATGGCTGTAGCGAAGTCTGCAGCGATTCTGGTCAGAGCGACAATGACAGCGATTCTGCACCAAATAGACAACAAGAAGGATGATCCGGACTGGAGTGCGGGAGAAGAGGAGCAGTGAGGATGGGCATCAGGCTGAGGATGACCTAGCGCTGGTGGTGGCTGACCAAGGGCAAGAGATGGTGGTGGCTGACCATGGGCAAGAGATGGAGGTGGCTGAGGATGACCTAGCGATGGTCGTGCCTGAAGGTGGCCTCGCGATGGTGGTGGTGCCTGACAATGACCACGCACCGGTGGTGGCGCCGGCGATCCCACAGCTGGGCAACATGACCACGCCAATTGTGGTAGAAGACTACATCCCACTACCTCCACTGCCTCCACAGCCTCGCCGCTCTAGGCGCATCAGGGAGATGAAGGAGAAGAAGGAGAAGAACTGCCTACTTTGTCAGGTATGTCAGATCTCCTATAGGTTAGCTATCCAAAATGATATATATATATACTTAGTTACCTATGTTATCTCTAATATGCTTAGTTTCCTATAGGTTAGCTTCATTTTACCTAAGTTGGCTCTAATATACTAACTTAGAGCTTATATGCTTAGTTTCCTACAGGTTAGCTCCAAAATAACTTATGTTAGCACAAAATGATCAAGTTTACATAATAAGCTTATAGTCTTTTCTTAATCTTCTTCTTTTCCAAAATGACATAGGTTAGCTTCATTTTACCTAAGTTGGCTCTAATATACTAACTTAAAGCTTATATGCTTAGTTTCCTATAGGTTAGCTCCAAAATAACTTATGTTAGCACAAAATGATCAAGTTTACATAATAAGCTTATAGTCTTTTTCTTAATCTTCTTCTTTTCCAAACTGACATAGGTTAGCTTCATTTTACCTAAGTTGGCTCTAATATACTAGCTTAGACCTTATATGCTTAGTTTCCTATAGGTTAGCTCCAAAATAACTTATGTTAGCACAAAATGATCAAGTTTACATAATAAGCTTATAGTCTTTTTCTTAATCTTCTTCTTTTCCAAAATGACATAGGTTAGCTTCATTTACCTAAGTTGGCTCTAATATACTAGCTTAGACCTTATATGCTTAGTTTCCTATAGGTTAGCTCCAAAATAACTTATGTTAGCACAAAATGATCAAGTTTACATAATAAGCTTATAGTCTTTTCTTAATCTTCTTCTTTTCCAAAACTCTTCTTATTCTTCTTCTAGTCTTCTTCTTTTCTTCTTCTAACTTCTTGTTTATCATTTTGCAGATTTGATTTAATTGACGGAAGCTTGCGTGGATGGGGTGCTTCTTTTCCATTTCTGTTTTTATTTTGTATGAATGTGAAACTTTTGTGAATTGATGGATAACGGTGTTGGATGAACAATGTGAAACTTTTGTAACGACGGAACTATGTGTTGGCTATGTACGTATGTATATATGATGAAACTTGTGTGTTGGATATGATTGCTATATGTATACTTGTTGTACATATATGATTGCTATATGGATGCTTGTTGTACATATATATGTGTTGAATATCTCATATGTGAAATAGTGACATGAGATTAAGAAGAAAAGAATTAAAAAGTTGTTACTAATGGCGACTACAAGATGTCTCTACTGTAAGTATAGCAGATACTAGTGGCGATCTTGTGAGCAATACTAATGGCGCACGCCGGTGCGCCATTAGAATACCAGATTCTAATGGCGACAGGTGGTGCGCCATTAGAAAGAAATTCTAATGGCGTGATGCCAGTGGCGCACCAGCCATGCGCCATTAGAAGGCAAAACTGGTGCGCCACTAGCATGCCTTTTCCTAGTAGTGCTTTGTCCATGGAATAGTGAGATCCAACTGGATTGATTGAATTGGAAGGAAAGAGTTAAAATAATTATGCACCAATACAACCTACAAACAACATTTGTCCTATACAGCATGTATCGCGCACTCATATCATACAGTGCACCAAACACACATCTCAGCTGATCTTTTGCATTAGCGCAACCATGCCAGGCTCACCCAGATCCCCCATGTGATGCAAGCTAGAGCCACCCATGCAACAAAACAAGCCCATAATGAGTGGACTGGTTCCTTACCATTTTCTCGCTGCTTTTCATTTCTTTGGGTACATGATATAGTTGCATACTACAGTATGAGAGCTCTCCATCATTGCTTTCACGCCATTTTCGTTGCTTGATTGGGTCACTTGTAATTTATCAGGCTATTAGGACGGATTCAATATGAGTCGCTTCTACTAAATATATGGTCCTCTTGCCCAAGCAGCTGAAAGGTCCTCCTACATGGCACTCATGGGGCCGGTTCACTAGGATAGCGTGCACTCAAGGTGCTAGTATGGGCCAGCCAATCGAGCTCTTCCATCCGTTCCCCTCACATGCTACTCGGTTTTTTTCCTCATCAACCCAGCTTGCTCGACCCTGACTACCCAGTTAAGGAAAATCGACTGCCATTTTTTTGGTTTCAAAAAAGGTGCTATAATAAAAAAACACATATTAAAAAATGTTGATAGATTAAAAAGAATCATGAATTAAAAAACTATAAATTAAAAATTTGTGAATTTGGAAAAATGTTCATGAATTCGAAAAGGGTTTAGAAAAAGACATCTTCAAAAAAGTGCTTGAAATTGAAAATATATTAATGAATTCAAGACTTATTGAACGGTTCAGCTTTTTCGCAAACTTGAAAATTATTCCTGAATTTGAAAAATTGTTAACAGATAAAGAAAGTTCATGAAATTAAGAAAAGGATAAAAAGAAAAAGGAAACAAATGAAGAAAAGCAGCCCAGAAACCAGAGGAAAAATATCAACTGAAACCAGGCTAGTATCTTCTTGAAGCTTGGACTGGGGCAGAGAAAACCAGACTGAGAGCATATGAAAACCTACCCGCAAAAAATCAAGAAAACTTCTGAATACCGATTATGAAGGAACTTATATGGGCCGACCCATAGGAAACTCACGCGGGCTCTATGAACTGTTATTGAAGTAGTTGGAGCATAAGCGCCAAATAGGATTCACGGGAGCAGCTAGGCTCGATGCGAGCTGAACTCCCCTTTTTTGCTTGTTTTTTTTTCTGTTCAGCGCCAGTTCATGGGCTTTTGTATCATTGGAGTTTCGGAGCAGAAAAGACTCACCACACTGGGCTCGCTCGCCACCGCCGCAAGGTGCCTACTGAATCACTAATCAAGGAGTGTTTCTCAAAAAATAAAAATAACCAAGGAGTAATCTTTGCAAAGGTTCCTCCATCTTTCCAGCTTGCGACAAGTGGCGCACTGCATCGTAATCTGGATTTTTCTATTTTTTCGTAAATTCGTTTATTCACAAAAATTTATCTCCTAAAATGTGTGAAACAATCTCGAACTGTTGGATTCCTCGTGTCAATATTTTCAAAACTAGATCCCATGTTCATAGGTTTCGACGAACTTTTTTCACGAAACCAAACCGAGCTTGTTTTTTCTCTTTCTGAAGAGGCACCTCGCAGAAGCAAATTTGTGCCTCTACGAGAAGCAAATTTGTTCCTCGTGCACAAGAAAAAAAGGAAAATGTAATATTTTTTCCTTTTTTCTGAGAGGCACAACTATGGCTCTCGCGGATGCAAATCCCGACTTCACGAGAAGTAAATCTGTGCCTTTCGCGAAAGGAAAAAAACACATTTTTTCCTTTTCCGAGAGGCATAGATGTCCCTCTCGCGAAAGCAAATTCGTTCTTGCATGAGAAATAAATCCGTTTCTCTCGCGAAGGAAAAGAAAAAAGAAAACACGTTTTTCCTTATGGTTGCTCCACGAGAAGTAAATTTGTACTACTCATAGAAGCAAATCCATGCCTCCACAGGAAGGAAATATGTGCCTCTCGCAGAAGAAAAAAAAGTGTTTTTTTTCATTTCCGAGAGGCATGATTGTGCCTCTCGTGGAAGTAAATACGTGTCTTAACGAGAAGTAAATTTGTGCCTCTTGTAAAAGGGGAAAAAGGTAACATGAATTTTCACGCAATTTCTTTTTGAGTATTTTGTCCAAAACGCAAGAAAAATTGGGAAAAACAGAAAAACCAAGAAAACCAAAAAAATATCTAAAAACAGAAAACACGTACAGAAAAATAAGAAAAACAAAATCTGGGGCAGCGCCTCGAGAGCGACATGTGGTGACGGCTCAGAGCACGTCAAGTGGCGTGCTCCGAGCTCACCAAAAGTGACCCTTGCAGTGCATCCGAAGAAGTAATCACGGATTAGTTTCTCTCCCTATTCTATGCCTAGATGGACAATCTACTAAAGCAAGCCGACCCATTAGCTTACGAGTGCTTCTACTATCGGTGTTCGTGGTATCTTTTATTTAACTTGTGCTCATCCCGAGCTAACTTGTGGTGCTCGTGGTAATGTTCCGTACTGTCCATCCGTTGGCTTTTATTTTGATTTGAACTAGCTTCTTTCCGTACTTTTTTCAATAATCGATGAAGCAGCAGTTGCTCGGGAAGCAAAAGTGAGCCAAGAAGAAGGAAAAGGAGAAAAGAGAAGAAAAAAGAAAATAGAAGAAAGCAAAGCAAAGAATGTATGGGAAAGAGAAGAGAAAAAGAACTAACAAGGTCTTTCGTATGGGCCAATAGCTCCTGTGCGACGTTTTTGAGGTGAATTGGCAAGAGTGCGACGTTGTTCGAGCGAATGGCTGTGGTGCGACACATTTGAGCGTATAAATAGCCCAGGGCCACATGGGGTGTTAAATGTGGTTAAATTGGTCGTCAACCAAGCCCGCCCGTTTATGTTAGGACATGTGGGTCCAACTTAATTGTTCCTCAAAACAGCTGACCGTGCCCTGCCGCCCGACCGTGTCGGGCTCGCCACTCTGCCCCCCTTTTTCTCCGGTGGCGGCGGATCTTGTGTTCTTGGTGGCGGCGGTGGAGCCCTCGTTCTCAACGGCAGAAAATGGTGAGTGAATTCAAACCCTAGTCGCCCTCCCGTTTCTCTCTCGGGCCCGTAGATCTCAGCTCGTTTCCTCTATTTTTGCTTGCGGAATCGATAGGTTGTGAGGGGAGCCCGTGGAGAGATGGAGCCACCAGATTCAACGTTGAATAGGTAATGCGCCTCTCTCCGATCCAATTTTGCATGCAATTAGGGGGTGGCCTCGTCTGCTCTTTCTGACGGGCTCACACTGTCCGCCACTGACAGAGGGGGTGCTGCCGCTCGGACCTTCGAATTGACAGTCAATTTCTTTCCATCAAAGGCAAAATTAGTTGATGGTAGCATATAGAACATTGAGAGAGACACAAATGTTAAATGGGAGGTTGAGTTTACAGAGATTGATCCACAAGTTCTACATAACATGGGAGAGACAGCAGTGAAGAAATGGGTGGAAAAAATTGGGGAGAATATCGTTTGGGGTCCAGAGCAAGAAGAATCACTGTTGCGGTTTGATGATTGGAAATGAGAGTATGTTAGAATAGAAGATGGTGAACAGATTGTTGAAGAAATCGATCGGCAAAATGGCTGGACAAGCAAACGGGCTAATTTTTTTGCTGAGCTCGTTGATCTGAACATTTTTTCGAAGGTTGGATATGTGCCATCACGATTGGTTGCGTAGATGGTAGATGATGATTGGGCTACACAGAGGCCATTGATTCCCATGTGTACTAAACTTACAGTAATAGCCGAAGAGGGACAGGTGAATGGAACTGAAACTGAAACTGCAGCAACTGTTGATTGGAATGTAGTTGAATTAGATGAGCCTCTCGATTTGGTCATTGCACCAATGCTCGACATTGAGATGGCCAAACTTTTGGCATTCGATCGATGACGAGATAATCGGAGAGGGGCGAATCTAGTTTGCACCAATGCTGATGAAGAAGTAGATGGACAGTTGATGGAACAAGCTGCAGATGAAGTAGATGATGCACATGATGATGAGCTGGTGCATGTGTATGACAAAGACAACCCTGTCATTGAAGTAGGCAAGTTGTTCCCAAGCATGAAGGAGTTTAGGATGTGTTTCAAGACTTATGCAGTGAAACTTGAGTTTGATGCCAAGACTGTTTGGACTGATAGAAAGAAGTTCTATGCAAGGTGCAGAGGATTTGATGGTAGTGTGAAGCCTTTCAAGTGGTACATATTTGCTAGACTTCAACCTGATGGAAGTACTATCAGGGTTAACCAAATCCCCAATTAACATACTTGTATTACAAGTTCACAGAGAGTATCAACCATGACATCACAACTTTGGGTTGCAGAAAAGATCACCCCAATTTTAGCCAAAACACCAAACACTACTGCCAAGAAACTCAAAGTAGACTTGGAAAAGATGTACCCCATTAAACTGAAATATACCACAGTGTGGAAGGCAAAACAAAGGGCAATGAAAAATTTATATGGTGATTGGGCAAATACATTTAGGATGCGTTACAACTTCAAAGCAGAGGTGGAAAAGAGGTCACCTGACAGTGTTGTGGAGATAGATACAGAGGTATCACCCGAAGGTGAAGTCAAGTTCTCCAAGTTTTTTATGGCTCTGAAGCCTTGCATCGATGGGTTCAAAGCAGGGTGCCGTCCATATTTGAGCATAGACTCATCATTTTTGACAGGCAAGTGGAATGGTCAGTTGGTAGCATGCAATGCTCTAGATGGACACAACTGGATGTTTCATATTGCTGTTGGCTTGTTTCAGTCAGAAACAAAGGCTTCATGGACATGGTTCATGATCCAGTTGAAAAGATGCCTAGGGCCAGTGTCACCTTTGGCTATACACACAGATGCATGTAAGGGGCTTGAAAATTCAGTGAAAAATGTTTTCCCACATGCTGAGCAGAGGGAGTGCTTCGGTCATTTGTGGATGAATTTGATCAAAAAATTTAGAGGAGAAGAATTTGGGCGCATGTGGCCAGCAGCAAGATCTTACACTAGACAGACACACAAATATCATCTTGATAAGATCATGGCAGCATGTGATGAGTTTGGTTCATGGCTGAACACCTACCATTCTTTGTTATGGTACAGGTCAGCATTCAACACTGCCATCAAGTGTGACCACATCAACAACAATTTGGCAGAGAGTATCAACAACAAGGTGAAGGAGTTAAAAGATTTGTGTGTGCATGACATGGTTGACCAAATCAGGATCATGCTCATGCGGTTGTGGGAATTGAGAAGAAGGATAGGTGATTGTCTGCAAGGTGATAAGATTCTAGCAGTGGTACAACAGGTGGTCAATAAGAGCAGAAATCTTTCACATTTGTTTGTTGAAAAATCTTCACCTTGGGGTGCTGAAGTTAGAGATAACAAAACTGGAAGGAGACATGTTGTT
This sequence comes from Aegilops speltoides, assembly GCA_021437245.1. Lineage (NCBI taxonomy): Eukaryota > Viridiplantae > Streptophyta > Magnoliopsida > Poales > Poaceae > Aegilops > Aegilops speltoides. The sequence goes on along the minus strand of CM038147.1, from coordinate 16,696,116 downwards.
AACACTGAATTGCATGATTGCACTTGCCTCGAGTGGCAACACACCGGCAAACCATGTGAGCATGCCATTCTTTTCTTAGCATCCCAACCGAAGATAAACATGCACCCATACTTGCATGAATATTATTCGGTAGCAAGATTCAAAGCTGCATATGCTACTCCAATTCCACCACTTACAGATCAGTCTCAGTGGCCTGAAGTGGACATTGAATTTTCCATGTGTCCTCCCTTGACGAAAAGAAAGGCTGACAGGCCCAAACAGAGTATATTCAAGGCATGGTTTGAGAAAGGTGGGAGTAGTAAGAAGGGAAAGAAAGATGGAAAGCCAAAAAGGGCACAAAAAGGTAACAAAAACAGATGCAAGTTGTGCCAGGAACTTGGGCACAGAGTGGGATCTATCAAATGCCGTTACACTCCTGATAAGCCAAAGTATGTTCTTGTTTATTTGCCTGTGTTTTGATTTGGTGCTTTTTTCCAGTTACTATATCTATAACATTTTCCGAATGGCCAGGAGGAAGCGAGCGAGTCAGCCTCTTGTTATTGAACAGTGTTGGCCAACAAAAAAAGCAAGAGTCAATGGCGGTAGAAAGAAGAGAAGTGTGCCTGAGCCAGAGCAGACTGAAGAAAATCCTGCTGCAGTCAACATTCAGACTGAAGAAACTGATGTGGAGGTGCACACCGAAGAAACTGAAATTGCAGTCAACATTCAGACTGAAGAAACTGCTCTCGAGGTTGAAACTGAACCTGAGCGTGTTGAGGTTCAGACTGAAGAAACCCGTGTTGAGGTTCAGACTGAAGCAACCCATGTTGAGGTACACATCGAAGAAACTGAAACTTCTGTCAACATTGAGATTGAAGACACTGATCACGAGGGTGTTGGCGAGGTGTTGAAAAGACCAGTGAAGAAAAACAAGATGATCAGTGAACTTGTGTGTGTAGTAGAACAAAAAACAAGAAGTGCTAAGGCGAAGAAGGACACACGACGTGATAGGAAGAGGTAAAACAGAGAACAGTTTGAAAATTTGGGGCATGTAATAATATTTGTAACTTGGTGCGTACTGGTAGTCACTATTCGTACTTGGTGCATACTGGTAGTCACTATAATATTTGGTACCTTGTCTAAAACAGCCAAATAAAATTCAAATTTAAATTCAAATTTGGGCTCAAATTTTAATTAGGGATGGGGTATTGATGTTTTAATGCTGTCTAAAGTACCTCAACTGAAATATGTTTGCTTGCTGATCATTCGGAGCCCTTTTGGTAAGTTGAACTCATAGTCATGAAAAGTGTGTCTCAAATGACCTCCAAAGGTAGGGTAAACAGCCTCATATTTAAGCAAGTTTTTTTGGCACCTTCTCTAAACCAGCCAAATAATTTTTCTACACATCTATTCTACCTATATAGTGTAAATATAAAGTCTCACTATTTATTGAATTAAAATTCTATTATTTTCTTTTCTTTTTGAAAAAACAAGGTTTAATAAAAAATTATATATAAAACAAGTTTAAAACATGAAAATGAGAAAAGTATTTTAAGATCTTTCTTAGTCAACCCAAAATGAAGTTTAAAACACTTTTCATTTTCAAAACCCCCACCTACTCTAGGGTGCGCACTACTCTCTCCCTTGAACTCCATACTACATTGTCCGAGGAATGGCAATTCACTATTAGGGAAAACCTTATACACAGAATGTTACCAGTAGCGCTTGTTAAAATGAGGCGCTCTCTGCTACTTCGATAGCGCGTTAAGCGTAACCGCCTTCTGATTAGCGAATAGCGATGAGCGCTGTCCTCGCAGAAAGCGCTACTACTATAATTGCCACACCGTTCCCGTTGTGCTAGGTATAGTAGTAGCGCCCTTATACGGACAGCGCTACTACTATGGATTTTAGCAGCAGCGCGTTTTTCCTTCCCACGCTACAGTTAAAGCTATTTTCACCTAACCCCCCGCGCGGCCTGATTCCCTCTCCTCTGCTTCCTCCCCCAATTCCCGACCCCGCCTCGCCACCGCCGTCTCGCCCGACCCCGCCTCGCCGCCGTCTCCCCCGACCCCGCCTCGCCGCGCCTCGGTGCCGCCGTCTCCCCCGACCCCGCCTCGCCGCCGTCTCCCCGACCCGCCTCGCCCGTCTCCCCGACCCGCCTCGCCGCCCGTCTCCCCGACCCGGCCGCCTCGCCCGCGCCTCGGTGCTGCCGTCTCCCCGACCCCATCTCTCTCCCCTCTGTAAGCACTCTCCCTTCCGATCCCTCTCTCCCTTCTCGATCCTCTTCTGCTTAGTATGAACCCTAGGTATTTAGTGCTAGTTAATATGAACCCTAGGCTATTTTAGTGCTATTTTTAGTGCTAGTTAGTTAATTACTTAGATGGTAAGAATTAGGTACTAATTAGGTACTAGAATATTTTTATTTATAGTATTATTTTTAGTAAGAACTAGTTGAATTAATAGAACTAGTTAGTAAGAACTTGTTTCTATTTTTTAGTTAAAGCAATTTTTCCCGCCTCGACGTGGACGATGCCTATCCCGCATCCTCGTCGTCGAGTCGGCGGAGGACGACACCTGCTTGACCAGGTCGGCCATGTCCGGGACTGGGCTCCGCCGGGGTGGTACTGGGAGGCGCTACCTACCGGGGGGTGTCATGGTTCTAAGTCTGACAGTAGAGTGGGGGGTAGGTATGGAGAGGCAAGGTCCTAGCTATGGAGAGGTTGTGAACACAAGTGATTTACGAGTTCAGGCCCTTCTCGGAGGAAGTAAAAGCCCTACGTCTCGGAGCCCTGAGGCGGTCGAGTGGTTTATGTGTGTAAGTGTTACAAGAGTGCGAACCCCTCTGCCTGTGGAGGGGGGTGGCTTATATAGAGTGCGCCAGGACCCCAGCCAGCCCACATAATGGAGAGGTTAAAGTACATTAAGCACAGGCGTTCTTGTAACGCCCTCATAAAATGCCTTAACTATCATTAAGTCTATTCAATTACAGGCCGTTGCGTTGCGGAGTGCCTTCTGACCTTCTGGTGGTCGAGTGTATCTTCATGGTCGAGCGAGTCTCCATGGTCGAGTCCTTCTAGTCAGTCGAGTGGGTTCCTCGTTGGTCGACTGGAAGGTGATTTCTTCTAAGGGTATCCTTGGGTAGGACGTTTAGGTCAGGCCTATGACCCTACCCTAGGTACATGAATCCATCATTAGCCCCCGCAATGGGTCGAGGCTTGAATGAGGAAGGAGTTGATGCTGTTCCGATTGAACTCTGGCATGCTGGTTATGCGTCTTCTTTGATCGAGATTTTCTTTGTTGATAACGAGCAACTTTTCTTCAGTCGACTCGATCCATTCTTGTTCTTTCGTCGAGTGATCTTTTGTACTTTGCGGCTCTGAGCGACGGATCGCGAAATCTCGCACCGGCAGACCGATCTGCCGCTCATGATTTCGCGGATCTGAAATTGGGGAAGCGCTTGCAGCGAAACGGACCGCGGCGCTTGGACGGGACAGGACATGGACGCCTCGATCTCCGCGCCGCTTTTTCCGCCACGTATCGTGTCAATGCAACTGTTTCGGGATATGATTGGATCGTCCGGGTCCACCTGTCATCCACTCGGAAGGGATGTTATAATGCGATTTGTGAGGGCTTCTGCACAGTACCCCGTTCTTCCTCCTCTGCTCTCTTCGTCTCCGCCCAACGCAACTGCTGTCGCCTCCGCAACTCTCTCTCTTGCGCACTTCGCCGGCGGCCATGGGCAAGGAGAAGACGGTGGCGCTGGAGCGCGTGAAGAAGGCGTCGGCAGCAGAGAAGGCGTCGGCGGCTGAGAAGGCGAAGGGGGGATCCACCAGCCGCAGCGGGTCTTCGTCGAGATCCTGCTTGCCGAAGGGCTGGGTCCAGGGAGATTGGATCCAGTCGACCATCAGGGAGAAGGATCTCCTCGACATGGCCGACGACGGGCTGATCCCCCACGGCGCCGCAAGGCTTCCTGGCAAAGAGTGGCAGCCTCAGCCGGAGGAGGGTGAGTGTGTGCTCCTGGCCACCCATGTTGATCGAGGATTTTCCCTTCCGCCGAGTGTTTTCTTTCGTGGCTTTTTGAACTTCTTTGGAGCCCAGCTCCACCATTTTACTCCAAACTCCATCGCGTATCTTGCTGCATTTGTATCCATGTGTGAAAACTTCCTGGGCTGTCGACCACACTGGGGTTTGTTCAAGCACATCTTCACATGTCGTTCTCAGACTGTGAAGAAGGCAAGTCCAGGTGATGAGAAAACCCAAGTGGTTCAGATGTGCGGGGGCCTAGGAATCCAAGTGAGGAAGAAGAGCACCTTCCCAGCTATGTCTTTTCTCGAGTCGGTCAGGGGCTGGCAGTCGACCTGGTTCTACTGCCAGAATGAGCTGACGCCGGGACAGTCGAGTGGATTTCCTCCATTCACCATGAGTCGAGTGAACAAACCCTCCTCTCTGAAGGTGGTTCCAGAGGAGAGAGCTGATGTGAAGATGTTGATGGATCGCGTGGTACAGCTGGTTCGGGACGGTGTGGTGGCATGGACCTCTTGGAGGTTTTCCTTCGGGGCGAATCCAGCCTCTTGGTTCGAAGCCACTGCATGTGGCTGTACTGCGGAACCGAAGACGAGACTCGAGTCCACCCGGAGGCAGTCGACGACGCCATAGTGGAAAGATGGATGGCCGCGATCACTGGGAACAAGGACAACCCTCGCGGATCCAGGAGGATTTCTCCACTCGACCATAATAGCGTTCCAGAAAAGGTATACTTGTTCTGCTTTCCATTGTATGTCTGTTGAATGTGTTTCTGTATGTCCTGCAATTTGGTCGATTGAGCTCTGTCTTGACGTTTTCCAGGCCCTTACCGAGCTGTACTCAATGCCCAACGGAGCTCAGGCTCCAACTGAGGAGGGAGAAGCCAGCGGGGGTGAAAGCCAGGAAGAGTGGGATTCAGACGCTGCTGAGGATGATGATGACGACGACGACGATGATGAGGATGAAGTAGAGGAGGAGGAGGAGGAGGTTGCACCACCGCGCTCGGAAAGGCGGTCGAAACTTGTTCATGACCCTTCGACTGAACGCGGTAAGGGAGTCGCGACTGCTTCGCAGTCGACCAAACGCCCTCGGACCGCTTCTCCGGTGCCGACTGAGAAGGCGCCGAAGCAGTCGAAGGTAGCTCCGTCGAGGCCAACCAAGCCTCTGCCAAAAATGAAGGTGTCCATCCCCACCATATCAGGGTAAACATATTACTTAAGTCTTCCTGTTTTGTACAAGCTTTATCTCTGGTTGATATTTGAATTAATCGACCGATTCTTTGGAACTTGATCTTGTGACTTACAAACCTCGTGCAAGGCTGAGGACCATGAGATGGAGGACGCGGCAACTTCAAATCCTGGTACTATATCCTTAATTCCGTTCTTAGTCGACTGACTCATAGTTTCTAACTTTGATTCTTTTTGAAGCTCCAACCAATGACATTATCACCCTTCCTGATGATGATGATGAGGATGAAGAACCATTGAGGCATAGGAGGAGCAGGAAGGCGTCCACTGGCAAAGCAGCCCAAGATGTGACGGTGCCCGAGACTGTTGCAACAGAGGGGGAGATCACCACTCGACATACCGTGTCCTTCGCAAGGTTGCTGACGAGTGCTCAACCCACTTCGTCGAGTGCTGGGCAACCTTCGCTCTTCACCACGCACCACGTCCCGAAGGACCAAGCTAGTGCTGCTAAGGAGGCGATACGCCAGGCAGGAATCATGATGGAGTAGGTGAAGATCGTCCGGGATGCAAGCCAAGCAGCTTATGATGCTAGCTCCGCTCTTCAAAGCAATGTTCAGGTCAGTCGACCACCGCTTTGCTTACGTTAGGATATGCTATCAAAACTTCTTTTCTTTCTGAAATCCATAGCAGTCACCCACTGGGTGTGTTGATAAAAACTCCGTGTTAGCGGGGGCACGCTGAGTGCACCCGCTGGGTGTAGTCCCCAAGGCTAAGGTCGACTGCTGGCAGTCGGCTTTAGGCTTTACAAGTAAAGATTGATCATCGTTCGACTAGAACGGATGGGTTTCTGAAACCAGTGGGGGCACGCTGAGTGCACCCACTGGGTGTAGTCCCCGGATCGTGGTCGATCGCCGCGCTTGATTACATCTGAGGAGCTTTCCTTTTTTTTGGTCGATCGGTCGACTCGTTTGAATAGGACCAAAGGGGGGCACGCTGAGTGCACCCACTGGGTGTAGTCCCCGAGACTACGGTCGAATGCTTGCATTCGACTGTGGTCTTAGAAACGTATGATTTTTCTCTATTCACTCGGAAGGGAATCATCTTTGACATTTTGTCGATTGATTCTTCGTAGAAATCCTGTGATCTTGCGGCGCGCTATACTGAACTGGAGCAGAAGCATATTCAGCTCGAGTTGGACTTGAAGCTAGTGCAGGAGAATCTGACGAAGGCGAAGGAGGAGACCAAAGGTATGTTCGGTGAGACTTCTACGACTCCTTTCTCCCCCCCATCTGTTTCAAATCTGACTTTGCTGTAATTTACAGGCAAGGTGAAGGAGGCCCAGAGGAAGAAGGATCTTGAGTTGTCTGAGAAGATCAAGCTTGCTGACGAGAAGTTAGCCTCAGTCACCAAGCTCGAACAGGACAACACCAATCAAGGCTGCTCGCCATTGCCACCAAGGATGTCGACCGATGGAAACCCGACAAGACCACTGACCGAGAAGATCAACCAGTTGATGGGAAGAAAATGACATGGAAGGCTTCTGGGTGGTCTTGCTAAGAAATTGTTCCTTATGCTCGAAGGTAGTCTTTTACACTCGACCAATTCTTCCAACTGTGATGTTTCCATTCGACCATTGTCTTGACTCGGGGTTTTGTCTTTGCAGAATTCATCGCAACTTTGAAGAAGAAACCAGCCGCTTGAGCTGAACCTCGACCTGTCAATTCCCCGGTGAATGATGAAGTTGCCATGAATGTCTTCCGACTGGAGTCCCGTGTTGCAGCTGTCGTGGACTACATCGCAAGGTTGAAGGTTGCTACGTCCCGCATCGACTTGACGCTCTGGCCCGGGGCGACACTCCAAAATGACCTTGAGTCATTGATGGCTCGATTGAATGCCGTCCCTGACCGAGTGCAGGAGTGGAAGAAGTCCTCGGCTCGGTGTGGCGCGGATGTCGCCCTGTGCCTGGCGTGAGTCCACTGCAAGGATGCACGAGAAGATAAGCTGGCGGCTCTCCGAGTGGCCAACACCAAGAAACACGACTTCAGGTCCTTCATGGAAACTTTCATCGCTGCTGCTACACGGATCGCAGATGGGATCGAACTTGATGAGTTCGTTGCTCCTTCCAGCCCTCCACAGGAGGGGTAAAAAACTTCCTTTAAGTCTGACACTTTAAATTTGCCTCGGTATGCCGAGTGGAATTGTAACTGATAAAACCTTAACAGGCTTAGTGCCTGAGCACTCTCGGTTCCATTAGATATCGACCTAAACTTGGATTGGATGTTTGGATATGATTGCTCTTGGCTCGAACTGCCCTTTGCAGGTTCACGGCAAGATGCCTACCGCAGTCGACTTATTCCTTAGGCGAGCACTGGGCTGCAGCTAAGCCCCCGAGTGAGAGGTTTGCTCTTCATTCGGTAGGATTTCTTATACCTTAGGCGAGCACTGGGCTGCAGCTAAGCCCCCGGGTGAGAGGTTTGCTCTTCACTCGGTAGGATTTCTTATACCTTAGGCGCAGCACTGGCTGCAGCTAAGCCCCAGTGAGAGGTTTGCTCTTCACTCGGTAGGATTTCTTATACCTTAGGCGAGCACTGGGCTGCAGCTAAGCCCCGAGTGAGAGGTTTGCTCTTCACTCGGTAGGATTTCTTATACCTTAGGCGAGCACTGGCTGCAGCTAAGCCCCGAGTGAGAGGTTTTCTTCACTCGGTGGGATTTCTTATACCCTAGGCGAGCACTGGGCTGCAGCTAAGCCCCCGAGTGAGAGGTTTGCTCTTCACTTGGTAGGATTTCTTATACCTTAGGCGAGCACTAGGCTGCAGCTAAGCCCCCGAGTGAGAGGTTTGCTCTTCACTCGGTAGGATTTCTTATACCTTAGGCGAGCACTGGGCTGCAGCTAAGCCCCCGAGTGAGAGGTTTGCTCTTCACTCGGTAGGATTTCTGTTGTATTTGTGGCGAAGCTCAGAGGAGAGGGCCGCAGTCAACCTGCACCTCGTCTTCCTTGCCAGCGCACATCATACTTATGGTGTAGCTCGGAGGAGAAGGTCACAATCGACCTACGCCTCTTCCTCCTTGCGAGCATACGTTGTACTTAGGCGAGTACTTGGACTGCAGCTAAGCCTCCGAGTGGAAGTCTGGCTTACCACTCGGTAGGATTTTTAATAACTTAGGCGAGCGCTGGGCTGCAGCTAAGCCTCCGAGTGGAAGTCTGGCTTACCACTCGGTAGGATTTTTAATAACTTAGGCGAGCACTGGGCTGCAGCTAAGCCTCCGAGTGGAAGTCTGGCTTACCACTCGGTAGGATTTTTTGATTACTTAGGCGAGCGCTGGGCTGCAGCTAAGCCTCCGAGTGGAAGTCTGGCTTACCACTCGGTAGGATTTTTTGATTACGTAGGCGAAGCGGATTCGCGGCTAAGCCTCCGAGTGGAAGTCTGACTTACCACTCGGTAGGATTTGTACAAACTTAGGCGAAACGGATTCGCGACTAAGCCACCCACTGGGGGAAAATTTTACTGGACAAAAATAAAAAGTGACAAAAATTATGAAGGAATTATGAAACTATTATTTCGAAATCCATGAACTACTGAAGTATTTTATTACAACTCATCCGAGTGAAAAACTTTAAGTGTAAAACGGGCGGAGCAGATCCGCATTCCAAGCTCGGGGCTCTTTGATGTTGTGTTCGACGTTGTAGAGACGATATGCTCCGTTGTGGAGAACCTTGGTGACGATGAAGGGCCCTTCCCAGGAAGGAGCGAGCTTATGTTGTTTCTATTGATCCACTCGGAGAACTAGATCTCCTTCCTGGAAGGCTCGACCTCTCACATTTCTGGCGTAAAGCCTAGAAGGTCGACTGCGTCCTGACGCGCTTGCTCAGCTTCTGCTTCGTTGTAAAGTTCAATTCGGGGAGCGTTGTGAAGAAGATCACTCGGCAGGACTGCTTCAGCTCCATAGACCAAGAAGAATGGAGTTCTACCGGTCGACCGATTAGGTGTGGTCCGCAATCCCCAGAGCACTGAAGGGAGTTCGTCGACCCATGCTCCAGCCGCATGCTTGAGATCTCGCATCGACCGGGTTTCGCACCCTTGAGGATTAAGCCATTGGCACGTTCTGCCTGTCCATTCGACTGCGGATGGGCGACTGAAGCGCAGTCGACTCGCGTGCCTTGAGCGTTGCAGAAATCCTTGAATTCTTCTGAGTCAAAATTCGACCCATTATCTGTGATAATGCTGTGCGGGACTCCATATCGGAACGTCAGCTCTCTGATGAAGGAATCAAAGTGAATCTGGAGCACATATGTAAGCTTGTCTCCTCTGGGGGAAACCAGAACCACCCCAGCACCAGAACCATTTAGCATCTTAGAGCCATCGAAGAACATGGTCCAATGCTCCGAGTGAACTTCACGGTGTCATGCTGCTCAATCCACTCGGCGAGGAAATCTGCTATTGCTCGACTTAATGGCTTTCTTTGCCTCAAATTTGATATCAAGGGAAGAAGTTCAATCGCCCATTTCGCCACTCGACCGGTTGCGCCTCTCACAGTGTAATCTCTCGATAAAGGAGCGTCGGCGACGATCGTGATAGAATGATCGGAGAAATAATGAGCAACCTTCTTCGTGGTCATGTATAGGCCATACACAAGCTTCTGATAATGAGGATATCTCTGCTTGGATGGAGTCAAGACTTCAGATAAATAATACACCGGGCGCTGAACTTTGAAGGCCTTTCCTTCCTCTTCCCGCTCGACCGTAAGCACGGTACTGACGACTTGTCCAAAGGGCTGCAATATAAAGCAACAGAGGCTCTTTGCTGATTGGAGCAGCCAGCACCGGCTGGTGGATAGCGAGCTTTCAGCTCGGCAAACGCTGCATCAGCTTCGAGTCCACTCGAACTTGTTCGCCTTCTTCATCACCGGTAAAGAGGCAATGCCTTTTCACCGAGTCGTGAAATGAATCGACTTAAAGCGGCCAAGCATCCAGTAAGCTTCTGGACATCGTGCACTTGCACAGGGCGTTTCATTCGAAGAATAGTGCTGATCTTCTCTGGATTAGCGTCGATCCCTTGTTCGGAAACGAGAAAACCGAGTAATTTTCCACCAGGAACTCCGAATGTGCACTTTGACGGATTGTGCTTGATATCGTACCTTCTGAGGTTGGCAAATGTTTCGGCGAGGTCAGCAAGCAGGTCGGAACCTTTTCGTGACTTAACGACGATATCATCCATATACGCCCACATTCCGACTGATTTGAGTGAGAAGACACTTCGAATCATTCGCATAAATGTGGCTCCGCATTCTTGAGGCCGAATGGCATGGTGATATAGCGAAGCACCGAATGGAGTGATAAAGCTGTTTTATTTCATCGGGTCCATATGACGGATCTGATGATACCCGAATATGCATCTAGAAAAGACAATCTTCACATCCCGCGGTCGAGTCAACAATTTGATCTATGCGGGGAGAGGAAAATGATCCTTCGGCAGGCCCGATTGATGTGCTTAAAGTCAATGCACATGCGGGCGAAGTTGTCCTTCTTGGGAACCATGACGACATTAGCGAGCCACTCGAGTGGTATATCTCTCGGATAAATCCTGCCGCCAACAATCGAGCCACTTCTTCACCAATAGCTTTTCTCTTACGACGGCGGACCGCCAAGATGCTCTTTCACTGGTTTTGCTGACTTGTCGACTGGAGACGATGCTCAGCCATCCCTGAACACCACGGCATGTCACCGGCTTCCATGCGAAAATGTCCCAGTTCTCACGGAGGAACTGGATGAGCGCTTCTTCCTATTTCGGGTCGAGTGTCATGGAGATGTGGGTCGGGGCTGCATTGGGATCAGTCGGGTGAATATGAACTGGCTTCGTCTCACCAGACGACTAAAATGCAGATTCTGTGGCCGGCTTCTTGGATCGCAACAAATCACTCAGATCTGCGCTTTGCTTGTATCCTTCGAATTCGACCGCTGTCACTTGGGAGTCGGCAATCTTTGAGCCCTTCTGAAAGCACTCTTCCGCCTTTTTCCGATCGCCGGTGATAGTGATCACCCCCTTGGGGCCTGGCATTTTCAGTTTGAGGTACACGTAACATGGTCGAGCCATGAATCGTGCGTAGGCTGGCCTCCCCAAAATGGCGTGGTATGCACTCTGAAAATCCACAACCTCAAAGGTCAATTTTTCCTTGCGAAAATGCTTGGAATCACCAAAAACCACGTCAAGAGCTATTTGGCCGAGTGAGTTGGCCTTCTTCCCCGGTATGACTCGTGGAAACTCATGTTGTTTGGTGCTCGGTCGACATCGGAATGCCCATCCCTTTCAATGTGTCTCAAGATATAACAAGTTCAGCCCACTACCACCATCCATCAAGACTTTCGTCACCGAGTGCCTTCGACAATTGGATCGACCACCAAAGCTTGCCGTCCAGGTGGCAATATGAGTCGGATGATCAGATTGGTCGAATGTGATGGGTGTTTGGGACCACTTCACATAACTTGGTTTTACTGGGCAACCATGTTCACCTCACGGTTAATGACTTTCAGTCGACTTTTGCTTTACACATCTGCGAAGATCATCAGAGTGGAGTTGACATGCGGATACTCTTCCTCACTGTCCTCTTTGTCTCCGGCCTTGTCTGGCTCCTTCTCCTTGTCCTTAGACTATTTTCCTTGAAACTGCTGGATCAGGAGTCGACACTGGCGAGTGGTGTGCTTTGGGTAAATGATGTTGCCCTCTTCATCTTTCTTCGTGTGAATATGACATGGCATATCCATCACGTCATTTCCTTCTTTATCCTTAACTTTCTTAGGATTCCAAGATCCTTTCGCTTCCCTTGAACTTCCCCGAGTGACGCCGGGGCCTCTCCGAGCTGCTGGCTCGGCTTTCCGCTTCGCTTCCGATCGAATTTCCCTTCTCGACTGACTTGGCTTGTACTTGCCGCTTGAGTCGGTCTTCTTCCTCGCCGTTATGCATTTGGTAGCAATCTCCATCATCCGACTCAAGGTCATGTCGCCGGTTCGACCGAACTTCGACTCAATTCTCTATTCTTGACGCCATCTTTGAAGGCGCAAACGCTGATGGTCCGACACATTCTCCACAAGATGGTGCAGAGTGATCCACCTCTGAATGCACTCTCGAGAGTTTCATTGGTCTTCGCACACGTACTTGCAGCTCTGTCAAGCCAGCCGGTCGCTGCGTGTTCCTTCAAAAGTTCTCGACGAACACTGGGACAAATCTTCCCAAGTGTATATATCGCTAGGAGGTAATCGATTCAGCCATGCCTGGCGAACCTTCCAACATGAGGGGCAAATGCTTCATGGCCACCTCATCGCTCCCACCACCAATCTGAATAGCCACTCGGTAATCTTCAAGCCAATTTTCGGCTTGGACACCCCATGAATTTGTCTCTGTTGCCAACCTGAAATTGGGGGATCATCATGCTCGATAGCCTGCTAAAACACACCGGACCGAAACATGCACTCGACTGCTTGTGGGTGCATCCCTCTCGGGTCCGCCTCGATAGGCTCTGTTCCGGTCGACCAAGCCTTGCACGATAATGGATCGCGCGTCGAAGCCTGGTTCTCTAGGGTCGACTAGAACTCTTCGCCTGCATCGAATCGACGCTCGTCGTCCCGCCGCCGAGGAGCGTAAGACCCTTCCTCGAGGGGAAATGGGTACTGACGCCTATCATCTCGGTCGAATCGGTCTCCGATCGCTCTCGCGGTTGTCGCGCCCTTCCCGCCGCTGGAGGCGATCTGGGATCGTGAGCGGATCGAACAGATTCGCAGCGACGGATCGACCGTGAATCTGTTGCGCGATCGTGACACGGCTGAGTTCTCGTCTCCTGCTGCTCGGAGCAAATCTCGATCTGCATCAAGCCTCTCCCGGCTTCCGACCGGGTGGCTGGATGGACTCGCTATACGGGTTGCAGCCGCTAAATTCTGAATTGGCGGCGGTATACCGAGTCAGCGGAAGAGTCGCTCGACCGGCTTCAGAACTTCGCTGCGCAGCATTGCCGAGTGCTCGCTGAAGGTTCTCAAGCGGCGCGTTCGCGACATTGGCCAAACGTGCCTCCTCCAAGCGCGAGCCTCGGGGTTTCTCCGGCGATGGGAGTATGCAGGGCATCCATGTTCCTGCGGCGAAGCTCTTCTCTCTGCAGAGAGTCGAGTGTCTCGGGCTGATACTCTTCGTGGTCTTGTACGGGATCGCCTCCACCGCCTGCTCCACCCCCATGAGCGAAGCCGGAGGATCGGGGACCGTCGACCATGAGGATTTCCGCCGCTGGATCATCGCTATCGCATTCAGATGCGCTTTCACGGAGCCACGACAGTCGAACAGGTAGAGGGACTCGTCGGGCTCAATTGCGCGACACAGGCGATGGCTGTCTGGCAAGCCACCGCGTGCTTCACCCACCGCTGGAGTCTCGACCAACCAGAGCGCTTGCGCTGGCCGGAGACCGGGTGGGCGACCGATAAAGGAGTCGACCGATACGGGGTCGACAGTTGCCGCAGCAGAACGCCGCGGACACATGCGCGAAAGTGCGTCGCACCACGGACGGGGAGCGCCTCGATGTCGAGTGGAGCCTCGTGGAGCCATGCGGAGTCGTCGGCGACAAAGGTGAGAGCACCGAGACGAATCTCGCGCCCCTCAAGCAAAACTCCAGCAGTCATCATGATGAAAGTACTCGGAAGTACTGCAACTTCTCCACAAATCGCTAGAACACCGGCCCCACGGTGGGCGCCAACTGTCGTGGTTCTAAGTCTGACAGTAGAGTGGGGGGTAGGTATGGAGAGGCAAGGTCCTAGCTATGGAGAGGTTGTGAACACAAGTGATGTACGAGTTCAGGCCCTTCTTGGAGGAAGTAAAAGCCCTACGTCTCGGAGCCCTGAGGCGGTCGAGTGGTTTATGTGTGTAAGTTGTACAAGAGTGCGAATCCCTCTGCCTGTGGAGGGGGGTGGCTTATATAGAGTGCGCCAGGACCCCAGCCAGCCCACATAATGTAGAGGTTAAAGTACATTAAGCACAGGCATTCTTGTAACGCCTCATAAAGTGCCTTAACTATCATTAAGTCTATTCAATTACAGGCCGCTATGCTATGGAGTGCCTTCTCGACCTTCTCGTGGTCGAGTGTATCTTCATGGTCGAGTGAGTCTCCATGGTCGAGTCCTTCTAGTCAGTCGAGTGGGTTCCTCGTTGGTCGACTGGAAGGTGATTTCTTCTAAGGGTATCCTTGGGTAGGACGTTTAGGTCAGGCCTATGACCCTACCCTAGGTACATGAATCCATCAGGGGGCGCAGGTTGGTGAGGAGCCAGCCTGTCGTTGACCCGAACCTTGTTTGGTGGCGGTCGCATGGGCCAGTGACGATCCAGAGGCTCGAGGACTCCGCGGAGGTGGTGCGCCACCGTGTCGTGAGGAGGACGCGCACGTCTGTCGCTATTTGTTTGCGTTGGAGCACATGCCGCTCTCCAATACCGGCAGGTTCTCCGGGATCTCACCGGAGCTATGATCCCGTGATGGTGCCTTCTCTGTGGTGTCCACCGCCGCGCCCGATACCGTCGTGTGCTAGAGTTTTAGTTGTATTAGTGATTTTATATGTATGACACTATTCGTGATGTATTAGTGATAATATTCGACGATGTAATGGACGCATGAGATGATCTACTTTTGCTTATTGAATGCATGCTAATTTGAGTCCTATAAGATATTTTGAAATGTATATCTTGTGTTGCTCAATATCCAAGTGGCGGTCATGTTTGCAGGTTATACCTTCGAGTGGCCTATGTTTTGCCGGAGTGTTGATTCATTTCGCTCCGGCAAATTTCAGGCGCCGATATGTCCTATTTAGCATAGGTCATGCCGGATTTTTCCGTGAATTTTGGCATGACTTGTGCTAGAATATGTAGGAAATATCGAGTGCCCCGGATTTGTGTGTTGAGTATCTTGGTAGTTGTCTTCGATCGATTTTCAATTAATGTTTTAACTATGAACATAGGAAATGTCTGACGACGAGAAGGATTTCGGTATTTGCAAATACTGCGAAGACGAGCGCGGCCTGTGCGACGGAATCTTCCTAGATGATGATAGGCGCTTCAGCATCAAGCTAGACGAGAACTTCGAAGTGGATACAGTAAGTCACAACGACAAGTCTTTTTTCGTAATTAAGCATGACATCTGCTTTCATTTGCTTCAACTTATATATTTTTTACTATTCTACTAGCGTATCCCCTGCCATGCAAGAGTTTTTGTATTGATAAGATAGGTTTCAGTCATAGTATGGAGGAAAAGAAAGTTTACTTGAACACCGAGCATGGTTATATTTTCCATGCGGTTATACAATTCAGACGACTACACCTATTTTGGATGCAAAACATGGCGAGCACTATGCAAGACTTATGCATTTGAGCCTGATATGGTTATCACCTTTGATATTCGTCCGAAGATGATATTGAAGGTAATACCGACATCTGGGTCAATGTGCAAATGCCTCCAGCTTATACCATTATGTAAGTTTCTCAACCATATTTATGTCTTTGATATTGTTTATTCAAAATAATTGACAACTAATTTGTATTGTCAGCTTATTTCGTGCAAGCAAACATGTCGGCGCTTGGTAGACAGGACCGATATCGTCCCCGGGCTGAACTCAACTGCGAGGAGCTCACCATTATGTTTCATGGCTTGAGGATCTTGATATTGTCAAGACAAATTTTCTTCCTGCATTTAGAAATCTTAGTACTGAAAATGTGCGACCAATAGTGTTCGTAATGAACTACGGTCACATCCATTTAGGAAGGATGGTAAGATTTTTACTTTTTATCCTCATTGCATCTTTTCCATACATTATTTTTAAAGCTAAACTTCATTGCTAAGTATGTTACCATATGATGTTCTTCAACAGGGACTCCCGATGAATGTTGTGTCTTATGGGATCGAGACTAAAGGTGTCATGAGTATTATCAACTTACGGCCAAGATATCCTACAGCTTACTTTAGTGCATTCAAGATTAGCGACGGATGCTTAATAGTGCAAGACTGGACCAAATATGTGTTAGGGGAGCGCAGAGAAGTACTAGGGAGCAGCAACCAGAGACGCCTTCCACGATTAGGAGACAGGTTCATCTGCATGCTCCAACTTGATCAAGGAGGAGAGCTATACATGTTTTATGTTCTTTTACCTAAGAGAGAGCAGCAGGAGTGAGTAGCAGGAGTGAGTAGCTGGCTAGAAATGAGTTTCAGGATGATGATGTGCTACACTATTATTATGATGATAAAATAGCTAGTGTTGGTGGTAATGACTGTGATGATTATTATTAGCTAGTGTTAGTGGTGATTAAATAAATAATGTTGGTGGTAATGACCATGATGACGATTAAATATCTTGTGCTGGCGGATTAGATTCAAGTGGAGGCAATATGTGGTGCACATCGAAAGTACTACTAATTCAAAGTAGATCAAGTTTGGATTAGTAGTATACTTTTGACATGCACCACATATTGCCTCCACTTGAACCTAATCCACCTTCATTTAATACACTGTTATGGACATAATGATGTAAACCTCATAACAGCTGGTATTGTACCAATATTTGTATGATGACGCGTAAATACAGTAAAAATAAAATAATTATAAAAAAAATACTAGTAGCGATGGTTAGGAAACACGCTGCAAGTAGATAACTTAGCAGTAGCGCGGTGCTGAACAAGCGCTGCAGCTATTTGTACTAGCAGTAGCGCGTGATGGCACACGTTACTGCTAAGCAATAGCTGTAGCGCCTTATTAGTAGCGCGGCTTCCCGCGCTACTAGTAGGCACAAAACACGCGCTACTGCTAGGGTTTTCCCTAGTAGTGATTTTGTGAAGGGTTTTTCGTAAAAATGTATGTAAACCATATTTATATTTTTTTTCTCGTTACTATACGACATAATAAGACTATGTGCACAAGTTTCATATTTTTTTGATTTTTTTGAATTAGTTATGCTCAACCCTAATCACCAAAATCCTCAAAACCCTCTCAAAACCCTCAAAACCCCGCACACTTCCGGTCGCCGATCGTTGTGTGTGGACGGTTGAGATCAGCGCTAGGGTTAGCTACAGTGTGCATCGATCCGCATGAGACGACCGATTGGTTGGATCGATGGGGTTTGGATCAGCCTCTCGTTAGGGGCATCAGGACCGTTCATTTGAATCCAACGGCAAGAGTTGACGCGGTGCATGGACCAAGCCTACGCAGTGCCCTTTCCATCGTTGCATGTGTGCCCGTGCCTGCCCGGCCTGCCCGCCCGCAGCATGCATGCCCACCCGCAGAACTGCGCCCATGCATTGCATGCATGCCCGCCCTCGACGTAGCCCTGCTCCGCCACCTCCAACGAAGCAGTAAGCTGTCGCATGCCTACCATTACAACCGATGCAGCGTCACATCAAAGCCAGCCCGATGAAGACAACCAAAAAGCCAACGCTGCATGGCGTGCCGTGCATGGCGTGCTCCTCTTTGAGGACGCAATACTGGCATGGGGTATCGATGTGGGTATCGATGCAGTTCAAATGGCGTGCTGCCCGTTACAAGATGGGCAAATGAAGGCGTCCGCGTCCATTATTGTCACGTCTCCCATCGACCGAACGTTGCCCTCTAGCCAGGCCCTAGCAAGATGGGTTACGACATCAATGCACGGGCGGCACACGCAGAGAACCCGGGGCAGGCGTGTCCTCTTGACTCACGACAGCACAGACGCGTGCGTGATCCCGTCCCCCTTGACCCGCGACCGGTGGCACAGAACCGTCGCAGCCCGTTTCCCACGCTCGTGAACACACTTCCATGGGGCGCCACCAAACGTCGCCCGCCCATTAATTCTACCCAGTGAAACCACTCAAAGAAATCAAAAACCACGTCGCTCTTGGGCTATTTAAGCCAGGCACTATCGTCTTCCTCTCCCTCCTCATCCATACCCCATCCTCTTCCTCCTCTGCCCTCCTTCCTTCATCTCCATCAAACCCGATCGAGCCCTCGAGCCACCATGCAGTACAACCCCCACCTACCAACTCCCCCCAACCATGCCGGAAAGGCTCTACCCAAACGGAGTGTACGTGGAGAGTACCCTTAGGGTTTGGGCCATCTCAAGGTGGAGGGGCACAAGGGAGTTGACGAAGTTCTTCCTTGCGGCCCGTTCACCCGGAGGAGGAGGAGGAGAGAAGAACCTGAAGAAGAACCTGCGTTTGGTGCCCCCCGATCTATCGTATCGTATCGTATTAGTTTTTAAGTTGTAATCGTTATGCTACTATTATTAAGTTGTATTAGTATTTTAAGTTGTAAGGCTATCGTGAAGTTGTAAGGCTATCGTGGAACTATGGGTTGCAATCATTATGCTTCTATATAATCGTTATGCTACTATATATATTGTGTGTTTCGTGCTATTATTTGTAGATTGCTATGGGTTGTTCCATTATTTCGTGCTATTATTTGTAGGTTGCTACGGGCCCGGGTTGCTACACACCAATTACTACACACACCATCTTCAAAATATTGGCCAAATAATGGGTCATGACCCAAACCATAGACATGCAACTAGGAGCCCCATGCAAACCCACTATGGACATGCAACTAGGTAATGCAAACTAATTTACTTCATGCAAGCATGCAACCCATTTAGTCCATGGAACCGTAGACATGCATAAAACAAGTAACATTTAGTTTTAGTGCATCAAAAAATGATCCATCATAAAATTTAGTGCAAGAAAAAGGCCAAAGTAAAAACAAGTAACATTTTATTTGCCGAAGTTAG
Organism: Aegilops speltoides; assembly: GCA_021437245.1. Taxonomy (NCBI): domain Eukaryota; kingdom Viridiplantae; phylum Streptophyta; class Magnoliopsida; order Poales; family Poaceae; genus Aegilops; species Aegilops speltoides. The sequence goes on along the minus strand of CM038147.1, from coordinate 16,677,165 downwards.
AGGTGGGCTGGTGCCCCTACGCGGGTGGCTGGTCTCTATTTTGGGCATGGTTATTTTCTCAGGGCCCATTTTCTCATGGCCCAACATCTATTCGGTGGCCCAGCAGTTTTTTACTGGAAGCTGAATTTGGGTGTGTACTCTGTTAATTGAAGAACAAAAACAGAGGAAACAGAGCATGAACACTGAATAGGGCCCCTGAATATCATTACAATAATTCAAGCAAGTTTTGCATCACACGAATTCAAATTCATCTAGCAAATGATCCCTGGCTAACTCAAACTACTGGGCACCCCTGAAACTAGCTGACTAACTAACTGAAACTCTAAAAATTCTAGCGATTGATGAACATCATGTAAACTAAACCCATAGCAATGACACAACCATAAAATGCTCCAGCCATCATATTTGCTTGCTGCTTCAAATCGATCAGATGCTTTAGTTGCTTGCCGATTTTCTTCAATTCACACTTCAGTTCTGCACTGTGCATCATCGGATCGCCTCTGTCCGCCAAATTGGGGGCTTGTTCCACGGCAAGCCGCCCCCCAAAATTGAGCTCTTGGGTTGGGGTTGATCCAACCAATTTCAACCTTTCAACATAGTCATCGAGCCACTCAAAATGCCCACATTTCTTCAGAACCTGAAAAACAGGGGGGCGGCGGCGCATGAATCCTAGATCCACCACCCAGATCCACTGCCCTAATTCGAGGAAAAAAGAAAGAAATTGGGAGAAATTAGACCATAGGAATGGTCAAGAACACAGATCTAACCTGCTCCGGCTGTGGCTTGCTCAAACATTTCACAAACTCGCGCCCACGGTTGCCATTTTCTTCCCTCACACAAGTCAAACGCTTGAGAGGCTCCATGCGCGGGCAATCGGGGCATCTTGTCAACGGCAGTGGACCATACTGCGTCCATGATTGGCGGGTGGCCGAAGTCGAGCTAGACATCACTCGCCGGCGGCGCGCTTCGTTGCCGGAGCAGAGGAAGAAGAAGGTGGGAAAGGAAAGGGGCAGGGCAAGCAATGGAGGGGGCGAGCTGGCTCGGGCTCGTGGCTAGCTCGGGTCGCGGCACGCTGATGAGCATGGGCATGCTTGTGTGGATAAGTTGTGGGTCCCACCCGCATGCGAGTAGCTGGTGGGTCCCGCGTGTGATAACTCAAATCGCTAACCCCTCGTGTTTTTTATTTCACGCTTAAACAGAGCCATGTCGTGTTGGAGCTATTGTTGGCTTCGAAGACATCGCATCACAGCCATTCGCTCGAACAACGTCGCACTCCTTCCAATTCGCATGAAAAACGTCGCACAGGAGCTATTGGCCCCTTTCGTATGGTATTTGCCGAGTACGACACTCGACGAACATTGTCCAGTCGTAACAGCGCCGTTCCAAGCGCACCGATTTGATTTGTGTGCGAGGCCTGGACTTTGATCTCGAATCTACCTCACGTGGGGAGCAACCGCTGCGCTTGCTGCAGAGGAGAAACGTTTTATACAAGACCTAGACCTTGAACCTGAGTCGACCTCCCGTGGGGAGCAAGCATTGCGTGTGCTGCAGAGCAGAGGGAATTTTTGTACGAGCCCGAGACTTTGAGCCCGATCGAGTCGTGGACCAGACGTGGGAGCAAGCACTCCCGTTGCAGCACAACATAATCTGGTCACTCCCCTTGCAGGTCGCAAAAGAAAGTGAGACGCTAGTAATAGGTGTAAACTGCACAGCAATCCGGATGGATGTCGCGTGGATAGCGCCGGCGGCCGTTGCGGCGGTGCTGGCCTCGTGGACGTCGAGCGAGCTGGTGTGGAGGCCGCGCGCCATCACCAGGGAGCTCGGCGCGCAGGGCGTGAGCGGGCCGGGCTACAAGTTCTGGCCGGGAACCTCGGCGAGATCAAGCAGCTCCGCGCCGCCAGCGCCGACGCCGTGTTGGCCATCGGCTCACACGACTTGGTCCCCATTGTGCAGCCGCATTTGCACAAATGGATCCCGCTTCATGGTACGTGAAGCTTCTTCCTCTTCTGAGTTCTTACTTAGTTTGGTTCTCTTCTAATTCTGCTGGAACTGAAGGGCGCACATTCCTCTACTGGTTCGGAGTGAGGCCGACCCTCTGCGTGGCCGACGTCAACATGGTACAGCAGGTGCTCTCCGACCGCAACGGGCTATACCCAAAGAACACCGTGATCCCGCACATCGCTCGCCTGCTCGGCAATGGCCTCGTGCTCACCAATGGCGACGAGTGGAAGCGCCACCGCAAGGTCGTCCACCCTGCCTTTGACATGGACAAGCTCAAGGTACGTACTATGCACTACTAAGTTACTTCGCATGAACATCCAGCGCTAACATGTTAGTTACTGGTATGAGTTACAGATGATGACGGAGACCATGTCAGACTGTGCCGGTTCGATCATGTCAGAGTGGAAAGCAAAGGCGGACAAGGGTGGAGGGGAGGCCGAGATTGAGCTGAGCAGCCAGTTTGAGGAGCTAACTGCGGATGTCATCTCTCGCACCGCATTCGGAGGCAGCCATAAAGAGGGCAAACAAGTCTGTCTTGCGCAGAGGGACCTCCAATTTCTTGCCTTCTCTGCTGTTTACAACGTCGTCCAAATCCCGGCATTGGGGTAACCACAACTGTTTTTTTTTTGATAAAGAACCACAGCTGTTTAGTTAACTACTTCATTTCTCATTTCACCGCTTGCTTACAATTAATGATAAAACAGCACTGTATAGTTTTATAGAGAGAGCGTGCAAGTCCAGGTTTATGACCAAATTTGATCCAGGTACCTTCCAACTGAAAAGAACCTCAAGATACGGAAGCTCGACAAGGAGGTGAGGGGCATACTCGCGGACATCATCAAAAGTCGGCTCACAACCAATGACACCAAGAGCTGTGGATGCGACCTGCTCGGGCTAATGTTGGAGGCATGCATGCCTCAGGAGCACGGCCATGATCCGCTTCTTAGCATGGATGAGATAATAGATGAGTGCAAGACCTTCTTCTTCGCAGGGCATGACACTAGCTCGCACATGCTTACATGGACCATGTTCTTGCTGAGCACACATCCAGAATGGCAGCAGAAGCTCAGGGAGGAAGTGATGAGAGAGTGTGGCAGTTCGGTTCCCACCGCAGACATGCTCAACAAACTGAAGTTGGTCAACATGTTCTTACTAGAAACTCTTAGGTTATACAATCCTGTATCGGTCATTCAAAGGAAGGCAGGTTCAGGTCTCGAGATCGGAGGCATCAAAGTGCCCCAAGGCACGGTCTTGACGATCCCCATCGCAACGATACATCGTGACAAGGAGGTCTGGGGAGAGGATGCCAATGAATTCAAGCCACTAAGGTTCGAGAAAGGAGTAATGAGGGCATCAAAGCATCCCAACGCATTCTTGTCTTTCTCTAGTGGACCAAGGTCATGCATCGGGAAGAACTTTGCGATGATCGAGGCCAAGATTGTGATCGTCATGATTATTCAGAGGTTCTCCTTCTCCCTATCGCCTAAGTATGTCCATGCCCCGATGGACGTGATCACGCTGCGGCCCAAGTTTGGTCTTCCCATGATCCTCAACAGCCTAGATATGCAGAGACATGACTAATGTGTTTAGGTATTTGAGTAGGGTTTAATTTATGTTGTACGCCAGATATGTTTGCCTAAGCTTTATCACCTTTTGTTTTGATTTGCATAAGCCTACAAATTCAACTTCATTGATGTTGCCATCTGACTCGTTGCAAGTAAACTTCCAAGCAAGAATCCCTCTCATTAATGCTTCTGGTGATTTGATGCTTCTCAGTCAGAGCTGTAGCGTGCGCTCCTGCTCCTCACTTATTTCTGTTTGATCCCAGATCTGCATGGCTATTCTATGTCAGCCTTGAGCTTCATCATCTGTCGCGGATCAGATTTGACTTTTCCACATGCAACATGAATTCACCAAAGCAATCTTCACTGCTGTAGGACAATGTTCCTTGCCTGCTTTGCACCTCCTTTAGTAGCACGGCAGAGCCAACGTATAAGCGTTGGGTTCAAGTGAACCCAACGGAATTTGTCTCATATGTGCATGCATGTATCCTCTATAACACTAAGCTCCCTAATTTTAAAGGACTCACAAATAATTGAGGTCTCAAATTGAAATTGGGTAATCCGATTTTGAACGGGTCAACAATTTCTCAAAGCTCTCTCATTCAAATCTTTTATATACTATCTTCTATACTCTCACCTGAACCCCAACGAAAAGTGGTGGCTGACACCATCAAATAAGAGAAATGTATGGATCCCCCACAACCCCAGATTACAGCCTTTAGCATCAAGTACCCCCCTCCCGCCAACCCCAAAACAAGTTTTTTAGGACTCTCAAATGTTCAAAATAGGACAAATGTCCACAAAGTTGTTTTGTCTTGATTTTAGGTGGTTTTTATCGCTCTCCTCAATTGCACACGGCATGGTGGCCGGAGCGGGCAGCCGTCGACCCACCGGTGTGCAGCAACGCAAGCACGGAGGAAGCGAGCGTCAGGCAGAGGGCTGCATCATGGTCGGGCGGGGCGGCAATGAAGTTGTCATCTCAGCGCAGGCAGTGCCGCAATGGGAATATCCTATACTGCGCCCCCAGTGCCCATCTCTTCACCTCCCGCAAACAAGAGCACACCCTCCCTCCGTTATGGGCCGACCCATATTCATTTTTTTTTCATTTTCTAAACAGCTGCAAAAAAGCGTGTGAGATGGGATTCAAACCCGCGCCTTGGGGTCGAGTGCAACAAGCGCCAACCAAACCAGACAATTCACTTTGTGTGATCAAGTACATCTTCTTCCCCTTTGGTTCTTTCATTTTATTTTTTATTTTTATTTTCTTTTTTGTTATTTTTTCCTTTTTCAAGATCGAGAGATTTTTTCCCAAATTTGACGAACTTTTTCTAAAATTGATGATTGTTTGTCAATTTTATGAATTTTTTTCAAATTCGATGAACTTTTCTTTAAAATAGATGATTTTTTTAATTTGGTGAACTTTTTCTAAAATTGGCAAACTATTTTCCCGAATTCCATGAACTTTTCCAAAATCGATGATTTTTTTTCATATTCGATGAACTTTTTTGAAAATCGATCATTTTTTTTAAAATTGATGACTTCTTTCAAATTCGAAGAACTTTTTCTTGAATTTGATTAACTTTTTTCAAATTGATATACAATTTTTCAAATTCAATGAAATTAGTCTATCCTACAGAGCCAGATAGCAAAGATGTTTTATAATGAAGTCTACATGGCTTGAGCATACGGTCATGGAGGTCTTCATCCACATGAATGACCGTGTAATATTCGATTAGGATCTACCACACCATAGGGTGGTTAATTTTTTTACTGTAAAACAATATTTTCCTTTCGATTGCATTGGACGTGGTGGTTATGTGCATCATGATATGCACAGCCGGTTCTCTCAATGCAGTTTTATCACTTTGATTTATCGATTGAATGAATATGTTCTATATCAGAAGAAAAAAACAGCAACATGAACTGACCCCCTCCACAAGTCCACAACACAACAAGTGAAGTGATTAAGGCCCAGCCATCAAGGAACGAATATCTGTTTAGCTGCCGACGGACTCATGGGACAGAGAGTTTATACTAGTAAAACAAGTCAAACAAGAAGCTCCTTATTTTAGTAAAACAAGTCAAACAAGAAGCTCCTTATTTTTGTAAAACAAGTCAAACAAGAAGCTCCTTATTAATGGAAGAGAATGGTGTGGGAGAGATGATATTCGTCGGTGCAGCATGTGCAATATACTGGCCATGGATTGAGGCACTGCGCCTAGAAAATTCAAATGGGGCTTGTGCGTATGTGCTCACGTAAACAGTAAAATTAAGAGAAATCAGTAGAAACAAGATTTTTTTTAAAAAAATCTCAATTAAATATTTGCAACTAGTAAATCAAATACTTCCTCCGTAGTTGTCGCTCAAACGGACCGAGGGAGTAAATCTTTTATCCATCACCGACGTACATGTCATTTCATAATGCAAATTTGCATGCAGTTGCAAGATGAAAAGTCTACTCACTTCATTCTTAAATACAAGTCTTTTTAGAGATTTCAACCTGGACCACATGCGAAGCAAATTGAGTAAATTTATACTCTAAGATATGTCTACATACATTCGTATGTAGTTTATATTGAAATCTCTAAAAATAATTATATTTTGGAATGGAGGGAGTATTATACTTCTATTAGCCTGAGATAAAAAATGTCTACCCCGCCTAGCCTACCGAACTCCGTATTTAGTTTCTCTTCCTGCATTCTGGTCCCAATTTCAGGCAGCAACATATGTGGTTTATACAACTACCGACAGACCTGTGCACCTACACAAAAGAGCATTATCTGGAAATACTTATGAATTATAAACCTATTCACTATTGTTTCCGCCTAGAGAAATCATCTATAACTTTCTTATTATTTTGCTATGGTTTGGAGATTTATATTTTGACAACGAACATGTATGTGCCTTCTAATTAACTGAGTGCAGATTTGCGTACGTTCAACATGAGCTCGGGCCCTTAGATAAATAATTCTTTTGGAAAACACTAGATGCACTTGTTACTCCCTTCGCAAACAAATATAAGAGTGTTTAGATCACTAAAATAGTGATTTAAACGTTCTTATATTTTACAGAGGGAGTACATTTTTAAAATCCAAAAGAAGAAACATTTTAAAGCTCCGTTTCAAAACAAAACTCGAAAAGAAGGGTAACCACCAGCCTCCGCATCGGGTGATTCACACGAACATATATTATTTATTATTCAAAATCCAGCAGCAGAACAACATCGACCTTGAAAAAAAGACATAATGAAAACTCGATGCCGCATGCCTCGTGACAACAACTCCATGAGACAACCACTAACAGTATGATAAAAGACAAGCTCAAAACAAAAAGTACATTACTTCTAGGCTACGCCTCATGTGGGCTGACGAGGATGAGTCCAATGCAATGTTGATCTCAGGATCCTCAAATCCAATGCCAAGTTTCAATCCACCACCTTTAGTAAGGCACATGAAGCAGGCGTGTGTTGACATAGTCTGGTTAGAGATCTTATGTTCTCACTAGAGTGCACAAACTCGTTGTTGAAGACGCCTCTGCCATCATCCCCTGTCCAGCTACCGGCACACAACTGGATATACCTCTACAAAAGATGCCAGAAGACAAAACGTCCCATACCGCCTCGCCTCCCATCAGTGTCGCGCCACCTTTGATGCAGCAGCGACATGCTAAACATGCACCTCTGCCAGACCAACATGCAACACATGCTGGCAACTGGCATGACCTGACGGCTCCACATGAGTCGTCGTGCCTAGCATTTGTCGGGGACACATCCGTCGGCGGTTTCACCTACTGACAACAGGCATGACCTGGCGCGTCCAGAAGAGACTCATGTGTCACTTGTCGAGCTGTATCGAACCTAGCTATTAATGGAGGGGACGTCTCATACCACCGCCAGCCTTCGAAAAGCCGCCACGACATCGAGATCCAGCTTTCGAGTCCCCCCACAACTGAGCACGGTGAGCACGGTGCGCCGGCCCTTGTCGTTGCCCACACAAATGGCATCCGCTGTCGCGACTGCCAGGTCTGGGCACTAGGGTCCGAATCCCTCGTGTGTCGGCCTTGTTCAGCCGCACTCGACCTCCCGTCATGCTGACGAGCTGGCCACCACCCTGGCATTCATCGCTGCCGCGCCGCCAGAAGGACACGCTGGCCAGGCTCCGCCGCACGCCGCATAGGAAGGGAGCAGCAACCGCCGGCAAGGCCGGGAGCATTGGCCGCAGCCGGATCCGCCGCCACCCATAATCCAATTTAAATGAAGCAGTAGAGGACTATTGACATCGCTATGATTTTTGAGGAGTCTTTTCGGACAATTGAAGAAGTGATGTTCCTTGCGTAAAAATCTGTCCAGTCAGACAAGACCTAAAAGATGCATTTGAGCAGCGCACCTTGGGGATCTCAGTCCGGGTACTGACGGAATGATTCGACGACACTTGGATGCATTAAAAGTTGTATTCGTGTCAGTCGTAAACTCGTAATCTGTGATCGATTACATGTGATACGATCCCATCGTAACGACTAGCAAGGCATGTGATACTGCAAGTTACGTAGTAAGTACTAGTGCAAATCCGGTGAGCATCTTGTCAAATAGCCCAGACGCCCGTCCTGACTAACCACAACACAGCCCAGACTTGTGCTTAGCAGCAGAGACAAAAATGGCGCCCGCCACCACCTCCACCTCCAACACCACCACCACCACCAGGCCCACCAGCAAGAAGCTGCGTGTCCTGCTCATCCCCTTCTTCGCGACTAGCCACATCGAGCCTTTCACCGAGCTTGCCATTCGCCTCGCCGCGTCTAGGCCGAACGCCACCGTTGAAGCAACTGTCGCGGTCACGCCGGCAAACGCCTCGATCGTCCAGTCCTTGCTGGAGCGACGGCGACGAGACGGTCATAATGCAGCAGCAGCTGTCAAGGTAGTTACATATCCGTTCCCCACGGTGGACGGCCTCCCCGAGGGCGTCGAGAACCTCGGAAAGGCGGCCACACCGACCGATTTAGCTCGTATCAACCTCGCTGCCCTAAGCGAGGCCCTGATGCGCCCCGCGCAGGAGGCGCTCATCCGAGCTCACTCCCCGGACGCGATCTTCACCGACCTGCACTTCACCTGGAGCACCGACATCGCCGACAAATTGGGTGTGCCATGTATCGCCTTCAATGTCATGGGTGCCTTCCCGATGCTCGCCGTGCGCCACCTCGTCATGGGAGACGTCGCCATCGACCACGATGGCGCCGCGACGGTCCCTTGCTTTCCAGCTCCTCGTATACGGATCCCCAGGGCCGAGCTGCCGGACTTCTTGAGGCGGCGAGACTACGGCGCCAGCAACCAGGTTCATGCGATGCAGGCTGGCTGCTTCGGTCTCGCCATCAATACATTTGCGGACCTGGAGCGGCATTACTGCGAGATATATGTGCGCCAAGGGTACGTGAAGCGTGCATACTTTCTAGGTCCTCTCTCTCTGCAACACCAACCATCGCAGACCACCACGGCTTCACGGTACATTAATTGGCTTGACACAAAGCCGAACCATTCTGTGGTGTACTTGGCCTTCGGAAGCTTGGCCCATGTCTCGGATGCTCAGCTGGACAAGCTTGCTCTTGGCTTGGAGGCCTCAGGCAAGTCGTTCATGTGGGTCGTCAGAGCGGCGGAGAGGTGGACTCCACCGGAAGGGTGGGAGAAGCGTGTCGAGGACCGGGGAATCATCATCAGAGCCTGGGCTCCACAGACGGCAATACTAGCGTACTCGGCAGTGGGTGCATTCGTGACGCAGTGTGGGTGGAACTCCGTCCTAGAGGCAGTGGTTGCCGGCGTGCCCATGCTCACATGGCCAAAGGTGTATGAGCAGTTCATCACCGAGAGGCTGCTGACGGAGGTACTAAGGATTGGGGAGCGTCTGTGGCCGCATGGTGCCGGTTTACGGAGCGAGAACTACCAGAAACATGATGTAATACCGGCAAACGATGTGGCGCGGGCATTGATCATGTTCATGCATCCTGGAGGATCGGGCGACATAGCGAGGAGGAGGATAAAAGACCTCGCCTCTAAGTCTCGTGCAACCATGGCGGAAGGAGGCTCCTCGCACAATGATTTGCACCGTATGGTTGATGATCTCATGGCAGCAAGTGGAGCTTCATCTTTCTCTCGCCTCTAAGTTATACTCCCTCCGTTCCAAATTACTCGTCGCTGAAATGGATGTATCTAGAACTAAAATACTCCAAGATACATCCATATGTGTGACAAGTAATTCGGAACGGAGGAAGTACATGCGACCTATAAGGGTTAACCTCCCAGCACCTCCATCTTTTTGTTGCTTTCAGTTTATTTCATTTTTCCTTGTTGCAATCCTTGATGTATAAGGGAGTCCTGGACTAGGGGGTGTCCGGACAGCCGGACTATTATCATCCGCCGGACTCCAAGACTACGAAGATACAAGATTGAAGACTACGTCCCGTGTCCGGATGGGACTTTCCTTGGCGTGGAAGGCAAGCTTGGCAATACGGATATGTAGATCTCCTACCATTGTAACCGACTCTGTGTAACCCTAGCCTCCTCCGGTGCCTATATAAACCGGATGGCTTTAGTCCGTAGGACAACATACATTACAACAATCATACCATAGGCTAGCTTCTAGGGTTTAGCCTCCTTGATCTCGTGGTAGATCCACTCTTGTACTACCCATATCATCAATATTAATCAAGCAGGACGTAGGGTTTTACCTCCATCGAGAGGGCCCGAACCTGGGTAAAAACATCGTGTCCCTTGTCTCCGGTTACCATCCGCCTAGACGCACAGTTCGGGACCCCCTACCCGAGATCCGCCGGTTTTGACACCGACATTGGTGCTTTCATTGAGAGTTCCTCTGTGTCGTCACCGATAGGCTTGATGGCATCTTCAACCAACAACGCTGTCCTGGGTGAGACTTTTCTCCCCGGACAGATCTTCGTATTCGGCGGCTTCGCACTGCGGGCTAATTCGCATGGCCATCTGGAGCAGATCGAAAGCTACGCCCCTGGCCGTCAGGTCAGATAAGCCTAAACTTCATGGCCGATGTCCGCGGAGACTTGATCTTCGATGGATTCGAGCCACAGTCGGGCGCGCCGTACTGTCACGATGGGCATGATCTAGCTCTGCCGCCGAACAGTGCCTTGGTGGCCGCACATGAATCCGCTTCGGCTATCAGTCCGGAGCCGATCGCCCAGATCGAGGATCGGTGGGTAGACGCCGCCTCGGGGGCTTCAACTTCCACGGCGATGGAGCCGAACATCGATCTTGTCCCCCGCGAAACTCGTGATTCCGAGTTGCCGGACTCCTTGCCGGACTTTGAACCTCCCACGCCCCTGCCAATCGATTCGGATTGGGCGCCGGTTATGGAATTCACCGCCGCGGACATTTTCAAACGCTCGCCCTTTGGCGACATCCTAAATTCTCTAAGGAACCTCTCGTTATCGGGAGAGTCCTGGCCGGACTATGGCCAGGACGGTTGGGATACGGACGATGAAGAAATTCAGAGCCCACCCACCACCCACTTTGTAGCCACTGTCGATGATCTAACCGACATGCTAGACTACGACTCCGACGACATCGACGCTATGGACGACGATGCCGGAGACGAACAGGAACCAGCGCCTACAGGGCACTGGAAGACCACCTCGTCATACGACATATATATGGTGGACACCCCAAAAGGGGGGGACGGCGAAGAAGCAGCGGAGGCGGATTCTTTAAAGAAGCAGCCTAAATGCCGGCGTAATCGGCGCCGCTCTAAATCCCGCCAAAGCAAGAATGGAGATTCCGGTATAGGAGATAATAATACTCCAGAGAGCGCCGAAGACAACCCCCTCCAGCAAGATTCAGCACAAGAGGATGCAGAAGCAAGCCCTCATGAGAGGGCGGCAGACGAAGAGGTTGAGGATCATAACCACATACCTCCCTCCGAAGACGAAGAAAGCCTCAACGATGACGAATTCGTCGTACCTGAGGATCCCGTCGAACAAGAGCGTTTCAAACGCAGGCTTACCGCCACTGCAAGAAGCCTGAAGAAAGAAAAGCGGAAGCTCAAAACAGCGGAAGACACACTCAGAATGAGATGGAGCAAAGTACTCAAGACCACGGACAAATACGGCAATGGTCACCAATCAAAGAGCTACCCGGAGCGCAAGCTGCTACCAGAATTCGACGAAGAAGCCATAGAGCCTCCACCGTCAAGAAATAAAAAGGTTGCCTGGTTGGATAGACGGCCAGATGATAGGCCGCACTCATAAAGCAACCCCGCACATAAGGAACCTGGAAAGACAGATAGCCCACCCAGGTCCATCTATGGGCCAAAGAAGAAGGCCACAGGAAGCAAGGCAACACGTCAAGTGTCCGAAGACAGTGGCACACCCAACTACGGGGGTGCCGCACACCCACTATGTTTCACCGATGAGGTGCTGGATCATGAATTCCCAGCAGGATTCAAACCCATAAACATAGAGGCCTACGATGGAACAACAGACCCTGGAGTCTGGATAGAAGATTACATACTACATATACACATGGCCAGAGGAGATGATCTCCACGCCATAAAATACCTACCCCTCAAGCTCAAAGGGCCAGCCCGCCATTGGCTCAAAAGCCTCCCAGAAAATACTGTGGGAAGTTGGGAAGAGCTCGAGGATGCGTTTAGAGCAAACTTTCAAGGGACTTATGTCCGCCCTCCGGACGCAGATGATCTAAGTCATATAACTCAACAGTCCGAAGAATCAGCGCGGAAATTCTGGAACAGGTTTCTTACCAAAAAGAACCAAATAGTCGACTGTCCGGACGCCGAAGCCTTAGCAACTTTTAAACATAATTTCCGAGACGAATGGCTTGCCAGACACCTCGGCCAAGAGAAACCGAGGACAATGTCCGCACTAACAAGCCTCATGACCCGCTTTTGTGTGGGAGAGGACAGCTGGCTGGCAAGATGCAGCACCAGCAACCCAAGTACATCCGAGACAAGAGATGAAAACAGAAAAACACGGCGCAGAAAAGAACAGCGCCGGAATAAAGAGAAAAGCCCAAAGAGCACAGCAGTCAACGCCGGATTCGAAAGCTTGCGGCCTAACAGCAAAACAACGCCCCTTAAGGATGACAGCGACGATCTGTCCAACTTAAATAAGATCATGGGTCGGATATGTCAAATCCACAGTACCCCCGGAAGGCCTGCAAACCACACCCATCGGGATTGTTGGGTTTTGAAACAGTCCGGCCGACTAAATGCCGAACACAAGGGGCTCGACGCGTCAAGCGAAGAAGATAAACCTCACCAGCAGAGCACCGGAAAACAAAAGGCTTTCCCACAAGGGGTCAAAGCAGTGAATTCACTTCATGTGATAATACGGAAAAATAGTGCGGCACTCTCTAAAAAGAGCCTCGTGCGGTCCAGCCCAGCAGACCGTAGAGATTGGATATCTAAACTAATCACCTTCGACCATCTGGACTATTCCAGAAGCATTCGAAATGCGGGCCGGACTGCCCTGATTTTGAATCCCATAATAGACGGATTAAAATTTACTAATGTACTGATGGACGGAGGCAGCGACTTAAACCTGCTGTATTCAAACACAATCCGTAAGATGGGGATAGACCCTATGAAAATTCGACACAGCTGCACTTCCTTCAAAGGAGTGACGCCAGGCCCTCACGCCAAGTGCACAGGCTCCATATTACTAGAAGTCGTGTTCGGATCACCGAACAATTCTCGACGCGAAAAATTAATTTTTCACGTCGTCCCATTTGAAAGTGAATATCAAGCACTTTTGGGACGAAAGGCTTTTGTCCGCTTTAACGCCATACCGCATTACGCGTCTCTTACACTCAAGATGCCCGGTCCACGTGGCGTCGTTTCAGTGCGAGGGTCACTTAAAGACCTCGGACTCGGATAGACGAATCCGGCTTCAGTAGGCTAGGGGCTCCCTAGCCGAATACCTCCTCGCAGAGGGCTGCGCGCACAAACAACCGCGGGTTCATATAAACCCCGCTTTACTTATTCGTATTCCTTCTTTTACACATATTCTTTGCACGAATTGTTTTCAAACTAAGCGTTCCTCTCTTTTTTCAGATGAACAACGTGCGTACCCGTCCAGGATAACGGCGCAACGGAGACACAGGCGCAGACGTGCAGTAGGGACCCGTTATGAGAATTCTTTTCAGATTAAGACCCTGCGTAAACCTTTTTTACTGTCTCTTGTTGTTATTCTCCCTTGGTTTCTTCCCATAATCAAAGCGGAGCCTGACGTTTTGGCATTGGCCGCGTCAGAAGACTATGCCCGTACCTGGACACTAGGGGCTTAGGGCATTATTCTGCCCATTATTATAAAAGACCGAACACCTTAGGGAGTGTTCGGCGTCTCGAGTTAGGCATTATATGCATCAGCTCCGAATCATGTCTTTGGTCAAATGTTGGGTTTGCCCGGCTCCTGTGTTTTGCTGCCTTACGTTCCGTATCATCGGCTAACGCGGCACCAGGAGAACTACTGCGATTGTGCCCCGTTAATTTGGCGAGCACCTCGAGAGAGAAAGCCAAAACCGATCAGTAATGATACAGCGAGAGACTGGTCAACCACTCGATCGACTACCGGAATGTTTAGAATTCCCCGCTTTAACGAAGGACCATTTCCCGGTCAGGCACATACGCGCCCCGAATTCGGAGAAGTGCGGTGCCACCAGGGGCTATATCGTAGCCCCACCCTCGAGCTCCACTGGCTAAGTGAAAGTGATAAAGCATTATAGTCCGGATTGCCTCGTTTGCTACGCTATCACCTTCTTAAACAGGACCGAGACATCGGATTAAGTGTGAAAACCCGCTATTTTTGTGAACACCCCCGCACCTTGTGCGTGGGGGCTGAAGCCGAAGACTGCAATCTTTCAAGTTATACAAATGTATACGTAAACGGCCGAACAGGAGAAGTTTCACTACTTGGGACGCACAAGTATAAAAGGCAGTTATAGCACAATAATCGTGTTACAAGCTAAAGTGTTCATTTGAACATAACATTTTTCGAGCACTGCGACTCTATTACACGAGCGCCACGCATAACCTCCCCGAAATAGTGCTTGGCGGGGAGCCGGTTTTTATCCGAGCTCCGGGCGGCAACAGCGGTGGCATCCATCTCCGTCCAATGCGCCTTCACGCGGGCAAGAGCCATTCGCGCGCCCTCGATGCAGGCCGACCGCTTCATCTCCTTGATATGCCGCACCGCTCCAAGGAATTGCTGCAGTAAGCCGAAGTAACTCGTCGCCTTGGGCCTCTCTGGCCAGACATGAGCCACGATGTCAGTCATGGCAAGTCCGGACAATCTATTGAGCTTGGCCCATTCGGCCAACCGGTTTGTCAACGAAAGCGAGCGGTCCGGACTATGGAATTGAGACCAATACAGCTCTTCCGTCTTGTGATCCTTCTGGCTCCGGAAGTGCTCAACAGCATTAGCCGCACTTGCAGCTAAGTCCATGTAAGGATCTTCCGGACTCCACAGCCGCTCAAATTGAGTATACTTTTGATCCATGAACCGGCGACGCAGCAGAAAAGGCTTGCCAGCCACGATATCTCCGGCTTGGCGCAGTTCCTCCTTCATGGCCCGCATTGCAGAGCGGGCATCCTTGGCTTCGGCGGTGGCCTTCTTCAGGTCTTCCCGCTCCGATCAGCGCTCTTTTTCAAGAGCCTCATTGCGGTCGGAAGCATCTTTTACTTTCATGGCCAATTCGGCCACCTCTTCCCTGCTTCGGCAGTGCGCAGCCTTTTCGGCTCTCAACTCCTCGGCCGCCCTCGAGGCAGCCGCGTCACTCCTTCGGGCTTGCTCCTTACCTTGGGCAAGTTCGGCCCGAAGGCTCTCCACAGCAGCAACACCGTCGGTACAACAGCACAAAATGTATCAGGGGAAGACTTTGACCCCTTAATAAAGCGACTGCGGAGAACTCATTTACCTTGCGACTCATCAAGTCGCCGGTTGACAAGTGCGATGTCTGCATCCGCCACGTCAAGTTGCCGATTTAACTCGGCAAAACCACTAGTCCGGCTAGCCCCCGGACTATCCGCCACCTGCATAGGAACGGCGGCATTCATTACTCATGATTTCGATCCTCGGCACGCCGTCGTTTTCGACAACCTACCGAGTCTCAGGGGCTACTTTCTATACAGGGCGCATTTTCATATGCAAAACTGTTAATAAACAAAGAGATGCGTTATTTTTGCGTACCTCAAACCCTGCCAGCAAGCTCATAGCGTCATTGCGCAATCCGCTTTCGGTGGACGAAATCCTTCCAATCACCATACGCATCAACGCACGGTGATCTTCTGAGATGGACGCCCTCTCAAACAGATTCTTCAGTTCTCCTGGCCGGATACTAGCGGGTGCCGAACTCTCTGGCCCCTCCGGACTCGGGGATACCCTCCGTGACGATACTTCAGGCTTGTCAGCCTTATCTAACGGCGCAGCAGACAGAGGCGTTTCGCTCTTCATCATCTCCGGAAGAAGGTCCCCCGAAGATGAACTCCTCTAAAAAGGCTGCAGATCCGAACTGCAAGATAAATATTTCGGTTACTCACAGAAGCACGAATGGAGGTATTTCCTTACTATTTAACTCCCCTTTTCATACTCACGGCTCGTTGGAGGGCTGATCCTTTGGCGATGATTGTGCGCCCGGATTCTCTCCGGACGCCGGACTCCCCGGTGAAGATTTCTTCCCGCGCTTAGGGGCTTTGGCCGCCGGATCTTCGGAGGCGGTCCTCTTCTTCCCCTGGAAGGAGGGGTTTCTTCCCCTCTCTTCGGACGCCCCTCGGGGCGAAATAATAACTCCTTTATTTTCCCCATCGCCTTTCGTGGCGCCACCTCCAACATTCGACCAGCCACGGGCTCCAGTGCGGTCTCGGGGAGGGGGGCCGGACACCTTATCAGCCTCGATTGTGCTACCCACTCCTGTGAAGAGTAATGGGTCAGGAGGCGAGCTCTAGAAAAGAAGATAAACAGAGCGTCCAGATTCTGAGCTATTTACCTGAGTATCCGGGCGATTGCGGCTTAGGCCTGCGTCCTCGGCCAATTCCGGACACGCCACTTGCGGTCCGAAGAACAACTTATACATCTCCACGGGTGTCGCACCCATGAAGTGTTGGAGAATCCGAGGTCCCTCCGGGTTGAACTCCCACAGACGGAGAGGACGACGTTTGCAGGGCAGAAGATGCCTGATTAGCATAACCTGCATCACCATGATCAGATTTATCTCCCTCGCCTGGAGGTCTCGAATCCGGCCCTGCAATAAGGGCACGTCTTCGGACGGCCCCCAATTGAGCCCCTGGTTGACCCAGGACATCAGTCGGCATGGAGGTCCCGGGCGGAAAGAAGGTGACGGCTTTTGCTTGCTGCCCTTCGGAGCGGTGATATAGAACCACTCCTGTTGCCACAACCCGAGTTCCTCTTGGAAGGAACCCTCGGGCCACGGGGCGTCGTCCTTTTTGCTTATGGCCGCCCCGCCGCACTCCTCTTGACGCCCCCCGATCATCTTCGGCTCCACCTTGAAAGTCTTCAGCCACTGGCCGAAGTGGGGGGTGACGCGGAGGAAGGCTTCGCAGACGATAATGAATGCGGAGATGTGGAGGATGGACTCCGAAGCCAAGTGGTGGAAGTCCAGCCCATAGTAGAACATAAGCCCTCTCACGAAAGGATCCGTCGGGAAGCCTAAACCCCGACGGAGGTGAGACACGAAGACAACAAACTCACCGGGCTCGAGGGCGGGCACGGCCTGCCCTTGGGCAGGCAACCTGCGCGAAACCTCATAGGCCAGGTACTTGGCCTCACGTAACTTCAATATGTCCTCCTCCGTCACACTGACCCTGGAGGTCGGAGCCGGACATGACTGAGAATCCGAAGCGCTCGAATCTGAAGCTCTGGGTGTTGGAACTGGGAGCGAGGTGGAGATTCGATGCGAGATTGAAGAACAAGGACGGGCCTTGGTCCTCTTATAAAGGGGGAAAAATACCAAGAGCCGCTTCCGTGACCGTCTGGGATTCACCTTCGATAGAGGAGGTGTGGCGACGGGAACGGTTGGGTTACCCACGCACGTATTGATGAGAATCCCGGAATAAGGGGAACACGATCTCTGCTTCGACAAGACGTGCCAAGGGAACCGCTTCGCTGAACGTGCTGAGGTGGTATTAAGTAAAAAACGATTCAAACAGTGGCTTGGTAGTGGTGTGATGTCACGCCGCATAATACGTCAGCAGTTTGAACTGGTGTACATTTTATTCTCTCTATGGTGGAATGTGAAATTTATTTTGCAGAGCCAGACACTATCCTGGTATTCACGATCTTCTCTGGATTATTCAAGGAAGGAACCCACCTTGCAATGCCGAACATTATGCGCGCCGGACTTATCATCATTGAAGCCTGGTTTAGGGGCTACTGAGGGAGTCCTGGACTAGGGGGTGTCCGGACCGCCGGACTCCAAGACTACGAAGATACAAGATTGAAGACTCCGTCCCGTGTCCGGATGGGACTTTCCTTGGCGTGGAAGGCAAGCTTGGCAATACGGATATGTAGATCTCCTACCATTGTAACCGACTCTGTGTAACCCTAGCCTCCTCCGGTGCCTATATAAACCGGAGGGCTTTAGTCCGTAGGACAACATACATTACAACAATCATACCATAGGCTAGCTTCTAGGGTTTAGCCTCCTTGATCTCGTGGTAGATCCACTCTTGTACTACCCATATCATCAATATTAATCAAGCAGGACGTAGGGTTTTACCTCCATCGAGAGGGCCCGAACCTGGGTAAAAACATCGTGTCCCTCGTCTCCTGTTACCATCCGCCTAGACGCACAGTTCGGGACCCCCTACCCGAGATCCGCCGTTTTTGACACCGACAATGTACTTTATGCATGGATGTAGGATTCGCTTTATGTTGTGTATTATTATGTGTAACGAAATAAAGAAAAAGTGCGCCTCATTCATGTTGAGGCATAAGTGTTTCCTATTGCAATCGTGTCGGAGTTGTGTTAGTGACCACAAACAATCACAGAAACAAAAATTAGGAGCAACCGAAACAAAATGGCCCTTCTCGTGAATCCGGATAAACTCACAAGAGGAATGGTGGTAAGAATATCTTGCAATCTTACTGCATAACATTCTAGCTTGTAGCTGAATGGTTTAACAAAAAGTATTATAAAAGGGTGGGGAAGATGCGGCTTTAAACACAAGGACCACCACCTTTAAGGCTAGTCATAGTGGGAGTAACTTAGCTAGTAACATAGCGCCCTCCAAGAAATTTTTGCTTATATGGCAAGTATTTAATGTGAGGTGGTAACATAATATGTTACTGTAACATAGCGCTTCCCAAGACAAGATGAGTCTACAAGCTAATAAATGAAGCCATCTATGACACTATTATCATGTTACTTTGCATTATGAAGGTAGTAACTTAGACTAGTGTCATGCATATGGGAAAATATGAAGGAGAACCTGGGTATCAGCGCACCCTATATGCGAAAAAAAAATTAGTAATTCAAAAAAAGTACAAAAAATTTCGAATCTTTTTTGGTAATAAACATGATCAAGTATTGTAGTCATACAAAAAGATGCATCACAGAATAACTTTCGTTGCATCCTGGATCGAAGATTCGGCAAAAAACGCTATATACAAGTACTATACACGCTATATTGTCGTCATAAACTTGTCATTTTTGCCGTGAAGTCAATATGAATCATTTCTTGTCCCAACTTTTTAGACGAGTGGAATATCTGATCATGTTTGATTCCAAAAAAGGTTTGGAATTTTTTGAACTTTTTTTGAATTACTAAATTTTTTTCCGCATATAGGGTGCGCGGGTACCCGAGAGCCATAAGTCCGCGTCCATATGACACTAGTCTAAGTTACTCCCCACTATGACCAGCCTAACTAAGCGTGAAAGGATTCCAAAATGACTCAGAATTTGGATGCCTTTATAGGGTGAATAAGAAGTCAACTTCAAGAGCTATTGAAGAGCCACTCGAATTCTGTGAGGTGGGCAAATCATATGCATGGTTGCATATTGAGGTGGGCACATCCACGTAGAGCCAAGCCCACGATATCCACCACATCCAAGTGATGCCGCATTTGCCGAGGACCGGAATCTGCCCGTGTTTTCTGAAGGAGCTCAACTAGCCACTGCAGTAAGTGAGACAGGTTCGGTCTGAGCATCGGGAATCTCTACTCCTAATAGAGCAGTTGGTAGTCTCGCTTTCAAGTTTTTTTTGTCCCACCTTCCATGGGTTTTTTGGAACCTACTCCCACCTTGCCTGGCTTTTTTTCGTAGATTTTTTTCGTCCCCTCCTCCTAATTCATCGGTTTATTTTCGCGTCACCCTCTCACACAATGAAAGAAATCTGAATAGATCGGAAGTTTCCATACCGGCGCAAGTTATTTAGTAATGTAGAATCAATCACGAACAATCCTTAAAGATCAAATCTAAATTAATTAACATTACCTTAAATCACTCAATCACATTAATTAGAAAACAAATAATAGATTTTCAGAAAAATCGCTCAATCACATTAACCTTACCTTAATTCACGGATGGTAATCAATCTCCAAACAAAGGAAACAATACATCGAAGGAGCAGTAAATAACTCCCTTTCTTATGACATGTATATGATCTTCCCTTCCCTCTCCGTTGTCGAGCATTCTTGATTCTCGAGGCCGATGCTTGGGCTGCATCACTGGGTCGTGACGGTGCCGGAGGACGAGGACGGCGAGGCCGGGCACCGTGGCACCGCATTGGCCGCGGCCGGTGAAGGGGGCGAAGAAGGGCGGCTTCACTGACCCTGGCCGTGGCCGTGGCCCAGTAGTTGGTAGTCTCGCTTCGAAGGTTTTTTTTGTCCCACCTCCCATGGTTTTTTTTGGTACCTCCTCCCACCTTCGCTGGTTTTTTTCGTAGATTTTTTTCATCCCCTCCTCCCAATTCATCGGTTTATTTTTGCGTCACCCTCTCACAAAATGAAAGAAATCCGAACAGATCAGAACTTTCCATACTGGCGCAAGTTATTTAGTACTGCAGAATCAATCACGAACAATCTCTAAAGATCAAATCTAAATTAATTAACCTTACCTTAAATCACTCAATCACATTAATTAGAAAACAAATAATTGATTTTCAGAAAAATCGCTCAATCACATTAACCTTACCTTAACTCACGGATGGTAATCAATCTCCATACAAAGGAAACAATACATCGAGGGAGCAGTAAATAAACTCCCTTTCTTATGACATGTATATGATCTTCCCTCCCCTCCATTGTCGAGCGTTCTTGATTCTCGAGGCCGAGGCTTGGGCTGCATCACTGGGTCGTGACGGTGCCGGAGGACGAGGACGGCGAAGCCCGGCACCGCGTTGGCCGCGGCCGGTGAAGGGGGCGAAGAAGGGTGGCTTCACTGGCCATGGCCGTGGCCGTGGCCCTGGGAGTTGGTGCGGTGGAAGCGGCACCGGGGTGGCCGGCACGCAGACACACTTGGAAGCGGGCCCGTGGCCCGCGCCGGATGGCGCCGACGCTGACCCGTGCCACCTCCTCCGCGTATTCTTGGAGCTGTGGCTGGCCGATTTACATGAAATTAATTCCCTCAGTTGTGGTGGCATATATAATACACATAATCCATATTGTTATGCGCTAGCGTGTGTGTGTGTGAAATAGATGGATTATGGTCCCATACCCAATAAGATGGATGTGTGTGTGTGTGTTAGAGAGAGAGGGAGAGGGGGGGAGAGAGTGAGGAACAGGGAGGGAGAGAGAGTGTGTGTGAGGATTTGATGGTAAAAAAGGTCGTCAATGTCACTTGATATGTATGAAAATATTAATATTGAACTCTTAAAGTTAATGTGGCCCCGTTGCAACGCACGGGCGTTCTTCTAGTATACCAGAGGTTTGTAGTCCATATTGAGGCCCAACAAGGATTTTGGACAGGAGCTTATCTTCAGTGAGCGGCTTTGCGGCGCCTGCAAGTTCATCAAAGAGGCCTTCATTCATGAAAAATAGGACGGAACATATTGGTTACCCTTCTGGGCATTGATGAGGGAGATGCAGAAATTATTGATACGGGAGCGAACATCGGATGTGAACATTTTGGTAAGGGCACTCCTTATGACTTGAGATGCCTCAAGATGTAGGACATGGATGAGGATTTCTTTGGAAAGAGAGTTGAGAAGATAGGAAAGGATATGCCGGTCCGTTCCTACCCATCCAGGCGTGTAATGGGGATTTGGAGTGGTGACTCGCTTGCCTTCTTTGTCAGTGGATGTGATGGTTTTCTCGAGCGCAGGAAGGCTGCCAACAATGGCCTGCGAATCTGGGGAAGAATTTGAGCCTTCCATAGGAGGAAGTTTTCTCTGGTAAGTTCCTCTGCAGGCGTTGCAGATGATGAAGATGATATTGAAGGTAGATTGAAAAGCTTGATGAGATAAGACAGATTGACTCTGATTACTGTACTGAATTTACCCAAATTCTAAAAAGTGCGTACGCAATAACTAATTAGAGGAAACCAGCGGCTGGTCTTACACATCATGCATGTTGTCTTGTGGTCTAAATTTTGTCTTTATTTATGACATGGCATGTACTAATAGGATGATCACATGCGCAAGACACCACATTTATTCCTTTGTCTGATGGATGCGCATGTCTATTTATTCGGGTTTTCAATTTTTTTAGAAGTCATATCTTTTAAACCGTGTGTCGAAATTTAGATCCATTTTCATTGTTGAAATCCTCGCGACGAGATCTTTGAAACTAGATCCCGCATGGGTATGTTTTGACAAATTCTTTTTTATGCCAACTTTGATGCTATATTGTGCTCCCTATTACTACATGATGCAACTTTAGTACAGGATTGTGCAACTTTTTTGAAAACCAAGCTTGCAGCTGCATGATCCAAATTCTTATGGTATTGCAACCAAGCAACGATGACAACCAACTTTTTATGATGTATAACTAGTCTACTACCTCGGCCAATTACCTAGTAGTCAATGTGCAAACCCCTCCTCTCTACTCGTGGATGATGTAGTTTTTCAAATACTGGCACACCATGCCAGACCTACCCAACCAGCTATATGTGGAACTTAGTCTGTTGTTTCACTAACTTGCTAGTAGTTGATGTGCAACTCCTTCCCTTCGCTACTTGTGGATATGTAGTTTTAGTTGGCAGGGGTAAAGGCAAAGTTGCACATAGTCTGCTTGCAGTTGGCCAGGGCAACAGATAAATTTGCACATCTCAATGACATGGATTTTGTTGGATGGTGAAAAAATTGTACATCCATGAGATCATCAGGGTAGAAAAAACATGTCTATAACGGCACCCTAAAGTTGCACATCTCACCAGTTGGGGTGGGTGGGACCGAGTGCTAGCAATGAAAACTACACATCCATGAGATGCAGGAAAAAGTTACACATCGAACTGTTAGGCAGTTGGCCGGGGTAGTATCTGAAATTGCACATCCTTTGCTAGGCAGTTAGGCATGGTAGCAAACAGTGAAAATTACACTTCCAACCGGAGGGGAAAAGTTGCATATCGACCATTAAGCAGTTGGTTGGGACAACAGACGAAGTTGCACATCTCACTTGATAGTGGGTAGTTTGGGACGAGGTCCCATCTGTGAATACGATACGTCCATGGGTAGAGGAAGTTGCGCATCAACTACTATGTAGTTGCACATCAACAACTAGGTAGTTGCACAAATTAGGGACAAAATTGCACAAAAAAAAGTTTATCAAAACATACTCATGCGGGATCTACTTTTGAAGAGCACGTCACGAGGATTCCAACGATGAAAACAGATCTTAATTCCGATGTTCAGTTCAGAAGTTATGACTTTTTTTAGGTGCAAGTTACACATACTCCCTCCTTCCATCTATATAGGGCCTAATGCGTTTTTCGAGGCTAACTTTGACTAAATATTAGAGCAATAATATATGACATGCAACTTACACAAAGCACACCATTAAATTCGTGTGCGAAAGGAGCTTTCAGTGATATAATTTTCACATTGTGCATGTCATGTACTACCTCCGTCTAGGTGAATAAGTCATTTGCGTAGTTCTAGGTCATCGATTTGAGGAATCAAATATATGTTATATGTCATGAAAAGTATGTCACTAGATTTCTACACAAATGTAGTTTCTAAATATATATTTTTTGTCACATATAATACATATTTAGATAGTTAAATCGTCGACCTAGAACTACGCGAATGACTTATTTACCGAGACGGAGGTAGTACTATTAATCTTGTCAATAGTCAAAGGCGGTCTTAAAAAACGCATTAGGCCCTATATAGATGGAAGGAGGGAGTACTCTTAATTCCCATGTTCAGTTCAGAAGTTATGACTTTTTTTAAGGTGCAATTTACACGTACATTTGGAGGTATACCTACGTGCATGTACACACTTGCTTATTAGCCGGTTGCTTCACGTACCATGCATGCATGCATGCCCGCACATACGTGCACCACTCTACGTATTTCATCATGTAGCTCGCTAACCTTGCAGATGTAGAGGTCCGGAACAGTTCCTGCTGACGTGTCATCAACTCGTACATATACTTGAACGTCCGCTCGTCAGTTCCGAATACCGGCGCCCTGGCCGGCGTGTATTGTACTTTTCCAAATACCGGAATACTTGGCTAATGCATGTAGTGGCGGGTCTTACGTGGAATTCTGCCGGACTACGCGACTCTTTAGCATCGTCATATTCGGACGACGGCAGTGTGTGACTTATGCATGGCGTGAATGGAAAATTTGAAACATGCACTGATAGACTGCTCACATGCCCGGCTGTTTTGGACAGCAGCCCGAGATTTCTTGGGTCTGAAACCACCAAGGCTACACCCTGCCACTTGGGCAAGGGATGTGCTGACGGATGAAATCATCGAGGACCAAGATAGATGCAAGATTATTACTGTTATGCATGCAATATGGTCTGATCGAAATCGATGGACTCATGAACAGTACAGGCGGTAAAATCAGTTCGTGATGATCTTATTATACTTGATGTGCCTAAGCCCCCACGTGGTGTGTCGGGAGCCAAGTGGCATCCGCCGGATGTGGGGTGGATCAAGATTAACACGGACGGTGCTATCAACAACAAAGCTCGATGTGCGGGAGGGGGTGGGATAGCACGATCTCGCCTGTCTTTCATGGGAGCATGGAGCAAACCCTTCTCTGGGGTGACAGATCCTCTCATTGCATAGGCACTAGCTCTACGGGAGGGAGTCATCTTCGCTCAGCTGCGTGGTTTCTCACATGTGCTGAGGGAAGTGGATTGTTTAGAGGTGGTCAACCTTTGGTCGTCGCGTGACAGTTCGAGGTCAATTGTTGCGCCTATTCTAGATGATATTGGGGAGAAGTCTTCAAATTTTATCTCTTTTTCTGTTAGTTATGTCCCACGGGATGCTAATACTTTGGCAGACCTCTGTGCTAAACAGGCCTGTTCCTTGTTGGTTTCAGACTGTTGGCTAGAGGCTTGTCCATCCTTTCTTCTTAGTAGCCTGAGGGCGGACTGTAATCATATGCTAGCTATGCAATAAAGCTCCCCAAGTTCGTAGCAAAAAAAAGTTTAGTCTGGGCTAGCCGTGGCGTGTTAAATATGGTTGAGTTCTACTGTATACATGCACATATACAAATATCCGCAACTGATCCAGCCAGCAAACTTGGGAGTTACGTACGAAGGATGCGAGCAAACATGTGGATCAGATGGCCCACCGGCAGCTGTGTTGCTCGGATACGTACGAGTTGATTTTGTTTTTCCTTGTGCAGGCGTACGCGCAAAAGGAGGAGATAAGCACCAACGGAGCTCGTAGACGGGATTTCATCTCTATCTTTGCACGAAGATCGGAACAAACGCTCGCGCTCTGCCTATCTCCCTTTCTTATAAATACAGAGGCACAAGGCCATTCGCAGGGAGGACGGACGGCCCAAGAGGCAACTGACGCACGCACACACCCAGCATTCATCCTTCCACCGCATCATCTATCCACGCACAAGACTCAGGAGGAACGTAGGGAGTCTTCAGAGCCCCGCACATCCAGTCACCACGCGCGCAACACCGACACCGTCGACCGTCTCGTACAAGCGCCAGGAGGAACCAGCCAGCCGTGACAGCGAGGCGAGGCTCATGTTCCCGGATGGTGAGGCGATCCTCTGATTCTTTTTCTCCTCTCTCTCATTTGCATGAACACGCATCGAGCACGCAAGACCATCACGTTACTGGAGCTTATCTACACAGGCCCATCATCCTCTTGAGTGTCGCGACTGAGGCGTGGTCGGCGCTCGCCAACGACGCAGCCCAAGATCGGCCTTCATGTTCTTGGAACACAGGTCTTTGATGAACAAGTCATGAAGTTCTGGTCGCGATGCACAGGTCCTCTATGCACAGATTGTGACGAACAGGGCCACGGTGAACATGGTCATTGTGAAGGAGACACAGGCGTACATGTTTTGCAGCATGCTCTTGAGGAGATGGCGGGGCGGAGCCGGAGCTCGCCGACGACGCAGCCCGTGACCTGCCTTTCCCTTCATGGCGTACAGATTCTCGACGGAACCAGTGTCCACAGCGACATGGCCCACGACCGGCCCCTCCTTCATGAGGCGCACGGCCCCGACAGATAGGTCAATGGCAAACAGATCACAGGTATACAGGTTTTGCACCATGTTCTTGGAGGAGACGGGGTGGCGGAACCGGAGCTCGTTGACAACACAGCCCGATACTCGCTTCTCCCTTCATGGCGTACAGATTTTTGTCCGAAACAGAGTTTGCAACGACGCGGTACAAAACCGTTCCTTCCTTCAAGAGGAACACCTGTCGTGGCAGATAGATCATCGGTGCATAGGTCCATTGCGTCACCGACATACAGGTCCATGGCGTCTCCGGCGTACAGGTCACTCTTTAGTGTAGCACCAGTCCAAGGCGATGTGGACTCTACGACGCCACTTTTCCATTGCCCTGTGAGGCGGCGCCTTTGTCTTGGCGGACTGCTGAATATTTGGCGTCTAGCTGAGACGAGGTGCCAACCATTCCGGCCAAGCCAATGTGCGCGCTCAATTTTTACACTGGCGCCGGTCTCCCGCAAGGCATAGCCCCTCGCATACCCTGACGTAGCAAGTGGACGTCGAGAATTCCGAGCCGAGCGCAACCGATACTACCCCGACAATAACTACTCCAACACCGCTGAGACCGACGAGGCACGACGACGAGGGCGGACGCGGCCACCGCAAAGGCCACGCTACTTGCGGCGCGTGAACTGACGAGGACTCGGGCTCTGCTGCCGCCCACACACATCACCATCACCATGCAAAGGAGAACGCGAAGCGAAGACGACGACCACCACCACACAGCTCAATCGGAGGTATCCTGCAGAGCAACCCACGAGAGTAATTAACCGGGAGCCTTCCGAGGACGGCCCCGGCAACCAGGAGACCGCAATCGCCACAGTCAGGCTGGCCGCGCTAGTAGGCCACGGAGCACATTTGTTTTCTTTACGGGAACTTGTAATTTTATTTCTCCACTGAGATTAATGAAATACTCGTTTCCCGTACCTTTTTTCTTTGTGTACTATGGTACACTGGCACGCCCGCATACTTCTTTTTACCTTCCCCAGGCGTATGAGAGAAATACACCCCCCTTTCCTTTTTTCCCGGAGTCCTACATATTTTTCTCGTGTCAAACACCCCGTCAATATCGGGTACCCGATACTCGTCGGGAATCCATGGGGATCTCAAAACTGACTAGGATAGGTGAGATTGGAGAGGGCATGGTTGTTGGGAGAGGTGGAGAAAATAATTGTGTGAAATATCCAGGTATTAATGTATATATTGTGCATTTATAGTACGCATGGCATAGTTTTTCGTAGGGGTGGAAACGGATTGGATATGGATCGGATATTGCTCTTACCACTTCCATTTTCATATTTTCAAAATGAATACGAATGTGAATACGGATGTTATCGAATAAGGATGTGGCTCGGATCTTATTCGGATACGGATACGTATTGGATGTTTACTCAATTCGGAACGGATACGAATAATAGTGACATATTGCTTAAGTAAATTAGTTAATAGCTATGTGACATACAATAAGTCAATGATAAATAGGTTTATGAATAAATACTATTGTAATGCATAATAATTTCTTAATCATACAAAGAGTAAAATTCGATCACTTATTTGGCTTTTATGTTGGATAATTAGAATGCGGGGGCTAAATTTTTGAAAATTAACTCCCATAATCTTATTCGGATATGGATATATCCACTTCCATATCCATATTTGTGTCAAAATCTCATACCATATTCATTTTCTTTTTTCTTAAAGAAATTTGGATACGAATAAATTTTCATTTCCATTTTGGTTCGGATGCGGATATTTCGTATATGAATAGGCATTTTCTCTAATATACTCAGGTGCGCTAGGTGCATGAAAATATTCGTGGTCAAATGACATCCGAGGAGCTCTTGGCAAAATAATATAAAAAATTTGACTGTAATTTTTTTTGAAAGAAAGCACTATGCAGGCCCAATTTTGTTCTCCTGCCATGAGCTCCACAGATGTCATTTGACCATGAAAATTGGCACACACCTTGCGCACCCAAGAATCTTGGATGCCCTAAGAATAGTTTTTTATTACTTTTTTTCTCGAATTTACTATTCAATGAGAGTAGATGAGCATAGGCTCATCTATGAATTGCAGATATAATCGAAGATAAATAGATAGATGCAACTTCTTCATAATACATCTTATTAATACAACAAGTGATCAACTATATATATGGAAATGAAGCAAGCAGTGACAAGGGAGGGATTATTGACCACACATGCATTGCATGTAACGGAGAGCATGCATGTAACTTATTTGTGCAATCGACGACGACACGTGAGATCCGGGGCGGCGAGCCCTAGCCGATGTAGTACATGGGGTCGGGCAGCTTGAAGGTGCGGGCGCCTCTGGCGTGCCGAGGATGTCGCTCCACTGGTCACCGATGTTGCCGACAATGACATAGCCGGCATCCAACAACTTCTGTCTCTCACCGGACTTGAAGGTCACCGCGGAGCCCTTGAACTCCGCTGGCTTCAGCAGCACCGCCATCGACCCAGAGAAACCCTGCCGGCGGAGGTTTGTGATAGTGGCTGTCCTCTGGGCCTCTCTCCGGCCGGTGAGGATCACAGGCTTGATGCCCACCGAGAGCAACTTGTCGTACAGCCGTTTCGTCTCCGGCAGGGCAGGTGCGCTCGCCTGCCGCGCGTACTCTTGGAAGCTCGTCCAGTTGTACGGCGTAGCCCTGTCGTTGTCAACCATGCATGTCAGCTAGATCATCTTTTCATAAGGACGGTTACGCAACAAATCGATTGATAAAGTAGCTATCACATCACTATCTCAGCGCAGTCCTCTTGCTTAGCTCGTCACTCACAGGGGCATGGCATGCATATATATGGTCCTTCTGGCCTTCTCCGTGACTTACTGTGATTGGAGGTGACCCGTGACCAGCAATAAGGTCCAACACGCAACCAGTCGCAAACAGACCCTTTTGCTGCAGGGGTCTTCTCTCAAGATTCAGGGATGATGATGCGAGAACAGGAGATTTTCTTGTGTTATGGTTGTCTTAGGACTTCTAAGTGTTCATGGTCCTTTGTGTTTGCGTTTCAGTGTGATTGTAAGAGTCAACTACTTTGTACTGATTCGTAATTGGAATGAAAATTTCTCAAAAAAGGTCCAACACATGCAATAATTATTTCGCAAAAAAAAACGTCCACGAATTAAGATTTTATTTCCGCTTCTGGTCTCATTTGTTTTTTCACCTGTATTCTGTTCAGAGGAGATCTTATATGTGCCAACTAAGGTTTTACCGGTGAGTTGATGGTTTTAACAAGTTCTAGTCAGATTTCTACTTCATCTGAACGACAAGATGGGTGCAAGTCTCTGCTCAGGTCCACCTGCAATAAGCATGTATAATGTGCACGTACATACGCATCTATTTATAGAATATATGTGTATACTATATAGGCGGCACGTACCCGAAGCCGTGAGTGGCGTAGTAGGGGAGGTTGGAGAGCGTGGTCTCGTCGACGTCGAAGACCCACACCTCCTTGCCGTTGCCGGCGAGCTTGAGGCCGTCGACGTAGGAGATGGCCTGGTCGATGACGACCTTGGAATCGCGGCGGTAGTGACCACCGAGCATGTAGTGCCCGACATAGCCCTCGCAGCTGGCGGGGACCGTCTTCCAGTCACGCACGTTGTGCGCCTCCACACCCAGCCGCCAGCTATCACACGCCACGCCGGCGCGGCTCCCCAGCTGCCCGCCGGAGCCCAGCAACGGCCGCAGCGCATGGATTAGTGGCGCCACGGCCTCATCGTCCATGGCGGTGGTTGTCGCAACTGACCTCGGCATGCGGATGTTAGTCTCCCATGCGCCGCTGGAGGCCACAAGAAGAGCCACGGCGGCGAGCAGGAGCAGCATCTTCGTAGCCATTGCCATTTCTACTTGTTGGTGCTTCCTGAGGTGCAGTGCTATGCAAAGAGTGTGGGTTGGCTAGCTTGTTATATAGGAAGTTTAAAGCTACATCAGTGCTACAGTACAGTGTGTGTGACGCTGAGTTTTTTTCTTTTTTGAGAAAGATGGAAAAAACCCGGCCTCCGCATCTATCGATGCACATAGCCATCAATGAAAATGACTGTGAGCTTGAAAGAAATTAAGTGGCAGAAGAGGTGGTTGGTGTCAGTGGCGCGGTCGCATTCACAACATGGAACACGTTGGTGTTGAGGAGACATTTTTTGTAGAATTACAACGGACAATTTCGATTGGTCGGTTGGGAACTTCGGATAAGATGTATATGAGCCAATAATTCAAGCATACGATGAAGTATGTGGTTGGTGTCATTGATAGATATGATCCAATAATTCAACAAACGCCTTCAATTAGTCGGTTGGTGTCATTGATTGATGGGGCCTGGAACACGTTATGTGATATTTGTGGAAGGATTACATGTATGTGGCTGTGTTTGGAGGTGGTAGATGTGTTGGATATGTGAACAAATTTTAACCTACGAAAGATTTAACAACAATACTCAATGGTTGGCATGTGGTCAGGTTGGTGTGGTGCACGATGCATCTATATCCTAATTATTACGAATTGATTGTGACTCTGTCCCCCCAATATTTTTTTCAGTTCCATCTTTTTCTGATAGGGGCGGAAAACCCTGTTTCCAAAAAATCTCAGAGAATTCCGGAATTTTTACATCCACTAGTGCATAACCGGGCTATATCACCGGTTCGTAAGGCCCTTTAGTGTCGGTTCTGTAACCGGCACTCAAGCGTGGAGACTAAAGGTTCTCCCCCCCTTTAGTACCGGTTCAACACGAACCGCCACTAAAGGGCCCCCACGTGGCACGAGCCAGGGCCAGGGGCGGGGAGACGTTTAGTACCGGTTGGTAACACCAACAGGGACTAAAGGATTATTTTTAAAATAAAGCAAAAACAGCCCACCTACTGGGCCGGCACGGCCTGCATACGACTATAAACCCAACCTCTAGTTGGGCCAGGATGTAGGCCCATACGGCCCAGTAGGCCCCACGGGGAAGAAGACTTGCAATAGGCCCACAAAGGTCTGCTTATAGAGGAGCTCGACACGGTAGCTGCGGCAGGGCTTATAAACCGGTGCGAGCTCCTCTCAACTAGCAAGGTGGGACTAAACATTGTGCATTGCGGGTGGCAGCACACCCCTTTAGTACCGGTTGATGGCATGAACCCGTACTAAGGGGGGGGGGTCTTTACTACCGGTTGGAGCCACCAACCCATACTAAAGGCCACAACCTTTTTAGTACCAGTTCGTGACACCAACCCGTACTAAAGGCCACAACCTTTTTAGTACCAGTTCATGACACAAACTGGTACTAAAGGTTCACCACGAACCGGTGCTAATGAGCGCCGCCCGCCTAGCCGTTGGAACCAACACAGTTCAATTACAAACCGGGACTAATGAGCTTCACATTAGGCCCTTTTTCTACTAGTGATCTGAGTTATCCAAAAGAATTTTGAACTGGAAAAAAATTAGCATCAAAACATATTGTATTTAACCCATTGTACATATTTTGTGTGCTTCACCATGTGTTGGCTATGCAGATTTGCCATTCGTATTTCTTATAAACTACAAGTACTAAACAGAGAGTTGGTCTAAGCCACCCATCCATTCACAGAATTAAGAGTGGTTTAGGGGGTGTTGTTGTCATTGTTGATGGGACGTGGAATACGTTATGTGATGTGATATTTGTGGTACAATTACATGTATTTGGTTGTGTTTGGAAGTGATAGATGTGTTGGATATATGAGCAAATTTTAACATAGGAAAGATTCAACATGGCAACAATACTCAATGGTTGACATGCGGTCATGGGTTGAGTGGCGCACGATGCATTGCCATCCGAATTATTATGAATTGATTGTGACTCTGCCCCCGATGATTTTTTATTCCACCTTTTTCCGATAGGGGCTAGAAATTCATGTCCATAAAATCTCGAACTCCGTATTTTTCACGTACGAGTTATCCAGATGAATTTGAATTTTAAAAAAGATAGGTTAAAAATTTATTATATTTAACCCATTGTACATATTTTTTGTGCTTCACCGTGTGCTAGCAACATAGATTTGCCATTCATATTTCTTATGAGCTGCAAATAGTAATAAAGAGCCCGCCTAAGCCACCCGTCCATTCACACAATCAAGTCGTATAGGGTGTGTTGATGTCAATTTTGATGGGGCCGGAAACACGTTATGTGATGTGATATTTGTGGTAGGATTACATGTATGTGGCTGTGTTTAGAGGTGCTATATGTGTTGGATATATGAGAAAATATTAACGTAGGAAAGATTCAACATAGCAACAATAGTCAAAGGTTGGCATGTGGTCACGGTTGGAGGTGTGCACGATGCATCGACATGCTAATTATTGTGACTCTAACCCCCCCGCGCTTCCAATGTTTTTTGTGTTTCCATCTTTTTTCAGGTTCGGGCCGAAAAACCTGGGTTCTAAACAATCTCAGGAATTCTGGAATTTTTCCTCTGAATTTTCCGACCGAATTTTAAATTAAAAAAATTTGGTCAAAATATATATGATATTTAACTCATTGTGTACAAACATTCATGGTTAGAGCATCTACAACCTACTACCCCCTACCCGTCACGGTTGGAGTGGTGCACGATGCATCGACATCCTCATTATTATGACTGCCCCCCCCCCCACCCCCACCAATGTTTTTTCTTTTTTTGGCATGTTTCCAACAGGAGGCGGAAAACCCAGTTTCTAAAAAATCTCAGGATTTCTTGATTTTTTTACTTCTGAATTTTCCAAACAAATTTTGATTTTTTAAAAAAGTTAACGTCAAAATTTAATTGCAGAGGTGTGGATGTTGCTTCACTGCATGTCGGTGCAATTGTGGCGGCAACTTGTTCATTGTTCTTTATTTTAACCGCATAATTCTTCGTCTTCTGGTGGCGCTCTTCAACTTGCATCTGGATGTGTTGCTAACCAGGTGATGGTGAGGTTGTGGGAGCACAGGGATGGTGGTGCTCTGCCCCCTCATGCCCGAGCTACTAGTTGGCATTGTCCATTCGGCTCTCGGGTGAGCACTTTGCCTTCCTACGGTACGACGCCCTTGTGGTCCTCTTTGAAGATAGAACAACTGGCTTGTCGGTCTTGGCATGTTTTGTGCGAGTAGGTGAGGAGTTGTTGCTTACTGATGTTGGTGTCCTGCGGCACCTCACCCTGCAGCTGGTGTGGCTCCTGCTCTTGGCGTTTGGTGTAGGTGATTTAGGCTGGTCTCCTTTTTCTTTTCTTGTGTCTGCCTGTATCACCGCTAGGTTGTAAGCTGCTACAGCTCTCTATATCTTTGTCATTTCTTATTTCTTTATTTTGTACCTTGCTTCATTGTAATCCTAGCCGGTTGATGTCTTTGTTTTCAAATTCAGGATAGGTCGGATCCTTTTCTCGGGCATGGCAGATGCCTTTTCTCTAAGAAAAGGAGATGTGCGATTCAATCTTGATGTACATTGCCCAGCGCGGCCGGTACTCAAGTAATCGAGATACTACATATGCCATGATCAATGCTCATTTTTCCTCATATAATTTTCCTATATTTCAGTATTGATTTTCTTAGATTTTATTTTGATGTTCTCTACCACAAGTGTCATTTAACATCTAGCTAGCTAGCTACCCAGCTAAGCACATATTTCGATATAGTTGGTGCGGTGCATGATGCATCGACTTCCCAATCTTACCAATTCATTGTGCTTTTGTCCCACTCAGTCTCTAGATCACTACGTAATTTTGGGTCATCATTATCCATATATCTTTTCTAACTTGTATTTAATATGGAATTGCTACAAAGAAATATTTTCCTGAATTGATGTCATCTAGATCTAGCTTATGCCTCCAACTCAATTAAGTTTAACCAATCAATTTGGTAGCGCACAAAATATAGGACAAGAAATCTTATCCCTTTGGGATTTTTGGTTTTTGTCCTTCTGACTAACCATATTTATGTACCAGTCCATGTCATTATCACTTTAGCACTCTGTCTTAACAGGCCGTTCCAGTTCATCCCTTTGTCTTTCCACGTTTTCCAATCAAGCCATTGCAATCATTTTTATGCAATTGCGGCAGGCTTGAGAGTCTAGAACGTATATTTGTTTCAAACCATAGAGCTCAAAAGACAAATAGTCATAACCAGATGGTTAAATTGCTGATGATCAACCATTCGTCTGACCGTATTTTACAATCAAGCCATTGTGCTCATTGGACTTGGAGCTACAGGGTTGAATTAGTCAATGATTGTGGACTAGGAAACGCAGCGGGCAGTCCATTGCAAGTGGTGTGTGCGCGCCTTCCCTATATGTGAAAAACGTAGAGGCAACACTTGGTGTGGCTATACCGAAAAAGGGTTTCCCCCGCTTTGTATTCCAAAGCAAACCACCATTGTACACATCGCAATACTGGGGCGAGCAGCACAACAAGGCCAAAGAAAAAGAAGAAAAAAAATGCCAACAGCGGCAGCTCGACAAAGCGCGAAAGACCCGCGACCGCTGCGCCCTCCGGAAACAAACCACCACAGCCCGAGGCTCCGATCTACCGCGAACTAAGCAACACCTCCAAGAAAGGATGCGACGCCGACGGAGCTGCTGATCGGACAAGTCCTAGGGTTTCCCCCAGTACGCAGGGGGAGGTGGGGGATAGCTACTCTGGACACCCTCCAAGAAGGGATAGTGGCACCTGTCGGTGTCACCGCATCGGAGCCGGACGAACTGGCAAGGATTTCTCTCGCACGCCAAACCCCACCAGCCAATCGGAACCGACCAGCCAAACCACCGCCCAACTATGCGCCATCACGGTTGCGCCGCCACCAACACCGTCTCGCTGTGAACACCACCACGAGGCCAAGAAGACCGGAGAGAAGATCCGAGCGACGGGAGCATCAACATCAAGGCCGAGCGGGAGGGAACCACCTCCACCACCGTTGTGCGGGAGGCCCGCGCCTCCGGCATCGTCGCGGTAGCCGTCCGGACACAGCAGCGGGGCATACCAGGCCACCCCTGGCCCGGCCAGGCCCAAAACGGGCCCGCTAAGCCCCGCCGGCCACGCTGCAGCAAGCTGGCCTCTACGTCGCCAGCACCCCGCCGATCATTGCCGCTCGCCACCGCCTCATGAAGGCCACGCCGACGCCACACTTGTCGCTGGCCCGCCCCGACCCAGATGGAGCCCGAAAGGCCCAGATCTGGTCGGCGGGCGCCGCCACCATGACGCCACGCTGCCCGCCGCCAACGGCGCCGCCGCCGCCAGAGCTTCGCCCGCCGCAACAGACACCCGCCGCCCGCAGACCGCCGCCGCTGAGACACCTTGCCGGAGCCGCTTTGTCCCGCGCCGGAGAAACCCTAGACGGGGAAGTGCCGGGGGCCGCCGCTACCAACGTCGCCCGGGCAAGGCCCGAGGCGGGCGCCTGCGACGGCGACGGGGAGGAGGAGGAGAGAGGGGTGAGGGAGTCCCGGATTAGGGGGTGTCCGGATAGCCGAACTATCATCTTCGGCCGGACTCCTGGACTATGAAGATACAAGATTGAAGACTCCGTCCCGTGTCCGGATGGGACTTTCCTTGGTCTGGAAGGCAAGCTTGGCGATACGATATGTAGATCTCCTACCATTGTAACCGACTCTGTGTAACCCTAACCCTCTTCGGTGCCTATATAAACCGGAGGGTTTTAGTCCGTAGGGCGAACAACAATCATACCATAGGCTAGCTTCTAGGGTGCAGCCTCTCTGATCTCGTGGTAGATCTACTCCTGTACTACCCATATCATCAATATCAATCAAGCAGGAGTAGGGTTTTACCTCCATCGAGAGGGCCCGAACCTGGGTAAAAACATCGTGTCCATTGTCTCATGTTACCATCCGCCTAGACGCATAGTTCGGGACCCCCTACCCGAGATCCGCCGGTTTTGACACCGACATTGGTGCTTTCATTGAGAGTTCCTCTATGCCGTCGCTATCAGGAAGGATTCCTCATCCCGTCTTTAAAGACAGTACTATTGCTAAAGGAGCTTTGGCTATCGGCCAAACTCTCCGGCTAGGCGGTTTCCTTATGACCGCCAGTCCGGCCGCCACGCCGACGATGACTTCTCGGGTCATCAAAAGCAATCTCCGCGTTAGCTCGGAACTCGCCGAGCAGTTGGATCCGATGGAGCTCTCTTCCTTAAACGAGCTCTTAGATTGCATCGCCGCCCTGGGAGTCGCTACAGACTACGGTCAGATTGGGCCTAAACCCGATCTGAGAGAGATTAATTCTCCCCAGGTTACCCACCACGTTGTTGTGGTAGAGGAACAATGCGTTAACCCTTTTTTTATCTTAAGGACTAGCTATGTCCGGATTCTTGATCCCTCCATGCCGGATTCCCGCGGAGGGGAGGACGTCACTCAAGCCCTGAACCTAATGTCAGGCAACGGGCTAGATTCATTGGACAGCATCCAAGAACCCAAGCTTCCAAGTTCGGAAACTTCTTGGATCCTGAATTTTAGATTGGATGGGGTTCCGGATTTAATTCCACCCGCCCACCTAAACACAAGCGATCTATCCCAAATCCGGCAAGAGCCAGCAGAAACAGTACACCATTACTGGGCCAGATTCCTCCTGGTCATAAATAGGATAAAGGATTGACGTGAGGAGGACACAATTTCATTCTTCTACAATAATTGCACGGACAAGGGAATCCTCAACGCCGTAAGTCGTTGTGAAATTACACGCTTCGCTGACTTGGCGTCCATAGTACGAAAGTACTGCGCAATGGAAAGCGCCTGGAAAACCGAAATCAATTTTTGGGATAGTCTGGCCCTGAATACAATCCCAGTCCGAAATAAAAGGGTGCATCATCGCCAGGCACCCGGGTTAAATACCAAAAAGCAAAAACCCCTTTACAGGGCATGGAACCGTACTGGAGGGATGGCTCAACAGACCCTGCAAAATTTATAGTACAGAGGGCGCCACTCCAACCCATAGCCTTAGAGCATGTTGGATACTACGGCAGGTGGCCAAAAGTGGCGAAGAGCCTTTAACTCCAGAGTACCAATCCAAGGATACCAGTACGGTATTAACAGTTTTCGAGACTTTCTCATCAAATAATATGCGGAAACGAACTCTCCGCAGCCTTGCCGAAGTCTACCAAGTAGCAACAATAAACCCAAGGAGTGACACGGCTATTACCTTTAATGCTAGTGACGAACCTAAATTCCGAACAGCCCGAGCACCAGCCGCATTGGTCCTCAGTCCAATAGTGGACGGCTTTCACCTTACCAAGGTACTCATGGACGATGGTAGCGGACTGAAGCTCATTTACGAGGAAACCCTCCAAAAATGGAAATAGACTGGAGCCGCATAGAGCAAAGAAGCACAACCTTTAGAGGAATAATCCCCAGTCGGGAAGCATGCTGTACAGGAAAAATCACACTGGATGTGGTGTTCGGCACGCCGGATAATTACAGGTCCGAGGAGGTCACGTTCCAAGTGGCCCCGTTCAGCAGCGGATATCACGCTCTATTGGGGCGAGAGGCATTCACAATTTTTCAAGCTATACCCCATTACGGGTACATGAAGCTCAAAATGCCCGGGCCCAACGGAATCATCACTCTTGCTAGTGACCCGGACATAGCACTCCACGCCGAAAACAAGACAGTCGCACTGGCCTTGGAGGCACTATCCAAAGCCCTAGCGGCCGAGGAACTCACTACGCTGCGCTCCACTATGAATAGGGACGATGTGATACTTGATAAGAGATCCAAGTCCACCTCCTTTAAACCAGCGGACGAAATAGTCAAATTCCAAGTCCATCCAACGGACCCCACAAAAATGGCTTTCATTGGGGCACAATTAAACCCTGATGTAGACGCCGCACTACGAGAATTCCTACGCGAAAATTGGGACATCTTTGCCTGGCACCCTTCAGACATGCCAGGAATCCCACGTCGGCTGGCCGAGCACAGCCTAAACATCATAAAAGGATTCAAGCCAGTCAAATAGGCTCTTCGGCGTTTCTCCGAACCCAAGAGACAGGCCATGGGAGAGGAACTAGCCAAATTATTGGAAGCCGGATGTATCAGAGATACAAAACATCTGGACTGGGTAGCAATCCTGGTGATGGTACCAAAGAAGGACAAATCTTGGCGCCTATGCGTCGATTTTAAAGACCTCAACAAGGCTTGCCCAAAGGATCCCTTCCCCCTCCCCTGCATCGATCAAATTATCGACGCTACCGCAGGACACGATTCATTGTGTTTCCTCGACGCATACTCCGGCTACCACCAAATTAAGATGGCAGAGCCTGACCAGACCGAAATGGCATTCATCACCCCATATGGCCCATTCTGCTTCAACACAATGCCCTTTGGGCTCAAAAATGCCGGCGCAACATATCAGCGCATGATTCAGACATGTCTGGCAAACCAGATCGTCAAAACTGTGGAGGCATATGTAAACGATGTGGTCGTCAAAACCAAGCACGTCGAAACTCTAGTAGACGACCTGAGGCTCACATTCGATAATCTCCGAACATATGACATTAAGCTTAACCCGGAAAAATGTGTCTTCGGTGTACCAGTCGGAAAGCTCTTGGGCTTCATTGTATCCGGTAGAGGAATTGAAGCAAATCCAGCCAAGATCCGAGCTCTGTCACAATTGGATATCCCAAAGGACCTCAAACAAATACAAAAATTGACGGGATGTGTGGCGGCTTTAAGCCGCTTTATCTCCCGTTTAGGAGAAAAGGCATTACCACTTTATCGCCTCCTCCGACGCACCGAACACTTCGAGTAGACGGATGCCGCCACGGCCGGACTAGAAGAAATAAAAGCCGTATTGGAAACAAACCCGGTACTGGCCGCGCCCAATACAGGCGAACCAATGCTATTATATATCGTGGCAACTCATCAAGTGGTGAGCGCGGTGCTCGTTGTCGAACGAGAAACGGACGGACACAAGTTCCCCCTTC
Source organism: Aegilops speltoides (assembly GCA_021437245.1). NCBI lineage: Eukaryota > Viridiplantae > Streptophyta > Magnoliopsida > Poales > Poaceae > Aegilops > Aegilops speltoides. Next base: position 16,638,060 of record CM038147.1, on the reverse strand, counting down.
AAAAACCAGTTTACTACGTGTCCACTGTCTTTACTCCATGCAAGTCACGGTACCCGCATTATCAAAAGATAGCGTACGCGGTGTTCATGGCATCCCAGAAGCTGCGACACTACTTTCAAGAGTGTTTGATAATAGTAGCCTCTGAAGTACCTCTTAATGACATTATAAACAACCGTGACGCGACGGGCCGGATTGCCAAATGGGCCATTGAGCTCCTCCCGTTTGACATAACTTATAAGCCACGGTGAGCTATTAAGTCGGAAGTTTTGGCCGACTTCATTGCCGAATGGACTGAAGCCGAACTCCCTAAAGAGTACGGCGCATATTCCAACTGGATCATGCACATCAACGGCTCTAAAATGTTGGCTGGTCTGGGGGCTTGCGTCGTCCTGACGTCCCCAACCGGAGACACGGTTCAATGTGTACTCCAGATAATGTAAACGGACTCCAACAACGCAGCCGAATACGAGGCCCTTCTACATGGCCTCCGGATGGCAGTCTCCGTGGACATTCAACGCCTAGAGGTGCGCGGGGATTCGAACCTCGCGATATCCCAAATAAATGGAGACTTCGATACCAAGGATCCGAAAATGGCAGCTTATCACAACGCCGTCCTAAAAATGTCAACTCGGTTTGAAGGGCTCGAATTTCACCATATAGCCCGGGATAACAACCAGGCAGCGGACGTATTGGCACGCATTGGCGCAAAGCGCGATGCCGTCCCCCCAACATCTTCCTAGAGAGGCTGTTCAAGCCATCCGTACTATGGGAGGGGGAATCCGGAAATAATAATCCGAACCCAACCGCACTGCCCGACACCGAACATTCTGACACAATCGGCGGTTCTGCCAACAAAGTAACATCCTTAGCCCACGTAATAATGGCAGTCATTGCCCCGTGGAAGGAACCATTCCTAGCCTACCTAACCAGGCAGGAACTTCCCGAGGACCAAAACGAGGCCCGCTGCATAGTGCGGCGATCTAAAGCCTACAAGGTCCATGAGGGAGAGCTTTACAAGAAAAGCACAACCGAAGTCCTTCAAAGGTGTATCTCCGAAGAGGAAGGGCGGAACCTTCTGGGTATAAATTCATGCCGGACTCGGCGAGGACCACGCCGCAGCCCGGGCCCTTGTAGGCAAGGCCTTCCGCACAGGATTTTATTGGCCAACGGTCCGGGCAGATGCTCAGGACTTAGTCCAACGATGCGTCGGTTGCCAACTCTTTGCTAATCAAAGCCACATGCCACCCACCGCCCTCAAAACTATACCCATAACCTGGCCCTTCGCGGTCTGGGGGCTTGACATGGTTGGACCCCTTAAAGGAGGAACCCATAAGCAAAAATACCTTCTAGTTATGGTGGACAAATTCACCAAATGGATAGAGGCCAAACCTGTTAAGACGGCCAAATCCAGACCGGTGATAGACTTCATATCAGGGGCCGTACACCGTTACGGCGTCCCCCATAGCATCATCACTGATAACGGCATGAACTTTACGGCCGACAAGGTCAAACTCTGGTGCAAATACATGGGCATCAAGCTCGACTATGCTTCACTTTATCACCCTCAAACTAACGGTCAAGTAGAGCAAGCAAATGGTCTAATCATGAGCGGCATCAAACCCAGACTAGTGCGGTCCCTCAAGGAATCTAACACGCACTGGGTAGAGGAGCTCGACTCTGTACTCTGGGGGCTGCGGACCACTCCAAATCGCACGACCGGATTTACACCATTCTTTATGGTATACGGCGCAGAGGCAGTTCTGCCCTGTGACATAATTCATGACTCACCTCGTGTGCGCATGTACGAAGAAAGAGAAGCCGAGCTCGATCGGCAGGACAGTTTGGACACATTGGAGGAGGAGCGTGACATGGCAAAAGCCCGCTCCGCATTCTATCAACAGCAAGCTCGAAGATATCAAAGCAGAGAAGTACGGGCCAAAACTTACAACGTTGGCGAATTAGTTCTACGCTTGCCGGACAAGAAAAAGGACAAACTAAAGCCCAAATGGGAAGGTCCCTTTATCATCGACCAAGTCCTGACCGGTGGAGCGTACCGTCTGCGAGATGCATCGGATAACCGACACGAGCCGAACCCATGGAACGCAGCCCGTCTGCGAAGATTCTACGCCTAGCGCCGGATTCTGAGTTCGTCTCCTTCCTCCGTCTATATTTTACATATTTTTTGTCTTTTGTTTCTCTCCTTCTCCCCCCCTTTTTTCCTTTTTTTCTCCGATTACAGCCTTTGAAAGCTTGTTTGCGCATTGTTCGCACACACTTGATGCACTATCCGTGCTCATTATACCTGGGGGCTTCTTTAACCGAAGCTTATTTATACGGGCTTCATGCCCAACACACGTGTCACACTTCCGCATGTACCTTTTATTCGCCATTATATGCATCGATATGACTTAAGTTTTGGCCAAGCTGGGTTGCCTGGCTCCTGTGCTTACCCCTACGTTCCCCATTGTTCGGCTAGGCGGTAAAGGGAGCACCTCTGCGATTGTTACTGCCGGGTCAGCCGGATGTGTACCTCAGACTGGGTAAAGCCGAAAGCTAGCGTTCTTAAGGGAATATTCGGTCGGCGAACTAAAAGACGATTTCTTACCTATTTATTATCTGCCCCTAGATGTTTTTTTGCTTTTTTTCGCAGTCCGGACATGCACTTTAGGGCATGCCTCCCAGGGAAAGGAACCCCTAACGGAACTATTCTCCCTGGAAGATGTTTCTTACTAACCATGTAATATTACATAACTAGTTGGGCACTTGTCTGATAAAGCACTAATGACCCCTACGCCTGGTCTCCATGCATACCCTGGTTCTTATATAACCGCGAGGGTATTCGGACACACTCCAGACTATTGGGTCCCGAGGTTGAAGCGAAAAGGTCCGCTATGACAAACGATCTACAATCCAACTAGAAGGCATTTTTTATGTCATCTTAAAATTACATAGTCAACTTGACTGGGCATATTCCTCTTCAATGCCATCCAGCAGGCTGTCTAGTTTACAGTCCTGTTGGGAATACTTTGCGGCCAATTCTACTTGGTCGTACACTAAGCTCACAGGGATCTCCTTCCCATCGGGCCCGCAGGTCCGACCTCAGCCATGTGGTTCGGGTCAGCCTTCGTGTACCGCGTCCTCACCATGGCTCGGGCCTCCCTGGCGCCTTGACGGCAGGACGATATCTTCCATAAGCGGAAGCGCTGCCGTCCTCCCTGAAGCCTCTCTGCAAGCTCTCCAAGGCCTTCGGGCAGGGAGACAGATGGCCACAAGGCCTGGGTGATGCCTCTCATCACCTGCCGAACTCGTTCGTGCAGTTGCAAAAGCTCGGGAAGCAGATCACCCGTAGAACCGGGCACCTCCTCTGCAGGACGGCCTGTGAGCATACCTACAGACACAACTCTGTTAGTCGACTTCCTCGCCGAACTTTTTTTCAAAGTTCGTTCAAGCACTTACTAAAAATGCCGCGTCGAAGCCGTTGATTCTCCTTAACGGAGTCAGATAGCTGGGCACGAACATCCTTTAGTTCCTCACCCAGCTGGGTGTTGGCATCTTGGAGATTATTTTTCTCCTGCCTCACCCTTGTAAGCAGACTCTCGCCGGCCTTTAACTGGCGCATGAGCTGTTGCTTGTCTGGATCTATCCCGGTGCCATCTGCAATATTATTGTCAGACTTATACACGCGCCGCACATCACAAGTTACTTGTCTTTTGAAGCATGTATTACTGGAGGGGGTCTCTTTGGCTTCCCCCGCTGCGGCTAGTGCGGCCTCAAGTTGGGCCTTGCACTCCTCCAGCTCCTGGGACAGTTGGGTATTCTTTTCGGTAAGACCCTGCACAACAAATGATCCTTAAATCAGTTATTCGAACTATTTCAAGTCTCGGGGGCTACTGGCATATATAACTGTCAAATCTTCTCACCCGTATGTCTTTTACATACTGCTCCGTGGCTCTGGCTAGACCATTTTCAGCGGCACGGTGGTGCGCATCTCCCGAATTAAAGGCATCCAATGCCTCTGGGGAGAGATACGCGTCACGAAGAGCTGTCCGGCGGCGCCTGTGATTCATGGCACCCTCCACATCGGAATTGGTGGTAGATAACCTGTCGGCATCCTCTGTTGGAGGAACATCCGACGCACGCCCCGTGTTCGCCTCCGCTTCTGGGCCTGGCCTTGGAGCCTGGCGAGCGAAGGACTGATTGGCAACCTCTCCAGATACAGTCCAGCGAGCGCTCTTCTTCCTGAAAGGGCACGAGCGTTAGTATGCCTCCCGGGAATAAAGCCGGGGAGTAAGGTGACGCACCATATTGTTGCACCGGAGCTTCGATCCGGATCGCACTTCTTTTTAGCCTGCTAGGCCATGCTGTCCCTCGTTGGCCAGCCGCCGCGGGCTCGGCCTTCCGCCTGAAGGGCGCCCCCTGCGAAACACCATCAGTATACGGTGATCAAAAACACGCATGGATGAGTCATTTTCAAAGTATCGGGACTTCGGTCTCAATTACCTGCGAGGCGGGACGTATTCCGGGGTAGTCAGCCGTAATGGCAACCAAGGCATTATCGATGCTCAGTTGATGGAAAACCCCGTCGATCAGCTCCACCGATATGTCCGGATCCTCTTGGGAGGTCGAATCGAGGAACCGTTCCGGATCCTCGGGTTGTGGAGGCGGGCTGTTTATATCCTTTACGGCCCGGCGCAGTTCCTGCGCCAAAATCACAAAATGAGATACTTGACTATGGGAGTACGGATCAAATAAGCAAAAATGAATGTCCGCTTACCCAGCTTGGAGGATTGTTCATAGAAAATCCGCCGTGCGGATTGATGCGGAGGAATTCCTCCTCTTCTCCCTTGTACAATGCGGACAGATCTTCATCAGATCGGCGACCGATCCCGGCCCCTTACGGCCGCAGCGGATGGCATCATCCTCCCCGTTGAAATCCCACATGGGGTGGCCTCTATACTGAAGCGGCTGCACCCCCCGCATAATGCATATGGCCATGACTCCCATCATGGTCAGTCCGGAATGAGCTAACAACCTTATCCGGCTCATCAAGTAAATAACGTCCCTGTCATTTTCCCTCTGAGGGCTCCGTGGACGCCAGCCTAGGCGTTTCTTCAAAGGAGCGTTATTAAACTCAGGAAGGCCGACCCGAACAGGGTCCGGCAGGGGGATGTCTTCTATGTAAAACCATGCCGAAGGCCAGTCTTCAGACACCTTCTTCGGGGTTCCGGATAGATATCCGGTCCCGGCGATGTGCCATAGTTCGGCTCCGCCCACTTGATATATCGACCCCTCTTGAGAACGGGGCACAAGACAGAACAGCTTCTTCCACAGCGCAAAATGAGGCTCGATGCCTAGGAACAGCTCGCAAAGGGCCACGAAGCCCACGATATGCAAAACGTAGGCAGGCGTAAGGTTGTGCAACTGGAGGCCATAGAACTACAGGAGCCCCCGGAGAAACTGATGAATTGGAAATCCGAGCCCTCTTATCAAGTAAGAGACAAGGCATACCCGCTCTCCTTTGGAGGGGCTGGGGACGTTCTCCGCTTGATTTCCGCCCTTATAGGTGGCGAGTCCGGCTCGAACCGGAACCATGAAGGCTGGGGGAAGAAATCCCTTGGTTTGGAGCGCCACTAGCTCACTGTGTTGGACGGAGCATCTCTCCCAATCTCGTGCCGAGGGCTGGGAGGCGAGAGGAGGAGCCGTCGACCGTCCATGATGGAATGGATTTCTGTCAGATGCTCTCTGATGAATGCTCGCGAAGGGAGGATGGTGTGATTCGGATCTAGATCCTCGTCTCTTTTATAGACAGCTCGTTTGCACAGCTAGGGGAGTAAATACCCTGACTTTTCACATTCGTTCAACACGTGGAAGACGGCCATTATTGGGCGTGGAAGCCGAGGAGCGCAGTATTCACAGGAAGCCGGACGCTATTTAACAGGTACACAAGATTTGGAGAAGAACCCGCCTTGCAATGCCGAAGACAATCTACGCGTCGGACTCATCGCCATTGAAGCCTGGTTCGGGGGCTACTATGGGAGTCCCGGATTAGGGGGTGTCCGGATAGCCGAACTATCATCTTCGGCCGGACTCCTGGACTATGAAGATACAAGATTGAAGACTCCGTCCCGTGTCCGGATGGGACTTTCCTTGGCGTGGAAGGCAAGCTTGGCGATCTGGATATGTAGATCTCCTACCATTGTAACCGACTACGGTAACCCTAACCCTCTTGGTGCCTATATGAACCGGAGGGTTTTAGTCCGTGGGGACGAACAACAATCATACCATAGGCTAGCTTCTAGGGTGTAGCCTCTCTGATCTCGTGGTAGATCTACTCTTGTACTACCCATATCATCAATATCAATCAAGCAGGAGTAGGGTTTTACCTCCATCGAGAGGGCCCGAACCTGGGTAAAAACATCGTGTCCCTTGTCTCCTGTTATCATCCGCCTAGACGCACAGTTTGGGACCCCCTACCCGAGATCCGCCGGTTTTGACACCGACAAGGGGGAGGAGGGGAGGCGCGGCCGGCCGCCCTTACACCCTCTCGTCCGCGTGTGGCTATAAGACCGGCTAAGGTTGTTCATCAAACACGACACGCAGGCAGCGAGTGAATAGGCTGGCGGTGGAGTAGGTGTGTTTGCATGCGTGTGTGCGTGCATGCGTGTGTGCGTGCATGCGTGTGTGTCTATGTGTGTGTGCGCGCGCGCGCACTCCGATAACCCTACTCACGAAATCAGGCCATGCAACCCAACTCCACTTATCTGGATCCGTCGATATGAGGTCTACCCACGTACAAAAACGTGAAGCGACAGAAACCAAGTTCTACGGATTTGGGAAACACATAGTTTGAAAATTTTACATCAAGATGCCACCGCCTTAGTGACATATCGTTAATGTCCTACAAGTGCATATGGTTGAGTTGTAGACTTTTAAAAGTAAGAGTATCGGTCGAACAAAGAGCTTAGAAAATGGTCCAAAGCAAAAGTGGTTGTGGAAATGAAATATTGCAAGTGTAGTGATGAGATTTGAAGTGTGCAAAATTAATTGTGAAGAACAAGAGAGAAATAGAAAATGACGAAATCCGTAATAGGGCTAAGGCACTTTCATGGAATCTAGACTCAGATAACTAATCCCTTATATATGTTTTTATGTGTGGGGGAGCCAAATAAATGTACGTGCATACTACCCAGCAGCGACTGCAGCGCATGGATCAGCGGCGCCACGGCCTCGTCCAAGGCGGTGACTGTGGCAACTGACGTCGGCATGTGCATGTTAGTCTCCCATGCGCCGCTGGAGGCCACAAGAAGAGCCACGGCGGCGAGCAGGAGCAGCATCTTCGTAGCCATTGCCATTTCTAAGCCTTGGTGCTTCTTGAGGTGCGGGTGCTATGCAGAGAGTGTGGGCCTGTGGGGTGGCTACCTCGTTATATAGGAAGGGAAAAGCTACATCAATCCTACAGTACAGTGTGTGTGACTGAGAGTTTTTTTTTTTTTGAGAAAGAGGAGAAAAAACCCAGCCTCCACATCTATATGGATGCACATAGCCATCAATGACAATGACTGTGAGCTTGAAAGAAATTAAGTGACAAAAGAGGTGGTCGGTGTCACTGGCACGGTCGCATTCACAGCATGGAACACGTTGGTCTTGAGGAGACATTTTTTGTAGGATTACACCTGGCAATTTCGATTGGTCAGTTAGGAACTTGGGATAAGATGGATATGAGCCAATAATAATTTAGCTAACTTATGACGAATTATGTGGTTGGTGTCATTGATGGATATGATCCAATCATTCAACAAATGCTTTCGATTGGTCTGTTGGTGTCATTGATGGGGCATGGAACAGGTTCTGTGATATTTGTGGAAGGATTACATGTATGTGGTTGTGTTTGGAGGTGGTAGATGTGTCGGATATGTGAGAAAATTTTACCTACGGCAGATTCAAGAGGGCAAAAATACTCAATGGTTGGCATGCGGTCAGGTTAGTGTGGCGCAGGATGCATCTACATCCTAATTATTATGAATTGATTGTGACTCTGTCCCCCATTGTTTTTTCCGATTCCGGCTTTTTCTGATAGGGGTGGAAAATCCGGTTTCCAAAAAATCTAGGAGAATTCCGGATTTCTTACGTTTGAGTTATCCAAAAGAATTTTGAATTTAAAAAATGTTTAGCTTCAAAATATATTATATTTAACCCATTGTACATATTTTCGGTGCTTCACCGTATGCTGGCTATGCAGATTTTCCACTCATATTTCTTATGAATTGCAAGTAGTAAACAGATAGCCGGTCTAAGCCACCCATCCATTCACAGAATTAGGAGTGGTATAGGGGGTGTTGATGTCAGTTTTTATGGAGCCTGGAACACGTTATGTGATGTGATATTTGTGGTAGGATTACATGTAAGTGGCTGTCTTTGGAGGTGGTAGATTTGTTGGATATATGAGCAAATTTGAACATAGGAAACATTCAACATGGCAACAATACTCTTTGCCGAAAAAAAACAATACTCAATGGTTGGCATGCTGCCATCGTTGGACTAGCGCATGATGCATCGACATCCTAATTATTAAGAATTGAATGTGACTCTAACCCCCCCCCCCCCCCAATGGTTTTTTATTCTGCCTTTTTCCGATAGGGGTGGAAAATTCGGTTTCCAACAAATCTCAGAGAATTCCGAATTTTTTATACGTATGAGTTATCCAGATGAATTTTGAGCTTAAAAAATTATGGTCAAAATATATTATATTTAAACCATTGTACATATTTTCTGTGCTTCACCATGCGCTGGCAACGCAGATTTGGATTCATATTTCTTATGAACTGCGAGTAGTATCAGAGAGCACGCCTAAGTCACCCATCCATTCACAGAATTAAAAGTGGTATAGGGTGTGTTGATGTCAATTTTGATGGGGCCGGGAACACGTTATGTGATGTGATATTTCTAGTAGGATTAAATTTATGTGGCTGTGTTTGGAGGTGCTAGATGTGTTGTATATATGAGAAAATTTTAATCTAGGAAATATTCAACATGGCAATTATACTCAAAGGTTGGCATGTGGTCACGGTGGGAGTGATGCATGATGCATCGACATCCTAATATTATGACTAGATTGTGACTCTGTCCGCCCCTCCCCCCTCCAATGATTTTTTTGTTTTCATCTTTTTTCACATAGGGGCAAACTTGGGTTCCAAAAAATCTATTCCGGATTTTATTCGCTGTGAATTTCCAAACAAAATTTGAATTAAACAATTGCGTCAAAATATATGATATTTAACCAATTGTGTACAACATGCATGGTTAGAGCATGTACAACCTACCCGCCCCCCTCCCCCACCCGTCATGGTTGGAGTGCCAGACGATGCATCGACATCCTCATTATTAAGACTTGATTATGACTCCGCCCCTCCCCCCGGCGCCAATGTTTTCCTTTTTTTCCGCATTTTCCGGCAGGGGCGGAAAATCTGGTTTAAAAAATTAGGGATTCCAGATTTTTTTCTTCTGTTTTTCCCCAAAAAAATTGAATTTAAATTTTTAATGACTTGATATTTAAGCCGTTGTGTACAACACGCACGGTTAGAGCATCTACAACCAAACCGTCCATACCCGCCCAAACGCACGGGTTGGTTGCCTGATCACTGCTTGGACGAAAAAAACACACCCAGCCGTGTTCCCCACAACAAGCCCAAACGCTCAGGCTGTCCAGCAGCCTCCATATCGAGCCAATAGGTGGGACGGATATGGAGAGGCCTGGATGCGCCCGGGCACCGCCGCCACATCGGATCTGTCCACTATGGAGCATGCCGCCCCCACCACCATTCCCCACAAAAAACTGTATTCGACTCCGGCAGTGATGCGCCCCTCCATCTCCTCCCCTCCTCTCCCATTCTCTCGGTCCCCTCTGCCATGGCCGGCCACAACTCCGGCAACGTAGTGAAGGAGGACTCCGGCTCCAGCAGTGATGCGCCGGACGACGAGGAGCTCGCACTCCGTGTTACCTTCCAGCGGTCACGGCTAGACACCGGTGGGAGCTCGAGCTCCGTTGCGTCCGCTGCCAACTCCTCGAGGTCATGCCGCCGCAATGCGGGCTACGCTCTCCTATCCCATGGTCGCCCGTCCCGCTCGGCACCGCTCCAAACTGGGAGTGGGGCGTCCCCTTCCCCTTCCCCTCCAGCCCCAGCACGGCCCGGGTAGTGCTAGGTGCTCTTGCCTGTGGCCCCCACGGATGCGCATAACGGAGTCAGAGGCCAATGTTGCCAGCCGTGAAGGGCAGCGAGCCGCGGCCACGGCAGAGCTCAACACTTCAAACTAACGTGCCTGCTCCTCTGCCCTCAACCTGGCGGAGGCATTCCTTTGTGCGATCATGCGCCGGTTGTTGACCACGATAGAGACGGGTGCCAAACGGCTCCGGTAAAAATTGTGAAGGCGCTCCGGCTCGGGCTCGAATCTTCGGAGTGCCTTGCGAGGGAGAAAAAAACGGCATGGCCAAGGTGGCCTCCATGCGAATGAGGAAGCTCGCACCATCCGCCACCTCTCCGGCTACATCCCCTGAGCGTCAGAGAGAGGCAGCACCACGAACGACGACGATGGCGATCCTCCCGCCGCGGATGCCTACATGGAGTAGATGGACTGTTGTGCCACCAACAGCTAGGGCAAGGGCACGGCCAAGAAGTGGTGATCTCGTCCTCTACAATGTCCTTTTAATTAATATCTGGTTTAATCCTGTGAACTTTGTCTATTTTTGGTTTGATTGAGTCTGTCGGATGAACAATCGATTCCTCAGTCTATCTATATTTCTTTGTGCGAGAAATTCATTCGTGATGTTCATCAACGTGTTACGTTGCTCCATGCATTATATGGATTTGGTTAGATATAAGTGAACTGTGCGGTCACTTCCAACGGGCGTGTCGAAGGCGCATATGGGCTTAGATACGCCGACTGTGGTTGTAGATGCTTTTACCATCAGGAAGTAGGGAACGGCCGGTAGCATTTTGGTACCGCGAGGAGTGCATGTTCGTGAAAGGTAAATGTTTGTGGCCGGCGGATCGGCTGAAGCTTGGGCCGGTCACGCGCACCACGTACGACAGCTTTCCACGCAGTCGTTTCTCCTACACGCTAGCTTTCCACATGGTCCCACGCGTCCTCGTGGCATCCTTTCTATCCTTATCTCACGAGTGAGCCTTATCTTCTCGGAACAAGGCCAAAGCCAGCCAGAGAAAATCCCCATCCCCTTGCCTCGCTCTCTGCTTTCTCTCCTTGACTCCCTTGCTACCGCCGGCGAGCACCGCGTCCATTAATCCCGTCAAAACCACCACTCACCGACGCTCTCTCTGCTCCCGCGTCGTGTGACACACTGGGAGACATGGGGGAGCTGCAGAAGTTGCAGAGATATGCGAGTTTGTGCGGCGGTGGATGCTTTTTGTCGGCGGGGAGCCGGGGCTGCATCTGCTTGACGCGCTCGCCGCGGTCTGCAACCAGCCATGGCCGGAGCTGAAACCGGCCTCACCGGAAGCTGCTATCTACAGTACGCCATGGCTGGACATACACCAGTGCGACCGACGACGGCGTCTGAGAGGCTACATCCGACCTGGAGGGATGCTGGAACCGTGGCCAGGCGGAGCTGCAACCGTGGCCCAGAAAAGCTGGAACCGCGCGGGGTGCTGGCGAGTGCTACAACCATAGTGGCCAGATGCTGGAACCCGCACAAATTTTTGCTTCCATCGGCGTTTTTGGTTTTTGCTGAAACTAGGGTCGTTTTGTATTTTTGCTGGAACCAGTGTGAATTTTTGCTACCATCGGGTTTTTGATTTGCTGGAATCCCTCAACTTTGCATCTTTTTGCTACCACCGACATTTTAGTTTGGTGGAGCACACGGATGCAACAACCGTTGATGCACGAGCTGCAACCGCACCTTGTTTTTGGTGGAATAGGCAACAGTGGCGAGCTGCAGGGTCATCATAGACGATTTTGTGTGGAGGGGCAGGGGGTGTTGCAACCACAACCAGGTTTGCTGGAACCGATGAATAATTTTGCTGGAACCAGCAAAAAAATGCTTCCACCGAAGTTCATTTTCTCTAGAACATCAATTTTTTTGCTACAACCACGTTTTTTTTGCTGGAACCAGCACCCAAAAATGCTTTCGCCGGAGTTAGTTCTTCATTCTTTGCTGGATGAGCGACCTTTTGCTACAACCTTATCTTTAATTTGTTGGAACCAAGCATTTCAATTGATTCAATTGGGGCGGCAACATAGAGCATATTTTTCGACAACTTTTTTTTGTCTGCGAGCGTCGACGGCGAGCGTTGCCATCGATCATGGCGGCGACTGTCGATGGTGAGGGCAAACGAGTGAGGGCGACGGTGCGCTGCGCGACGTGGCGACGGGGGGCAACCGCCATGACCTGCAGTGGTGCTTTCTTCAGATCTGAAAACGTGCTAGGGTGACAAACTGACAATTGCTGGGAAAGGGCACGACTCAACGGCTATGCGGGGGCGCATCTAACGGCCAAGGTTGGACCGGCCCAAAGTTTGGGCCGGCGCACCGGCGCAGAGTGCTGCCCTTTGTGAAAACATACTAGGCCATGATGGCGCGCGTTGCCGCGCCCGTCCATTTTTGCTATAGGATACTATGAATTTCCATAAATATGCTGTCTGAACATGTATTTTAAATTTTCAAGTTATGTATATGTATTGCATATTGTAAGGGATATACATATTTATTCATGAACATAACGATTCAATTAATGCTAGCTCTAAAAATAATATAGTATATACATTGAGGGAGGTTACTTTTCCAACAATGTGGAGGATACGAAAGGACCAGAAGCTGTCACTAAATTTCCAATATAATGTTCACAGCCCTTTATAAAGGACCTAAAAACCCTGAAATTGCACAAGAACTCAACTTGTTTATGAGTTCATGCATGAATCAATATACTACCTGAGTTTAACGCTGAAAACAAATCCATCCAGTTGAGTATAAATTCACTTTAAGGTCACACTGAAAAAATAGAAAAATAATCAACAGAACAACCTCTCTATTTAGATGGCAATCCAAGGATTTCACTTTGGAATACAGTTTGGATGATTGTACGTGATACCATCTGAATCATTATGGGGGTTTATGTGTAGTAGGGGAACCAATAAGCCTGTAAAATCAAATTTCTGAAACAGATATTTGTAGAACCAAGTGGCTAAGCACTACCAACGGTTGCAATTAATTACAAATTACAACCCCATGAGGATGGATTGAACAACAGAGTTCACTGTAACAGTTAACACGCTGCTCGTGACATCACATCACCGTAGGTAGATTACATGGCCTCTGTAAGCTTCACGGTCTTCTCTTTCACCTAAACACATGGGAAGTTGTTTATGATTTAATACTACTAACCAAGAGACCATATACAAACAAGTAATGGGTAACAATTAAGTTTTGAATTTGGAGAACCCCTCCCTCCCCCACAAAGTAAAACGACATACGGGCATGTCCATCTTTTCAAATGCCAACCCGTTCCATCGAGTGTTTGCCCGCCTGCAATTTTCATTTGTTGTAGCAAGAATCCGCAAGGGAGTCTCACACCCATATATATCCAACGCCCGCATAAGGGTAGTTGTGCCAACATCAGCAGAGTTAATTAATGAGTAACGACTGGTGATCTGTTATGCTGTTACCTGAAATATCTTTTCGGTCAGGATTGAAATATAATCGCGTCAGAAATGCCTTTCAGATCCTTCTGGAAATCCATTGGCCAAATATTGAGAACTTCACCTCTGCAATGAAGTATTTAATTTCTTTGTACAAACGTTAAATTTCCTCGATACTTGCAGAAGAATACCAATAAACTCAAGGAGCGTACATCATAACACATTATGTACAAAGTTGCCAATATCAGTAGTTAGTACTATAACTACTGCTGCTTTATTCGCTCCTTGTTTTGCATGATGGGCTTATACTTCGATGAAGAATATGAAGATCACTTACTGCAGAAAACAAATCAGAATTAAGAAGAACTCAAAGTGAGGCTAGCGCCAATGCACAAGGATGTTCAAATGACGGAACAAGGACGGATATGTGAGTATCAAGAATCAAAATATTCCTTGAAAGAGAATACTCTAATCCTCACGGTGTAGCAACAACCTCGTAAAGGCTGTGAAAGAGAGTTGTCATCGTCTGGTGTGCATAAGCATCAACGCTTTTAACTTCCTCTGTTGTAGCGGCCTCGAGTCCGGAGCTTTTTATTTCTTTGCAAGGAGAGTCTGCACAGAGCCTTGTGGTGACAAGCATCCCAAATCCGCTTAGCCCCATGGTGTTCCGCTGATCAAATCTGAGAGGAAGCAAAGAAAAACGGACATGCGCCTCATGCACCTTATTTCTGCGCGTTCGTCTCGTGATTGGAACAGCGGCAACGATGGGATCCGGGCAGCGCAAGGCGTGGTAGGAGTGGTAGAATATGTTAGAAGCAGCGGTGTTGTCATGGCAGTGCACTCCGTGGCCCGCTATCGCTTACGTACGGAATCACATGCCATTCCGCATGGAGGGATGTCTAGCGAGTAGTGGTGGGTGATGCCGCCCGAGTCAAGGTCCGGGAGGAGGCAGGGCGTCCCCGGCGTATTAAATAAAGGAGGAGGAGGAATAGGCGGCGAGTGGCGCACCTCCATTTGTGTTAATGGCAACATTACTCCTTGCTTGAACACCGGTGCATCTACACGGTATTGATGTCAAGATCGCTTCCTTGCTGCCCTTCAATGTCCCTCGAAGAAGCGCAGCCATGCGATCTCCGCTGATTCTTGTACCACATTGGTTGTGGTAAGTGGGCCGACGTTGCTGCAAATGTATACGTTGGGGTCATGAGCTTGGATGGGCTTCTCGACTTGAGAAGAGGCTGAATTAACGATAAAACTCCATTTTTGTTACGGGAGTAGCAGCCCATGTGGCATGTGGTCCACTTAGCGCTAATTAAGTGCATCTAAGGGCCAAAATCAACCAGAACACGTGATCCAACGGTTAAAAATGTTGATGGCCTGAGAGGGCTAGGAAAGTGCGCAGTTTTAATATATCTAAATAAATGCTTGTGCAGCCTATTTGACCATTACTCTCCGGCTTAAATTAAAAAGACTAAGATTTTATCTTGGTATAACTCCTTCTCCACTAGCAACGTGAGACTAAAATTAAACCACTGGACACATGTGAGTGTGCTACTATAATTTATTTTGAATTATTGTAATTATTTAATGAGCTCGACACAATAATTCAAATAAGATTTGTGTGATGAGCTCCCCCCCCCCACACCCACCTGTGTCATCCGCTCTTGGGCGGCTCAGGGCCGCACCCCTACATTCGACTCAAGCCACGCCCACCTCCTCCTTCCTCCATCCGCCCTCGCCGGCGGCGGCCGTGGGATTTTCCTGTGTGGCTGGCAGTGGAGTGGCGTCCTTGCGTTCTCCCTTGTCTAGGTCATGCGCCTCCGTCCTTTGCTCCTATCGACGACCCTCTTTCCCGTCAACCTCGCCCCGTAGAGGCGCGAAACTCTTGGATCCGGTTGTTGTCACTAGTAGAAAACCACCAATCAGTCCCGGTTCGTAAGGGCCTTTAGTCCCGGTTCGGGAACCGGGACTAATGGGTCGTTACTAATACCTCAACCCATTAGTCCCGGTTCAAACACGAACCGGGACCAATGTGCCTCCACGTGGCCTCAGGCGCCGAGCCCAGTCGGGGGCCTTTGGTCCCGGTTGGTGGCTCCAACCGGGACCAAAAGGCGCCCACGTGTCTGCATTCCAAAGGCTCTGGGTTTTGTTTTTTTAAAGGAGGGGGTTGGGGGTTTTGGGGGTTAATTTAGGTGTTTCAGATATTGTGTTAGCCAGCTAATTAATAGAGAGAAGTGTCCTCTCTTAATTATGTCCGTGCTTGCTCGACGCTTCGTAGTATATATACATAAGTGATCGAGAGAACCATTCAAGATGAAGTTCGTCATGCATACCGAGAGAAGTGATCGATCGACCTCTCCTTCTCCGAGAGATTGGTCGAACAACAAGTTTTACTGGCTACATACATGTACAATCTATATAAGATCTCTTAATTACAAACCACTAGCATTTGAATTCAAGTTCCACATGGTATTCTCCGCTTTACTGATGACGTGTTCAAGAAAGAATCCCGCCAATTCCTCTTGAATTGCTTTCATGCGATCTGGTTCTAGGAGTTCATCCCGATCTGCCACGCCTAATTAATTTGAAGAAGGGGTTAATTAATACATATATATGAATGAAACTCAACAGAAATGATGGTGTAATAAAATGAAATTGTGAATATTATTGCTTACGCACTTCATATTGTCTTCTAGAGTAGCCCCGCTTGTTTTTCAATGTCGCGTTGTGGATGAACTCGCACACGTAGTATCCATAGAAATCATTCCCTTCCTCCTGCCACAAGCACTTTACGAGAAATAGAGGTCAATCAAACTGATAATGAAGCATTATATAAATGGCATTGATGAAAGTATAGCTATAGAATCAACGGGAGATGCGCGCCAGTAGTACTTACTTTCGGGTATGTATATCGCAGCTCCTTCGGCAGTCCCGGAGCTTGTGCGGTGAACTGTTTCCAAACCCTGCAAGACAAAGAAAATATTTGTTATTACTTGAGATATCAGGAAATGAAAAAAAAGTTGCCGATATGGTGCGATAATGATTGATTGAACTTACTTGCTGAGCATTTCAGTCATGTCCGCATAGGTGTTGGGATCTTTCCGTCTGGAGTCTAAGACGGTTACTAGTCCACGCTCAAGCTTAATCTCCAGAAGAATATAGTGGTACCTACACGCATGCATAACTCATCAATTACATTAACCTCGCTCGAGTAATAAGGAAAACCGAATATGCACACGACAGTAACACTCACGGGCCGTGGTAAGGAAAGAGTATGGTATCTTTGTTTTGATTTTTTATCAATGATTGTAGCAAGTTGTCCTCGGCCTCTTCGACGCGCTTTTTAACCAGAAAAACATCTATGATATTTGTGTTAATGAACCCAATATCATAGATTTCATTTTTTTTGCACTCGACGATCTTCAATCTGCATAATATATTGAGGATAATTAATTATAAATACATGCAATGAAAGACCCGAGCTATATATACGCACTAATGACAGAAATAGTACTTACAGCAGTAGCAAAAGACCATTAATTTATCGAGGGCCTTTTGATTGAAGAACTCAAGAACTCCTCAAATGGAATAGACAACAGATCATTTGAAACGAGGTCGTGCTCCTCTTTAATTTTCAGATACAAAGTGTTCGTCCCCTCAGACTCTCTGCAGGTTTTCATGTACCAACTGTGGAATCTTCGCATCATTGTTGTCAGAGACTTTTCATCTTTGACGAGAGGCTTCCCGTACTCAGATTCTGAATAAGTCCACCTCCATGAAATCGTGGAAGTGCATCGTCAGGCAGGTAATCTTCAAGATTGCCATAACCGGCCACCGTCCCCGGAGGATTAGACACATTCAGCGGGGGGCACGATTGCTGTGCTTGTTCGCCGAGCTGGGCAATTTTTTTCCCCTTTGCCCGTTGTTCTTTTAACCTTTTATCGCGATGATAGTTCCCACCGCTTGGCTTGGAGATATGTCTGCTCAAGAATGCGCTCATAGTTGGTTCTCGGCGGAGACTTTGGTGGTTTCCTCAGGGCATCGAGAGTGCGCCTTGCTTTCACCGGATCGACCTTCTCCTCCGGAGGTGGATGTATCTTTGCTTTAACCCCTTCAAAGAACTCCTTCACTTGGGTCTGCACGATCGTATCATTTTCCTCCTTGCTCCTCTTATACGGTAACTTCTCTACAGGCTTTAGAGGTGGACCGTGATCAGATTGCCTCTCTCTTCTTGTGCTGCTAGACGCTTGGGCAGCACGGAGCGGCTGCGGCGTCTGCCTTCCTTCGTGCTTGCTTACGAGGCGGAGGAGAAGGACTACGACGCGTCGGAGCAGCCGGGCGGCGGCGGGTCTCTTCCGCCTTTGCCGGGCGAGGTGGAGAAGGAGGAGGCGGAGTGCCGCCACGCCGGAGAAGGGGCGGAGTGCCGCCACGCTGCGTGCCACGATCTTCACTCGGGGAGGAGGCGGTGGAGGAGGCGGAGGCCGCCATGCGTGCCTCGATCGTCACTCACGGAGGAGGAGGCGGTGGAGGAGGCGGAGTGCCTGACTCGCGGGATGAGGAGGAGGAGGCGGAGGCGCCCAGCCTCGAAGGTCGATGAGCTCCTTCCGCCATAGGCATGGAGTCTTCAGAGCGTAACCCAGCCTAGTCTCCCTTCACCGTAGGGTGCTCAAGCCGAGGTCCTCAAATCCTCCGTTATTTCATCAACCATCACCTTAGCAAATCCTTCCGAATCGGCCGGCGGTGATAAGTTGTGCCGGTCCACTAGGATAAACTTGGCCAACAGCCGCCTTGACCTTCAAATTCATGCATCGCGCCATAATGTGGCAATTTTGAGACTCGTGATACCATCCACGGGATAGCTGGCGAGAGCCGCCAAGACATGCTCCGCTGAAGCAGCTCGGTGGAAGCAACATCGCTTCTGCTGCTGAGATGGCGGGTAGCTTCGGGAAGCTTTGGCATGTCGTTTGTTGCGATCCGCTGCTTCTCATTCCTCTTCTCGGTCCTCTAGCCCCATTACCCTTCCAAGCAGCGCCTGCATTTGGTCATGCTCCACTTTCTTCCTCCTCTCGTGGGTTTTGTAACCCCTGCGTCCGAAAACCAACCTTCCACGGAAGCGAGCTGGCGTGCCTCGTGTCCGCCCAGGTGCTCGGGATTCCCAAGGGCCATTGTGAGCTCGTCCTTCTCCCTGCTTTGGAAGGAACGCCCTCGCCAAGCAGCATCAATATATTGTCGAAGTTTCTTGACTGGTGTTTGCAGTTGCTCGTTCGTCCCACCGACATCGCCTCGTTATAGGTCCAAGGTTCCGCCAGCCCAAGAACCAAGTCCGCAACGGTCCGGCCGGCGCGATCGCCTCTCGGTTCGATCCTTTTTCAAGCAGATCATGCTTAGCCTTGGACCACTTAGGCGGGCTTTGAGGTAGCCACGACCCGTGCGATGGTGAAGCATCTTCTTCGCAGCATTTTTCTTGTTTGTCTCCGACATCTTCTTACTCTTTTCCGATGTCTTGTGGGCCACAAATGCGGGCGATGATCTTTGATCTTCTCATATTTGCCGATGAATTCTGGTGTCTCTTTTTCTTGACAAACTGGTTCAGCTCTTTCCTCCACCTCCTCATTAGGCCAACCATCTTCTTAAGAGCACAAGACTTGATTAATTGCTCTTTAACTGGCTTCTCCGGATCCTCCTCTGGCGGTAGGGTGAAATTTGCCTTCACTCATTCCAAAGATCTTCTTTCGCATATCATTGACATAAGACACCTCGGCGTCTTCATCCTTAGCAGGCTTATACCATTGCTTGGATGCCGATCGGGATCCTGTCCCTAACAAGAACCCCGTGACCGAAAGCGAAAATGCCTTCTTTGTCCGGATGGGTTCAATCGGTTCGCCGTCGGGCGCGATTTCTATGATCTCAAACTTTTCATCCGAGCTCAACTTTGTCTTGGGCCTCGCCTCCTTACCGGTTGTGCTCGATCCGAGGGCTAGAAATTATAAGGAAGAAAGACGACAATACTTAATATGTGTACATATACCAAAACAATGGATGCATCAATTAACTTGTCAAGACGGGCTTAACTAATATATATATATACCTGGCGGACTCGGTTCGGTGACTCGCCTCGCACGGTCTCCTTCGCCTTGTACCTCCATTGTGTCACCGAGCCATCATGAACATAGTCCTCCTCTTGTACCGCATTAATGAGTCGGCCATCATAATCATAGCCCTCTTCTTCATCCATCCGACCAACGGTGTCGATGAGAAATGACGCAACATCATCACTTCCATTTGCGATTATTTCCCCAACATCGCTTCGCTTTCTTCGTCTCGGAGTGCTCCATAGTTTCGCAAATATTGACAACATGTCAATTATTATTCAAACATGGTACATACCGGCAAACGAGAACTAGCTAGCTAATCACAATAAGGAATCATGTTAGTGGCCTCGACGCTGCTTCTCTAGGGTTTGGGGTCGCCTCGACACAAAGCTTCAAGGGTTTGGGGTGGCCTCGACGATAACGCTCTTTTAACTTGATAAATTTGGGTGGCCTCGACGAGAGAGTTAATTTGTCGGGTAGGAGCGCCGGGGGGGGTACGTTGGAGACATGCAACATCGCTTTTCTCTCTAGGGTTTGGGTGTCCTCGAGAGTTTTGGTCGAGCGAGAGGGCGAGGGGTGCTGCAGTTGTATCTAGAGGGGTTAATTATATCGACAACGACGCGACATACATATACATATCGGGAGGGGTATCGGTACCACCCCTCGTGTCAAGTTTCTTCTTTCTCCTTTCCTTTCTTTCTTCTTCTCCTCTTCTTTTCTTCTTCTCCCTCGAGAAAGGAAAATAATTAAGGAAAAGGAAGAAAAGAGGAAGAAGGAAGAAGGAAGAAGAAGAAGAAGTAAAGAAGAAAAAAAAAGGAGAAGAAGAAAGGAATAGAGGAGAAGAAGAAAAATAGAATTTCTCCTTTCTCCTCTATTCCTTTCTTCTTCTCCTCTTCTTTTTTCTTCTTTTTCCTCTTCTTATTTATTTCTCCTCTTCTTCCTCTCCTCTTTTCTCCTTTCTTCCTCTTCTTATTTTCCTTTTCCTCTCATTCTTTTAGTATTGCTTGTTTTAAAAAATGTTCAAATAGAAAATTCCAAAAAAACAAAGGTTTTGCCTAATGCATTGTTCATATGAATATACCAACATTTGCATATTCTACAATAATTAATATCAACAAAAAATCTATGAACAGAAAAAAAACGAACTTTTCTAAAAATCTATCTTTTGCATATATATAGCCACATATGAACAGAGCAGCATATATACATACACATATATGAACAGAAAAAAACCAATAAAATGAAACATATACATATATGAACATATATGAACATATACATACACATACACATATATGCATTGTTCATATGAACAGAAAAAACTAAACTAATAAAATGAAAAAAACAGAGCCGCATATATATATATAGCCACATATATACATACACATATATATATATACATTGAACAAAAAAAAAACTAATAAAATGAAAGAAAAAAAAGCTGGTGCATGGGCGGCTCACAATGTGGCGGAGCGCTGGGCGGGCGACGGCGACGGCGACGGGCGGGCGCCGGCGCTGGCGGGCGGCGCAGCCAGCTCAAGCAGCAACGACGGCGAAGAACTCGGGGAGGACGGCGACGACGACGGCGCGGCGACGGCGACGGCGACGGCGACAGCGGAGCGGCGGCGGCGTCGGGGCAGCTCGGCGGCGTCGATCGTTCGGCGTCGTCGAAGCGGCAATGTGGCGATGAACTGCAAAACTCGCAAAGTGCCACTTATATACAAGAGATTGGTCTCGGTTGGTGGCACCAACCGTGACTAATCCACTTTTTAGTCCCGGTTGGAGCCACCAACCGACCAAAAGCCTCAATTTCGGCAGCCCAAAGGCGGAAGCTGCGCCTTTGGTCCCGTTGGTGGCTCTAACCGACTAAAGTCTCTTTAGTCCCGGTTGGTGCCACCAACCGGGACCAAAGGCCTCGTGACCGCCTGCGGGGCCAAAGTTTAGTCCCACTCACTAGTTGAGAGGTGAGCGCAGTGGTTTATAAGCCCCACCGCCGCCCTCTTGAACTCCTTCGCTTCGCAGCTTATGGGCCTACTTGCTACTTGTTGCTGTTGGACCTTCTGGCCTTCTGCGGGGCCTGAATCTGGCCCAAATAGGGATACAAGTCGATTCAGCCGTGGTGGCCCAAGAGGGTGGCATTTTTTTCTTGCTTTATTTAATTTATTTTGTTTCTACTTACAACAAAATACTTATTGTTGTTTTTTTGTTTTGTTTTCTGCATTATTTATTTTCTTTTGTTTTTGCTCTATTTTTAAATCTTTTTGCTTCTAGTTTTAGGAAAATTATAAACTTTCTGTTAGTGCCATTACTAATTTTCAAATTTGAAAACACTTTTTTTGTTTTCTTTCTTGCTTTATTTAATTTATTTTGTTTCTACTTACAACAAAATACTTATTGTTGTTTTTTGTTTTGTTTTCTGCATTATTTATTTTCTTTTGTTTTTGCTCTATTTTTAAATCTTTTTGCTTCTACTTTTGGAAAATTATAAACTTTCTGTTAGTGCCATTACTAATTTTCAAATTTGAAAACACTTTTTTTTGTTTTCTTTCTTGCTTTACTTATTTTATTTTGTTTCTACTTACAAAAAATACTTATTGTTTTTTTGTTTTGTTTTCTGCATTATTTATTTTCTTTTGTTTTTTGCTTTATTTTTAATTCTTTTTGCTTTTAGTTTTAGGAAAATTATAAACTTTCTGTTAGTGCCATTACTTTTCAAATTTGAAAACACATTTGTTTTGTTTTCTTTCTTGCTTTATTTATTTTATTTTGTTTCTACTTACAACAAAATACTTATTGTTGCTATTTTTAATTATTACGAGGGCGAACCATAAGACATTTCAAATGAACTCAAAAAGTTGAAAGTTGGCATGGTATCATAAATTGACCCACACATAGCATGTGCATGTACAAAACGAACAATGGTATCATACTCATCGCCATAATGGTATCATAAACGAACAATAGTTGCGGAGAAAGTCTTCACTTTTTCTTCGCTATGCCATTTGCTTATTGCGCCAGTAACCATGGATAATCTTCATCGCTTATCGGGATGTCAGTCAGCCTTGACTTTAAAGGAGGAATTTCATGAAACTTTTCATAATCTTCGACATGTCATCTTTGTCCTCCACTCCCACGATGTCCCTTTTTCCCGAAAGAACTATGTGGCGCTTTGGCTCATCGTATGATGTATTTGCTTCCTTATCTTTTCTCTTTCTCGGTCTCATGAACATGTCCTTCACATAGATAACCTGTGCCACATCATTGGCTAGGACGAACGGTTCGTCAGTGTACCCAAGATTTTTCAGATCCATGTTGTCATTTCAGATCTGTGGGTCTACCTGCACTCGCCTCGATAGATTGACCCATTTGCACTTAAACAAAGGGACCTTAAAATCATGTCCGTAGTCAAGTTCCCATATGTCCACTATGTAACCATAATATGTGTCCTTTCCTCTCGGTTGTTGCATCAAAGCGACACCGCTGTTTTGGTTGGTGCTCTTTTGATCTTGGTCAATCGTGTAAAATGTATTCCCATTTATCTCGTATCCTTTCCAAATCAATACGGTCAAAGATGGTCCCTCGGATAAAAAGTACAGCTCCTCACAAACAGTCTTGTCACCTCGACACGTGCTTCCAACCAACTGCTGAAAGTCCCGATGTGTTCACATGTAATCCAATCGTCGACCGCTCCGTGTTTGAAGCGCAGATCGTTCTTGTATTCATCGACATACGGGTCACCAAGGTAGAGTTCTCAGAAGAAGCTGTAGTGGGCTTGAGACCAAGAATATCCGTCCTCGCATATTATTGAGTCCTTTCCAAGCGTGTTTTTTCGGTCGATCTCCCCTCATACCGCGATTTAGGAGACCTATCTTCTTAAGGCCAGAATGAAGTCAACACAAAACCCGATGACATCCTCTCGCTTGATGGCCCATGGAGATGCTTCCTTCGGCCTAGCGATTACGGACATATTTCTTTAGGACTCCCATGAACCTCTCAAAGGGGTACATATTGTGTAGAAATACGGGCCCGTAATGACAATCTCGTCAACTAGATGAACAAGAACGTGCGTCATGATATTGAAGAAGGATGGTGGGAACACCAGCTCAAACCGACAAGACATTGCACCACATCACTCCTTAGCCTTGGTATGGTTTCGGATCGATCACCTTCGAGATATTGCATTGAGGAATGCACATAGCTTCACAATGGCTAATCGGACGCTTTTCCGATAGAAGCCCCTCAATGCAACCGGAAGCGCTTGCGCCATAATCACGTGGCGATCATGAGACTTTAGGTTCAAACTTTTTCTCGCCATATTTATTATTCCTTTTATATTCGACGAGAAGCCGCCGACCTTCATACTAAGCGAGCATTCAAAGAAGATTTCCTTCTCTTCTTTGGTAAGAGCATAGCCGGCGGGACCTTCATACCGCTTTGGAGGCATGCCGCCTTTTTCGTGCAAACGCTGCAGTCCTCTCGTGCCTCACCGTATCTTTTGTCTTCCCATACACGCACAAGAAGCCTAGCAGGTTCACGCAAAGGTTCTTCGTCCGTGCATCACGCCGATCAAGAGCGGACCTCTAGGTCTTTCCAAAGAGGGTAGGTCCCAAAATATAGATTTCTTCTTCCACATGGGTGCGTGTCCCTCAACAATACTCGAACAGCTAGTCCGCCGAGACCCTTTCCAAAGATTACGTGTAAACCATCGACCATAGCAAGTACGTGATCACCGATGCGCATGGCGGGCTTCTTCCGGTGATCGCCTCGCTTTTGAAATGCTTGCCTTTCTTTCGACATTGATGGTTGGTCGGAAGAAATCGACGATAGCCTGTGTACACATTCTTCCCGCAGCTTGCGGTATATAATATCGATGTCAAGTAAACAAAGTGCGTGCATGCGTGGTATCCCTTGTTTGTTTGTCTCCGAAGGTTACCGAGAGCGGCCAATCGTTGATGGTCACGAACAGAACGCCTTTAGGTTAAATTCTCCTGCTTGTGCTCATCCCACGACGCATACCGCTTTCCATTCCACACCGTAAAAGTTCTTCAACTAATGGCCTTAGGTACACATCAATGTCATTGCTTGGGTTGCTTAGGGCCTTGGATGAGAACGGCATCATAATGAACTTCCGCTTCATGCACATCCAAGGAGGAAGGTTATACATACATAGAGTCACGGGCCAGTGCTTTGTGATTGCTGCTCTGCTCCCGAAAGGATTAATGCCATCCGCGCTTAAAGCAAACCATACGTTCCTTGGCTCACTTGCAAACTCATCCCAAGATTTTCTCTCGATTTTTCTCCATCATGACCCGTCGTGGGTGCTCTCAACTTCCGCCTTTCTTACGGTCCTCACTGTGCCATCGCATCAACTTGGCATGCTCTCCGCTTACGAACAGACGTTTCAACCGTGGTATTATAGGAGCATACCACATCACCTTCGCAGAACCCTCTTCCGGGGGCTCGCCGTCAACATCACCAGGTCATCTCGTCGATCTTATATCAGTAATGCACCGCATACCGCATGCGTTGAGATCCTTGTACGCACCATGTAGAGGATGCAATCATTAGGGCATGCATGTATCTTCGCACCTCCAATCCTAGAGGGCATACGACCTTCTTTGCTGCGTATGTCTTGTCAGGCAATCGTTATCCTTTGGAAGCTTCTTTTCAATATTTTAAGTAGCTTCTCAAATCCTTTATCGAGCACAAGATTCTCGCCTTCCACTGCGCAGCAATTCCAAGATGGTACCTAGCTTTGTGTCACCATCTTCGCAATTGTGGTACAACCCTTTTTGTGGTCCTCTAGCATGCGATCGAACTTCACTTCTTTTTGACTTTCGCATTGCGTCCTTGCATCGACAATGACCCGGCGGAGATCATCATCATCGGGCACATCATCTGGTTCCTCTTGATCTTCAGCAGACTTCTCCGTTGCAAAGATCATCGTGCACATCATCCGTTCCTCTTGATCTTCCGAGCATCACCGTATTCGGGGGCACATAGTTGTCATCGTACTCTTCTTCTTCGCCGTCTTTCATCATAACCCCTATTTCTCCGTGCCTCGTCCAAACATTATAGTGTGGCATGAAACCCTTGTAAAGCGGTGGGTGTGCAGGATTTTCCGGTCGAGTAAGACTTCAGATTCCCACATATAGGGCATGGACAACACATAAAACCATTCTGCTTGTTTGCCTCAGCCACTTCGAGAAAATTATGCACGCCCTTAATGTACTCGGAGGTGTGTCTTGAACCGTACATCCATTGCCGGTTCATCTGTGTGCATTATCTCTCCCTAATAATAAAGCACGGAACGGGTCTCCGGGTTCACCGTCACAATGCGCTTTCTTCCCACGTCATAATACGCTTTCAGTTATTACACCTATAATTATTTTCTACATCCAAGGTGGTACTATTCATGTGCCACCATCGTTTCGTCCGTGCCAAGCCATACCATCCTGCACATGCGCTACGGCCCAATCAATCAGGCCCATCTATCCTTCTTTTCCGTCTTATTTTCCCCCCGCGCCGCACAACGATGGATAAGGCGAAGGGGCCGACAGATGCTGATGCGTGTGGGGAGAGAGTGGGAGGAGTGCGCGTACACGGGAGGCGGGAGGCGGGGCCAGGGAGGAGGAAGACAGCCGCGACGGCGACCAGTGCCGCGGGGCCGGCGGCGAGGAGAGCTCCGGGGTCACCGGATTTAGCGTCGCCGGGGAGGGGGACACTCCACGGCGGCGGTGCTTGGGCCTCCGACGAACGGAGGCGAGCGGCGACAGGAGGCTACAGGAGAAGCTCCGCGGCGACCTGAAGGCCATCAGCCATGGCGCTTGTGGTTTCGCGTGCGCCCGCGAGCGGCTGCATGCTGGGGGGAGGCGGAGCTCGACGCAGCGCGCGAAGCCTTGGTGCGGCGGCGGCGCGGCTGCTGTCCTCCCGTCCAACCCGCAGCACGTCGAGCCTCACCGGAGTTCCTCCATGACGCCGGTAGGAAGCCCCTATCCCGCAGTCTCTCTCTGCTTCCTTCCCATGTTCCCTCTCTGAATCTCTCTCTCCTTCCTTTCTTCAGTAAGCAGCTGCCACTGCCCTCCATGGAGCCCCGACGCCTCCGCCATGAACCCATCCATCCCTCCTGTGCGCACTTCCCTGCAACTCCAGACGCCCGCCCGCAGCTCTCTGCATCGAGCAGCAGCAGTTCGGGCAGAGGACAACGCCTCTGCCTCGACCGCTCGCCCCCTGTGCTTCGCGCTGGACTGCCAAGCCCCTCCCGTCCTCATCCCCGTGCAGCTGCGCGCTCTCGCCTGCCCCCACGGCGAGCTCCGCCTCCTGCGTGTGGTCGCCGCGTCCCTCAACCTCCACCACCTGCTGCAAGTTGGTGCCCAGGGCGTCGCAAGCTGCCAGCGACGGCAGAGTTGCTGCTCCCGTGTCGTGATTGGACTCCGTGTTCTTCTCCAACAGCAAATACGTGTTCTTCTCCAACACCAATCAATGGATTTCCCGAGCCGGATTTGATTTGCCTACTATAAGAAGGAAGGGTCCTCGGACCAGAAGCTCCATCACATCAAATCAAATCCCGTCAAAATTGCAATCTTCGTCGAAACATCCATGTCGCCGCCGAGTTCGCCGGAGGAAGAAACGCAGAATTCGCCTGAGGAACAAGAACGTCCGTCCAACCATCCAATGTCGCTGCCGGCGGCTACAACAGAGGTATATATCCCCTTGATATTGATTGGATGCAATTCCCTGTTTTAGATGTTGTTTCTATCGTCAAAACTGAAAAAGAGTGTCAGCTTCAGGCAGTTATTTTCAGTTGACAGTATACTGAAAAATTTGACAGTGAATATTTTGAGCCATTCAGAAACATTGCCCATGATGTTAATATTGTTGACTAGAGGCCTTTTTAGAGCAGCGGCAGCAAGTGTGCTCAAGTAAATTCAGTCAGTTAGTTAATCAGGCATGTTCTTCTTACAGGACAAGTGGTGTTCTTCTTTCAGGACAAATGATTCAGTAAATTAGTGATGTTTTTCTTTCATGAAAAATAATTCAGTGATGTTAGTCTTGTGCCGTTAGCTATGTTCTGAATGGCCAACTCTTGCTTTTAGGTGGCGCTGGCCTGCTGCATATCATGGTTCTCCGAGCTTGGATAAATCCAGTTTATGCATAACATCCCAACTGTAAACTCACTATGATGTACTAACGGTTGGAGGTTTACATTTTATTTTTGTTGTGACTGCAGAAATTAGATGACATTGCTGAAGTGAACATTGTAGAGGATTTTGATAACCGACCTTCCAAAAAGGCAAAAATTTCCGAATCAGGTGTTTTGGAGCCATCACCTATGTCACCAACTATGTCAACGTCTTCTCCAGGTTCAGAGTGTTTTGAATCAATTGTGCCGGAATCAGATAATCAGATGAATCATGATACATTATCATCACCTAGATCGACAATGTCTCCTGTTTTTCCACTACATGATGTTAAGGAACCAGATTCACATAAAGAGATCAAAGTTTATGATTATCTCCCACAAGGTATTTGTTTAATTTATTATGTGTGCTTCGGATACAATATATTCTTAAATTATTTGATTTTCTACAGACTATACATTGACCGACCATGATCTATGTGCTCATATAGCAATAGAATCATCTTTGAGAAAAGAATTGCTGGTTCAGATAGATGGAAGTTCTGTCTTGCAACATCAATTGATGTGCCTGCTAGATAAAGAAGAGTGGGTAAATGATGATGTAAGTACCCTTACTCAAACAGGAAAAAGTTTCTAATCAGTAATATCAGTTAGTAATGTATTTTAAAATTCTTAATTATAGGTGATCAATGCATATGTATGTTGTATAAAGGACCAAATACATCTCCAGAATGATAAAAAGTATATTTTGAGAGTCCATTTGTTACCTCACTATTTAAACGAGATGGCACCCTTGGAATACAAGAAGATAGTGCCTTCATGACAGAGACTGTCCTCGAATATATGCAGCATGACATGGTAATATCCATATTCATAATTTACATGTTCTAGGTTTCATACATTTTCATTTACTATTTTCTTAATTATCTTTATTACAGATTAAACTTCCAATCAATGCCAGCAACACACATTGGTATCTAGCTGTTGTGAATACAAAAAAACGTGAAGTTCAAGTACTAGACTCATTATGCTGGAATTCTGACAGAGATGATCTCGCTAATACGGTTAGTTACATCACAATTTTTAATATACTTCGCTGATGTGTATCATTTCTTCTTACCACTATTTTATTTTTAGCTACGAGGAATACAATTTCATGTGGACCTTCTTAAAAGTCAAAATTTGGTAAGCAACGATTGGAAAGACATTGATCTTACTGAATGGAAGATCACAGAACAATTACAAAAGGCAATTCAAAAAGATAGTTCTTCATGTGGTTTATTTATGGTTAAATTTATGGAATATTTCACCGGATGTGCACTATCCAAACCAATTACACAGGTATATATCCTTTTTTGTAATACGCTTTTGCGATTTGTATAGATAAAATTTCTTTATAAACGAGGTGGTACTAATTCGAGGATCTCCTATATATATGATCAATAAAACCGCTTGCTTTTATGTCTATTCCGCAGCCCAATGACCGCCCGCGAGCGTCCTCAAGTCCTCACCACGCCATTTGGGCCTTTACGCATGTCCAGCTGCTGGTCCTCACCACGCCATTTGGGTCTTTACGCATGTCCAAATTCTTTGGGCCTAACATTCATCGGCAAAACGCTTGAGTGCCAATGCTGTTCGTTCTTCTCAGACTTCTCCTCGCATGCGCGCCCGCCTCACCACGCCGCCGCCTTCTCCTCGCCTCCTAATCCCATCTCCTCCTTACCCGCGGCTTTCTTCGCCGTTCACCGCTCCCCTCCACCTACTGGTCGCGACCTCGTGGGAGGCAGAGGATGGGAAGGTGCGGCGCTCGCGTCCGGCTCCAGGAGCTCGAGAGGGCCGATCTGCGCGTCCGCGACCTCGCGGGAGGCATGGTGTGGCGTGCTGCGCTCGATACGAGCGGGCTCGAGTAAGGGGATTGGAGGGTGGCGCCGGCGGGATCGCGGACGGGGATGGAGTGGTAGGTGCCGCAAGATCGAGGCCGGGATGGAGAGGCGGTCGGCGAGTGGCGGCCGAGGATGGAAGAGGCGGCGCTAATTCGCTGCTACCCGCACCGCACCACGCCCCTAGCTTCCTCCTCTCGATCGAACCGAGTCCGTTTAGAAAGGGATCCGCGACTAGAGGGGAGCCGCCACCGTGACGCCGCCGGAGAAGTGGCGAGGTTCCTCCGTGGCGCGCTAAGGAGTTCTGGGATTTAGCCCCAAGATAAATGGCGACCGGTGGTACCTTCGCGGCTGGGTTCCATATGGTGAGCTGCCTGCTGCTACTACCATATTATAGTACTGCCCGACTACGTGAGGGTTTCAGTTTATCTATAAATGGCACAAGCTGTTCATTCAGCCGCACTATAATTTGTCGCTTCTACCAAATCACAAGATCAGTTTATCTATGCTCATGGAATTTCGTGTGTAGGGTTACAATTACAAACTCCATTGATTATTCACGCCCGGTAGATGCTCGTCGGCAGCCCACCGACCGTGCAACTCTGTCATTGAGGACGGTGTGGACCGCAGGAGGAACCCCGATGCTTTGTTGCTCCTGTGATCTTCAATTTGATGTGTGGCTGTCTACAAAGGTACAGAGCTTCATTCAAATTCTTTCTAGAAATTGTTAGAAGAATTTCTTTGTAGAGCTGAGGAAAAGATGCGAGACAATAGAATTATGTTCAGGTTTGCAATAATTGTTCTATTTGCTTGCAAACAAATTGCACAAGCCGCTCATTTGTTGGATGATGTTTGCATGTATTTCTAGCAAGTTATAAAACTGATGGAAGATGCTTCGAGCATTCTTTTGTGTGTCTACCGAACAGGCATGGTGGGAGGCGATGTCTGCTGATTGCTTTTCTTAATATTACAGAGGAGCATCAAGTGGCGATTGGTACTTGCCCTTTCAGCGGCCAAAGAAAAGCAACACTTTTTCATGTGATTTCAGATGAAACGACCAGAGTGTGTAAAATCTGGATCGCTACAAACAGGTCAAGGTTAGTTATGTTTCTCCTTTTGATATTCTCTAGATAATGTTGTCAAGCAAGATCACCTTAGGACAATATAATCTACTATTTACTTTCTTTGTGTTTCAGTACGTTCAAACTATTTACATGTGTGCAAATGGGCAGATTTTGATTATGCGACTTGGTGCCTTACTTGTTCTGCCTAACTGTTGGATCCTAGCTCTTATGTTATCTACCTATAGCCAGTGCATGCTAAAAAATAAAAATAAAACCTATGGCCAGTGATATGTTTATGGCTGGATGTCTACTGCTTCAGTCAATGCCATAGTAGATTCAATCAAACTGATATATCTAAACAACAATTGTTTCATTTTGATCGATAACATTATTTTTCTGAAAAATCACATCGCTTTTACTCAAGTTTGTGGGTGTTTTCCTGATCTGTTTGCAACTTGGCATTAGAGTCCGCTTATGCATGTAGTTATTTTGGTCCAGAAATCGACCATGGATGATGCTTCTTATTTTGAAGAGACTAAGTTCTTCCGAGTCTCCGATAAAATAAATAAAGAGGGCTTTAATGAGATGATGCTTCTTATTTAATGTTGTTAGATCTCCTAAAATAGTTTGAAGGCGTGGGGCTTGCTGGTCAAGTAGGTTGCGCCGCCCATCAGATGTCCTCCCCACTGTAGTGTTAACTGATTAATCATGCACATCCATTAAAGCAAATATTCAGAAAAATGTTTAGTTCACTAATTAATCAATCATTAAAGGACTAATTGTTTAATCCTACTATCTAAACACTTCATCCATCCAATCCAGTGAGTTTAAATTGATTAATCCTGCACATTCTTAAATTATGAAGAGTAAAAAAAAGATTTTGGTGTTGGAGGAGCAGCCAGCAAGTGCAATTTGCAAACCAAATGCAGTTTCTATAGTGAACGCTGATTTGCGACCTCAGCTCAGCCATATTGGACGGATTGATTACTTTGTGAAATAGGAGTTAGCCCATAATAGAAATGCCACTCCAATATTGGAGGAAGTGTTGATTGAGCTGAGAAATTTACTTGATGATGAAAGGAACGGTTTGCTTCAAAATTTGCAGAATAACTTCTCCAAGCTCTCAAAAGAGAAGCAATAATGTGACTCCTGTGTGCCTCTCTGAGAGAAAAGCTGGAGATGCTTTGCCAGTGGCAAAACAAAGGGAAGTAATTGCTACGGACGCCAGCCAGGTGTTCATGCTATTTGATTCATGTTTTCTGCTCTTAATAATGCTTCCGTTTTTCTTCTTTTAGAACCCTTCTTTTGTACTCTTACAAATAGCAGATGAAAGGAGAAGGATGAAGAAGTCAAGCTATTGCAGAGATCAATTGAGGAGCTCAAAAGAACTTTAGTGTTCTCAAAACTAGCTTTATTCAGTTTGAGTGAATTTTGTGGCCTAAGTGTTGTAGCTATTCATTTTGCCACGCATTCTGAATGTTAGCACACACCCATGTTGGTACAGAACTCCTATTGTTATGCCCGTGATGACAACAACTTTCCCAGATTTTCGTGCATAAACATACATATGTGGACTAAATTCTTTTGTTACTTTCTCAGCGAATACATATGTATGCTTTTTTTTTTGTGCGGGTGAATACATATGTATGCAAATATAGTTATTGGTGTTATGATATTGGTTGAGTCAATTATACCATTTACAATATTCAACTAGGCTTTGAGTTTGTTATATGCAAAATGTTCGCAACCTATTAACGTCTAAGTGATAACTGATAAAAAAAATTATGCATCGTACATTCATCCATCTATGGTAACTATGCAAGCATGCATGACTATCATTTGTTTTTCAAATATTCAATCATTTTTCTCAAGAATGGTCCTTATCTCGGATGAGATATATTGATGCATTCCTATATTTTCGTATACTTCTAATCCCTGAAAACACAAGACAAATCCTAAAAGAAGTTACTTTTTGTAATTAAAATTGCTAGCAATGAACTTTTTGTTTTACGTTATTAAATATCTTATATGATCTGAACATCATGCACCTGCCTGGAAACACATATTTGCATTGACCAGTGAATTTTCACTAAGAAAAGAGAGCCCGATTCTCGGGGATATTTTTCTCCCGTTGCAACGCACGGGCTCTTTTGCTAGTATATAATTAAGTGTGTCAAAAATCATTAGAGAGATCATGAATAGATAATTAATTAAGTGACCAAATTAATAGAAGTTCATCATCACATTAAAACCAAAGTACATACATAGTTCTCATCTAACAACATAAAGCTCTGCAGAGCATCTAAATTAATTAAACCATACACTCAAACTATGTAAAACATTTCAATGCGAAACAAATGCGATCATAATCGCAACCAATGTAACAACCGATCCAACGACATAATGATACCAAGCCTCGGTATGAATGGCATATTTTCTAATCTTTCTAATCTTCAAGCGCATTGCATCCATCTTGATCTTGTGATCATCGACGACATCCGCAACATGCAACTCCAATATCATCTTCTCCTCCTCAATTTTTCTAATTTTTTCCTTCAACAAATTGTTTTCTTCTTAACCTAAATTTAACCTCTCGACAATAGGGTCGGTTGGAATTTCCGGTTCAACAACCTCCTAGATGAATAAAATCTATGTCACGTTGGTCGGCATAATTGTCATAAATAATAAATGAACCAATAGTTATGAAAAGATAATATATACCACATCCGAATCATAGATGGGATTTAGGGCCGACGGGGCGGATACCAAAACCATCGCACTATATAAGATGCAATAATAAAAGTAAGAAAATTATACAAGTATATATCTATCTAAACATACAAATAAGAATATTTTTCCTTTCGAAATAAGATAAGAACAAGAGGCTCACCACGGTGGTGCCGCCGATGAGATCGGTGCGGTGATCGACGACGCTTGAAGACGGGATGGGGCGTGACGGACCGCTAAACCTAGACAAATATGGAGGAAAATGGAGCTTGGCGGTCGAGCTTGGAGAGGAGAAACCTTAAGTAGTGTGGCTCGGGCATTCCATCGAACACCTTGTGTGCATATGAGGTGAGCTAGAGCACCACCAAGCCCTCTCCCTCGGCCGTAAAAAACAGAGCAGACTCGCCTCTTGCGCGAGGGGTATATATAGGCACCACCATTGGTCCCGGTTGGTCGCATCTAACCGACTAAAGGGTTGCTTTTGGTCCCGCTCATGCCACCAACCGGACCAATGGTGGTGGGCAGAGCGAGACCATTGGTCCCGGTTCATTCCACTAACCGGGACCAAAGGTCCAGACGAACCGGGACCAATGGCCCACGGGCCTGGCCGCCCCGGGCTCATGAACTGGTCCGATGTTTCATTGGTCCCGGTTCTGGATTGAACCGGGACTAATGGGCTGGACCGGCCTGAACCATTGCCCCCTTTTCTACTAGTGTGTGACGTCGTCCATGGAGGCTGCCGTTCTTGTCATGCTCAGGAGACGCCCGGGTTTCTGGTCCTGCCTGGCCACCTGGTTCCTACCCTCCTCACATATGGGTTCATGTCGGTCGTTGCTCTCTACCTGGCCGGCGGGCCGCAGACTAGGAGATGTGGCCCTCTGCATGGCCTAGTATTGCTGCTCCCGCTACCGAGCTGCCGAATTTGGTTTCTTGGGAGTTCACTATGTTGGTTTCCGGTAGGCATGTCCCTTTTGACCGCCGTAGGCCTCCTTATTTTGCATTGTGGTTATCGGCGTGGATCTGGTCCTGTTGTACTAGAGTGGTGTCGGGGCTCCCTTGCTGAGCTGGTGGAGATGCTCGTGGTAGGTGGATGCCAAGGCAGCGACCTCGGTTTGTGCGAGCATTATCGTCTCTACAACGAGTAGCGGTGTTGTACCACAACTCCGGTCATGTAAGCAGTTAGCTTGCGGCAGGCGTGCACTAGTTCCGATGCAGATTGTTGCCCTCTGCCTGTCGGCGCACCCATCGCTCTGATCAGGCCATGGCAGCTTCGCCTCAATGGCTCATGCTCTTGGGCCCGGGTGGTTGGGCATAGGGAGTGGGACCGAGGGAATACTTTGGCCTCTAGCAACCACTGCGAGACTGGATCTATTGCCTTGTGTAGAGAGACAGATTATGGGCTGTGCAATCGCGATGTATTGATCGGTGCACCAGGCACGTATATATAAGTACAGAGGTGGGCCACAACCTCAACTATACAAGGAAACAGGAGGTGGACCCTACACACACATATACACGTACACAATATACTCAACACCCCTCGCAATCGAAGCGGCGCCAAGGACGCAGAGATCGAACGAAACTCCTCGAAGGTGGAAGTCGGCAGTCCTTCGTCATCACATCGCGAATCGCCGAAAGGCGCCGGCACATGGAGAGCCCGCATGCGCCCAAGAGCCACCTGCCGCGCACGAAATGAATGTCCAGCTCGATGTGTTTCGTCCGGCGATGATGAACGGGTTGGCGGAGAGGTACACTGCAGACGTTGTCACAAGAGACAACCGTAGCTCGAGAGACATCGTGATGGAGCTCTGGCAATCGCCGCCAGTGCACTCGGCGACAGCGCTAGCCACACTCGGTACTCAGCCTTGGCGCTTAGAGCGCGAAACCGTGGGTTGTCGCTGACGACCACGAGACGAGGGAAGGACCGAGGTAGACGCAGAGCGAGGTGGACCGGCGAGTGTCGGGCAGCCGCCCATCAGATCGGAGTAGGCCACCATCTCCAAAGAAGTGGACGCCGTGAGTGTCAACCCAGGGGTCATCGTGCCACGGATGTAGCGAAGGATCCGCTTCACGAGAGTCCAATGAGAGTCACGAGGGGCGTGCATGTGGAGACACACCTGCTGGACAGCGTACTGAAGATCCGGTCTAGTGAGAGTCAAGTACTGAAGAGCGCCGACAATAGACCGGTAGAATGGAGCATCCGACGCAGGCGAACCCTCAAGAGCAGAAACCTTGGCCTTCGTGGTCAACATGAGTAGCAACCGGATGGCGCTTGAGCATGCCGGTAGCGCCCGTAAGCTCATGGGCATACTTCTATTGATGAAGAAAGAAACCGTCCGGCGCCAATGACCTCAATGCCAAGGAAGTAATGGAGAGCACCCAAGTCCTTGATAGCGAACTCGCCACGCAGCCGTAGAGTGATCTGCTCAAGAACGGCCGCGGAGGAGGCTGTCGAGATGATGTCGCCGACGAAGCAGCAAATATGCGGTCGTGTCACCGTGGCGATAGACAAACAATGAGGCGCCCGAGCGAGTGACGCTGAAGCCCGAGGTTCAAGAAACCCGGCGATCCGCTGGTACGGTAGCGCGGGTGCTCGCTGAGCCCGTAGAAGAGAGCGCGACAAAGCAGTACACATGGCCGGGTAAAGAGGCGCGACGAACCCGGTGGGTTGCTCACAAAACACCTGCTCCTCAAGATGGCCGTGGAGGAAGGCATTGAGACATCCATCGGTGAACGGGCCAGCCGCGCGAGACGGCGAAGCTGGAGGACAGCAGGATCGTGCCGGCTTTGACAACCGGGCAACGCTCCGTGAAATCGACTCCAGGCTAGCGTTGGCGGAAACCGCGACCACCCACCGAGCCTTAGAAGCTCAAGTGAACCGTCTGAGCGGGTCTTATGACGGAAGAACCACTTGCCGGTGATGACGCGGCGCGAGGAGGCCGGGCACGAGAGTCTGTGTACGGTTCCGCCGAGAGCGTCAAACTCTTCTCGCATCGCCGCGAGCCGCTGAGGATCACGAGGGCGGCGCGGGCGACGCAGAATGGGTGACGGCCCGCGCAGAGGCGGCGAGGACGCATTGCCACGCGAGTACCGGAGGCTCGGCAGTGAATGCCGGCGTGAGCACGGTGACAGGGCCGGACAGAGCCATCGGGCCGGCGAGGCGGCCGGGCGAGGCTGCAGCGAGGCATCCGCGAGGCGGTCGGCGAGGAGGCCGCGCCACCGCTGGTGTCGAGGCCGCGCCGCAGCAGCCGGCGAGGAGGCGCCGACCTCGGGCGCCTGGCGAGACGGCCGCGCCGCAGCCGGGCGAGGAGGCGCCCACCATGGCGCCGGGCGAGACGGCCGGCGATCGGCCGGGCGAGGCGGCCGGGCGGCGAGGCCGGCGAGGCCGGGCGGCGAGGCCGGGCGAGGCTGCCGAGGCGGCCGGTGAGGCGGCCGTGAAGCGGCCGGCGACGGAGCCGGGCGAGGAGGCGCCGACCGCGCGCGCCGAAGTCGGGGCGGCGGTGAAGGCGGGCGCCGCCGTGGAGGGCGCTGGCAGAGGGCCCGTGGACCGCCAAAGCCCGGAGGCGGTCCACGAACCAGCGTGTTTCGCCCACCGACGAGGTTGTCGATGAGCGCCGGTGGCGGCGGTGACGAGACGACGAGGGTGCTCGCTGCTGAAACGGGAAGACCATCTCATCAAAGTAAACGTGTCGGGAGGTGAAAACACGGTGAGAGATCGATCGTAGCAGCGTAACCCTTAGTGTTAGGTGGGTAGCCGAGAAAGATGCAAAGCGACGGAGCGGGTGCGAGCTTATGAGGCGCAGATGGCAGCGATGCTAGGGTAGCACAGCAGCCAAGATGCGAAGCCCGCTATAAGAGGGGGTGCACCAAAAGAAGGTGGTGAGGTGTAAAGTTCCCGCGAGTACGACATGGACGGATGTTTATGAGAAGGAAGCGGTGGCTAGAGCGCCGTGCCAAAAGCGGGGCACATTGGCATGAAAGAGAAGAGTCCGAACGCAGTCATTAAGAGTGCGGCGATGCGCCAAGCACGACCGCTCGCTGCGAGGTGTACGGGCAAGTGAGACGAAAAATCGTGCCATGTTTGGCGAGAAGATCGCGGACAGCGGTGTTGTCAAACTCCTTCCCGTTGTCTGTCTGCAACGCAAGAATGGGCCGACCAAACTGCGTGCGGACATAAGAGTAGAAACCGACAAGAGTGGAGATAACGTCCGACTTGCGGCGCAACGGGAAGGTCCACACATAATGCGAAAAATCATCAAGGATAACAAGATAATAAAGAAAGCCCGTGTTACTTGCAACAAAGGAAGAAGTCCAAACATCGCTATGAATCAACTCAAACGGGTACGATGCAACAAAGGAAGAAGTCTTAAACGGAAGACGAGCATGTTTGCCAAGGCGGCATGCATGACACGAGTGATCCTCGTTCTTATTACACGGAAAGAAAACTCCGGTATGTGGCGAAGGGTGGCATGATTAGGATGACCCAAGCGAAGCGTGCGAGATCCACTCCGTGGCGAGAGCGACAGGGCAGCGGAAGTGGTGGAGGCGGCGGAGTGAACCGGTAGAGCTCGCCGGGCTGTCACATCGGTGGAGCACCATCCGCGTCGAAGCGCCCCAATAAAAAAACCACATTCACAAATTCAACGGTCACCGGATTTTCACGTAAGAGAACGAACGGAAACAAGATTTTTAATAAGATCAGGAGAAACAAGAATATTAGACATGGATATAGGAGTGGAGTTAGACGGAAAATATGTATGTCCAATATGGGTGATAGGAAGAGAAGAACTGTCACCGACGGTGATGCGGTTGGAGGTGTGGACAGGTGAGCGGTATGGAGGTTACCGGGTGCGCCGCCATATGAGCAATGGCGCCACCGTCCATGTACCACTCGCCGCCGCCGGTGTAGCTGGACGGGGAGGGGGCGGTGTGGAGAGCCGCCAGGAGAGCCGGGTCCCACGGCGCCGGTGGGAGGGACGGCGCAGACGCGTCGGGCAGAAGCGGCGCGCCGCTCGGCGGCGGTTGCTGCCGTAGGGCGCCGCATAGGCTGCGGCGCGGCGTAGTACGCCTGGTGTAACGGAGGCCGAAAAGCCGAGAAGACCCGAGTAGGAGCCCGTGGAACCGGCATGGAATAGGCGTGGACGACGCCGTCCACGGGTTCGACCGGCGTACCACGGGCCGGCGGCCGAGGAGCCGGTTGCTGCCGGCGTGGCGCCTCCTCGAAAGCACCGCCATCGCCACCGCCGCCTCGCTATGCCACCCGGCGGCCGCCGCGACGGCTCTCTCCATTGGCCGCCGGCTGGGGTGGCGGGAAGGGGCTGGTGGGCGGGCGGAAGCCCGGCGGAAGGCGGGCGCCACCGGGGCGGCGTCTGGCGAGGCTGTGGCGGGCCGAACCTCGCAGTGCCGCAACAAGGGCCGTGTGGGTGGCGCGCGTCTGGCCGCCCGCATCCGGCGCCCTCCAGCTTGAGGTACGCGACCACCTTGCCAAAGGTGGGCTCCGGAATGAGGGTGAGGTTGAGGCGGCGTTCAAGTCCTCGCTGAGGCCGCGGAGAGGGTGCCGATGAGGAGCTCGCCGCCAATCTTCTCCCCAGATCACGGAGCTCATCGGCGAGCTTC
This sequence comes from Aegilops speltoides, assembly GCA_021437245.1. NCBI lineage: Eukaryota > Viridiplantae > Streptophyta > Magnoliopsida > Poales > Poaceae > Aegilops > Aegilops speltoides. The sequence goes on along the minus strand of CM038147.1, from coordinate 16,598,895 downwards.
TTGAGGCGCATGCAAAATCATCGATGGACGAGTCAAGTTGCTGCACTCGTAAACGCGCATCATAGAGGAGGACCTTGCGCTGCAGCCGATTGTCGGTGAAGAGGCCGCTGAGCTTGGTCCGCACCGCGTGGGCGTCTGCCCTCGCTGCTCACGACGGTGTGGAAGATGTCGCTGGAGATGGTGAGGTAGAACCAGCGGATGATGGTGGCGCCGAGGATCATCCACCCTCGTCGTGGATCATGAGCGCGAGTCCACGGTGCCGCCCACGTGGCCGTGAAGGAGATACTCACGAACACGAAGCGAAAAGTACCGCTTCCACGCGAGTAGGAGGCGGTGGTGTGGTCAAGCTTGACCGGGCGCGCTCATGGATGTTGAGGTCGCGGACGAGGGTGACATCAGGACCGGCGAACGGGTTGGAGATGGTGGAGGAGGAGGAACTCATGGCGGCGGGATCGGGTGAGTGGCGCGCGGGTGGAGAGAGAGGTGGTGGCCGCGGTGGGAGGGAGGCAGAGAGGAGCGGCGCGGGAGGGAGAGGAGCGGCGCAGGAGGGAGAGGCGGAAGCGGTGGAGCGGCGGCGGCGGCCTCGGACGGGAGGCGGCGGCGGCGGCGGGAAGGGACGGGTGGAGGCGCGGCGGCGGTATTGGGGCGGCGGCGGCAAGGGAGGGTGGCGGCGGCGGCGCAGTGACGGCGGCGGCGGAGGCGGCGGCGGCGGCGGCGCCGGCGGCGGCGGCGGCGGCGGCTAGGGTTAGGACCTTACGCGATAGATACCATGTAAAGAGACAGATTATGGGCTGTGCAATCGCGATGTATTGATCGGTGCACCAGGCACGTATATATAAGTACAGAGGTGGGCCACAACCTCAACTATACAATAAAACAGGAGGTGGGCCTTACACACACATATACACGTACACAATATACTCAACACCTTGGACTCGGTTCCCTTCTTGGACTGGATCCATCAGATTCCTTTGATGTTTGCCAGACATTTTTTTCATCCACACCAACTGCTTGTCTTGTATTCTGTAGAGGTTATGTTTGTGCTACTAAATTTAAAATTGAATGGAGCCATCTTTTAGATGCGCATTTGACTGTTACTCTGGTTGTCCCAAACTCTGGTAATCTGGTTTAATGTAATTCCCTAGGTTCATTGCTAATCTGGGTCGAGTTTCTCAGGAATCAGGATGCAGCCTGAAGGTGGTTGTTATTGGAAATCCATGGTCTTCTGCTTTGGATTTGCATTGAGCTTGTTTTTATTTTTTATAATCCATTTCGTACCAGGAAAAAGACAGACGGTTTATTTATTTGTTTGTCAAAGACAAACACCTCCTTCACTGTTCACTATTCAGAATGCTATACCATTTTAAACTGAAAAATGTTGATGTCTAGGAGGAACTGGGGCAACTCTACTTGCCAGGTGAAATTTGAGCACAAAGCGTGTCTACTTTTTGACTTGAACAGCAGGAGCTCTGCCTTTGCATTATAGGAGAAAAGAGGTTACAAGTCATACAACACCGGGTGGAAAACCCAGGGTAAGAATGGCCATCCTTCTCGTGGCTTCATTGAAACACCGGATGCCGTCTTTGATAATCCTTGTCAGCGCAAGCGCCGTCAGCTCCTTGCGTTCGAAAACTCTCCTGTTCCCCTCCTTGCATAGGTTCCATACGATGTATGCTCCCAGTGTGATCTCTTCCTTGTTTTTTTCTCTCGTTTCCCCAACAATGCTCAACTGATCCCACCATTCTGTGATGGATTGCACCGTAGCGGCCGCAGCCCAAATCGCTTGTGTTGTTGCCGAAATTGAAAGCAGACCTCTCTTGCATATGAGCATTTCAGTGTTATGTGACTGGCAGTTTCAGGCTCTTGCTCACAGAGCATGCATTTGTCATTGTGTGGCATCCTCTAGCCTGCAGGCGATCGGCCGTCCAATTTCTGTTCTGTAACAGCAACCAGATGTAGAATTTGACCTTCCCTTCCATGTTGCTCCTCCTCACCCGTGCTTTTTTTTAGAAAAGGAGGATGACCCCTGGCCTCTGCATCTGGGCGATGCATACGGCCACTTTATTAATTATTCTCACAAGACTTTACAAAGTAATACAACAGTAAGACTAAAGCCGCCGTCTAAGCAACAAACTGTCGCTACACCTATCTAGTTGATGAAGGGGCGCAGATAGCCTGGGCCTAATACCAAACAGACATCGCAGCCAAACCTAACATTTAAGACCTGAGGACGCATCCAGGACGCCTGCCGGGCATGGGTCTCGCCGGTCCGGCGTGCTCTCAGAGGCCGCCGCCGCCAACTGCCATCGCTCCATCTTCGAATCTGTCTCGATGCATCAACCTTGCTCGGTCTAGCTATCGAGACGCCACCACGGCGCCTAACGGTACCTCCTCCTCGCGCAAAAACAGTTGAGCACGTCGCGTCGCCGCGATACACCTCAGCACCATGCTGCCAAGTACCACCAGCCGACACAGCTTGAAGTCTTTGAAGATCTGTCGGCGTAGCACCCGCCGACAAGGCATGACTCAGCAGAGCACCCGCCGGTCGTGCATGACTTGACAGCTCCACCGGCTCCGTGCAAGACGGCCGCTCCACCTCCCGCCTCGTCTTCCAAAGGTTGCTCCACAAACGATGCTCCCAAGAGAGAGACGGCACCGTAGTACCGCCATCGTCCGATCTGGAAGGCCAGATCCTAGGGTTTCCCCCGAAGCAGCACTAGTGGGTTGACAACAGTTACACGACGATGCCGTCATCAAGGTAACGACGCAAAATGCCGCCATCGCCCGCCAACGGCTCGGTTTTCACCGGCAACTATGTCTCCCCGACTCGTAGCCGGGACTAGCTGACGGATCTCGAGATCCGATCACCCAGCCGCAGGCCGATCACCTCAGACGGAAGAGATGACCACCACCGTCAACTGCACCGGTCAGAACAGATCTGACGAAGGTGCCGCCTACGCGACCACCAGGCCCTCCACACCGCCGCCGCCGATCCAAAGGCAGATGGCGCGCCGCCGCTGTTGCCGACCGCAGTGCCGCCGCCGCCCGAACAGGGCTGGTCGCCGCGCCCGCAGCCCGCGCTGCCTCCGACGCCGCCGCGCTGCAGCCATCGCCGTTGCCGATCAGATCTGAGGCGCCTCCACACGATTCAGGGATCCGCACAACCCCAGATCCACGGGAGAGAGGTGATGTCCTCCACCACCGCCGTCGGCCCCCGGGCTTAGACCGGCGGCGTCCCCCGGCGGCGGCGGAGGGTGGGGAGGAAGGAGTATACGCCCCCGGCGGCTGGGCAGGGAGCTGCCCGAGCCGCCCTAGCGGGGACGACGCGGGGGCTGTTTTCTCGTAGGTGCTAGCCCAGCCTTTTCAATTCTTGCAAAAAATTGCGCATCATAAGCTGAACATGCACTGTGGGCAGCTGAGGTAGCGAGGTTCCAAACAGTAGTGTCCTTCTCCGCCGATAAGTTTATCATTTGCACCTCATTCCATAAGTTTACAAACTGGTTCAGCTGATCCTCCGTATCCATTCGCTACAGCCCTTGCATCCATTTGCCGTTTCGCAAACCCTTCCTAACCGTAACTTTTTTGAAGCGAGCCAGTTTGAACACATCGGGTGCCAGCGCACTTGGTGAGTTCCCATTGAGCCATTTGTCCATCCAGAAGCTAGCAATGCTTCCGTCGCCCAAACAGATCATTGTGCAGTTGGAAAAAAGCTGCCTATCCGTGTCATCACACGGTGTGGCAGGGCCTTTCCATGGTCTCTCTCCCTCTTTTTTATTTTGAAAAAGAGGAGGACCCCGGCCTCTGCATCTGGACGATGCATGCATCCACTTTATTAATTATTCACGCAAGACCTTACAAAGTCATACAACAGTAAGACTAAAGCCACCGTCTAGGAAACATCTGTCGCTACTCCTATCCAGTTGATGTAGGGATGCTGATAGTCTGGGCCTAATACCAAACAGACCTTGCAGCCAAACCTAACATCTAAGACCTGAGGTCCCAACAAGGACGCCTGACCTGCCGGGTATGGGGCACCCACCAGTCTGGCGCACTCCTCAACCAGGACACCTGTCGGGTATGAGGTCGCCGTAGCCACCTGCCATCAATCCATCTTCAGTGTTGTACTGTTGCATCTACCTTGCCCGGTCTAGCTGCCGTCGACGCCACCACGACGCCAGACAACGGCACCATCCTGCGCTCGTCCATCATCACATGCCCACCGGCGAGACCCCGCTGCTCCATGCCGCTGAGATCCGCCGTTGTCGACGTGCCAGATGCCACGCCTCTCCTCCGACGTGAAACACCACCTGTTGCCATTGGTCCCATGCCCTCTGCCTGCAGTTCCTCAAACCGAGCACCCAAACGCCCCAGGCGGCACCTCCAAGAAGGGTACGACACACGCAGTGCCGCCGCCGCCCACTCTAGGGAGATTCGGGGTTTTCACCCGGGCATGGAGTCGGGTGGAGGGCAGGGACCTCGACCGCGCCTGCAAGGAGGAGAACGGCGACCCTGGTCGTCGCCACCATCGGGATGAACGAGTCATCCAGAGTTTCCTCCGGTCCGATGTCACGTCTACCAGCCCCCCCCGAATGCACTGAGGCCGACGATCACGATCATAAGCCACCAAGTGCAGCGAGAGAGAGCCTGCAGCGTGAAGGAGATCCACCGATGACTCACCGCCCACGCGGTCAAGACACCGTCCATCCACCCACCGCGAACATCGCCAGCCGAGGGCGCCATCGCCATGCCTAAAGGGTCGCCGTCCCTGGTCCAGGTTCCTCCACAAAGGCCGGAGTGGCGAGATACACCACGAGCGATGAGATCCGGCACCGCACGGCCAACGCCACCGCCCAAGCCCGCCGTCGACCGATCCCACCGCCGCCGAGAGCCCGCACGTTGCCGGGAGACCCACACCCTTGGATCTGGGCACCCGTGCACCGCCGCGAGACCGCCACCTCTGGGATCCGGCACACTGACGAGAGGGCGGCACCCCGCGGATCAGGACGCCCGCGCTGCCGCGGATCCGGGAACGCGAGTAGAGACCCTCCGCCGCCGCCATCGCACGCACGGGCTTTGCCCGACGCCGACCATCGGCCGTGGAGGAGGGGGAGAAGGGTGCTGGAGGGACTAGGCGGCGGCGGCGGTTGAGCCCTCCCGAGTCGCCCACGGGGTGGCGACGCGAGAGGGACCCGGAGGCGGTCTCTCTCCCTCTTGCCATCTGAACCACTCCCATCTCAGCCTCAAGACCTGGATGAAACACTCGATGTTCTTGATTCCCAAACCACCGTATTTCTTTGGCGTGCAGACTTGCTTCCGGTTTACTAGACTCTTGCCACCAATTGATCGGTCTTCCGCCTCGCAGAGAAAGTTTTTCCTCAGCTTATCCACCTTCTTTGTCAGCCATTTGTCCGGTGAGAACGCCGTCAAGAAAAATGTGGTCGTAGCCGTGACCACAGAGTTGGTATACACCAATCTGCCAGCTCTATTCATCAGCCGACCCCTCCTGGGGGCAAGCTTGCCCGCGATCTTATCAATCAGTGGCTGCATTTCCACCCTCCTTGGCCTTCGCAAGCCTAGTGGCAGGCCAAGGTACTGGGAGGGGAAGGCTCCCAACTTCCCGCCAAAATCAGCCAACAGAAGTCCCAGATCAATTCCAGCACATGGCACAGGATAAGCTACCGTCTTCTGGATGTTTGTTCTTAGATGACTGAAGTTGGAAGCCATCGTATCTTTTTCTGACCCATGAGAGAGTTTTCGGTGTCTCAGACAGTCCAACCGCATCTGGATCGTAAATCATGAATTGATCATCCTGATATCGGGTTAGTTCAACAAAAATCAACTCCTTTTTTGGGTACTTATCATGTGAAAAAGGAACATAATGTTAGTTTGTTAAAGAAAAGAGCACCTGTTTCAGTGTTTCAGTGTCAGTATGATATCATTTTAAAATTTCAGAAATGTTAAAACCCAGGAGGCAATGAAGCAATTCTGCTAAATGAGGTTTTTGAGCAGGGAGCGTATCCACCTGAAGTACATACTGTGCCGCCAAGGACAAAGATAATGCCGAGTGACGTTGGAATTTATTGGATCCTTTTCTGATCCAGGAGAGAGCTAGTTCGTGATGGCTCGACAGTCCAGGCACGTCTGAAGCATGGGTGATCATCCTGATAACTTGGTGAGTCAAACATGTTCTGTGTGTACTTAGAACATCTGATGTTCTTTTCAGCTTGCAAACACATAATACATTTGCTGCTGAATGAAACTCATGCATGATCTGCATGTGCATTTCAGCTGGGGAGAAGACGTCGACGACACAATGGACTACACCACACCGGATGCTGCTACTAAAATAAGATGCAGATGTTGTTATGCCGCAATCATGCCAGATTTTCAAGTCTACTGGTTGTGGCCTCTATATGCCACAAAGTGAAGCTGAGATACACCTGATGTTCATGTGCTGCAAACTAATGTCAGAGTGAATTGCTCTTTGGATTGGAGGCTCCGTAGTGCATATAATGGAGGCCGTGAAGCACGCTACAGCGTCATTTCAAGATATCAGAAGGAGTTTAAGAGTGGCAACTGCCGGCCCAGATGACAATCGGCTCCTGGGGAATACCATAGGATGGATCAACCTTATCTGGAGACGTGCCATTTTTTCTGAATACAAATTCACTTCGTTTACTAGTACTCTGTCTGGTTTTTTAGAGATAATTTACTACTATCCATTTGTTGCTGCCACTATTTTTTTCCTTGTTGGTGTACAAAGAATGAGGGTTGTATATGTTGTTATCCATGTTGTGCAAATCTATGTCGAAGAAATAATGCAGCAGCTATATGTCATTATTAACTATGCCATTTTCATCCGTTACAGTTTGCAAATTACAGTTTGTCAGCAAAAAACCTCGTGGCACTACCCGAAACTTTCATAGTTTTATTTTTGGAGGAGCCGTATTTTCCATCCATAATTTGTGCTCAATATATATGCCAATTGTATGCATATATAATTACCATACAAAAATTGTAATTACTGTGTTCGACATCACGTATTTTCCCCTAAAAAAACTATGATTAGTGTGTCTGTCAATATGCTCTACATTTTTTCTGAACAAACATACAATTTGATTGTTTAGAAATCAGTGGAAGGGCAGCCGCAAAAGAAAAAAGACAGGGGCAGCTGCTGCATGCAGACCTCCTACCGGGACCCGCTGGTGTCTCCGGCGGCGAGGAGGGCCCGCGTCCTCCGGCTATCAATGCACGCCCAGTCCACCGGTAGGCACCCGTGGCTCCGACCAGAATCACCGCGTCTTGGCGTTTGTTTGTCGGCGAAAGCGGCGGCGCTCGTCGACCGGGCCTTGTACATGTTTCATATGGGCTAGCCTACCGAAGAGCCCACGAGGATAACTGGGTCAATACTGACTGTACACCCAAATTGCCGACCCTTCCGGTGTAGAAAAAAGCATTACTGTTTGGTTCTTGATTTGCACAAATTTAAAGTTGATGCAGCCTAATTAACGTTCCCCTCTGCTGTAGCTTTGGTGATTCAAATTTGCAGACTAAATACGGTTGATTTATTAGAAAGATGTTCTTTGAAAAGAGAACACGGCTGAGTATCGCCGTGCAGCACACGCTTGGTAATTCAGACTTTTAGGGTTTACAGTGTCGCACATAGATATAAGAAATCACTTCTATATTTGGTCAGAGTTCTGTGATTATGAAATCTCGCCCTTTCATCCATCGGTCGCTATGGGTCCAAGGTCTAACTATGGTTACAAAATTATTAATTTCAACTTGAGAGTAAGACGAGAACATATTTGCCAAGCACTAAACAGATATATCCAAGTCTCGGCCACTCTTTACAGCATTTTATTAACGGATGAGTCAAATAAGATCAAGTGGCGAACAGGCGGCCTATCAGACACCTTCTGACCTTACCCACCACTGTGTATATCTAAATCATGTATGATCAAGTTGAGTGCTCCGTATTATTAATTGGGGGTGTAGTTTGAGCATTGGATGTCCCATCACCCTTTTTTTGTAATGGTGAATTAAGGTCATGGTGGTCGAGATCGGAGGATCAGTTAGATGGATGGAGCTTTGCAGGCGATGGAGTCAGCCAGGTGTCAGATAACTCTCAGGAGCAGCAGTAATAAGTGGGGGCGGCAACACTGGTGGATTTCATTTTTGGTGATACTTCTCGGGTCTATCAGATAAGATCAATAGGCGAACATGCGGCTTATCAGACACCATCTGACCTTACCTATATATATATATAAATCATGTATGATCAAGTTGAGTGCCCCAATTGTTAATTGGGGGTTTGGTTTGAGCAATGGAAGTACCATCACCTTTTTTTGTAATGGTTAATTAACTAAGTAATACCAATATATTGTTTCAGTTGACTGTATAGAATATGAACACTTGAGCAGAGAACACACTTAGTCATTTGCTAATAAAGGCCCGTCCGGGCTGTATTGATCGAGTCTTCCATTAGAAATTCAGGCCCCCTGTAATAATCAAGAGGATGTTAGCTATAGCTTGCTGGCAATGGCAATAATTGAGCTCCAAACGATAAAATTAACGTTTGTTACGAATTAATTAACACCCACCGGACATCTATTAATTGCTTGTTCAGATGTCATCTAGCGACCCAGTTGATATTTGGTAGATTAAGCTCATGGGGCAGTTGTACGTACAGCTCACGGTGCAGCTCGATGATCGTGGTAGCCAGTAGGGTCGGATTGTTACCAAGAACATGCACGGTGGATGGTAGCTAGCGATTTTAGTGTATGGCTGAGAGCTATGAATTTACTTCTTTTTTTTCTTTACTAGCGAATATAATCTTAATTTACTTGTTCTAGTATCCGTTGCGACGCGCAAGGAAGTGACCATGCACATGGATTGGATTAAGGAGAACCACGAGCAGCAAGTTGTGACTAACTAGGCGAATGCAGCCACATGGATTAAGGAAGGCTAGCGATCATGGCATCGTGCTCGCACATGACCAGATCCGCTATTGCAGCTGAGTCATTTCATACATAGTGGTGATCCAAGCGCAACCTTGTGCTCTGTGGACCAAGTAACTAGCTACATGGACTGTTTTGTAGCATCTTTCGCCAAAAGAAATAACAACAGACGGTGAAATTCCAGAAGTTACATATCGCCGCCCTCTTCTGAAAAGTACATAAAGAAAGAACTTTGCATATTTGGTCATCCTCTGAAGTCTTGCCCTTTCATTTATCGGATGGGACGGAGCCAAGTATCAGGAAAAATAGCTAATTCAAAACCTAGAGGAAGATATGATTGAAATCAGCAAGTGCCAGCCGTTTTGTACTACTATTTCATAGTAGCCAAATGTTGACACATCTCGCGTTTCTTTTGGTGCAACCGAACGGGCAGTTAATAGTTAAAAGTTCATACTATATTCAGTTTTTGACCTGCACAGATTTAAGGTTGCTGCAAACTAATTAATGTTCTCCTCCGTTGTACCTTTGGCTTTCTCAGACCCTTCTTCAGCGATGCAAACTTGCAGAGTGATTAAAGTGGATCTCTAAGAAGACACTCTTGGGAAAGAGACAACGCCTGTCACTAAGCTGATGGTGAGCCCACATAGTCTCAAGTACACACTTGGTAAATCAGACTTTCAGAGTTGAGAGTGCTAATTACACAGACATAACAACGAACTTGTATATTTTGTCAGTGTTGTGAAGTCTTGCCCTTTCATATATTGGTTGGAACGGTTCCAAGGTCTAACTATGGTTACAAAATTATTAATTCCAACTTGAGAGTAAGAAAAGAATAAATTGCCAAGCGCCAAACAGATAGATCCAAGTCTTAACCACTCTTTAAACCGTTTTGTAAACCGGGGAGCCAGATAAGATCAAGTGACGAGCCTATCGGACACCATCTAGTCTTACCCACCATCTGTATATATCTAAATCATGTATTAACATATTCGGTGCAGGAAAATAGTGGCTGAACCACAGCTCGGTGCACTCATCGTGTGCTAAACTTCATGCACTAGCCAACGCAACCAAAAATGCGAACTAATGGAAAGGACTAAGCAATCAACGTATGCTCAAGAGGCTTATACGTGGACAAAAAGGAACAACAACAATTTTTGAATAAACTGTGAAAGGCAGGACTCGAACTAAAAATCTTGGGCTCTGATACCATGTTAAGCTTCATGCACCAACCAACGCAACCAAAAGCCTCAATTAATAAAAAGAGTTAGGTAATCCACATATACACTTTAACACAACAACACAAGAAAACATAAAAAAAACATTTCAAAAAAGTCTATAACTTTGCGGGACTGATCATCAACAAGTGTTATGGGCACTTGCAAAATTTGGTGGTCAAATAACATTCGAGAAGCTTTATACAAAAAGACAAAATTACAAAATTTGTTCAAATAGTGCCCTTACGTTTTTACTAATTTTCAGTAATTTTGTCTTGACAAGAGCTGGGGTGTAGAAAAATCACTCTCTACTGAGTGCTACAATTATTGAGGGTTTCAATTGAGCAATGGATCATGTACAATTACCCTTTATTTGTGATGGTTAATTAACTAATACCAATGATTACAGTTGGCTGTATAAAACAGAAAGGGTTGAGAAGATAACTCACTTAGTCGTTGCTGCTTAAGATGGTATGGACGATAAAACATATGAACAAGACCCGGCCGGCCTGCCGGCGTCTCCATTGATCGAATCTTTCCGTCGAAATTCGGTTCGACTGTAACGATATTAATGTTAGCTATAGCTTGCTGGCAATGGCAATAATTGAGCTTCAAATGATAAAACTAATGCCTATTACAAAGTAACTAACGCCCACGGGATATCTTTTAGCAGCTGCTTGTTGAGATGTCGTCCACCGACCCACTTGACATTTTTTAGTAAGATGCTTATTAGTTTTTCTAGATGAAAGGATGCTTAGATGTGCAAACGTCTAAGCTCATGGGCCAGCTGTACGTACAGCTCGTGGTAGCCACTGTCGGATCGTTTGGGTGAACTTGCTTATTTTTTCAAATGTACTGTATATGGCTGAGACTGAGAGCCATGAACTCGCTTCTTTTCTTAGACACAAGCTTAGTTTACTTGTACTAGCATCTGTTGTGATCTGCATCGCGGACAACCACAAGCTGCAAGTTGACTAACTAGGCGAATGCAGCCAATATTTCATCAATCTCAATGTTGCCAGAAAGGCCAGCGACCTCCGTGCTTGCAGATGACCAGATCCGCGATTCTAGCCGAGTCATTTCACTTTTATACTACTGTCCTAGATGCCGACACATCTCTGCTTCATTTTCCAAGAATCGACCGAAACAAGTTGTTCTTATTGGTGTATGGACCAGTTAATAGTTTCAATTTTATTTTATTTTTAAGAAAGGAGGATAACCCCCGGCTTCCGTATCACGATGATCCGTACATCCCTATTTATAAAATGATGAGTATCAAGATTCATTACAGATATATTCATCCTAAAAAGAAGGGAAAAACAACAAAGTCACAACCGGTGACCGTCATCCAAATAGTTGCAAGTAACCGATGCGACTGTGTCTCACAGGTTGCACCCGGTATCCATAAGCACACGTATCTTTGCAAGCTAAAGTAAAGACCACATAGAGATTCATGATGTAGCTCGAAAATGACCTCCAATTCCTTTTTGACTGTGTTAGAAAAAAAATCAAAAAGAAGAAGTCATTCTGGCAATTCCATAAGGCCAAATGCAAAGCACAAACTTGCATCTAGATATGTGGCTTAACTTTAGTATTAACCCCACCCAACCAGTTTCCAAACAAATTCGATATATTAATGGGTGAAGGCAGGTAAAAAGACAAATTAATCGTATGAAGACTTATTCATCCCAATCATATTAACAACATTGTTTATTCGCATGGCACCTTCGTTTTGGCAAGTTATTCTTTATGAGAATAACCCCTTTATGCATAAACCACATAATTTTTTTAATCTTAGGTAGCACTTCTTTTCGGGATTCTAAATGAAATACATGCCTTGTGTTAAAAAGGTTTGTATGGAAAAAGAAAACCGGAAGTTGTCAACCACAGATGGAAAGAATTTGGCTCATCAGTTCACTTGACTGTCATCAACCTAGACACGGGATATTCATGTGAACAATCCCTAATATTGTACCGACGAAGGCTTCTTTTCGTCACGCAATAGTATTTTAAAAGTGATGGGTACTAAAAGGACAGGGACGCATACCGTAGCCAACTCTCCAATGCGTAATATAATTTACATACCAAATGGCTATTTCAAAGTCAAATCTTACTTATAAAATAGCTATTTCAAAACTGAGTGTAATACAATTTTGAAATCAATGAGTGTCCGCCGTTTCATAGTACTAGAATTTCTTAGATACTGGCATTTTTTTGGGAACCGAAACAAATGACTTGGTCTTTCCCAGTGCATAGGTGCTTAGATGAGGTGTTAAGTACATAAAAGAGCTTAGCAATTAAACTTCCCAATGCATAAGTGTTCAGATTCCTAGTTATGTTTCCTTCATTATTTGTTTAGCAACCAAACTTCTCCATGCATAACAGTTTTGCATAGGTCCGCGAGCTTGACATTACTTCTTCCTAGTGTCACAAGAGTGCTATGGTATCTCTCCTTAATTGCTTTGCCATGTAAGATATTCGCCGATGTGGCATTCTTAACACTTGTACATGGTGAAGCACTAGGAAGAGCTCATTGTGTACGGACTAATTAAGGGGGTTACTTTTTTTTTCGAATAACAGCTAAGGGGGTTATTCATGGTCAGGAAGACTTGAGCAGAGAACACTTAGTCATTGCTAATTAAGATGTGGCGGACGGATAGATATGTTAAACAAGACCTGGCCGGCCAGTTGGTGGAGCTAGTCTCTCCATGGAAATTCAAGTTAGCTATAATAATCAAGATGCTAATCGCTAGCTACTGCTTGCTGGCAATGGTCATCCATAATTGAGCTATAAAATGACAAAGTTTATGTGTTTTAACTTGATGCCCACAAGACGCCACCTAGCTGCTAGCACTTTGATATTTTTTTTAAAAGATGATTAGCTGTCAAAGTTTATTCAAGTATAGATTATTAGTGGGGAACCGGCCTAAAGCATGTGATCAGATCCGCTTTAGTTGCCTAGCCTTGATGCGCTAGCTAAGACACATATGCACGTTATCGTTTGTTCTACTCTACTATTAGGACCAAACTCAGAGATCCCCTTCCCCTATAGCAGCACCGTGGTTTACCTGTTTGGTAGCAGGAAAACAGGCACTGCAACCTTGCATTTCTTGCCGCAACCAGTCCTTCGTCCTCAGCATCCACCTAGTGTGAGCTCAAGTTTGTGAGGGTCTTTCACAAAGAAAGGGAGGAGGTGTTCTGTGAGGAACCAGCCAGAGCCGGAGATGGCGGAGACAGTGGTAAGCATGGCGAGGTCCATGCTGGGGGGCGCCATCAGCAAGGCCGCCTCTGCTGCGGCCGCCGAGCTGAGCTTGGTGATGGGTGTGCAGAAGGATATCTGGTATGTAGGGATGCATCCATTTACATGCTAACTCTTTCAAATTGTTACATAGATCAACTTACTAATGCGAAATCTAGGAAATATATAGGTTTTGTCACGCATGTTTCAGATCTCATTCCCATTGTTTGGATTTTTCCCGTTATTCATGGATGCAGCAAATTTTCTCATGCATTGTCGCACGCATACCACCAGCTACAGAATGACAACAGTGGTTGTTGTGAGTCACAATTTAATTTTCTTGACAGGTTCATCAAAGATGAGCTAAAGACGATGCAGGCATTCTTGGCAGCCGCTGAAGCAACAAAGAACAGAGACATGCTGCTGAAGGTGTGGGCTGAGCAAGTAAGGGACCTGTCCTACAATATAGAAGATTGCCTTGATAAATTTATGGTTCATGTGAGGAGCCAAAGCCTGATGAAACGGCTGATGAAGCTCAAAGATCGTCGCCGGATTGCTATCCAAATTCGCAACCTGAAAGCAAGAGTTGAAGAAGTGAGCAGCAGGAATGCACGCTACAACTTGATCAAGACGGAGGCCTCAACGACTAGTGACAAGGAGGTTTCTTACATAGAAGATGTACGTAATCACTCAGCAAGCAACACTGATGAAGCAGAACTTGTGGGCTTTACAAAGCCTAGGGAGGAGTTGATTAAGCTGATAGATGTCAACACTAGAGATGGCGATGCCAAAGTTATATGTGTCGTTGGCATGGGTGGTTTAGGCAAGACTACTCTTGCAAGAAAAACTTATGAAAGTAAGGAAGATATTGTGAAGAATTTTTCTTGTTGTGCTTGGATCACAGTTTCACAGTCATTTTTCAAGATAGAAATGCTCAAGGATATGATCAGGCAGCTTCTGGGTGGAGATTCACTGAAGAACTTATTGAAAGAACTTGAAGGGAAGGTGGTGCAAGTAAAGGACCTTGCCGAGTACATCAATCAAGAGATTAAAGATAAGAGGTACCTCGTTATTCTTGATGACTTGTGGACCATAGATGCATGGAGGTGGATTAAAGATATTGTTTTTCCTAATAGTAACAAGAAAGGTAGTCGGATAATAGTAACAACACGTGATGTTGGGTTAGCAAAGGAATGTACTCATGAATCCCTTATCTACCACCTTAAAACCCTAGAGGTAGTCGAGGCCACAAAATTACTACTAAAAAAGAGTAGGAAAATATATGAAGACATGGACACAGATGAAAATTTCAAGAGCATAGTTGAAAAACTAGTTAAAAAGTGTGGGTGTTTACCACTGGCTATAGTCACAATTGGAGGGATTCTTGCCACTAAAAAGATAGTAGAGTGGGAACACGTCTATAACCAACTCCCCTCTGAGCTTGAGAGTAATCCAAGCCTTGAAGCGATGAAGATGATGGTTACTTTGAGTTACAACCACTTGCCATCTCATCTTAAGCCATGTTTCTTATACCTAAGCATCTTTCCCGAGGATTCAGAAACCCAGATGAGGCGTCTTGTAGAAAGATGGATTGCTGAGGGGTTGATTAGAGGTGGGACTGGGGTGAACATCGAGGATGTGGCCAAAGGTTACTTTAACGAATTAATCAACCGAAGCATGCTTCAACCATCATGGGTGAACATAGAAGGAGTTGTGAAGAGCTTCCAAGTCCATGATATTGTGCGTGATGTCATGATCTCAATCTCTAGAGATGAAAATTTTGTGTACATGGTGGGAGATAATGTAACTGGTGTTGTAGAGGAGACCTTCCGACATGTGTCATACCATGGTAGCAGGTGCCAAAAGATAGATATGGATTGGAGCCACGCCCGGTCACTAACTATGTTTGGTGAGAGATCATTGGGGCCCTCATCTTCAGTCTGTTCACCTGATATGAGAATGCTCCGAGCCTTGGATCTAGAGAATGCACAGTTTTGTGTCACACAAAAGGATATCAGCAATATAGGATTATTGCGCCACTTGAAGTATGTGAATTTTTCTGATCCTCAAGGATATTCACATATTTATAACCTTCCTAGATCCATAGGAAAATTACAAGGCTTGCGTACTTTGAACATAAGTGACAGTTATATTACAGAACTACCAACTGAGATTACTAAACTCAAGAGTCTACAGAGTCTTCGTTGTACCAAAAATAGTTCCTATGTAAGGTTTGACTTGGATGACCAAAAGGGATGCTTGTTGCAAATACTTTGTATGCCCATTCTATTCACACTTTTGTTTGATCGTAATGACCGTACCCAGAAAGTTGCAGAGCTACACATGGCCTGGTCTAGCTGTTGGTCAAAGTCAGTTGGTGTGAGGGTGCCAAAAGGAATGGGCAAACTGAAAGAACTGCAAGTACTAGAAGTGGTGGACATCAACCGAACTAGTCCCAAAGCAATTAAGGAGCTAGGTGGGCTTGTGCAGCTGAGAAAACTAAGCGTGGCAACAGAAGGGGCTACCAAGCAGAAATGTAAGGTATTCTGTGATGCCATTCAGAAGCTCACTTGCCTTCGCTCCCTTTCAGTGGATGGTTCACTCGAGTTGCTGCATGTTGTTTCCTCTCCTCCTCCCCTGTTGAAGAGTCTGAAGTTGTATGGATGCCTTGAAGAAATTCCTGGCTGGGTTGGCAATCTGATGCATTTGGTCAAGCTTTACTTATCTGGGAGTGTAATAAAGGAAGAAGGTATAATCATGGAAATACTTGGGCCACTTCCCAACCTCATGCACCTTGTTCTTGGTTGGATCTCTTATATTGGGGAGAAGCTGACGTTCAAAGCAGGAGCATTTCCAAATCTCAAGAAGCTTGAAATTTGTGGTCTGAACCAATTGAGAGAGGTCAAATTTGAGCATGGCACCTCACCCAAGCTGGAAATTATGCGTATCACTGAATGCGTGTTGAGGTCAGGAATTATTGATAGCAATCATCTTCCAAGGCTCAAAGAGATCTCGCTTGCTCACGGAGGTCAAGTGGCGAGGCTTGCTGGGCTTCAAGGTGAGCTGGACGCGCACCCCAACCATCCTGTTCTGGTACTCTGGTATGACCGGAGCATCCACAACCTGAGGGACGTCGTCCAAGGATCCACTACTGCAGCACGAACGGGGAGCAACAGGTCCGTATCTATTTTCCCCTTTGTTTAGTATAAATATATAGACACACACACATACTAGATAGTTATCAAGTGTCAACTGAACTGAACGGATGATGTCTCTTTGTTCTTGTTTCAGCGGGCAAGACCCTGGCATGAGGGAGGTGGAAGATGATTTCTTGTCCTGCAATTCCGACGACGACGATACTTGATGATTGGTCGATGCTGCTCCCTTCTTTCTTCAGATCCATTGCTGATTCTCCAAGTCTCCCGTGCGCACAGGTCGACGCCTTCGCTGGTACCTACAGGTAGAATTTCCGTCTGTTTATTTCTTTCCATCTGACGTCTGGCAGTGCTACTTCGGTTTGGGTTTCTGACCATGTTTGTTGCTCTCTCTCTTTCTCTAACAGAATAATGTCAGCCAAAGTTCAGTTTGAGTATGAGCAACTCTCTCTTACAGAATAATGTCAAGCGAAGTTGGAAGCCATGGGATTTCGTCTCGCAGGTGCTGTACCTACTTTCTCTTTCTTTCAGTAGCACATACTCCCTCCGTTCCCAAATAATTGTCTTTCTAGCCATCTTAAATGAACTACAACATACGGATGTATGTAAACATGTTTTAGAGTGTAGATTCACTCATTTTGCTCCGTATGTAGTCACTTGTTAAAATCTCTAGAAAGACAAATATTTATGAACGGAGGGAGTACAAGTCTATCTTCCGGTTGATGCTAATTATTACTAGGCACTAACAATCTATCTCCCTTCTCTTCTGTTTTCTTTCCATTTAACAGTGGGCCCCCGCTTCGGTAGACCTCCCTCACAAAACGTATAAAAGGCAATATGGACCTTTGACAAATCGTATAATTTTTTATATGTACATGGTGGATAGCCTGCCTGTACGTACGTATATGGAGTAGGCTCTGCGGGTAGTCCCGCTCCTGCCTGGGCCTGCCCACTTGAACCTTTCCTCTATTAAAGTTCAAAAAAATAGATGCAGCAACAAACTTCGAACTCAAGATCTCTGTCATCGTATTAACCGCGGAAACCAACAGACCACCATAGTACCTGTTATTATTGTTAAGGAATAATTAATTGTGATTAATTAAGGATAATCTCCTTATTTTGTAAACCGACGGGCAGTTAGAGTCTGCCACCGTCGCGTCTCTTGTTCCGTCTCCTCTAATCGACGCGTCCCTTGGATGCAACCCCTCGGAGGGTATATATTGTAAAGTCATCATCAATAGAAAGAATGGTTGATTCATTCTCGCACTTGTTTCTTTACACGTTATCAGCACTTTCGTTCTCCGCTGTGAACAGGCCACCACGACAGGCCGTGGCGGAGCCCCATCCTTCGACTCGGAGGCAGCGTCAGCGGCAACGCGCCATCGGCTTGCAACGCGAACACGGCGAGGCAGCGACCGCGTGCGGCCAGGTAACGGCGAGACCTACTGCGACGCGGACTCGACACTCCGCAACGAAGACGAGAAAAGCAACTCCGGCCACCACGCGCATCACTGTCTGGGAGAGATTTTCCTCCAGAAAGAAAAGGGAAACAAGGTGCTCCTTCTCTGATTTTGTTCCTGCAAACAGTATTTGCTTTACGGATGCGCTAAAACTCAGTCGACTGAGTTTTACCGAAGTCTCAGTCGAGTCGTTTTGTACGTGTATATATACAAGTCGCTCGTACAAGTTGCTGGAACGCGTAGTGCCGTTTCTACCTGGGCCTTGTTCTTTTTCTTTTCTTTACTATGGGCCTTAGATATGTGTTGGTTCTGCTTTTTTTTTTTTCTTGTCTAGCGAATCTCACTGTTTAAACCTGTGTTCGCCTTGTGTGTTTTTTTTATTTCTGTTCCATTTGGCGTGAGCTGTTTTTTCATTGCTAAAAAAGCTTTTATTTTCACATTTTCTTGTTTCTTTTCTATTTACTTGTGTGTTCTATTTTTTTGTTTGTCATTTATCTTTTTAAACTTACTCCCCTTTCTAACAGTGTGATTCTTGCTAGCTTTCTTATTTTCGGATTTGTTAATTCTCAGCCGAATGAGAATTAGTCAAATCTCAGTTGATTCGGTAGCTATCAGATCTTTGACGCAAAGATTCGTATATTGTACCATTTTTCCTGTTTATTCAAGTTGACGTGCGGATCTACCGTACACAATGGATGGTAGGTTTTTTTGTGTGGGCAAGTGATCAATACACCTGCCCGCAAAAAAAAGTGATCAATACATCAGGCCTCTCTCGTGGCCTTTGCTTTTTTGTCCTTTTTTTCTATTTGCGGCCCTGTGTAGTTGTGAGGTATGCACACGGGCCTTTTGCTCTTGTACGAGCACCAATTTTTACTTAAGCATCTGAAATTGGTATAATTTATTTGTTTTCTTTTTGTTTTTCTTGTCTGGCATTTCTATTTTTATTTTAATGATTTTTCCTGGTTTTTAGTTTCTGGCTTTTGTTTTATTTCCCTCTCTTTTTAGGAAATATAGCATAAAAATATATCTTTAATTTTATTATTATGCATTACCCTTTTTCAAATAAAAATGTTTTCTATTTTTTGTCTTTCTGCTGCATCATTTTATTCTTTCTATTTTTATTTCTTTTAAAGTTATAATTGTGATTGGTCTAGTTGACTAAAGCATTGCTAACCAAGTTTTAAGTGTGGAAGAAGTATGAAAGTAGTGGATCATGGTATTGCTCCACCTTTCCCCCCTCTTTCTCCGAACGTGGTTTTTCTCAGAGCCAACAGGTGAAACCGAGGGGGGGGGGATGTGATATCTACCACGCGTGACGGCAACCTAGTGGTGTTTTTGTCAAGGGAAGTTGTGTGCCTGTCACTAGGTGCGGAACTGTGAGTGTCCGCTTGATCAGAATTTCGGTGTTTTGTTGGGGATTGGGAGTGGGGAGTTGCTTGTCTGCCACGAGGCGTGCAACTGCAAGTGTCGTCACCAACTGCAACTATATGTCTTGCTATTTTGTGTGGGTGTGGGGGGCAATTGCATGTTTTCCACTAGGCACAAACTACAAGTGTTGCCCTTGAATGCAATTGCATGTCTTCAAGGCGACTTCAACTTAGCGGTGTTTTGTGGGCGAGGGGTAGTTGCATGTCTTCCAATAGGCATGCAACTTCATGTGTCGCCTTTGACTGGAACTAAATTTTGTTTTGTCTCTGGGCGGCGGGAGAGGTGGCAGTTGCATGTGTACACTAGGCATGCAACTGCAAGTGTAGCGCCGCTTCAGAATCGGGTAGCAGCATGTGTACACCGACATGCAATCGCAAGGGTCATCCTCGATCAGAATCGCATGTCTTCTAGCACGATCAAGAATCGAACTTTGTTTTGTCGGAGGCCGAGAGGAGGAGGACTTGCACGTACACTAGGCATGCAATTGCAAGTGTCACGCCCCGACTGCAACTGCATGTCTTCCATCATGACCACAACTGCATGCAATTGCAAGTGTCGCCCCCCGACTGCAACTGCAAGTCTTCCATCATGACCACAAGTCAACTTCATTTTATTAGAGGGCGGTGGGAGAGGGGCGGCGGCAGTTGCATGTGTACACTTGGCATGTGACTGCAAGTGTCGCACCCGACTGCAATTGCATGTCTTTTCATCATGACCGCAACTAAACTTTGTTTCGTCGGAGGGTGGTGGGAGATGGGCAGAGGCAGTTGCATGTGTACGCTTGGCATGCAACTAGAAGTGTTGCCCCTGACTACATGCATGTATTCCGTCAGACCAGAGCTGAACTTTTTTATCAAAGGGTAGTGGGAGAGGGCGGGGGTAGTTGCATGTGTACACTTGGCATGCAACTGCAAGTGTCACCCCGATTACAATTGCATGTCTTCCATCACGGCCGCAACTGAACATTTGTTTTGTCGGAAAGCTGTTGGAGAGGGAGGGGCAGTTGCATGTGTACACTAGGCATGCAACTGCAAGTGTCGCCCCTTACTGCAATTGGATGCCTTCCATCACGCCTGCAACTAACCTTTATATTGTCAGATGGAGGAGGGAGAGCAGGGCAGTTGCATGTAGGTCAATAGGCATGCAACTGCAAGTGTTACCCTCGACTACAACGACATACCCCCTAACACAAACGCGACTGAGCTTTGTTTTGTCTGATGGGGGTGAGAGAGGGGGGCAGTTGCATGTCTGACACTAGGCATGCAACTGCAAGTGTAGCCCATCGCTTGCAATTGCTTGTCTCCTAATGCGGATGCAACTAGACTTTATTTTGTCAAATGGAGGCGGGATATGGGGCAGTGGCAAGTGTATGTTTGACATGCAATTGCAATTGTGATGCCTAGCTGGAACTGCATGTTTACACACTTGACTGTAATTGACTTTTGTTTTGTCGGAGGCATTGGGGGAGGGCAGTTGCGTATCTAATACTAGACATGCAACTGCAAGTGTTGCCCCGACTACAATTGCATGTCTACCCATCTGATTGCAAGTGACCTTTATTTCATCGAAGGGCGGTGGGAGTGGAGGACAGTTGCATGTCTGACACTAGGCATGCAAACTGCAATCATAGCCCTTGACTGCAACTACATGGCTGGCCACTAGTATTAGAGATGCATTAACTAATTTGTATTTGTGTGTGAGTCTCTTTGCGTTAGGAATATCATGTCTTCCATCACGCCTATGTCTTCAACTAGGCATACAACTGCAAATGTCGTCCGTACTTCAACTCTGTGGTGTTTTATGGGGGGTGCGACAATTGCATATCTACCGCTAGGAGGGAGGCGGCTATCGTATCACTGATTTATTTATTTTTCTTCATTTTTTCTTGATTTACTTTTAATACATTAATATTGCTGTAAATACGCGATGAACATTCCCGTACAACACATGATAATATTTATTTAAATATGCGATGAACATTTTTATATTATGCTGTGAAAATTAGACAAATGCGCGATGAACATTTCATAATATACAATGAATATTTTTATGAATACGCAAACATTTTTTGCATAAATTCAAGATGATACAAATATAGGATAACAATTTATACACACGAAAAGAAAAAAATGTTTTAATTTGACAAAATATATAGATTTTTTTTCTCATTTTAAAAATTATTGTTTGATAGTTTTCTTTTGGATCTATGAAAAAAAAACTGAAACAGAACATGAGCTGGCAGAACAAAGACTGATGGCCTACGTAAGGCAACGGTTCGCTGGCACATGCGCAATAAAGCACTCCTTTTTTTGTGGCATGGAACTATTTCATATTTTTTTACTAGTGTGTTTTGCTGTTGTAGAAAAATAAAATAAAGCCCATGTAAGGGAGCAAGCCCAACAAAAAGAGGAGACAAGCTAAGAAACATAACCCAACAGACCCAGTCCAATAGAAAATCAGTCACACACGTAAAACCAGAAAACCAAACGATGTGGTATTCTGCGTACGTGAGGAAAACCTGTCGTAACTTCTGATTTTGTAAGTGCTGACGTCACGTCGACTGAGACTTCGTCAAGTCTCAGTCGACTGAGACATAGACAAACCCTTTGCTTTAACAGGGGAACGGGAAGCCACGAAGAACAGGGGCGTTGGCATCCATATATATAGAGCAAAGGAGCGAAGCCCTCAACTAAAATTGAATCGCTCGGATCGAGCGTGTAGTACTCCAAGCAAGAATTTGAGGAATTATTTACCGTAAGCTGGCCGTGGCGGCGGCCGCCTCACTACACTGGTTGGCGGAGGAGCAACAGCGTTGCTCACCCGCAGGGTCCGGCTGCTCGGACGGCCCTGTCCCGACGCTCCAGGAGACAGGGCGCGGCGCCGCCGATCCATGGATACGGGCGGACGTCCTCCGTGGTATGTGACCAGGCGTCACCGGCAACACGCGCAGCGCGCTTCCGCGCATCGGCGGCTCAGCGTTCAGAGCTCGGCGAGACGCAGACTCGTCCTCCCTGACGGAGACAGTGGCCGCACACCGACCACTGCGGAGCAAAGTCTTCCGACTGCTCGGCGACATCAACCGCGGCGCACTGGTCCTCCCAACCAGTGAACTGGAACTCATAACCAGCGTTGCGCGAGCGCGGCTGTCGGCTTGGCCTCCCAGTGAGGAGGAGGCTCCTCCGTGTTGCCATCTAATGCAAGGCGAGTACTCCGACGAGCCACATCAATGGCCGAATCGGCGTAGAACAGGAGCGAATAAAGGAATCAAGAATCAATGAATTCCTATCCACGCATGGGAAGGGAGACGATAAGGAACCTTATCCTTTCGTCATCTTTCTAATTTAGTCCCCGCATGGATAAGCCCTTGCGTTTTCTGGGTTAGGCCCTTAGGCTTAACATAACATACAAATTATTCTATACTCCACGACATGGAATAGTAAGAATATGGTCTCACCCACTGTTTGGGGTGTCCAATTTTCGGTCAGTACCATTTTCATTTTCTTTTCTGTTTTAGCTTTCAGCTATGCAGTTTTTGAATGAATGTGTCTTTGCAGTAATTTATGATATATTACTGTATTGTAAAGCACATTAGTATATCAACGTATATGTCCTAGCACTGTGTAAATTGCTATATGTTTACCGATGATAAGCATTTTTACGACATAATTGATTTACCTAAGAGTAAATTAATGGGCATGCAGATTTCATACATGATATGTTGAACATATCTGGAATGAATTTGCTGAGTTTGCATGAATCTCACTTCTTATAACTGCACATGCTCACGGTGGGCTCTTGCTATAGCTGATATAGCATAGTATGTTGCATTGCACTTCATCTCACATCACCTACACCCCGATCTATTGGGATCAATAGAGTGGTGATGATACCCGAAGCGCATAGGGAATGGGCATTGATCCGATTCCATGACTTTGAGTATGTGGTAACATACAACTCTGATGGGCATCAAATCTACTCAAAATTTGAGATTCTGCAATTGCACAGTTTTAGATGCCAATCTCATCGAGGAAATGATCTCCACTTCCAATCCTTGTATGAGGATTTTGACCGAAGAATTGTGTCAATTGTGAAAGGAAGTGGAGACGTGATGAGAAGCAGAGTAAGAATGGAGCTAAAAAGAGAAAAAGTCATTTCAAGAACAATGACAAGGCTAGCAACTCTGAAGATTGCTATAGGCGTGGTTGTATGATTCACACTACAAAGAAACTTGATATTCCGATCATTTGGTGGATCAGTACATGCAACCAACTTCCAAGGGCAAAAGGCTCATGGGAACTAGTATTAAGCTTCCTGGACATAATGGTTATTTCCCTATGGTTGAAAGTTTCCGAGATGTTCCTCACAATGCGGGTAACCAGGAGCATGCTCGACAAAAGGAAGGACCACTACTTAGTGTCGATGACATACTAGTGGACTTCGCCCCTAGTAACATATAATGCATGTATATCTATATGAGCTTATATGTATACTGAACTCTATAGAAACCTATGAAATAACCCAGCTGAGAAGGAAATGTGTTAAGTGGAAACTGGGTCTACTAACACAATATTAAGGGAGATAAAGTATTATCATACGCTTGAGAAGAGTAATGGAGGTGTCATGACAAGTTATGGTCGTGATATGGTAATTGTTGGTTCTGGTCAAAGCCACAATTACACTCCCTATAGGTACTATATGATAATCATGGATGCATTCATGCATCAAGATTCTACTCGTACCTTGTTGAGTTTTAAGGATATCGGCAATGGTTTCTATGTTGAAACTCATATAATGAGTGAGGTTGGAAGCCTAGTCATGACTCAACAAAAAGGATTTGAATGAAATCCTAGAGTAAATGCTTCTCTATATTGTGGATTGTATTATACATACATTAAATTGGATACGCATTGGCGTATAAGATAATTTTCTAGAATCTCGAGAAGTTCAAGATATGGCATGATTGCCTTGGTCATCCTGGTATTGGGAGGATGAGAAAATTATTGATGGTTCAATTGGACACAATCTAACGGTGTGAATTTTCCAAATTCATTGAATTATGTATGCACGATGTGTGCAAACTAGGAAACTGATTGCAAGGCCATCTTAACTCATGAAAGAGGATGAGCCACTAGATTTTTCCTTGGATAGGAGATATATATGTGATCCAATTCAACCGTTATATGGAATATTCACATATTTCATAAGTGCCTTTGGATGCATCGGTGAGATGGTCCAATGTGTGTCTTACTTTCATAAGGAACCATGCTTTTACAAAGCTTATTGCTCAAATCATTAATTTGAGAACAAATCATCCTAAGCACGGGATAAAATCCATCAAAATGGATAATGCTGCGAAATTTAGTTCGTGAGTATTTGATGATTGCTGTCTAGACTGAGGCATAACTGTGGAGCATATTGGTACTTTGTGTACATACCCAGATTGATTTTGTGGAATCACTTGTCAAGACGATAAGTTGATAGCAAGTTTGCTCCTGCAGAATTGTAATCTCCCAACATCTAGTTGGGGATATTGCAGTTTTATGTACTGCATATACGAATTCGACAAACTGCATATTATATGGTCTCCTCGTTGCAGTTAGTACGTGGAAATGAGTAAGTATTTCCCATCTGCAATAATTCGGTTGTGTTGGATACATACCGACTTCACCACCGCAGCGTACATAGATGGGCCCTCATAGAGAAATGGGGATCTATGTGAGGTATAATTCTCCGTCAATCATAAAGTACCTGAAGTCCTTAGAAGGGGACTTATTTATGGCCCAGTACACTGGTTGTATTTTGATGAGGACATTTTTCCGGCATTAGGGGGAGATAATAAACACACTGAATGCCGGGAAATAGAATGAGATGTGAAGAAACATGTAGTCCTTAGATCCACGTACGAATGAATCCGAACTAGAGGTTCAGAAGATTATGAATTTGGAAAGTACCGCAAATAATCTGCCAATTGCATTTACTGAGTATAAAGGTGTCACAAAGTAAAAGGTTCCCATAGTGAATGTGTCAGAGAGAGTGGATGTGACCCATAGGTTCACTCTGTCACCCATTAGGGGGAGAAATCTGGACACAAGAGGACAAGGCTTCATGGAAGCGTCCAAGGGGAATGAGGAATCCTCAAACAGTAAATGCAGGTCAACATCATGTTGATATTCAACCAAGGGTTGAAGGACACCTGAAGGATGTTGGACACATCCAGGACCCAGCACGAGCGCGCACACAATTTTGGTGCTGGGACATCGGAAGACCTTGACTCAATTGTTGTGGGAAATCACAAAGAGTCAAAAGGTAATGATGAAATCTCCACCATGTATATGGATTCGGGAGAATCATATAATAAAGACTACATTATGTCGACATTTTTTTCTCCTTGAGAATTGCAAAAGACCTTGGATTGGATCTAGAACCTAAGCCCATGCATGGCTGAGTGCCTTAAGCACTCTAGTTGATTCAAAGGAAGGCAACAATTGAGGAGGCACTCGCTCTCAAGAAGAGGGGGTATTGACCTGATCAGTAATACACACTCCTCTGAATGTGCTCTCTAGGAGAACACAATGGGTTTCTGTTCATGTGATGAACGAAAACAATGAGGTGGTGAGACATGAAGCGAGGCTTGTAGCACAGGGGTTCACGCAGAAACCCTTCATCGTTTAAGATGAAGCATATTCTCCTGTTGTGAGTGGAATAAGGTTCCGATATTTTATATTACTAGCAGTGAATAATGAATTTGTATATCAAACTGATGGATGTTGTGACTGAATAGTTACATGAGTCACTTGATTCGGATATCTCAATGATAGTTCATGAGGGAACGAAGATTCCGAGTTTAATCGCAACATGTGTTGCATAAAGCTTCAGAAGTCATTATGACTTGAAGTAGTCGGCAATAATGTGGTAGAACCGACTGAGTGAGTTCCTTTATTAAAAGGTTACTCAAAGATTGATGTTTGTTCATGTATGTTCATCAAGAAGTCCAAAGAGGGATTTTGTACAATTTCTGTGTATGTTCATGATCTAATATCATTGGAGCTACACAAGATATACATGATACAATCATATCATCTTAAGACGGAGTGTAAGATGTAAGATTTGGTTGAGACCTGGAACTTGAGCGTATTCCTTGAAGAATACTTGTTCATCAGTCTACACATTTATCCAAAAGATTGTTGAAAGTTCAACATGAATAAGTCATATCAATTAAAGAACTATGGTTTTGAGATCTCTGGATTACTAGAGATAAGGACCCATTAAGGCCTAATGGCAGTGATGAAGAGATATTTGGACTTGAGTTTCCATATCGTGGTGAAATGAGAGCACGGGTGTATCTAGCAAACTGCACCAATCTAGGTATTTCATTAGCAGTAAATTTATTAGCTAGATACAATGCATCACTGAAGGCGCTGGGTTGGTGTGAAAAATATTTTTAGATATCTTCTGGACACCAGATCTTGGTTTGTTATATGAAAAGAAATCAAGATATGACCATGGTTGGATATTGTGATGCTGGGTATATATTTCTTCCCCATAATCCAATATCACAGGCTGGTTTTTGTCTCCTCGAATGAAGGCGTGACCTTCTCTTGGAAGTGAGAAGACAAACTTTAGTGGCTGCATCCACTGGTCATTCTGAAATCATTGATTTGTATGAAGCATCACATAGATGTATGTGGCTTCTCAAAATGATGAACTTTGTTGAAAGTTAAAGTGGGATTGGTTGGTAGGAACCACCCACCATTATCTATGAAGATAATGTTGTTTGTATTACACAGATGCAGACAGGTTATAAGTAGCAATTACAAAGATATTGCTCTGAAAGTATTTTTTTCTCCATAAGTTAAAAGGAGGTGGGAAGATAAATATTTTGCAAACAAAGTCCAGTGATAATCTCGATTATCATGTTAATGGACCTGGTACAAGATGACTTTATATTTTGCAAGACTCAGGGGGAGTGTACTCCCATATGATAACCTGTTGAAGATCTTTGGATCTTTGATATTGCACTCTTTTCCCTTTATGAGTTTTTCTTATATGGTTTCTCATAGAAGGTTTTTAATGAGGCAATAGTAATACAAACATTGGGATATGTCATTTTCTCCTTATTTTCCCAAAGGGTTTTTAAAAGGAGTTTTTCATGGCATATTATGTATATCTCCTCATATTTTTCCCACAGGGTTTTTGAAGGAGCTTTTTCAAGATGATGATTCTACACAATCAATGCGGATATTAGGGGGAGTGTTAAGGAATAATTAATTGTGATTAATTAAGGATAATCTCCTTATCTTTGTAAACCGACGGGCAGTTAGAGTCTGCCACCGTCGCGTCTCTTGTTCCGTCTCCTCTAATCGACGTGTCCCTTGGATGCAACCCCTCGGAGGGTATATATTATACAGTCATCATCAATAGAAAGAATGGTTGATTCATTCTCGCACTTGTTTCTTTACAATTACTAGTAAATGTGCCCGTGCGTTGCAACGGGAGAAACAAAATAATTTTACAATGCAAGAAAAAAGCATTTGATTTTACAATTTCACATATATCTTTGTTTAATTACCCCTCTTCCATTTACCCCCAATGCTAGGGTAGGAGGCCAGAGAGGCTTGGTGCAAGCCCACACCTGACACAGCCAAATCGACTCCTACCAACGCCGACCCACCGCAGCCTCTCACCCGGCAACACTGATGCCACCTTGTGGTGTGGTGTTTGCGCTTATTACTTTAATTTGTAAAACCAAGTATGCCATGTTATTGACTTGCTGATGACCGAGTTGTAGGTACTTGACATGAACTCATCATGCCTTATACATTCATGATGTTATAATTAGTCTAGTGTATAACTTGACATGAATATAAATAATATACAAACTGAGGGAAATACTTGTCCTACTAGGTCACTATATTGAAAAATATTGTTCTTTACAACTCATCATGCTTCAAACAGTGATGTGTACAACAAGACCACAATCCAACTCATAACCACCAAACACACTCATTCATACTGAATCCAACATAACCAGGTGAAACAGACAGACGGAGGATTCAGTGTTCAGATGCCAACACCTGCGAACATATTCACAAGCATTGTAGATTCTAGAGCACATACATCAGATGCCAACCCCTGTTTATTCCTCCCCCTACCCAAAAAATATGACAGTGCTTAGTTCTACAGGGTCAGCAGTAGCCCGGCGTCTTGCAGTATGGAGCCCGACGTCTTCTGAGCCTTGAGATCAGCATGGGCGCGGGACGCCTCCGGCAGTGGGTGGGTGTGCTTCCCGTGGATGTGCAGCGGGTCGGTATGTCACACAGGGGGAACAAGACAAAATGTACCTTAAATATGTGGCGAACCAGCATATGGACAGTCATCCCCTTCAGTATGATAGCAGCTGCTGTGTGATTAATCAAAGGCGTGACGGGAACCAACATTGGCTAGAATAATCTACTCTAAAGAGACCATCGGCTTGCCTGCGTACGCGACAACATCCCCATCTTTCTTGCCAGTTAGCCCGGGCCCTACGGCGATCACCACACCAACAACTTCCATACCTGTTGGTGGAACAGATCATTAAGCTAGACAATAATCTGACAGAAACACTGATAACAGTGCAAAGCACAACCCACAAGCCAATTGATGGAAGCAAACAACCTGATGCCATGTAGTGTCGCAGGATAACACAACAGAACACCAATTCTTCTTTGAGCAATAAAATAAATTAGAACATTTGGTCTTATGTGCAGTGAGCAATGATCTATAGAATCATGCTTCTCGGCATCTAAAAGAGCGGACAACCAAACTTATGGTGTATGTATCAACTGAAATGTTTGTGTGTGATTTGAGACATCTTTGAACCAGTAACTGAGACAATGTTGGTTTGGTTGGCAGCTGGCCCGAATAGATACTGATTTCTTGGTTTCATCAAGAACAAAGCAAGCTATCATCAATCGATCTAGTGAAATAATTGCAAGGTGTTTCATACATATTGTACAAACAGGGGATCTAGTGAAATCAATTGGGGAAAGTACAAAGTACTTTTACGAACTAAAAGTTGCACTTATATGGATAATATAACTGTCACTAGTGCAGAACCGGCCTTTAGTACCGGTTCGCCACGAACCGGCGCTAAAGTGTGAACACATGGCACGAGCCAGGCCCGGGTGCGCGTAGGGCTTTAGTACCGATTGGTAACACCAACCGGTACTAAATGTTTGTGTGTGTTTTTTTTAAATTTTTTTTCTTTAGTTTTGTGTTTTCAATTTAATTTAGTTATTGTTTTACATTATAATGAGTTGTTAAATCATTACGTGAAAGTACCGCGGATTAGTTTCGACTGGAGGATCTAGCTAGCTATATATAGCTAGCTATAGCTAAGTGATCAAGTATATATGTATATATATATATATATATATATATATATATATATATATATATATATATATATATACCAACAATATAGGGATAAAAATTCTAAATTAGTTAAGTAGTATTAGATTAGATTTTGATTAGGTTAATTTGGGATTAGGTGAAAGTGGTAGACAGGTATTCTTTTTATCTTGAATAGTATTTACTATTCACTAGGTAGGGCACTATTCACAATAGTGCTCCACTATTGAAAACACTATTTGGAATAGTATTCCACTATTCACAACAATATTCAATTCAATATGATTACCTTCACGTTCTTGATTATATATTTAATGCAGGATCTATTTAGAGGTCAAGGCGAGGCCAACAATTCGTCCGGTGGTGTGTGCAAAGGTGTAAAATCCTACTCAGTACTCACCATATTTTTCATTATGTTGCATCAGATGTAGCTATTTACGTTCACTTAGCAGTTTTAATTGCAAATTTATGGGGTAAATTCCTATCGTCTTCCCAGGCAGTTCCACCCGAAGGGAACACTTCTCTACGGCCACAAGGTTCTCATTCAAACGCCACTCTGGGCTACACAGAGAACTACACACGCAGAGGTTTCTCCTATAGGATCCCTAGCATAAGAACTCGTCCCATAAATTCATAAATAAAAATACCAAGTGAAACCAAGAAACTACATCATTTCAACAACATAATTTACATATGGCTTTCCCTTTCGGGAGGCCCCGAAGGGATTACACACAACTAGGAAATTACCTTCAAACTCTTGGCGAACTAAGCGCCTTCTTGGCTATTCTACTAGTAGTGGTGGTGGCTAGACTACGGAAGGAAGTGGTGCTCTTGGCGAACTAAGCGCCTTCTTGGCTATTCTACTAGTGGTGGTGGTGGCTAGACTACGAAGTGGAGAGTCTCGATGCTCTGAGTGCTCCGTGCTCTTCCGTCTCTTGTGTCTTGTGTTCTCTTCTTGAGCCCAACGTCCCTTTTATAGCCGCCAAGGGTGGCTGCAAGGTGGCCTTCGGAGCCTTCTTTACTTATTTTATATACGGTAGCATGCACACGCGTCCTTCTAGGGTATACGCGTGTCCTTCTAATAATATAGAAAAGTGCGAGAGAGTGCCGACAAGCTTCAATCTTCAGGAATCCTTGCTTTCTTCACGTGGCATTGTCTCTCGGTGAATAATTGGCTGGTCTTTGTGTACCAGTCTTTGCTCTTTGGCCATACAGATCTTCATGCGATTAGCCTTGAGAGCTTCTTCCGCCTTCAAGAATCCTTGTGCCAGTGTATGCGTACATACATGCCAAGGCTGCTTAAATTTTCAACATTGCTTAATATTATTATTATTATTATTATTTTTACAGGGGGTCTTCCCTGCCCATATGATTGATAATACCTTATCAATATTTAAAGGACCTTATGGGAATTTCTATCAATATTCGGGTCGGGTATAGGTCCTCCGCACCCGAATAATTGATAGCAATATCAATATATGCAGTTTGGGCTTTATTCAG
This sequence comes from Aegilops speltoides, assembly GCA_021437245.1. Classification (NCBI taxonomy): domain Eukaryota; kingdom Viridiplantae; phylum Streptophyta; class Magnoliopsida; order Poales; family Poaceae; genus Aegilops; species Aegilops speltoides. Next base: position 16,567,548 of record CM038147.1, on the reverse strand, counting down.
GTCGCTGCCCATGCCCTGCTATGTCCATATGATCATCATCATTTAACAGATTGAAATCATATTTTTCATCACATTCTTTCTTTATTTCTTCAAATTTTTCATCCATTTCTTGCCTTAATTCTTTTAATATTTCTTCCTTTAATTCTTTCTTTATTATCTTTGAAAATTCTTCAAACCTTTTATCCATTTCTTGATCTATGTATTCACTGTCTAAAGGGTCAAGCCCCTTTAGAAGGCATTCTTGATATGTCTTATATTTTGGGGATTCTTCTTTCTTTATATTGTCTAAGCTTGATGCCTCCCCCTTTGTGGGAGTTGGTGAAGCAGGTATACCTCTTTTCATTTGGATATAGTCCTTAGCCTTTGGGTCAATATAATAATCTGGTCCTAATACCTTCCTTGCCCAAAGTAAGGCCTCATCTATACTGTAATATCTTTTGAATGTTAAATCTTGTCCATTCCTTTTTGCATCTAATTTTTCAATCATAATATTTTCCCATTCCAAATATATGCCAGGTTTATTTCCATCGAATATAAGATATAGGGTTTCTCCTTTTGGTATTTCAACCTTTGCTGGCTTTGGCACATTTTTGTTTAATTCATTAAAATATTTTGGCACATTTTTGTTTAATTCGTTAAAATATTCAGCCAAACTGTTGAGAATTGATAAAAAATATCCTTTTTCCTCTCTTTTGAGAGTATATTGGTACCAAAAGTTATCCAATATGCATCTTTGAGTTTCATCAAGCTTGATATGGGCTTTTGGCTTGAAATTGAATGTATTTGGCTGAAACGTTTTCAGCCTATTTTCTTCTCGAAAGAAGAGATATTCATCCTTGTTGGCGAATAATCTTCTCCTCATTTCTGAAAATTTGATGCACGAGAAAATATGTCAGGTAAGGTATTATCCTTCCCCTTAATATGCTCAAAAATAACTTTATAACCATTCCCAGCTATAGTGTCTTCAAATAAAACCCATCTTCTGGTTGAGCTTTTCTTACTATTAATTTTATTGTAATATCGACATATAGCTTCACAAATGTTCAAGATCAGAAATTCTTTAAATCCTAGATATAGCCTAAATGCATTTATTGCATTTACTACAGCAAGGATTTCCCTATCAATATTGTTTACCGCCTTTAATTTGTAACTTCCTCAAGCATATCTCATATTTTTTCATCTGCTTTTGGAGAGTATTTATTGGGTTTTTGTTTGAGTATCGCACCCCATCCTACCTTAGATGCATCTGTCTCAATTATAAAATAATTGTCTTCTAGAGGCAATTCTAGGGGTTTTAAATTCTTGACCTTTTCTTTGATGGCCTTTACTAATTTTATATCTTCAGAATTGAAGTATCTTTGACCATTTTTTCTTAATTTAGCATATAAAGGTCCTGCTAGCTTTGCTAAGTTATCTATATAGTTTCGCGCATAGTTTACAATTCCTAAGAATTGTTGTAAAACCTTTTTATCACTCATATTGTCAGGAAACTCTAATATTTTCTTTGCAATATGTTCTTGTAGATATATTTTTCCTTCTCCTATTTCATGACCAAGGAAATTTATTTTCTCTTTGCAAATTTCCATCTTCTTTTTAGATAGTATGAGCCCATTTTGTTCTACCTTTCGAAAGAACACTTCAAGATGGGCTATATGCTCTTTGTATGATTTTGAGAATACTAACAAATCATCTACATATACTAATATAAATGCTTGATTCTCATTAAATATATTTTGCATCTTTCTTTGAAATAGTGCAGGTGCATTCTTTAGGCCTAATGGCATTACTAGCCATTCATAATGTCCTTGTGGACAAGTAAATGCTGTCCAGGGAATAGATTCTTCAGCCATTTTTACTTGCCAAAATCCTGCCTTTAAATCGAATTTGGAGAAATATTTACTTCCTTGTATTCTGTTAATCCATTCCTGCTTATTAGGTATGTTGTATGCATCGTCAACTGTATTATCATTAAGCCTTTTAAAGTTAATTACCATTCTAGATTTACCTCTAACTTCTTCAGCATGATTTCTAACTATAAAAGCAGCAGATCGATGAGGGCTTCTGCTTTCTCTTATAGCTTTTAACTTTAATAACTCTTCAATATGCATTTTGAACTCTTCTATATCTTTAGGAGTTGCTTCTATTGGTCCTGACTTAATTATATAATCTGGATTTATGATATTTATTTTGCAAACTATAGAGTTCTTATCCCAATGTTTCATTGGTATTTCTCCAATAATTTGTATACTTTCTAGTCTTTGCACAATCTTATCTATATCCTTTTGGATTTTATATCTCTATACCAATTTGGAGAGAATGATTGCAACCCAATGCATTCAGTACATGTATTTTCTATATGATATTCTTCTATGGTCTCACTAAGTTCTTCGCCTTTACTGTAATTCAAGGATCTGGACTTGTGCTATATTCATCATCTAAATTAGATATTTCTACATTTTGCAAGGGCTTTCTTTGTTTTCGCACTTCAGATATGTATGGAACATTATCTTGATAAGGGATAAATGTTACCCCCTCTTCATGTATGATTGTGGTTTGTAAAGATTGTTGTAAAAATCTTAACCCTATTATCATGTCATCATTTATTACTGACAAATCTCTTATTGTGATTTCATCTATTATATATTTTGTGCCATTTATGTAAGCTTCAATATTATATGCTAGCTGATTATGGATCTTCTTTATTCCTGACATATCGGTAGATATTTCAGCTTTATTATCATCTATGGTTTCAACTATTTCGGGACATCTCATAAAATATTTATCATGGATGATATTCTTAGTGCAACCAGTATCTAATAGTGCCAGTACTTTATATGAAATATTTGGCTTCAGAACAATCTTAACTTGGATCCTTATTCCTAACACTTCTTTGAATGGTAATCGAACAATATATTTGTTTCCAAAACTAGTAATTGCATCTTTCAATTGTATTAATTTGTCTCCTTTTTTATCCCTTACTGTTATCATTTGCTCTTTCATTTCTGTGTTTTTTGGAACATTATCATTTTCCTCTTTACTATTTTCTAACTCATCTTTAAGTTTTTCTAGCTCTGCTTCTAGCTTATTTATTCTATTTTCTAAATTTCTAACCCTACTGGATAATATTCGCTCTTCTGGTTCCAATTCTATCTCTTGTCTCCACTTTTGATTATTGGCTCTTAGACATGAGGCGCATGCTTGTTTTAAACACAAGCTACATGTAAACCTATTATCTTGGCTTGGATAATATATACAAAAAGCACATTTTATGTTATAATCACCTTTTCCTCTAATCCAATCATGTTCACAATCTACTTGGTTCATCATTTCAATTTTTAAACCGGCTAAATCATCTATTAGGTCTATTTCATCTTCACTTGATTCATATTCTAGAGCCTCATTTTCTACTTCATCTGTTTCTATAATTGAATATATTGACTCATCGTCTTTTATTTCATCATCACATACTAATATATTTTCATTAACACTATCTATAATTAACACTCTCTCTTGTTCTTCATATTTGCTAGAGTATCTTTTCTGGTCTTTATTAGGGCAAGTTCTACTTAGATGATCTGGTGAGTTACATATGAAACACCTACATGTTTTATCATAGGTTTTCTTAGGATTATATCTTCTTACATTTCTTTTATGCAAGAATGGGGCTCTATTGTCTGATCTTCTTAAGAAATATCTTTTCTTTGTTCTAAAATTTCTATTATCTCTCCTTTGTGGTTTATAATATTTGTTTTTCCTATGCCTTTCTTCTCCATATGTAAGTGGTATTTGGACTATGTTATTGCAAAAATTATAATCTGATTTCTTCATAGATCTTTGGGCTTGAATACTAGTACACACTTTTCTTAATTGTTTGAAAACAAATGTTACAGCTTGAGATATGTTTACCACGTTTCCTGCCGTTTCCTTTTTATATTCTTCAAATATTATTGACCCTAGGGGATCAGGCAACTTATTAAAATATCTTTCTACTACGCCTACATTAAACCCTTGTTTAGCAGTAGTAGCATTATACAAATAATGCTGGGAAAACTCTTTAATACTTTTCCAGCTAGTTAATGTTAATTTTTCTATTTCTCTTAACCTTTCATTTTGCAATGAGGTATGTCCTAATTCAGGATCTTCTGCTATGATCATATTTGAGATAACATTCGCAAAGTTATTAGGGTTACTTCCTGCCCTTTTTAATTCTTCATATTGACTAGGGTATGATTCTACCCATTGTTCCCAAAGAACTTTTACAGATTCTCCTAAAAATGTTTCAAGATATGTTAACATATCTTCTACCTTAGTGCCTATGCTATACTGATTTTGTATATATTTTTGTACTATTAAACCTTTCCATATGCTGATTATATTCGGCCAATCTATTGGGTCATGAGCTGCTAGGTTTAATATAGCACCATCATTTTTATAATTTTGGAATTGCACTGGTTTTTCAAAATCTCTTCTTTTAGTACCCATGTATCTATATTGTCCTGGGATATATGTAGGTTGATAATCATCTTTTTCTGGAGGCCATTGTCCAGCTGTCCTGGTAGGTCTCTCTCTTTCTCCTTCTCTTTTTACAGATGATTCACCATATCCCCTTCTTCTTTTACCACTACTTTCTACTTCCATGGCTTCCATTCCATTGTCTAAATTATGTAGTCCCACATCATCTAGTGAGTTATAGAAATCACTATTTTGTTCTGAATCATCATATCTTTCATCTTCTAACCACATTTCTTTTATTAATTCCTCCTCTTCCTCATAACTTTCTAATAATAACTTATTATTGATATCCCATTGCTCTTCTTCACTAACAATTTCTTCTTTTTGAATAATATTCTTATCTTTATTATTATTAATGATAGAATTTTTATTAATGATTGCATTTGCTTTTCTTTCTGCGGATGCCAAAATTTTATCTTCCATGCTTGAACTACTAGTGACAGACATTTTGTCGCTTTTTAGTTTCTTTAACCTTGCAATTTCTCGAATGATAAATAGCTCTCTTTCTCTAATTTTCGGCCAATCCTTTGTCATAGAATGACTATATTCCCATTCAATATGCTTTAGCTTCTTTTCCCAATGAATTATTTCATCATCTAAATTAGCCTTTTCCATACATTCAGATATACCTTTATTCTTATCATCATTAATTTCTGATTCTGACATAAATGATTCAGAGTCTTCTATTGATGCAGCTTTATAGTTCATAAATCGAATACTGCTACTTCCTTCACAATTTTGATAGCTTATGTAGTTTTCAGGTTGTTTTAATTCTTTTTTCTCTATTAATTCTCCTATCTTCCATTCTTCTCCTGCTCTTTCTTCAGAGCCAATTTTAAGGGGATTCATAAATTTAATACCTTTTGATTGCATACTATCAATTACGTCATTCACATTTACTCTATATCTGGAGCTACTTCTATTAGTGAGCCTTCCTATAAATTCTATGCTTACTAGCAAATTTGTTCCTTTAAAATCTTCATAACCTTTAGTTTGGAAACCAAAACTCATTTTTTCAATAAATTCTTTTACGGGCATCATTAGGTCTGGAGCTATATAGGTTATTAATCTATTTTCATTCATGTCTCCTTCCAAAAATCCTAATGCTGCTTTATCTACAGATTCCCATCTTCTATCTAATAATGTTATTAAAACCTTCGCACCTAATTTCTTCCTTGTCATACCTTTGACTCCTATGATATACATGCCTTGATGAATATATTTGTAACCACAATATTTTAATTCATTTTCAATATTTTTGCTTACAATTCTTAAATCTACTGGATGTGTTAACACGCTTAATTCTACTTCTCGAGATATTCTGTATAGACCACTCTTACTTTCAAACATACCCATGTGATATACTTGTTGTGGCTTTATTTTTCTTAGGGTATCTTTCTGATATCTTTCTAGATCTCTTTGTATATCTATAACTTCTTCAATACTATCAATATCATCAGCTTTGCATGATAATCTATGCTTCATGGCTAAAGGTCTTGAATCTTGCCTTACTAATTGGAGAGTTTTGTCTCGTCTAAGGAAGCCTTTAGATACGTCCATTTTTCTGAATTAATATTTCTAGTAGAGGCAACTATTCCAGATGATGATAACACAATTTCTTTGTTGCTTTGAACACTCTTTAGCTTATCTAATACTTGAATTAATAGTTGGATGATTGTGTTATTTTGTCTTATTATTACTTTGGAATCTTCTTTTGGAGAGTCGTGATCTGAAAACCCGACAGGAGGTGACAGGTATTTAGCTACTTCATTTAATGCTTGAGTATATTCGGTCATATATTTATGAGATAATCAAAGTTTTAACCTCTTGCACCAACTTTTTTATTTCAAGTATATCTTGTCTTGATTCAGTGCGTGGGAGTGACTCTTTGCCTTTACTTAAGTAACGGCCTATTGATAACACTTCTTCTTTAATATAATCGTTATTCTTGGAAACTGTATTCTGACTTGCTTTTGCTTCCTCTAGCTTATGTAAAGCTAGATCAATTTTATTATTCAAACCTGAATACTTATCAGCAAGCTTTTGGTATTCTTTGAATAAACTTTCAAATTTTTGGTCTAAATTATCTTGTATTTTTCCCCAAGTTATGTAAAAGTTATATATCAAATCGACAACTGTATTTAACTGGCTATGAGATGAATGCCAGATATGCTCTTCAGAAGGATTTACTCTACACCTTATATTTAGATTTTCTTTAGTATTTATTACTTTACCTGCGCTAACTTCTAAATTTAAATATTTTAACCTTTCAATGATTAAACGCTGGACCTGATACCAACAATATAGGGATAAAAATTATAAATTAGTTAAGTAGTATTAGATTAGATTTTGATTAGGTTAATTTGGGATTAGGTGAAAGTGGTAGACAGGTATTCTTTTTATCTTGAATAGTATTTACTATTCACTAGGTAGGGCACTATTCACAATAGTGCTCCACTATTGAAAACACTATTTGGAATAGTATTCCACTATTCACAACAATATTCAATTCAATATGATTACCTTCACGTTCTTGATTATATATTTAATGCAGGATCTATTTAGAGGCTGGCGAGGCCAACAATTCGTCCGGTGGTGTGTGCAAAGGTGTAAAATCCTACTCAGTACTCACCATATTTTTCATTATGTTGCATCAGATGTAGCTATTTACGTTCACTTAGCAGTTTTAATTGCAAATTTATGGGGTAAATTCCTATCGTCTTCCCAGCAGTTCCACCAAGGAACACTTTCACGGCCACAAGGTTCTCATTCAAACGCCACTGGGCTACACAGAGAACTACACACGCAGAGGTTTCTCCTATAGGATCCCTAGCATAAGAACTCGTCCCATAAATTCATAAATAAAAATACCAAGTGAAACCAAGAAAGTACATCATTTCAACAACATAATTTACATATGGCTTTCCCTTTCGGGAGGCCCCGAAGGGATTACACACAACTAGGAAATTACCTTCAAACTCTTGGCGAACTAAGCGCCTTCTTGGCTATTCTACTAGTAGTGGTGGTGGCTAGACTACGAAGGAAGTGGTGCTCTGGTGGAGAGTCTCGATGCTCTGAGTGCTCCGTGCTCTTCCGTCTCTTGTGTCTTGTGTTCTCTTCTTGAGCCCAACGTCCCCTTTTATAGCCGCGAAGGGTGGCTGCAAGGTGGCCTTCGGGAGCCTTCTTTTACTTATTTTATATACGGTAGCATGCACACGCGTCCTTCTAGGGTATACGCGTGTCCTTCTAATAATATAGAAAAATGCGAGAGAGTGCCGACAAGCTTCAATCTTCAGGAATCCTTGCTTTCTTCACGTGGCATTGTCTCTCGGTGAATAATTGGCTGGTCTTTGTGTACCAGTCTTTGCTCTTTGGCCATACAGATCTTCATGCGATTAGCCTTGAGAGCTTCTTCCGCCTTCAAGAATCCTTGTGCCAGTGTATGCGTACATACATGCCAAGGCTGCTTAAATTTTCAACATTGCTTAATATTATTATTTATTTATTTATTTATTTATTTTTATTTTTTTACAGGGGGTCTTCCCTGCCCATATGATTGATAATACCTTATCAATATTTAAAGGACCTTATGGGAATTTCTATCAATATTCGGGTCGGGTATATATATATACACATATATATATATATATATATATATATATATATCGATATTATATACTTGATCACCTAATTAGGTGATCAAGTATAATATATATGGATATGACATATATATAGTTGATCACTTAGGTAGGATCCATCCAGCTGAAACTAATATGTGGTTTCTTTCATTAAATGATATAATAATTACTCATCATCATCATCATATTAATATAAAAACTCTTGCATCATATCATCAACATACTCTAGAGCTAGCTAGCTAAAAATCATCGTAGTCGTCATTATCACTATTTAATCATCATAGTTATTATCGCTATCTAATCACCACCAACAGTAGCTTAAAGAAGAAACATTCACTTGTACCAGAAGCAAAAATATCATCGAGTTCAACATGATTGTCATGATATTATAAGCGTTCATATATAACACCACAAAAGCAAATCGCTCTTTGAGATTAAGTTCAGAACGAAAAACACGGACATGGAAGGACAAGTACTAAGAGCAACATGCTAAATCACTCCTGCTAGCTACTCTCTCTCTGGTAAAATAGCATAGAACATGTATAGCTCTCCTGATTCATCATACTGGAGCATGCAGATGAACCTGTCTCCTAATCGTGGGCTGCGCTTCTCATTGCTGCCCCCTAGTACTTCTCTGCGATCGTTAACAATTTTCCTCCAATCTTTCACTACTAAGCATTCATCGCTTCTAGAAATCCTGAATGCATTCATGTGCAATGCAGGATATCTTGGCCGTAAGCTAACAATTGACATGCGACCTTTAGTCTCGATCCCCTGAGGCACAACTGTCATCGGGAGTCCCTGTTGAAGAACATCGTATAGTACTTAATTAATATACTTAGCAATGAAAGTTTAGCAAAAAATTTATGTATGCAAAAGATGCACTGAGGACAAATAGTAAAAATCTTACCATCATTCCTAAATAGATTTTGAGTACTAACATTTCTAAGTGCAGGAAGAAAATTTGTCTTGACAGTATGAACATCCTCAAGCCATGAAACATAATGACTTATCTCCTCGCAGTTTAGTTCAGCTCCGGGACAGTAGTAAGTTCTGTCTACCAAGCGCCGGACATGTTTAGTTGAATGGAGATAAGCTGTCAATATAAATTAGTTGTCAATTATTTTTGAATAAGCAATATCAAAGACAAAAATATAGTTGAGAAGAACTCACATAATGGTAGAATTGGAGGCGTCTGCACATCGACCCATATGTCTCTATTACCTTCAATATCATCTTCCGGACGAATATCAAAGGTGATAACCATACCAGGCTCAAATGCATAAGTCTTGCATAGTGTTTGCCAAGTTTTGCATTCAAAATAGGTGTACGTGTGTGCATTGTATACTTTGACGTTGAAAGTATAACCATGCTCAGTTTTCAGATAAACTCTCTTTACCTCCATAGTTTCCATATCATTGAAACCTATCTTATCCAAGACAAAAATTCTTACATGGCAGGGGATTTGCTAGTAGAATAGTGAAAATTAAAAATTATAAGTCAGGCAAATGAAGCATATATATATATATATATATAGGGAAAATGCATCCTACCACCCGGTGGTAGTTACCCCATATGTCTCATATACTACCATGTGGTACTATATATACTACTTTATCATTTTAAATATATTCATATATTATATCTAAGATATTATATATATATATATATATCTATATAAGTCATGCTTAATTACTAAAACAGACACTTGTCGTTGTGACTTACTGTATCGAATTCGAAGGTCTCATCCAGCTTAATGCTGAATCGCCTATCATCAACAAGGAAATTTCTGTCGCACTGGCCGCGCTGGTCTTCACAGTATTCGCACATAATGAATTTTTTTTCCGTTGTCAGATGACATTTCGTATGTTCATATAGGCGAAATATTAAACACTTACTAATTCAACTAATTCAACTAATTCAACTAAGCATTTACTAAAAATAAACTAGTTATATTAATTCAAACAATCTCATATACCTAAATTTTAATTAGTTCAAATAATCTCATATACCTAAATTTTCTTGCTAAAAATAAACTAGTTCTATTAATTCAACTAGTTAAACTAAGCATTTACTAAAAATAAACTAGTTCTATTAATTCAACTACTTCAACTAATCTCATATACCTAAATTTTCTTACTAAAATAAACTAGTTATATTAATTCAACTAGTTCAACTAAGCATTTACTAAAAATAAACTAGTTCTAATTCATCTAACATTAACATTTCTAAAATTCTAAAAATAAACTAGTTATATTAATTAATTTATCTAAACAATAGCAAACAGAAAATAAGTAAAAAAATATGTGTGTCTGTGTGTGTATGTGTGTATACGTTCATGTGTGTGTAGTGTACATGTGTGTGTGTATGCGTGTGTGTATATGTGTGTGTGTATGTGCGTGTGTGGTACGATCCAGCGGGCGTACGGGCGGCGGGGGCGGCGACGACGACGAGCGGCGGGGGCGCGTGGCGCGACGACGATGACGGGCGGCGGGCGGCGGGGACGGCGACGACGGGCGGCGGGCGACGGCAACGCAGCGGCGCGGCGGCGCGCGATAGATCGATGCTGTCGCGCGAGAAGTGGAAGGAGATAACTGATTTTTCGTAAGTGTAGTATATATATGATAGGCCGTTAGTACCGGTTGATGGCTCCAACCGGTACTAAAGGCCAATTTTGGCCAGCCCAGGCGGCGGGAAACGTGGGCCTTTAGTACCGGTTTGAGCCACCAACTGGTACTAAAGGGTAACAAGTTAGTACCGGTTGGAGCCACCAACCGGTACTAAAGGCCGTGCGCTGCCACCCGCAGTGCGCTACTTTTAGTCCCACCTCGCCGAGCGAAGGGCAGCCGCACTGGTTTATAAACCCAGCCGCGGCTGCCCTTTCGAACTCCTCTATATAGTAGGCTTCTGGGCCTAACTAGGGCGCGCTGCCCTGTGAGCCTGCTGGCCCTTCTGGGCCTCTATTTGCACACCCTGGGTTTGACAGGCCCACTGGGCAGCACCCCAACATTTTTTTTAATTTTTTTCCTGCATTATTTATTTTCTTCTATTTATTTTTGAGTAAATTTTTTATATAGTTTTTTCTTTTCTGCTTTATTTTTTCTTCTATTTATTTCTGAGTAGTTTTTTGCTGTATTTATTTCTGAGTAGTTTTTTGCTGAATTTTTTATATAGTTTTTTCTTTTCTGCATTATTTTTTCTTCTATTTATTTCTGAGTAGTTTTTTTTGCTGTATTTAGTTTCTTTGTGAATATTTTTGCTTTATATTTTTTTCTGCATTATTTATTTTTGAGTAATTTTTATATAGTTTTTCTTTTCTGCTTTATTTTTTCTTCTATTTATTTTTGAGTAGTTTTTTGCTGTATTTAGTTTCTTTGTGAATATTTTTGCTTTATATTTTTTTTCTTTTCTGCATTATTTATTTTCCTCTATTTATTTTTGAGTAATTTTTTATATAGTTTTTTCTTTTCTGCTTTATTTTTTATCTTCTTCTTCTTCTTCTTCTTCTTCTTCTTCTTCTTCTTCCTCCTCTTCTTCTTCTTCTTCTTCTTCCTCTTCCTCTTCTTCTTCCTCTTCTTCTTCTTCCTCTTCTTCTTCTTCTTCTTCCTCCTCCTCCTCCTCTTCCTCCTCCTCCTCCTCTTCCTCTTCCTCTTCCTCTTCCTCTTCCTCTTCTTCTTCTTCTTCTTCCTCTTCTTCTTCTTCTTCAATCCGGGAAGAAACCCCTGTCCGTGCTGGTCCGGCCATGGATACAGACCTGCTGCTCCCCATCACCGCGCCACAACCCCTCCACCCGCTGCCGGACCCCACCACCCGCCGTCGCTGCCCCCACCACCCGCCGCTGCTGCTCCCACCGCCTCCTCCTCAGCCGCCGCCGAACCACTACCACCGTGACCTCGATCCAAATGAGAGGCACGGGAGCAGGAAGAACAGCCGCCGATGACGGATGGCCGGAGAAGAAAACCTCCGGCGGCGCCCTACCCGGACGGATCGAGCGAACCCGTGCTCGTGTGTGGGCCTCCAAGCCGATGCTCAACCCGGCACGGGGTAGGGGCTGGCCCCGAGGAGTGGGGAGCCGGCGAATCTGTCGGCCAGGTGCTGGGCGGCGCCCTCCATCATCGCCTTGTCCTGTTGCCGCTCGCCTAGATCCGGACGCCGCCGTCCTTCTGCGCGTCCATCCCGTCGGGACCGTGGCCCGCCGGCGTGAAGGGGGGCGGCGAGGCGTGAAGAGCCGCTGGCGGGGCCGACAAAGGGGCGGCGTGAAGGGCCGCCGCGGGCGTGAAGGGGGCGGTGGCGGCGAGAAGGGCGTGGGCGAGCAGCGGGCGGCGTGGGGCGGCGACGACCGAGAAGGGCGTGGGCGAGAAGGGCGTGGTGGAGAGGTTAGCGAGGGAGAGAGAGAGGCATGCGAGAGAGAGGGGCGAGTGGTGGGGTACCGCGTTTGGTTAGCGACGGTGATTTCGTTAACGATGATTTTCGTTAACAGATGTTTTAGGCAATGGCATTGGTGGGTAATTAAAGCGTAAAACGCGTTTAGTATGCTGGAGGGATGTAGACCATCAGATTGCAGGTTTCGATGGATAGGATGATCTGGTTCTCCGCCCTCTTTTTTTTTATAGTGGTAGTAGATTATAGGTATGACACTCCCCTTAATTAGAAACCGGGTAGCCATCAGACTACTCACGTAGCCGTCCAAAATTATTTTTTCGGCTGCCCAAATATTTTAATATGTCCCACGCATGGTTTGGTGGTTTGGATCCTTAATAATTGCTCTGATTACTCGTTCCACTAAACACGTCCGCTACAACCTACGGACGGAAGTGGCCTCATCGTACGGTGTTGGGCTAATCTAATGCAACGCTAGTATACCTTATATATATATATCGTGCTTCGTAATATCACTATCCATAGCGTAGTTAAGTGGAAAGAAGTGTACTCAAGAGGATGAGGTTTTGGATTTCTATTTCTACATCACGCTTTTAAATGGCAATTGGCATCGGGCTCAGTGGGTCGGCCCAGTCGTGCGTATCAGCGTGCTCGTCTGTACGGAGGCCGTGTATAACATCTCCACGTGTTGGATGTACTTTTGACACAGACCATTATACCCTTTATTATGAAGGGGCATGGGATAATCTTAGCCATTGATGTGTTCAGGGGGTCTACCGAAGCAGAAGTGTTAACAGTGAAGATGATCTGTGAAGTGGTGGTCGATCTCTTCTTCGCCTCCATTGATCCTTCTGCATGCTGCACTCAGGTCGTTGCCATGAAACGCCTTGCTTCCATGCATGTAACTGTTCGATCAAATCTCCATCTGTTTTTTTTCCAGTTGATTCAGTGCGGTTTCTCACGGTGTTTGTTCTAACAGGAGGTGTTGGTAATGATGATTAAACCCTCAGTTTTCTTGCCCGTAGTTTGTCCTTCGCGTCATGGACTGCTGGCGCCATCGTCTTCTGATGCCATTGTTGGTACACTCTAATTTTGTTTAGTTTCAGCAGATTTCTCATGATGTTTGTCAGACTTTCTTCCATGCACACAAACTATCTGTCTCAACGTCTGTTAAAAGTTATATTCACAAAAAAAAATGAGTCTGTAAGAAGTTAATTATGTCTGTGCTACAGAACTTAAAACTGAAAGGAATTATATTTTAGACGCACATTTGATGACCTGCGTAATGTTCATTATTTAGTTGTCCCGTACTCTAGTTCAATGTAATTACCGACTATTAGTTCCACTGCTATTTACCTGCTGGACATGCAAAGCTTACCTGATAGCTTCACGTTTCTCAAGCTGCAGTGGATTTATATCTTTGCTTCAATTTTCGTTTGAGCATTCATCCTATAATGCATTTCGTAGCAGGAAAAAAATTATTTTTTGTTTGTTAAAGAGATAAATTCTGCTTTTCAGAATGGTAGTATCTTAAAACTGTCACAAATATTGATGTCTAGGAGGTTCTGGAGCAACGCTGCTTTTGCTAGATGAGGTTTCAGCAGAGAGCTTGTCAACCGAAGGCGGAAGTGAACAAACATGCCAACAATCATGTGCTGTCAAGGATGCTGAATATATAATCTCGAGTGAAATTCGAACCGTTGGATCTTTTTCTGATCCAGGAGATAGTTCTCGCTGTCGCTCCCCCGACAGTCCAAGGTCCTCTGAAACATGAACCATGAAGTGATCATCCTGATAACTGGTCAGTTCAAGAAGCAGCATCTCTGTTTTTTTAATTAACATGTCACATGGTTTTAATATAATTGCAATTTCTCATGTTGTTTTTATCTTGTTTACATGTGCTGATTGAATAAACTAATGCATGCTCTGTGTATGCATTTCAGCCGGGGATAAGACGTGAGAAATGGAGTGGACTACACCACACGAGATGCTGCTACTAATGGTGATGCAGATGCTGTGATGTTGCAATTCTAGGTTGTTAGAAGTATAATTATGTTTAAATTAGAGATTAGGAGTTAGAGATAGAATAGGATTAAATCGTGTACGACTTGCCCTCTACTCCAAGTCTCTCTCCCTCATATTGTACTCTATATATACCCCACAGATCAATACAACAGAAACAACACAAATATTTTCCATTCTACAATTTCTACATAGGTCAGCTGACTGCAAAGTGAAGAGGAGATACAACCTGATGTTCCTACGCTGCAGATGTCAGAGCCTCAGAGGAGCGCAATAATGCTCTTGGGGAACTCAATGTACCGGATGCGATCAAGCATGTTACATATGGGATTTGCTGGCCCGGATGACAATAGGCTTTTGTGGAGCACCATAGAATGAATCGCCCTGTTTTGGAGGCATGAAACCAATTGTGAATACAGACTCACTTTGTTTATTAGCACTCCTCTGTTTTCTGGAGATGATTAGTTACTCTACATTCGAATTTGATGCTGGCACTATATTTGTACTTGTTTGTAAAGAAACATTGAGGATTGCATATCTTGTCATCTATGTTCCGCAAATATCAGTTGATGAATTAATCGCTCTCTCTTTGTTGCTGCCAATGTATTTGTGCTTGTTGGTGAACAGAGAATGAGTGCTCATATATGTGTTGTTATTATCCATGTTCCGCAAATTTAGGTTGATGAAAAAAACACACCTGCTACATATGCGCACATCCGTAGTATTATTTTGTGAGGAGAAGTATTTTTCCATCGTATTTCGTGTTCATGTTCCGTCATCTCAACAGTCGGCAGTTTCATGGACTAAATTGAGCGACCAACTGATTGAGAGATACAGACCGGAGGCCTTGTGGCTTTCTGAGGAACCAATGTATGCTCGTTTCTGCTCCGGTGCTCCCCCCGGGCTGAACGCGAGGTGGAAAAGCACATCGACGGCCAGGATGAACCAAAAACGGTTCATAACGAGGGGTACGATCGTCTTTGTTGCCCCCGCGTATAGCCGTCGAGGAGCACTGGGAGGCCTGTACGGGCCCGGTTAGATCGTATGCCCGGCCGTATGCTCGTATTCGTATACGGCGGTGTTTCGTGCACGCCTGCAGCCGCCCGCGCGTGGGGCAGCACGTGTCACGAGTAGTTGCCAAAACTGTCCCATCATATAAATGTGGACGGCAACCACCTCCGGCCGCATCGCCCACCATTTCCCCCCGCCGCATCGTCTCCCTCTCTCCACTCCCCACTCCCCACGAGCCCCACTCCCTCTCCTCTCCAACCTCCTCGTCTCCCTCTCCGCATCCTCTCCATCGCCATGGCGGACGCATGAGGTGAGCGCCCGGATTGGGGCGCAGATCTGGTGGAGCAGGCGCGGCAGGTCGCTGCGGGCACCTTTGTGAGGGGACGTGCCGGCATCCAGCGCGGTGCTCCCTCCGCTGCAGATCTGGAGAAGGCGGGGGCGGGATGCAGCGGCGCAGTCCAGCCAGATGCGCCAGCTCTGGCGATCTCCGGCGAGGCGCAGAAGGTGGAGGTGGGCTCCGGCGAGGCGCACGAGGTGGAGAAGGTGGATAAGGTGGAGGCCGCCTCTGGCGAGGAGCAGGCGGAGCAGAAGGTATGTGCTTATCACTTTAATGTGGTAGTTTTTAGATTGTAGGGTTTGTGGCCAGAAGGTTCTTTGGTTAGATTTGTTGGATGTGGGGTTTTCTCTGCATAAGGGTTTTTGTGTATTTGATTCGTGCAAGAATGGTGGACCTCATATGATTATTAGATTAGGTTAGAAGTAGCCGGATTGAGGGATGGGGATTTTTCAGATGCTTATTAGATAGTAGTGGAATTTGTGCAATTCTGTAGGTGTTTGGCTTGAGGATTAGACGATGGATTAGTCAAATATATACTTCTCTATTGATGATTAATTAAATGGATGCTTAGTTCTAGGGATTATGCCTGTCAAAGTTGCAATTCTTAGATACTTGATTGATGCATGTTGTCATAGTTGCAGTTCTTTGATGCTTGATTGATGCCTGTCAGGCAGAGGCTATGAGATGGGTTGTGCATGGCCTTGTGTTTTTGGAAATTGTCTACCTGAGGTGATTAGATGGTGCATTAGTTTGGTTGTAAATATAGTGAAGGATGTGCTCATGTAATGGGTGTTGTCATGTTAATCAAAAAGAGCTTCTCAATGGCTGGATTTTGTTTGTGTTGGAATGGGGCTTCTGAAGGAGAGGGGAA
Organism: Aegilops speltoides; assembly: GCA_021437245.1. Classification (NCBI taxonomy): domain Eukaryota; kingdom Viridiplantae; phylum Streptophyta; class Magnoliopsida; order Poales; family Poaceae; genus Aegilops; species Aegilops speltoides. The sequence continues at coordinate 16,550,777 of CM038147.1, read as the reverse complement.
GGGGCAGTCTATGCTTATTTAGTTTGGGTTAGCAGTGGAATTTTGCAATTGCTTCAGAGATATTTACAGCGTTGAACATCCTCTCCAATGCCGTTGATTCAGAGATAAAAGCATCTTGGGTTTTTTTCAGATGCTTATTAGATTAGTCCTGGAATTTTTGCTTGTTAGATTTTAATTAGTATGAGGTTGAATACCTTATTTAAGGGGGAATTTAAGGTCAGATAGACCATATATGATTATTAGATCTGTAGTTCAATGCTGCAGACATATATGATAATTTGATTTGATCTGTGATTCAATGATATTGGATGGAAACATATTTGATTTGGAATGCATTAATTATGATGTGGCAATGAATTGATTTAGATGATACAAGATACATCTATAGTATAATTTGTTGTTGTTTACGTAAGTAATGAAATTTTAGTTGTTTGTTGAAGATGTATGCATTTATAGTTGAAGTTGTACCTAATTAACTACTGCATTATGTTAATATGTGTAGGAGCTTTGCTGTATTATCCCAAAAAATGCTTAGGTACATCTGAATTATTCTTTTGTGTAGGTTTCCTGTAATTAGAAAGTTTTCCAGAATATGTATTTATATTAGCTATGTTGTCCAATATAGATTGGAGCTTTCCATCATTATGCAAAAACAAATTGTTTAGGTAGCTTTATTTGTTTATCTGTAGGTTTCATATTAAAATATTTTGCATTGGAAAATATATTGACAATATTGGTCACTTGCAACATACCAATGTGGTTCACATTCACAATTTTGTTTGTAATGACATTATTTGAACTGCAATTCAATTCCTTGTAAATGACTTGCTTGGTTGACAATATAGCAGAAGGAGGATCTTGTTGGCAACAAGAGGAAGTGGGACGCATCTGGGTACTACCCTTATGACAGTGATGAGGATGAGCCGTACGAGGTAAGGCCTAGTTGAAATGTTATTTGTGCATTGAGTTAGTGTTAGATGTTTATAGTATTTGAATGCATAATGTATTAATGTCAGTCATTAATGTGTGCAGTATGAATCTGGAGATGATGTGGTCGAGGGGAACGCCGAGTCCTTTGAAGAGAAGGAGGAGTTGAAGATCAGGGCCCAAGGACCTGCTAAGTACTACAACTGGAGGTCTGACAAGTACCGGTGCCCCTACTATAGCAGGACCAAGCCCAGGTCTGGGTTGCTGGAGCATCTGATGGAGCATTGTCGGGCTACATCCATCACCAGTCATGACTACAAGATCAGGGCTCAGCATTCTGCCCTCCACAAGGTCCTGAAACCCTGAGTTGTAGTTGCCCTAGACCCTCGTTGTCGTATGATGTAGGAAGGCTCAGTCCTTTTGGTGAACTTTGTGTGGTGTTCTGATGGTGGAAACTTGTGGTGGTAATTTAGTATTAACTTTATCTAAGTGCAGTACTGTGATATGCGGTCGAAACATATCTAATATGGTAGTGGTCTGCATCAGCAAGTGTGCTGTGTGGATGCTGCAATCTATGGTTGTAGTATATATTTCTATCTATATTTGTGTCCCTTAAATTTGCCATTATGGTTCCTTAGATGTATGATTTGCTTCAATTTAGCTGCTGCAATGATCAGACATGCCGCATCAGTGTTGCTTCACTGATCAGGCATGCTGCAAACACTTCCCATGCTATGGCCATGTGGAACATGCTGTGGCAATGGTGCAATAAATTCCCAGGCTGTGGCCATGTGCAACATGCTCTGCCCATAAGCAAAATTTACCAAATGTAAAACTTTGGGTTAAGTAAATTAATATTTTTTAGTGAAGTAAGTGGAAATTGTTCGTCGACACATATGACATCTTTCCTTCATTTGAGTAAGCAAAAATAGCAAATACTCCACCATATGATCAAATATTCCAATAACTGAGCACATATTCCTTCAGTTCATAAAATACTAATAAAAAAGTAGTGAAAGATGGTGTGTGTGTGCAAAAAACAATATTTGAATAAAGGTGTAATGATTATTTGTAACATGAAGGAGTTTTTCCATGAAATGCAAGTTGATTTTATGTAATATGAAAGATCTCCTTTCGTAGAATTTATACTGTCTCCGTGAAGCCAGTTTGGAGGTGGTCGAAAAAATGACCACATTCCGGAGGGGCCATTTGGTCTAACTTAAGCCAGTTTTTGAAAAAATGTGATTTTTCCCACCACCTCCAAATCACACAAACTTTCTTGAACATGGTGACCCACATGTGCCAATCATGGCTATGAAAGAAAATTTGGAAAAAGAATTTTTTACAATGCCCCCCTGAGGTATAGACCGATGTTTTGACCAGTCAGTCTAGAGGGCATATAAATTAATAAAAAATTCAAAAAAAATTATAAAACCTTTGGAACCCACCTTTGTTTGTGCAATAGATCATGAGTGCCAAAGTTGAGGTCATTTGGAGGTGGTCGAAAAAATGACCGCATTTCGGAGGGGCTATTTTGTCTAACTTAAGCCAGTTTTTGAAAAAATGTGATTTTTCCCACCACCTCCAAATCACACAAACTTTCTTTAACATGGTGACCCATATGTGCCAATCATGGCTATGAAAGAAAATTTGGAAAAAGAATTTCTTACAATGCCCCCCTGAGGTATAGACCGATGTTTTGACCAGTCAGTCTAGAGGGCATATAAATTAATAAAAAATTCAAAAAAAAATATAAAACCTTTGGAACCCACTTTGTTTGTGCAATAGATCATGTGTGCTAAAGTTGAGGTCATTTGGAGGTGGTCGAAAACATGACCGCATTCCGGAGGGGCCATTTGGTCTAACTTAAGCCAGTTTTTGAGAAAATGTGATTTTTCGCACCACCTACAAATCACACAAACTTTCTTGAACATGGTGACCCACATGTGCAAATCATGGCTATGAAAGAAAATTTGGAAAAAGAATTTTTTACAATGCCCCCGTGAGGTATAGACCGATGGTTTGACCAGTCAGTCTAGAGGGCATTATAAATTAATAAAAAATTCAAAAAAATATAAGACCTTTGGAACCCACCTTTGTTTGTGCAATACATCATGTGTGCCAAAGTTGAGGTCATTTGGAGGTGGTCGAAAAAATGACCGCATTCCGGAGGGGCCATTTTGTCTAACTTAAGCTAGTTTTTGAAAAAATGTGATTTTTCGCACCACCTCCAAATCACAAAAACTTTCTTGAACATGGTGACCCACATGTGCCAATCATGGCTATGAAAGAAAATTTGGAAAAAGAATTTCTTACAATGCCCCCCTGAGGTATAGACCGATGTTTTGACCAGTCAGTCTAGAGGGCATTATAAATTAATAAAAAATTCAAAAAAATATAAAACCTTTGGAACCCACCTTTGTTTGTGCAATAGATCATGTGTGCCAAAGTTGAGGTCATTTGGAGGTGGTCGAAAAAATGACCGCATTCCGGAGGGGCCATTTGGTCTAACTTAAGCCAGTTTTTGAAAAAATATGATTTTCCCACCACCTCCAAATCACACAAACTTTCTTGAACATGGTGACCCACATGTGCCAATCATGGCTATGAATGAAAATTTGGAAAAAGAATTTTTTACAATGCCCCCCTGAGGTATAGACCGATGTTTTGACCAGTCAGTCTAGAGGGCATTATAAATTAATAAAAAATTCAAAAAATTATAAAACCTTTGGAAACCACCTTTGTTTGTGCAATATATCATGTGTGCAAAAGTTGAGGTCATTTGGAGGTGGTCGAAAAAATGACCGCATCCAGTTTTTGAAAAAAATGTGATTTTTCCCACCACCTCCAAATCACACAAACTTTCTTGAACATGGTGACCCACATTTGCCAATCATGGCTATGAAAGAAAATTTGGAAAAAGAATTTTTTACAATGCCCCCCTAAGGTATAGACCGATGTTTTGACCAGTCAGTCTAGAGGGCATTATAAATTAATAAAAAATTCAAAAAAATATAAAACCTTTGGTACCCACCTTTGTTTGTGCAATAGATCATGTGTGCAAAAGTTGAGGTCATTTGGAGGTGGTCGAAAAAATGACCGCATTCCGGAAGGGCCAGCCAGTTTTAAAAAAAATGTGATTTTTCCCACCACCTCCAAATCACACAAACTTTCTTGAACATGGTGACCCACATGTGCCAATCATGGCTATGAAAGAAAATTTGGAAAAAGAATTTTTTACAATGCCCCCCTGAGGTATAGACCGATGTTTTGACCAGTCAGTCTAGAAGGCATTATAAATTAATAAAAAATTCAAACAATTTCAAAAAAATTTATTAGATGACTTGAAGGTCAAAACATTAACTTGTCATATATGCAAAAAAATATCTGTATTGAACGCAAGTGAGCATGTTTATAATTTAGTGTGTGATTTCAAGATCAAACAATACACAATGGCAATATGCCAAAAAAAATTGCCCACCTACAAGAGCAGAAGAATTCATACTCCACGACCTGCATACGACTAGGAACCCTGCAGTGCATGGGCCAGGATGCAGGCCCGTGGTGCAGAATATATCTGCTACTAGTAGGCCCCACGGGGCAGAGGGTACAAGAGTTAAGCAATGTACTGCCTGCAATTGATAGGAGCTTGTGAAGGGAGTCGCAACCGTGTATATAAACCGGTGCGGCGCTCTCTCGCTTGGCGAGGTGGGACTAAACTCCCACCAACCAACGGCTATGCGCTGCGATGTGCCCTGCGCGGCTCCGCCTTGGGCCCAATTCGGGCGGGCTGGCCCAGGGCAGCCTTACTCCGCTCACTGATACGTTATATATTTTCTTTGTTTCTTTTATTTTTTATATTTCTAATATTCAAAATCAAGTCTCTTTTTTTCTATATTATTTCTAACAGTGTCTACTAAAATTTAAAAAATATGCCAAATTCTGTTGTGTTTTATTTCATTTCTTCGTACTCTTTTGTATATTGATAATATTTACGAAATATGAACTAAAATGTTGTGTTTTAATTCAATTCTTCATTCCAATATTTCTTATCTTTATTATTTTTTAAATATTTTTAGTTTGTAAGATAAAATGCTCTGTTTTATTTCACTTCTTCATTCTAATATTTGTTCTCTTCTTTATATTTGAAATATTTCCAAAATGTAAGATAATATGTTGTCTTTTATTGCACTTATTCATTCAAATTTTTTCTTCTGTTTTCTATATTTTCCTCTTTTCTTTGTTTTGACAGTTATAAATTTAAATAATGTATGATACATTGTTCTCTCATATTTCACTTTTCATGGTTGTCTTTCCTAATTATAAATTTTATTTTCTGGCAGTGACAAAACCCTAGAACACTGCCGCGGCGTGACGCAACGTGTGTTTTGTGTCCGAACTCGTGCACACCTTGCCTAGGGGGGCACATTGGCCATGCTCACATGCTCCCAAAAGTTGGGTTCATCTCATGCATGCCCCCACATGCAGCATGTACAAGCCGGACCATTCGGGTCTGCCTGAGGGCAAGTTTGGAAGAGGTTTTCCTTGACAGTCCCACCAAAAGATCCCAAACTTTTTGCACACCGTACCATGACCATGGCATGGATGTGGTAGTAGAATTCATACACCACGGCCTCATTTTTGTTAAATTCCAATTAATATCCATGTGTATTACATGTAAGTGAGCATGTGTAAAATTTATTAGATGACTTGAAGGTCATAACATTAACTTATCATGTATTACAAAAAAATTGTGTATTGAATGCAAGTGAGCATGTGTATAATTTAGTGTGTGATTTGAAGATCAATACACATGGCAATATGCCAAAAAAAGTGGCCACCTACCAGAGCAGGAGAATTCATACTCCACGGCCTGCATACGACTAGGAACCCTACTGTGCATGGGCCAGGATGCAGGCCCGTGGTGCAGAATATCTCTGCTACTAGTAGGCCCCACGGGGCAGAGGGTACGAGAGTTAGGCAAAGTACTGCCTGCAATTGATAGGAGCTTGTGAGGGGAGTCGCAACCGGGTATATAAACCGGTGCGGCGCTCTCTCACTTGGCGAGGTGGGACTAAACTCCCACCACCCAACGGCTATGCGCCGCGATGTGCCCTGCGCGGCTCCTCCTTGGGCCTAATTCGGGCGGGCTGGCCCAGGGCAGCCTTACCCGCGCGCTGATATGTTTTATATTTTCTTTGTTTCTTTTCTTGTTTATATTTCTAATATTTAAAATCAAATCTCTTTTTTCTATATTATTTGTAAGAGTGTTTACTAAAATTTAAAAAATAAGCCAAATTTTGTTGTGTTTTATTTCATTTGTTCGTTCTCTTTTGTATATTGATAATATTTACGAAATATAAACTAAAATGGTGTGTTCTATTTTAATTGTTAATTCTAATATTTCTTATCTTTATTATTTTTGAAATATTTTTAGTTTGTAATATAAAATGTTCTGTTTTATTTCACTTCTTCATTCTAATATTTGTTCTCTTCTTTATATTCGAAATATTTCCAAAATGTAAGATAATATGTTATGTTCTATTGCACTTCTTCATTATTTCAATTCTTCATTCCAAATTATAAATTTTATTTTCTGTTTGATACTTGAAATATTATTAAATCAAATGTAGTTGGGACAGTCGCATGCATACCTCCACATGCACCATGCACTAGGAGCAGGTTTATCTTCTCGGTCTCACCAATTCAGACTAAACTGTATGCACACCCTAGGATGACCATGGCAAGCATGCATGACGAGTATCGTTCATTTCCAAAACTCGATGCATTTTCTAGGGTTTTTCTAGCGACAAAACCCTACAACACTGCCCCCACGTGACGCAACGTGTGTTTTGTGTCTGAACTCGTGCACACCTTGCCTGGGGGGGCAAATTGGCCATGCTCACATGCTCCCAAAAGTTGGGGTCATCTCATGCATGCCCCCACATGCACTATGTACAAGCAGGACCATTCGGGTCTGCCGGAGATCAGGTCTGAAATTGGTTTTCCTTGACGGTCCCACCAAATGGTCCCAAACTTCATGCATACCCAACGATGACCATGGCATGCATGCGTGACAAGTATCGTTCATTTGTGACACTCGATGCATTTTCTAGGGTTTTCCGACTACAAAACCCTACAACACTACCTCCACGTGACGCAACATGCGTTTTGTGTCCGAATTCATGCACACCTTGCCTGGGGGACCACATTGGCCAAGCCCACAAGATCCCAAAAGTTGGGGTCATCTCATGCATGCTTCCACATGCACCATGTACAAGCAGGACCATTCGGGTCTGCCGGAGGTCAGGTCTGAAATTGGTTTTCGTTGACGGTCCCACCAAATGATCCCAAACTTCATGCATACCCTACGATGACCATGGCTTGCATGCGTGACAAGTATCGTTCATTTGCGACACTCGATGCAATTTCTAGGGTTTTCTGGCAACAAAACCCTACAACACTGCCCCCACGTGACGCAACATGCGTTTTGTGTCCGAATTCGTGCACACCTTGCCTGGGGGACCACATTGGCCAAGCCCACATGCCCCCAAAAGTTGGGGTCATCTCATGCATGCTTCCACATGCACCATGTACAAGCAGGACCATTCGGGTCTACCGGAGGGAAGGTCTGAAAGTGGTTTATGCGTAACCTTTTTTTCCTTTTTAAAGAGTGGCATTCTATGTCCAATATCTCGATCGAAGTACCTTTGAAGCAAAAATCCTTACGTTTGATACCCTGTATCTATTCTTCTTTACGATCTCACGAAATGATCCCAAACTTAATCCGTAACCTACGATGACCATGGCATGCATGCATGACAAGTATCGTTCATTTCCGACACTCGATGCATGTATAATATTGTAGAAATGATAGAGATACTATAAATATTGTTGAACATATACAAGTATACAATAACTAATACGTGTCACAAAGAGTTTTTATTAGGGATGATACAATGATATTTATTTTGAGGGAAGAAACAATGCAGGTAGGTGACCGCAAATAAGTGCCGGATCCATATTGTGGAGCCCACAACGCTGCGCTTTCCATGCACGTCGATCACACGCACGTCGATCACGGGAGTAGTTGCCGTTCTGTTACACAATTCTGGGATCATGCTAATCCATATGTTCCTAATCCCTACGATTGAGGAGCACGTTCAGCCTCTCTTCAACGGAGGAAAATATAGATCGTGAGATTGGCCACAGGGATGTTACGACGACCTAGGCGTCGACCTCGTATATAATCTCCTCCTCCTCGCACATGTCGTCGACTAGATCGACTCCTGCCGGCGAGGCGTCGACAGCTCCGTCCGCCGCATCCCACACGCCACAAAACCCCCAAGAAGATCAAGGTCGTCCGCACGTGCAGGCCGACCTCAACGAACTACGTCGAGAACGCATCGCCGACTTCTTTCATCTTCGTCGACCGATCAAGTAAATTGTCCTCTTTCCCTCGTGCCTTCATAGCAAGCTACTTCCTCCGTCTCGTTCCTTTGATGGACTTAGGTTTACCACATAATTTCAACTAGTATGAACTGGACTAGATGCGTTCTGACCAGATGGCGTAGATGAAAACATTCTTTGGTTCTTTCATAGCATGGTAGAATAAGATGTTGTTTCTCGAGAAGCATGACGCAATACATTTTTTGTCACAAGATCCAATTATATTTTTGTCACACGATCCAATTATATTGTTGTGCACATAGAACATTAAAGAGTTATTAACATTAGATGTTGATGAACCTCAAATAGGTACCATTGCTATAGACTCTAGTTTATTTACAGCTGAACAATTTGTCACCCTGTTAGTAAGACAACCAGACGAATAAGTAACAGTTTACCATATTAATTTTATTGATTATATAATTTATATGATACTCAAAGAACTTGATCAGATGCAAGTAAATTCAGTTACCAATTGTAGTTATTTTTTTATTGCCTCATGTCAGCACACACTTGGCTGCATGTTGCAGTATACATGGTGATAGTTTTGTATTTCCATTAGTGTTATTTTTGCATTAGTGTTAGCTACTGCCAGAAAGTTTTATATTTTTGCATGCCTATTGTTATTTTTGCTTTAGTGCTAGCTAATGTCACGAAGTTATATATTTTCTTTCAACATGATGGACGAGCTGAATGGAGAAATAGTATGCGCAGTGGAGAAATGGTGCAAGCTTGTTGCAGATCTATCGAGCGGTCAACGCGCTAGAGTGGCTGATACATCATTGCGCAGCATGCTGAAGATACCATCTATTAAGATGCGTACCCTGCTGATTAGGTATATGATTGAGAATTTTCAGGCCAGTACGGGCAGATTCATTATACAAGAGCAGGTTGGGGAGGTGACTCTCGGTGCGGTCGACGTCGAGTGCATCTTTAACCTCGAGAACCAAGGACTGTCCGCTTCGGACATTCTGACTGAAGAAGGCGAGGACATGAAGGAGCGGGTGCCGCCACAATTTCTCAGTAAGACATCAGAAAACATAGTGATAGATAATCTCATTGAGGACATAATTAAAAGTAAAGCCACCGATGATGATTTCCTTCGCAAAGTAGTGTTGGTCCTGTTAGGAACAATTATTGCTCCCATGTCGAGCAAGATTGTGCCAAAGCAGTACTACGCTTTGGTCTACGATGTGAAACGTATTTCAAAGATTAACTGGAATGTCTTCACCATGCGTGTTCTCCGTGATTGCCTTCGCATAGTGAAGAAAGGCAAACACCTGAGCCAATGGCCGAAAGGCAATTTGGCTCTCTTGCAGGTACACATATCAGACCTGTTGCATAATGTCAATTATCATATCATTGCAAATTATGTGATGTATTTTACTAACTCTAAATCCTTATATTTTTTTGTAGTACTTGTACTGGGAGAAGGTGCAGCCGGTCCAAGGCGAATGCGCCTATAATCCCAACTTGTCCATACAACCTCTTATGAGGAACTGGACAGAAGGTGCAGCCACTAGGAGAGATAGGTTCGACTTTGATAATGGGCGCGGCCGTGGTAACGTAAGGGTAAGTCATTGTGTTTCATCTTCCTTAAATGTTTTGTAACTTAATACTATTTATTTTTTATTCATCACATGTACTTCAATATCGCATGCAGATCGAAAATAATATCACCCATGAGTATAGGGCTCAGGAGCCTGACATCCCAAATAACGCGCCTACCATGAAGCCAAAAACCAAGCCTGCAACTGGAAACACAAAGAAGTCGACGACAGCCGCATTGTCGGAAGATTTGATGGAGCTTCTAATGAAGCGGTGCATGGACTTCATACACACCGAGATGAGGCAAATCCCTGATATAGTTGCTGAGGTGTCACACCCAAACTTTATAGTTTAGAGTATGTTTGCTGTTTTAAACCATGCTACCATTACTAAGTTTATATTTCTATTGCAGAGGTTGTTGGAGAAGCTGAACAAAACAGGTGTCATGTACAAGCCGGCTGCTGCCGTGCCATCCGCGGAGAATGATCCGGACGAAGTGGATTCGTTCGAGAATGGTCCATATGAAAAGAAGGAATTCGTGTACAAGGAAGACATGGACAGTGATGGACAGCCGATCATTGACATGACGCAGCCTGATATAGTGCTTCCCGACCATAAAACCGTACCTGAGGTACTATGTATTTATCTTTCTGTCTATAATTTTCTCGTTTATTTTTTTCGTCCAGAAATGTTCACACGATTTAGTTTTTGAAACAGAAAACCCCACCGAAGGTGAATGGACAAAAGGAAGCTTCACCTTTTAAGCGTAATGATGTATGTGGGGCTACACCAGAAAACCCTTGGGTGGTTGGTACTTCTACTATAGCACCTTCATCGGACATAGACATTTGTCCATCTTGTGTCAGCAAGTTCATGGCTAAGGCGAATGGAAAAAAGGGTGCAACAATCGATAAGGATGATGAGGTTATGTCCGATAAGTGGAAGCGGACCGTTCCCAAGAAATTTGAATCCCCCTTCGCACTTGACAAGCCCGGCAGGCGTACCAGCCGTGGTCAGAGAGCCTCTGGTACTAGTACTGCTACTAGAGGTATCGTAACTAACATTCTTAATTTTTTTATTTACTACCAATGCATATGATCACCATTGTTGACGTTCATATGCTTTCATGCAGCTCTATTTTCGAACAATAATGTGCCGGAGGTTGTGGCAGATGAGTTGACGCCGGAAATAATTGATGCTGCTGTTTCATTTGTCGAGTTAGCTGCTAGCACTGAGAAGAACAAGAACAAAAAAATTTACTACAGTGAAGGCCGTGGCATAACTCTGACTTCCGAAAGGATTCTACCGGTACTAGAGCATAGATGGCTGTCGGACGATGTAAGTACTACTTGCATGTCCTATTTTTAAAATGCTCAAAAATCTATGTCTCAACTCTCAACATGTAACGCGCTGATATTCTATGCAGGTTATTGATGCTTATATGGGACATTTGGAGCTGCGTGTTGGTCATGATCGTTACCTCTGTCCAGCGTGGAGGTCCAAATTCCTTGTAGATCGTGCTATCACAAATGACGATCCATTGCCATCGAGCTGCTACATGGATAGTGCTCTGACCAAAGCTGGGGCAGTTAATAGATCCACGAAAGAGTATACTGTGCGTGATAAGGTACGTAATGTTTGTTATTCATCACTACAAGATAGTTCATCAAGTATTTCTTTTGCTACGTAATGGTTTTTTGCACTGTAGACGTATATCGCGTTGAATATCGACAATAGCCACTGGATGACCGTGGTCATGCACATGATCAAGAAAGAATTCCAAGCTCTCGATTCGCTCTATCCTCTAGACCTGACTGAGAGGACTGTTAAACATTGGTAATGTAACCAACATTTGTACCATTGCTCTTACATATTGTTTATGATTGTTCTTTAACACTATCCTCTTTATAGCGAATGGCTATAGCACACGATATGCGTTAGGCAAATCTTATTACACCAGGGAAATATCCGGACGTAAGTAAGTGGCCTATCAAGGAGTATGACATACCCCAGCAAGAGGATGGGTGAGTTAATAGGACATCATGCACAATCAAAAAACAACACACATGTTTGTATTGCCCACCGCTAATGTTTGCATATGTACCAGGAACTCTTGTGGCCTTTTTGTCACAGAATGTCTAGAACATTGGGACAGGGACAAAATCACCCGCAAATTTACACAGGTATGCTGTTATTTTCGTTTGTAGACTAGCTACTATGGTGGTGTAGCAACTTCGGTTCATGTAACCTTTATGTCATTTTTTGCAGGCCACCGTTGACGCAAGGAGAAGACGTTTCGTCGCAGAGTTGATTATGTCACCTTCAAACTCGATGGAGTGTGTGAAGAACAAAATTCGCAAAATCGTAAGCAAAAGGCGCGCCTGAAGAATCCATGCGGCATGCAAGATTGAAGTTTTAGTGGTTTGGATTTAGTCCGGTCGAAGGTTTTGACGCCATGATTATCTTAGGGGTTCTATCATTTTATGTAATAAACAGGGCACATGCATGTGTATGTGTCTGTCAGACAATTCGCTCGTACAACACAATTCGGTCATAAAATTCGCTCGGAGAAGACAATTTGGTCGTACCAATAAAGTTTTGGCTTCACTTATCAATTGTTCTTGCTTAATATTTTTCTCCTTCTCCAATTTTTTATAATTGTATTTTTCACGGCTTCACTTATCAACTGTTCTTGCTTAATATTTTTCTCCTTCTCCAATTTTTTTATAATAGTCTATTTTTCTCTTCAACTGCTCTCGTAAGTTTCATATTAAAAATTTCACAATCTTAACTTTTTTTAAAACTCTACCAAGCTTAGCATTCTGCCTTAGCTATCTGCATGTCATCATCTTGCATAATCTTCTAGTAATTCCCCCTCATCACATTATTATGAAAAGTAGTCATTGTAGATAAGTAAATATATCAAGCCAAAATGTAATATTACACTTATCAAAATTAGTCATGTCAGCTCGTTGGTTCTATCGCGTGTTATCAGGCATCATGTTTTTCTAGTTTGTTTTACAAACCCATCGTTTTTTTATTATATGTATAATTAACTTTTTTTGTACTCACCATAATGCCAGGCACGGCCCATCTAACCACGTGAGGGGCCCCACAGGCGGGCTATCTTCCCGGCAGCGCTACACCAGCCCATTTTGCCAGGTTCACATCGATCTTCCCCTTTTCTCATTTCCCTTTCCAAATCCCTAGCCCTCCCTCTCTATTTGCGCCTCCAAATCTCGACGGCGAAAGCATGACAGCGAGCTCGGCGTCAGGCGGCGGCGGCTGCGGCGAGAAGAGCGGTGGCGACCGCAAGTTAGGTCGAACCCTGGGTCCTGCAAGCAGGTGGGCCGGATTCAGTGGCACAGGAGGCAGCGGTGGCGGATCTAGTGGAACAGGGGACGGGGGTTTCGTGGGCGGCGGCGGGCCGGGAGAACCCACAGATAGGGTTTCTTCAGTGCTACACTTTGGTGGCAAAAAGGTAAGTTCTTTACCGTTGTTCTTTACATCCCAGCATTATCGCCCATAATTCATCACCTGTGGCCATGACAAGCTCCATCTATGTGGTCATCAGGAAACTCCTAGTGCCCGTGTCTGCATAGATGCAGACAATTTTGGCAGCGCACTCGGGGGTTGTGTGTTTGAGGTTAGTGTACTGAGCATGATATTCAAACTAGTACTGCTATTGCGGTCAAGCTGCAAAAAAGTTCAGTGTTTAACGCTTGCAGCGACAAGTTCAGTTATAAAATGACTTGAATTGCTCATGATTTATTTAGGATGATATCACTTCTGAGTATGTTGAATGGGTTGATGGGGAGTGGGATAGCAAAGCAAAGTCAGTCATTAAGTATCTTGCCATGAAGAACAAGAAACTGGAGACTAAGATTACAGAATATGAAGCTGAAATTAAAAGGAATGAGAAATAAAAGAGGGCAATGGTTAAGATGCACAAGGAGATATTGTTCTATAGGGATAGGATTTTAGGATTTGGAGGTCTTCTGTATCTTGGCCTGCTTGCCATTATGATTGCGGTCATAGTTAGCAAGTAGATTGTTCATAAAGCAGACTAAGGCATAGCCTAGTGGTGGGAAGGGGCTGATGCCTTCCCACCCACCCAGGTTCAAGGCATGGTACTTGCAATTTGGGTTTGTTGCACCAATTATACTGTAAGGGGTTCCCTTACAGTCTTTCTGTCAAAAAAAAGATTGTTCATAAAGTTATTGACATCATTGTAATTGACATGATGAAATGATGCTGAATTATTTGCTATTCAGTTTATGGGCAAAGTGAAACAGAGATTGCAGCATAAATAACATGGGGCCATAATGATTGGTAGACAGTGCACTTTTGGCATGTTCTATATTTGGCAGACAATGCACTTTTGGCATGTCCTGTATTTGACAGACAATGCACTTTTGGCATGTTCTATATTTGGTATGTGATGCACATGGGCACATCACCTAGCAACAGTACTGATTTATGTAGTAGACTAGTACATTGTCTTGTTGCAACATAGGAGCAACATGTAGCAGCTTCCATGCAACACTAAAGCAAAGCGACAATCCATATTCAATAATCAGAAATTTAACTCAACTTGGCACTTAGGGTGAGCAGTAGATATTCAGTTCTTCAGCCACAAAGAACCCGATCAAACCGCACCGATTGCATTACTTATATGCTTACATATAAAAGCATACCTAACCAACATCAAACCCAAAATAATGTTAACTTATATGCTGAAACATATAACAGCATACCTAACTTAAGATAACCAGCAGCTTCCTCCTCCTTCAGCAACTGTGCCCATCTTCACTTCTTTAGAAATTTGAGGCGGCGTGAGCGGCGCACCACACACGGAGAAGCCTTCTTCTTGACCACCGTTGTGTTGGACAGCTGCGCCACCTGATCCTGAGCCACCTCCTCTTCTTCCACCTTCACTACGTCAGGGAGGAGGGGAAGGAGCTCGACGTCGATGGGCATTGTCTTGCCACCCTCGACGGCGACCGGCGCTACCATCTGCATAGCGTCCTCCTCGCCCTCCTCATGGTCATCAGGGATGACCAGTACCTCCTCCACGACGTCAGAGCCCAACGGCAGCACTGGCTTCGACACATGGCGGACCTGGTAGTCCGGGCTGACGGGCGCAGGGACAGCGAGCTCGACGTCGACGCGGTCCGCCCTCGACGCGACGCGTGCTGAATCTGGCTGCAGCGTCATGGTGGTGGAGCGGTACATCCACCACCTTGCACGCTGAACAGGGGAGTCGCTCAGCATGGCTTCTCGCATTGCCCACACGAGTAGGACAGCCGGCGGGACGCCGCGGTCATAGGGGAAGGCGCGCTTCCTCTCGGCGTCGGTGAGGACTTTGACGAGGCCACGCGCGTGGTTGACCAACATATCCGTGCTGGGGAACCAGCCGCACACCTCAGTCAACTGCGCGCGCCACCCCTCGTCATAGCTGGCGAGGTCCATCATCGCCCTCTGCCAGCCGAGGCTTCTCTCCATGGAGGCGGCTGCAGCGGTCGCCGACGAGGGTATTCTCGATCTACTGTAGGTGGGGATAAGAGGGGAGTTCGAACCGGCGCCCGTGGGAGGTGAGTGAGTGTGTGGTGGGGAGGACAGTGGTACAGTTACTTATTTAATGGCATTTAGGACGTGGGTAGGGGAAATGTACAATAATATTCTTTCTACCTCCCGCCCCGGTCATTAGACAGTAAAGAATTTTTTTGATTTTTTTTACAGGGAAACATCTTACTTTATTTAAACAAAGACTGGGATCTCGTCTGCTAATACACTAAGGATACAATCAGGGGGCCAAAGCCTCCAAACCAAAGAAACACAAGCGCCTACAGCTACCTTAGCCAAAGTATGAGCCGGCCGATTAACACAGTAAATAATTGAAGCAAGTGTTCTGCTCTTGTTCCTTCTCCACTTTTCTGCACCTGATAGAAGACAAGTTAAGTTAATGAATGATACAAACTTTAATACTCCACAATGCATACAAACACTTACTTCTGATTTAGTTTGCATTTCTTGCTACGTTTAGTGTGTCCTACCAATTTGCAAGCACCGCACCGGGTTTTCAACTCATCAAAAGAGAGTGGTCTACCATTTTTCGAGACAGGGCGGCTCTCATCTGCCTTTGTTGCACCTTTGCTTGACACTTTCATAGGATCTTTAACCTCAATCATGTTGCCTACACCATCGTCCACATATTCAACTGCACACTTACTGATGTCATTTATTTGCTTCAACAAATTTTCCTGTAGCAGATCATACTCATGACTCTTAGCTATCACAACCTTCAAACTCTCCTGTAACTGATCCCACAAAGCAGGGTGTTTGCATGCCGCATGCATAGCTTCAGACGCTAACACACTGACCTGGCTATATTTCATTCTTTCCCCGGCCCCAGTCCAACCAAATCCCAACAGATCGCTTGTGCGCCTCGCGGGCAGTCCCAACCTTGCTTCTTTCATTAACCGAATAAGAACTAAACACTTTGGTATTTCAGATATGTTCAAGTGCTTCAGTACATGGAATATGTGCTTGCAAGGTAGAACCTTTCGAATCATTCTTCTGCAGCTGCACCTTATAGTTTCTGCAGAATTTACTGGTGTATACTCCACCCAAAAATGGCGCATCCGGTTATTCTTCTAGGCCATGATGTACTGCTATGATCCGTCTCCCAGCTTAATTTCTACAATCTCCATGCCGTCAATTTTCTAAGATCATCCTACAACATATAGAAGTTTGCTGGAGTGAAGACGTGAGAAGCAGCTATCTCAAGTTCCCTCGAGCTAGTAACTGGCACCGGTAAACTCTGTGAGGCCGTGCAGTCATCTCGTGCCTCGTTTTCACGGATACGCACAACGGCGTTCTCATAGTGCAAAATCATATCCACCAGGGTCATTTCTCCGTCTAGGTGGAGGTGAAGGCATGAGTTCAGGCTTTCACTCCGCTGGTTGCTTTTCATGCCAAGCCAAAACCCCTCTGTTAGATATGCCGCGGCCCACAGTCTCCTCTTCTTATACATCCGCCTCAACCATGTTACAGTTTTTTCTGACTGCCATTTTTTGGAAAATGCGTGCCATCTCTCCTCAAACATTGCCGTGGACGTGCTGTAGTACAGAACAGTTCAGAACTCCTTCAAGGACTTGTGACGGAGGTGAATCTTCATATTTTTCTCTATGTGCCACGTACATATACGGTGCCACACGTCTGGCAAGACTTCGCGAATTGTCTTGATCATCGTAGCGTCGGCGTCTGTGATAACACTCTTAGGCATCTTTTGACACATGGACCTCAAAAAAGTCTGCAGAAGCCACACGTATGTCTCCTCGGTCTCGTCCGAAACTATGGCACAACCAAAAACAGTGGTCTTCCGGTGATTGTTAAGACCAACAAAAGGAATGAATGGCATACCATAGCGGTTCATCTTGTACGTGCTGTCAAATACAAGCACGTTGCCGAAGTCCTCATAGTCATGATGAGACTGGGAGTATCACATCCTATTCAAATGTCCTTCCTTATCTAGCCTGTACTCGAAAAAGAAGCTAGGATCCCTATGTTTCCTACTGTCCATGATGCCTATGGCTGTGGCAGCATCACCTTTTGAAAGCAGCTTCCTCTTCTCCTTGGCGCAAAGGTTGTATATTTCACGCCTGGTAAAACCAACACCGCCGTACCATATATGCTTGTTGATGAAGCAATTCATCATGTCGTGAATTCTAATCCCTGCAGCTCCCATGGACATTATCTCATGCTTTTTGTACTCTTTGATTTTTCTGTGGGACCAAAGAAAAGGTACCTCGTCCGGTCCTGCCAACATATGGCTATGCTTGTCCTCAAAACTTTCAACATACCAAACCCCACGCTTTTGGTCAAGCTTGACAGTCAGGTGCGCTTCGCAAAAGCAGCGTGTCTCGGCTCTGAGCCTACGGCTGTGTCCTTCCTCGGTTAGCAACTTGCTGTCACGTTTCCCTTGTCTTGAACAAACAAACCACCTATAACGCATATGACGTGAATCTGTTTTGCTATACCTGACCTTATTCTTTCTAATGTTGAAACCATTATCTCTAGCATAGCTGTTGTAGAAATCATACGCAGCATCGTGAGACGTAAAGGTCATTTCCATTATCTGCATGAACATATCCTTCTTATCATCTGCAATGGCAGTATCTTGGACATTCTTTGCCCCATCATCTTGTGTCACCTACACAATCAAACCACAGCCATGAAAACAGTTTTCTATGGTTTAACATTACTTACATCCATAGAACATTGATTACACACATACCTCACTCATGATGACCGACGACTCGGACTCCCCAAAACCAGGTGCATCTAATGATTCGTCGTTAAGGCCTGTCTCCATGTCGGATTCACCGTAATAGTCGTACGCATTATGACATTCGGAAATGAACTGAAAAATACAACACAAGTACATAATCACTTATCATATAATGTTCCAGAAGAAATTCAATTTGCATGCCAACAAAACATTTCACTTACGTACCTGACTAATGTAATCTTCATTCAAGAGCTCCGAGTTGTTTTCCTGATCATCATCAAGCTCATCCATCTATAAATTTTCAACACAAAGATTTAATGTTGTCGGATGCCACCAAAAAATTACAACATGACAATGCCACGCACATTAAGATAGTCCCATTCGTTCCCATTCTCTGACCGATCTTCACGATCTGAATTTTCATCATCTGACCAATCTTCTATCCAGTCTTTCATCAGTTCTCCAAACTCTATGTCTACCATGATATCAGTTAACTCCTCGTCTGCCATTTCCTACGACCAATAATATGTATCGTCACATGTGAAAACATTATCAATGATGAAATATAAAACACATAGCACATGATCACGGATGTTATGTAAACAACCACAACCGAGGCCGTTAATATCTGCCAAACTTAGTAAGGAAGATGGCCACGGCACCCGTCGAGATCACTTTCAATCACGAGGAACTGCACGATCTCAAAACCTAGCTAGATCTGTGATTAGCTCTGCCGCCGGATACCTAGGTTAGCCGCCACATCAACTAACGATCCACATGGTGCGCACAGCCGACGGCAACCCACGCTACGTGAACCCAGATCACGAGGAGCAGCACTACCGAAACAAGATCCACGATCGCATGCGCCGCCGGGTAGCTAGGTTACCCGCTCCGCTAGGTTAACCACTGCCACTGGCGCGGCGGCAGTTCGTTCGATGTTGCCGCGAGCGAGACTAGAGGGGGGACGCGGGATGCGGTACCTGTGCGCGATCGTTGGAGATTCACGACGTTGTCGCACCCGCTGTCCGATGAGATCGCCGGCGATGAGATAGCCGCCGGCCGGTGGAGATCTACTACGTGACTTATGGGGCTGCGTCAATGCTCGCGAGATTGATGGAGCTGCTCACGTGAATGATTGGATTCGGCAGGTCTTACGTGGACGTGGGGTCGTGTGATGTTTTTTTTCGGACCAGTGGTACCGTCGATACGGTCTGGGTTATACAGGGCTAGACAGGGCTTGGATCTGGGCTGCGGCGGGCCAGGAAAAAAACAAATTCGCGGGGACAAAAATACCCCTGCGAAATTAGGTTCGGGGGGAGCACCGGAGCAGGGCTCATGTATGCTATCATCAGCCTAGTTCCAAAAGGGCGAGAGGTCTAACAAATATCGCATGAAATTTGATGGAATCAAACAAAATTTGAGCGGTACCAACATGGGGTTTGAACTTTGAAGACGGCAGCAGTAGTCAAAGAAGGCGAAGGAGAAGCAACCTGCAAGGAAACAGAGGGTCGTATCAGCAGCAGCAGCAACGCCTTCTACACCGAGTACGATGGTGACGAAACCGCAGACTGAGCTATGTGCACTCATCCTAAGCCATGAAAATAAAATAGTCCCAACCGCTCAAGTTAGCAATGAATTTCGACCTAATCATCCTACTTAATCCGGTGACATGCCTGGAATGCCAAGATCATGCCCATAACTTGCTCCTCTTTCTGGTTATCATCTATCCCTTCTCGAAATCATTTCTTCCGTTTCGGTGGAACCGTAACTCCGTTCATGATGTTCTTTATATGCATTTGTGGTAGAATTGGATTTAGAATATGAATATTACCATGCCATGCATCATACTTATCACTATTTTAATGTTCTATTAAGATTGTATAAATCACCTAAATGCGCATGAAGTACATTACTACAGTGGAGTACATTATTCATCATCCATCATCAACCAATCCAGTGGAGTATATTAATACACTTGAGTGTTTAAACCGAAACACTAGCTCATTTGAAATCAAATTCAAAATGCATTCAGAGCAGACAGCGGACGTAGTGCAAGAGGAACGAGGGAGCAGGGATGAAGGAGTGGTGGCGACCTCCTGCTTGTGGCATTGCTGGGCAGAGCGGCTTATCCACAGAGGCACCGGCGGCGGTCCGAGCGCCGTCGAGGCCGGAGCACTTCATGCGGGGGTGGGTCGACGCACGTGGGGGACGACCGACGGCGGGGGAAAGGGCTGACGCGCGTGGGGGAGCGCCGGCGATGAGAGAGAGTGGAGAGGGAGAGTGAGGGCCGACGCGCACGGCAGAGGATGAGGGTTGTTTAGTAGTAGCGTGAGGGGAAACACTACTAGGGAAAGCCTTATACACATCAACTTAGGAGTAGCACTAGACAAAATCATGCGCTACTGCTACTTAGTAGTAGCGCGTGTAAATAAACCGCGCTACTGCTATCATTTTAACAGTAGCGCGTATTAGCAAAATGTGCTGCTGCTAAGTTTGAACTGGGCGGACATGGCTAGCCCCACTTAGCAGCAGCGCGTATCCGTACCCAGCGCTACTGCTATGCTTCGTAGCAGTAGCGCTTTTCTCGAACCCGCTCTACTACTAACCCTACCTTATCCTCCCCACGCAGCCGACCCTCTCACTCTCCCTCTCAGTCAGTCTCCCCCGCATGCCCCGTCGTCCACCACCGCCATCACCCTGCTCCTCCATCGAGGTACTCCCTCCATCCCTCCTCCTTCATCCTCCCTCCTCCCCCCTCCTCCTCCAATCGCGCCCTCCTCCCTCCTCCTTTGGCCGCCCCCTCCTCCACTAGTAGAAAAAGGGGCAAATCTGAGACACATTAGTGCCGGTTTGATTTTGAGCCGGCACTAATGTGTCCATTAGTGCCGGTTCCAACAGCTAGCCGGCCGCTCTCATTAGTACCGGTCCGTGGCGAACCTTTAGCACCGGTTCATGCCATGAACCGGTACTAAAGAGAGTGGTGGCAGGATGTTGTCAGTCTGGGGCCCCTCTAGCACCTTTAGTACCGGTTCGTGGCACGAACCGGTACTAAAGGTCGACGTACATAAACCCTTCATCCACCCGAGCTCGCTCTGTTCTTCCCCTTTCCCCTCACTTCCTCTCTTCTTCCCCTCTCTTCCTCGAGCTCCTCACAAATTTTGCCAAAAATTTGTCAAGATTTGAAGGCCCCCATCCGTTCAAATGATCACAAAGGTTAGCAACTTTGTCCCTTCAACTCTCATTGCTAGATTAGCTCTTGCAATGCTTTGTATAGTGATTAATTTGGGAGGAATTATATGTGCTAGTATTTGATTTATATGCAATTTGAGGTCAAAAATAACACTTAGTTTGCATATGTAGGTGTGGTTTACTTAGTGCCTTCTAAATCTCCGTCGTAACCACCGTCGATCGCCGCACACCATCCTGTCCGCCAAAGACCACCTTGTGGTGAGGCCCTTGTTCATGAATGTTTTACATTACCAAATTGATGTTTGTGTGATTTGGATATATAGTTACTCGTATAATTATCTTACCCGTACGTTGTTTGTTATACATAGTGCCATGGTTTTGATATCCGTCCCCGTCGGCCCTCGTCCTTGTTATGATGTGGTATATTCTCTTTTAAAACTAGTTGTTGCATTTCGTGTTTATGACAAATTATGCCCATCAAGTTGACATAGATATTTTTATCTAGGAGGTATGTGAACCGGAAATTCCAACCGACCCTATTGTCGAGAGGTTAAATTTAGTTGAAAGAGAAAATGAGTATTTGAAAGAAAAATTTAAAAGAATTGAGGGGGAGAAGATGGAATTGGAGTTGCATGTTGCCGATGTCGTCGATGATTACAAGATCAAGATTGAGAAAATGAGGTTGATGATTAGAAAGATTAGAAAATATGCCATTGATAGTGTGGCTTGGTATAATTATGTTGTTGGATCAATTGTTACCTTAGTTGCGATCTTGATCGCATTTGTTGTTGCATTTAAATTCTTTAGCTAGAGAGTTATTTGTATGTTGCATTTAATTAAGTGTTGTATATGAACTTTATGTATGAACTTGTATTAATTTGGTCTATTCGGTGTTGTGTAATGAAGATGAGCCGACAATGGATGTATGATGACCGATGCTCTCCCGAGTTCACTAATGGCGTGCATACTTTTCTGCTTCCCGCTGAGGCAAACAAGTATGCGGATGGTTTTATGCCTTGTCCATGTGCTGGCTGTAAGAATGGTCACAATTACTCTACGTCAAGAACCACTACAAGAAATATGTCAACTAGTGACCTTCTGCCAGTGACCCTTGAAGAATTGGTCATAGATGTATGACCATTTCAGACCAATTGGTCAAAAGTTGTTCGGGGGGCTCCAAACTCTAAACCATTGCGACCATTTTGGTCCGAAAGGTCGTAATTTCCTTACATGAAATGGTCACAAAGCAAACAGGGCTGTTCCGCTGCCTTATTTCTAGTTGTTAACGACCAATATAGATGGTCATAGCCTTGTAGATTATGGTGGGTTGTGATGACTAGGCGCCATCTCATCAGTTTTGCCTATGTGTCATGTCCATGTGTCAATTTTTGCCCTAGGTTGTGAAGCAACCTATATTTCTGTTATTCCAAAAATTCCCAAAAAATTCGCATAAATTGTTTGGATCATATCTTCATCAAATATGTCAAAAACCTTCCTTGCCTAGTTCAAAAATAACTCAACAATATTCATTTTCCTATTCTGTTCAGAGCAGCACTTTGTGAAGGAAGTGTTATTTATATATTCTTGATTTCCCTAAAAATTTGTGAAGACATTCTTCTTAGTATATGATCATCCTCAGCCAAAACTCACGCCCATTGGCCATGTGCATCAAACACTTGGCTGCTAATTCATGTTGGAGCATAGTTCGGTCTCCTCATGAGAATCTTATGTTATAATTTTCTTCCTAGCACCTACCTGGGGAGTTCCCAACCCACTAGACATGCCTAGGCCTCCCAAAACACAGGGCAACGCCACGGTCACGCGGAGACCACGCGGCGGCATGCGAGCGTATGCGCTCTAGAGTTGGGGCCCTCGGCCACCGTCCAAACCTCCATGTCTCGCCATCAAACCATGTATTTCTGATTAATTAGATATTTATTTACCTAGAAATGATTTTTGGAAAAAATAAACAGCAAACTATGAGGCACCTGCATTTCAAATTTGACCCGCTTCCAGCTGAATCGACGAGAATTTGTCTTTTTCACCAGAGGTGGATCAAAACTTTTGACACCCAACCATTTTGTCAATTGTGCATTATATATGGTCTAGTATTTTATAAAATTGATTAGGTCCAATTTTGCAACAAATATATGGTAGGTCCTTCACAAAAAAACTCATTTTGGGCACTCGAAAAAATGGAAAATGAATTTTTCTTCCAAAGAAAATGAAAAGTTCCTTAGTAAACATTGTTTGTCATTCCAAGATGCACCCTTGTGCATGATATGAGGTCATTTGAACAAACTTTGCCATGAATGTGGCCATAAGATTGATCATTTGGCTTGAAAGCCATGAATCTTCACACATGGTAGCTCATTTCTAAGAACACTTTTTAAAAATAATTACCGTATTACAAGTTTATTATTTTTCCTGGAAACTTGGTCAGATATAATGACACAATGCGAAGGTTTTTCCAATTTTTTGATTTTTTAGAATTTTCTTATGCCAGTTTCAAAATGCGGTCAAAACGGCGGGCTTGACCGTTCCTAGCTAGTGGTTGAATCTTGGAAAACTTTTGGTGTTTATATGATAAAATATATACTTATTTACCTATAAATTATTTTTGCAAAAAATAAATAGCAAACTATGAGGCAGCTGCAGTTCAAATTTGACCCGTTTCCACCTGAATCGACGGGAAATTGTCTTTTTCACCAGAGGTGGATCAAAACTTTTTACACCCAACCATTTTGTCAATTGTGCATAAACATGGCCTAGTATTTTATAAAATTGATTTTGTCCATTTTTGCAACAAATATTTGGTAGTTCCTTCACAAAAAAACCTCCTTTTGGGCACTCAGAAAATGGAAAATGAATTTTCCGTGCAAAGAAAATGAAAACTTCCTTAGGCAACATTGTTTAGAATTCCAAGATGCACCCTTTTGCACAATATGAGATCATTTGAACAAACTATGCCATGAATGTGGCCATAAGATTGATCATTTGGCTTGAAAGCCATGAATCTTCACGCATGATAGCCCATTTCTGAGAACACTTTTTTAAAAGAATTACCGTATTACAACTTTATTATTTTTCCTGGAAACTTGGTCACATATAATGACACAATGCGAAGGTTTTCCAATTTTTTGATTTTTTTGAATTTTTTATCCCTGTTTCAAAATGCGGTCAAAATGGCGGGCTTGACCGTTCCTAGCTAGTGGTTGAATCTTGGAATTTTTTTGGTGTTTCTCTGATTAAATAGATACTTATGTACCTAGAAATGATTTTTGGAAAAAATAAAGAGCAAACTACGAGGTAGCTACAGTTCAAATTTGACCCGCTTCCAACTGAATCGGTGGAAATTTGTCTTTTTCACGAGAGGTGGATCAAAACTTTTTTCACCCAACCATTTGGTCTATTGTGCATTAAATATGGCCTAGTATTTTATAAAAATGATTTGGTCCAATTTTGCAACAATTATTTGGTAGGTCCTTCACAAAAAAACCTCATTTGGGGCACTCGAAAAACGGAAAATGATTTTTTGTGCAAAGAATATAAAAAAATTCCCTTTGTCGATACTATTTACTATTGCAAGATGTAAACTTTTGCAGAGTATAAATAACTCATTTTGAACAAATATAAAGAATATAAAGAATATCATTTGAACAAATATTTGGTAGGTCTTTTACAAAAAAGAACTCATTTTGAGCACTAAAAAATGGAAAATGATTTTTTCATGACCTATTTAAAAGGTCATAAAGTCTTCAAATTGTTTGTTGCGTTCTGATTGGTCTATAGGCATATCACGCGGATCATGCATCAGACACCGCCGGATGCTCCGAGATCCAACGGCGGACCTCATCCCCTCACCCTCTCACCCACGTAGCCCTCTCGCCCCCCTCACCCACGCAGCCCCCACTCCCCACCATTCCAACCCTAGCCCCCACGCCCCCACTCTCCCGCACCCGCACCTGCTCGCCAAACCCTAGCTGCCGCCGCCGCGCCCGCACCATAGTCGTCGATGGCAAGGAGCCCGAATCCCCATGCCTCCCAAGCGCCTGAAACCCTAGCCCGCGGCGCAGCCATGGCTACCGAGCTCTGGATCCGGTCCACGGCGCCGCCATCATGCAGCAGCACCACCAGCTGGACCAGTGGCTCTCCGGCGACGTGGGCGGGGTGCACACATCCTCCAGCGCCATCCGCGACTGTCTCCCATCGCTAGGCCCAAACCCGAACCCAAACCAGCCGCCTCTCTCCCGGCTCCCTCCCCCAGCACAAACCAGCCCCCGCCCCCGCTGGTGACCTTGCCGCCGTGCTCCGCCCTCCACCCTCCGCCACCCTCTTCCCCTCCCCTGCCTCGTCCCCTCGCTTTCTCGCCCGGATGGAGCAGCAGGTGAGGCGGCGGCCAGATCCGCCGCGGTGGTTCCGGATCAGCCCCGCGTCAGGCGATGGAGGCGCTCGAGGGCGGTGCGTCTCCCCAGCCGCTCGCGCGCCAGGAGAGGAGGCGGTGGCGGGCACGGCTTCCTTTTTGTGTCGACGATGCGGCCATTCGGTGGTTTGACGCCGCTCTTCCGCGTGAGGACAGAGCATGCCGCGGCTCCTCTGCGCCGACCATGGGGATGAAGCCATTGAAGGAAATATACCCTAGAGGCAATAATAAAGTTATTATTTATTTCCTTATATCATGATAAATGTTTATTATTCATGCTAGAATTGTATTAACCGGAAACATAATACATGTGTGAATACATAGACAAACATAGTGTCACTAGTATGCCTCTACTTGACTAGCTCGTTTATCAAAGATGGTTATGTTTCCTAGCCATGGACAAAAGAGTTGTCATTTGATTAACGGAATCACATCATTAGGAGAATGATGTGATTGACATGACCCATTCCGTTATCCTAGTACTTGATCGTTTAGTATGTTGCTATTGCTTTCTTCATGACTTATACATGTTCCTGTAACTATGAGATTATGCAACTCCCGTTTACCGGAGGAACACTTTGGGTGCTACCAAATGTCACAACGTAACTGGTTGATTATAAAGGAGTACTGCAGGTGTCTCCAAAGGTACATGTTGGGTTGGCGTATTTCGAGATTAGGTTTTGTCACTCCGATTGTCGGAGAGGTATCTCTGGGCCCTCTCGGTAATGCACATCACTATAAGCCTTGCAAGCAATGTAGCTAATGAGTTAGTTGCGGGATGATGTATTACGTAACGAGTAAAGAGACTTGCCGGTAACGAGATTGAACTAGGTATTGGATACCGACGATCGAATCTCGGGCAAGTAACATACCGATGACAAAGGGAACAACGTATGTTGTTATGCGGTTTGACCGATAAAGATCTTCGTAGAATATGTAGGAACCAATATGGTCATCTAGGTTCCGCTATTGGTTATTGACCAAGAATAGTTCTAGGTCATGTCTACATAGTTCTCGAACCC
The DNA here is from genome assembly GCA_021437245.1 of Aegilops speltoides. Classification (NCBI taxonomy): domain Eukaryota; kingdom Viridiplantae; phylum Streptophyta; class Magnoliopsida; order Poales; family Poaceae; genus Aegilops; species Aegilops speltoides. The sequence goes on along the minus strand of CM038147.1, from coordinate 16,523,926 downwards.
GTAGGGTCCGCACGCTTAAGGTTTCGATGACAGTTATATTATGAGTTTATGAGTTTTGATGTACCGAAGGAGTTCGGAGTCCCGGATGAGATCGGGGACATGATGAGGAGTCTCGAAATGGTCAAGACATAAAGATCGATATATTGGACGACTATATTCAGAGTTCGGAAAGGTTCCGAGTGATTCGGGTATTTTTCGGAGTACCGGAGAGTTACAGGAATTCGCCGGGGAGTATATGGGCCTTATTGGGCCATACGGGAATAGAGGAGAGAGGCTGAGGGGAAGGAGGTGCGCAGCCCCCTTCTAGTCCGAATTGGACAAGGGGTGCAGCCCGCTTTTCCTTCCTCCTCTCCCCCTCTTTTCCCCTTCTCCTACTCCAACAAGGAAGGAGGGAGTCCTACTCCCGGTGGGAGTAGGACTCCCCTTGGCGCGCCCCTCCTAGGCCGGCCGCCCCCTCCCCCCTTGCTCCTTTATATACGGGGGCAGGGGGGCACCTCTAGGCACAACAACACAAGTTGATCTACAGATCGTTCCTTAGCCGTGTGCGGTGCCCCCCTCCACCATATTCCACCTCGGTCATATCGTCGCGGAGTTTAGGCGAAGCCCTGCGCCGGTAGAACATCATCATCGTCACCACGCCGTCGTGCTGACGGAACTCTCCCTCGACACTCGGCTGGATCGGAGTTCAAGGGACGTCATCGAGCTGAACGTGTGCTAAAACTCGGAGGTGCCGTAGTTTCGGTGCTTGATCGATCGGGCCGTGAAGACGTACGACTACATCAACCGCGTTGTTCTAACGCTTCCGCTTTTGGTCTACGAGGGTACGTGGACACACTCTCCCCTCTCGTTGCTATGTCATCACCATGATCTTGCGTGTACGTAGGAAATTTTTTAAATTACTACGTTACCCAACAGTGGCATCCGAGCCTAGGTTTTATGCGTTGATGTTATATGCACGAGTAGAACACAAGTGAGTTGTGGGCGATACAAGTCATACTGCTTACCAGCATGTCATACTTTGGTTCGGCGGTATTGTGAGATGAAGCGGCCCGGACCGACATTACGCGTACGCTTACGCGAGACTGGTTTCACCGTTACGAGCACTCATGCTTAAAGGTGGCTGGCGGGTGTCTGTCTTTCTCACTTTAGCTGAATCGAGTGTGGCTATGCCCGATCCTTGCAAAGGTTAAAACAACACCAACTTGACAAACTATCGTTGTGGTTTTTGATGCGTAGGTAAGAACGGTTCTTGCTAAGCCCGTAGCAGCCACGTAAAATTTTCAACAACAAATTAGAGGACGTCTAACTTGTTTTTGCAGGGCATGTTGTGATGTGATATGGTCAAGACGTGATGCTATATTTTATTGTATGAGATGATCATGTTTTGTAACTGAAGTTATCGGCAATGGCGCAGAGCCATATGGTTGTCGCTTTATTGTATGAAATGCAAGCGCTACTGTAATTGCTTTACTTTATCACTAAGCGGTAGCGATAGTCGTAGAAGCAATAGATGGCGAACGACAACGATGCTACGATGGAGATCAAGGTGTCGCGCCCGGTGACGATGGTGATCACGACGGTGCTTGGAGATGGAGATCACAAGCACAAGATGATGATGGCCATATCATATCACTTATATTGATTGCATGTGATGTTTATCCTTTATGCATCTTATCTTGCTTTGATTGACGGTAGCATTTTAAGATGATCTCTCACTAAAATTATCAAGAAGTGTTCTCCACAGTATGCACCGTTGCCAAAGTTCGTCGTGCCCGCACACCATGTGATGATCGGGTGTGATAAGCTCTACGTCCATCTACAACGGGTGCAAGACAGTTTTGCACACGCGGAATACTCAGGTTAAACTTGACGAGCCTAGCATATGCAGATATGGCCTCGGAACACGGAGACCGAAAGGTCGAGCGTGAATCATATAGTAGATATGATCAACATAGTGATGTTCACCGTTGAAACTACTCCATCTCACGTGATGATCGGACATGGTGTAGTTGATATGGATCACGTAATCACTTAAGAGGATTAGAGGGATGTCTATCTAAGTGGGAGTTCTTAAGTAATATGATTAATTGAACTTTAATTTGTCATGAACTTAGTCCTGGTAGTATTTTGCAAATTATGTTGTAGATCAATAGCTCGCATTGTTGCTTCCTTATGTTTTTGCTTCCCTATGTTTTTATATATGTTCCTAGAGAAAAATTATGTTGAAAATGTTAGTAGTAATGATGCGGATTGGATCCGTGATCTGAGGTTTATCCTCATTGCTGCACAGAAGAATTATGTCCTTGATGCACCGCTAGGTGACAGACCTATTGCAGGAGCAGATGCAGACGTTATGAACTCTTGGCTAGCTCAATATGATGACTACTTGATAGTTTAGTGCACCATGCTTAACAGCTTAGAATCGGGACTTCAAAGACGTTTTGAACGTCATGGACCATATGAGATGTTCCAGGAGTTGAAGTTAATATTTTAAGAAAATACCCGAGTTGAGAGATATGAAGTCTCCAACAAGTTCTATAGCTAAAAGATGGAGGAGAATCGCTCAACTAGTGAGCATGTGCTCAGATTGTCAGGTACTTCAATCGCTTGAATCAAGTGGGAGTTAATCTTCCGATAAGATAGTGATTGACAGAGTTCTCTAGTCACCATCACCAAGTTAGTAGAACTTTGTGATGAACTATAGTATGCAAGGGATGACGAAAATGATTCCCGATCTCTTCGTGATGTTGAAATCGACGAAGGTAGAAATCAAGAAAGAGCATCAAGTGTTGATGGTTGACAAGATCACTAGTTTCAAGAAAAGGGCAAAGGGAAAGAAAGGGGAACTTCAAGTAGAATGACAAGAAAGTTGTCACTCCCGCGAAGAAGCCCAAAGCTGGACCAAAGCCTGAAACTGAGTGATTATACTGCAAAGGAAATGGTCACTAGAAGCGGAAATGCCTTGAATATTTGGTGGATAAGAAGGATGGCAAAGTGAACAAGAGTATATTTGATATACAGGTTATTATGTGTGCCTTACTAGTGTTTATAGTAGCCCCTGAGTATTTGATACTTGTTCGGTTGCTAAGATTAGTGACTCGAAACAGGAGTTACAAAATAAACAAAGACTAGTTGAAGGGGAAGTGACGATGAGTGTTGGAAGTAGTTCCAAGATTGATATGATCATCATCGCACACTCTCTATACTTTCGGGATTAGTGTTAAACCTAAATAAATATTGTTTGGCGTTTGCGTTGAACATGAATATGATTTGATCATGTTCATTGCGATACGGTTATTCATTTAAAGTCAAAGAATAATTGTTGTTCTGTTTACATGAATAAAACCTTCGATGGTCATACACCCAATGAAAATAGTTTGTTGGATCTCGATCGTAGTGATACACATATTCATAATGTTGAAGCCAAAAGATGCAAAGTTAATAATGATAGTGCAACTTATTTGTGGCACTGCCGTTTTGGTCATATCGGTGTAAAGCGCATGAAGAAACTCCATAAAGATGGATTTTTGGAATCACTTGGTTATGAATCATTTGATGCTTGCGAACCGTGCCTATTGGGCAAGATGACTAAAACTCCGTTCTCGGAACAATGGAACGAGCTACTGACTTATTGGAAATAATACATACCGATGTATGCGATCCAATGAGTGTTGATGCTCGTGGCAAGTATCGTTATTTTCTGACCTTCACAGATGATTTCAGCAGATATGGGTATATCTACTTGATGAAACATAAGTCTGAAATAGTTGAAAGGTTCAAAGAATTTCAGAGTGAAGTGGAAAAATCATCGTAACAAGAAAATAAAGTTTCTGCGATCTGATCGTGGAGACGAATATTTGAGTTACGAGTTTGGTCTTCAATTAAAACAATGTGGAATAGTTTCACAGCTCACGCCACCTGGAACACCACAACGTTATGGTGTGTCCGAACATCGTAACCGCACTTTATTGGATATGGTGCGATCTATGATGTCTCTTACTGATTTACAATTATTGTTTTGGGGTTATGCATTAGAGACAACTGCATTCACGTTAAAAGGGCACCATCTAAATCCGTTGAGACGACACCGTATGAACTATGGTTTAGCAGTAAACCTAAGATGTCGTTTCTTAAAGTTTGGAGTTGCGATGGTTATATGAAAAAGGTTTTCAACCTGATAAGCTCGAACCCAAATCGAAGAAGTGCGTCTTCATAGAATACCCAAAGGAAACTGTTGGGTACTCCTTCTATCACAGATCCAAAGGCAAAACATTTTTTGCTAAAGTTGGATCCTTTCTAGAGAAGGAGTTTCTCTCGAAAGAAGTGAGTGGGAGGAAAGTAGAACTTGATGAGGTAACTATATCTACTCCCTTGTTGGAAAGAAGTTTATCACAGAAATCAGTTCCCAGTGATTCCTACACCAATTAGTGAGGAAGTTAATGATGATGATCATGAAACTTCAGATCAAGTTACTACCAAACCTCGTAGGTATTCCAGAGTAAGAGCCGCACCAGAGTGGTGCAGTAATCATGTTCTGGAAGTCATGTTACTAGACCATGATGAACCTGCGAACTATGAGGAAGCGATGATGAGCCCAGATTCCACGAAATGGCTTGAGGCCATAAAATCTGAGATATGATCCATATATGAGAACAAAGTATGGACTTTGATTGACTTGCTCGATGATCAGCAAGCCATGTTAAATAAATGGATCTTCAAGAGGTAGACGGACGTTGATAGTAGTGTTACTATCTACAAAGCTCGACTTGTCGCAAAAAGGTTTTCGACAAGTTCAAGGTGTTGATTACAATGAGATTTCTCAACTGTAGCGATGCTTAAGTCTGTCTGAATCATGTTAGCAATTGCCATATTTTATGAAATCTGGCAAATGGATGTCAAAACTGCATTCCTTAATGGTTTTCTTAAAGAAGAGTTGTATATGATGCAACCAGAAAGTTTTGTCAATCCTAAAGATGCTAACAAAATATGCAAGCTCCAGCGATCCATCTATGGACTGGTGCAAGCATCTCAGAGTTGGAATATACGATTTGATAAGTTGATCAAAGCATATAGTTTTATACAGTCTTGCGGTGAAGCCTGTATTTACAATAAAGTGAGTGGGAGCACTACCGCCTTTTTGATAAATATATGTGAGCAACATATTGATTGATCAGAAATGATGTAGAATTTTTCTGGAAAGCATAAAGGAGTATATGAAAGGAGTTCTTTAAAAGAAAGGCCTCGGTAAAGCTACTTACACATTGAGCATCCAGATCTATATAGATAGATCAAGACGCTTGATAAGATTTTTCAATGAGTACATACCTTGATAAATTTTTGAAATAGTTCAAAATAGAACAGTCAAAGAAGGAGTTCTTGCCTGTGATGCAAAGGTGTGAAGTTGAGTAAGACTCAAGACCCGACCATGGCAGAAAATAGAAAGAGAATGAAAAATCATTCCCTATGCCTCGGTCATAGGTTCTATAAAGTATGCTATGCTGTGAACCAGACCTATTGTATACCTTGCTCTGTGTTTGATAAAGGAATACAATTTTGATCTAATAAGTAGATCACTGGACATGGGTCAAGAATATCCTTAGTGAGGACTAAGGAGATGTTTCTCGATTATGGAGGTGATAAAAGAATCCGTCGTAAAAGTTACAACGATGCAAGCTTTTATACCAATCCAGATGACTCTGAGTCTCAATCTGGATACATATTGAAAGTGGGAGCAATTAGCTAGAGTAGCTCCGTGCGGAGCATTGTGGACATAGAATATTTGTGAAATATATATGGCTCTGAATATGACAGACCCGCTGACTAAACTTATCTCACAAGCAAAACATGATCATACCTTAGTACTCTTTGGGTGTTAATCACATAGCGATGTGAACAAACCCTTTGGGTGTTGATCACATGATGATGTGAACTATGGGTATTAATCACATACAGATGTGAATATTGGTGTTAAATCACATGGCGGTGTGAACTAGATTATTGACTCTAGTGCAAGTGGGAGACTGAAGGAAATATGCCCTAGAGGCAATAATAAAGTTATTATTTATTTCCTTATATCATGATAAATGTTTATTATTCATGCTAGAATTGTATTAACCTGAAACATAATACATGTGTGAATACATAGACAAACATAGTGTCACTAGTATGCCTCTACTTGACTACCTCGTTTATCAAAGATGGTTATGTTTCCTAGCCATGGACAAAAGAGTTTTCATTTGATTAACGGGATCACATCATTAGGAGAATGATGTGATTGACATGACCCATTCCGTTAGCCTAGCACTTGATCGTTTAGTATGTTGCTATTGCTTTCTTCATGACTTATACATGTTTACGTAACTATGAGATTATGCAACTCCGTTTACGGAGGAACACTTTGGTGCTACCAAACGTCACAACGTATCGGGTGATTATAAAGGAGTACTACAGGTGTCTCCAAAGGTACATGTTGGGTTGGCGTATTTCGAGATTAGGTTTTGTCACTCCGATTGTCGGAGAGGTATCTCTGGGCCCTCTCGGTAATGCACATCACTATAAGCCTTGCAAGCAATGTAGCTAATGAGTTAGTTGCGGGATGATGTATTACGTAACGAGTAAAGAGACTTGCCGGTAACGAGATTGAACTAGGTATTGGATACCGACGATCGAATCTCGGGCAAGTAACATACCGATGACAAAGGGAATAACGTATGTTGTTATGCGGTTTGACCGATAAAGATCTTCGTAGAATATGTAGGAACCAATATGGGCATCCAGGTTCCGCTATTGGTTATTGACCAAGAATAGTTCTAGTTCATGTCTACATAGTTCTCGAACCCGTAGGGTCCGCACGCTTAAGGTTTCGATGACAGTTATATTATGAGTTTATGAGTTTTGATGTACCGAAGGAGTTCGGAGTCCCGGATGAGATCGGGGACATGACGAGGAGTCTTGAAATGGTCGAGACGTAAAGATCGATATATTGGACGACTATATTCGGAGTTCGGAAAGGTTCCAAGTGATTCGGGTATTTTTCGGAGTACCGGAGAGTTACGGGAATTCGCCGGGGAGTATATGGGCCTTATTGGGCCATACGGGAATAGAGGAGAGAGGCTGAGAGGAAGGAGGTGCGCAGCCCCCTTCTGGTCCGAATTGGACAAGGGGTGCAGCCCCCTTTTCCTTCCTCCTCTCCCCCTCTTTCCCCCTTCTCCTACTCCAACAAGGAAGGAGGGAGTCCTACTCCCGGTGGGAGTAGGACTCCCCTTGGCGCGCCCCTCCTAGGCTGGCCGCCCCCTCCCCCCTTGCTCCTTTATATACGGGGGCAGGGGACACCTCTAGGCACAACAACACAAGTTGATCTACGGATCGTTCCTTAGCCGTGTGTGGTGCCCCCCTCCACCATATTCCACCTCGGTCATATCGTCGCGGAGTTTAGGCGAAGCCCTGCGCCGGTAGAACATCATCATCGTCACCATGCCGTCGTGCTGACGGAACTCTCCCTCGACACTCGGCTGGATCGGAGTTCGAGGGACGTCATCGAGCTGAACGTGTGCTAAAACTCGGAGGTGCCGTAGTTTCGGTGCTTGATCGGTCGGGCCGTGAAGACGTACGACTACATCAACCGCGTTGTTCTAACGCTCCCGCTTTCGGTCTACGAGGGTACGTGGACACAATCTCCCCTCTCGTTGCTATGTCATCACCATGATCTTGCGTGTACGTAGGAAAATTTTGAAATTACTACGTTACCCAACAGTGGCATCCGAGCCTAGGTTTTATGCGTTGATGTTATATGCACGAGTAGAACACAAGTGAGTTGTGGGCGATACAAGTTATACTGCTTACCAGCATGTCATACTTTGGTTCGGCGGTATTGTGAGATGAAGCGGCCCGGACCGACATTACGCGTACGCTTACGCGAGACTGGTTTCACCGTTACGAGCACTCATGCTTAAAGGTGGCTGGCGGGTGTCTGTCTCTCTCACTTTAGCTGAATCGAGTGTGGCTATGCCCGGTCCTTGCGAAGGTTAAAACAACACCGACTTGACAAACTATCGTTGTGGTTTTTGATGCGTAGGTAAGAACCGTTCTTGCTAAGCCCGTAGCAGCCACGTAAAATTTGCAACAACAAAGTAGAGGACGTCTAACTTGTTTTTGCAGGGCATGTTGTGATGTGATATGGTCAAGACGTGATGCTATATTTTATTGTATGAGATGATCATGTTTTGTAACTGAAGTTATCGGCAACTGGCAGGAGCCATATGGTTGTCGCTTTATTGTATGAAATGCAAACGCCCTGTAATTGCTTTACTTTATCACTAAGAGGTAGCGATAGTCGTAGAAGCAATAGATGGCATAACGACAACGATGCTACGATGGAGATCAAGGTGTCGCGCCGGTGACGATGGTGATCACGATGGTGCTTCGGAGATGGAGATCACAAGCACAAGATGATGATGGCCATATCATATCACTTATATTGATTGCATGTGATGTTTATCCTTTATGCATCTTATCTTGCTTTGATTGACGGTAGCATTTTAAGATGATCTCTCACTAAAATTATCAAGAAGTGTTCTCCCTGAGTATGCACCGTTGCCAAAGTTCGTCGTGCCTGCACACCACGTGATGATCGGGTGTGATAAGCTCTCGTCCATCTACAACGGGTGCAAGACAGTTTTGCACACGCGAATACTCAGGTTAAACTTGACGAGCCTAGCATATGCAGATATGGCCTCGAACACGGAGACCGAAGGTCGGCGTGAATCATATAGTAGATATGATCAACATAGTGATGTTCACCGTTGAAACTACTCCATCTCACGTGATGATCGGACATGGTGTAGTTGATATGGATCACGTAATCACTTAAGAGGATTAGAGGGATGTCTATCTAAGTGGGAGTTCTTAAGTAATATGATTAATTGAACTTTAATTTGTCATGAACTTAGTCCTGGTAGTATTTTGCAAATTATGTTGTAGATCAATAGCTCGCATTGTTGCTTCCTTATGTTTTTGCTTCCCTATGTTTTTATATATGTTCCTAGAGAAAAATTATGTTGAAAATGTTAGTAGCAATGATGCGGATTGGATCCGTGATCTGAGGTTTATCCTCATTGCTGCACAGAAGAATTATGTCCTTGATGCACCGCTAGGTGACAGACCTATTGCAGGAGCAGATGCAGACGTTATGAACGTTTGGCTAGCTCAATATGATGACTACTTGATATTTTAGTGCACCATGCTTAACAGCTTAGATCGGACTTCAAAGACGTTTTGAACGTCATGGACCATATGAGATGTTCCAGGAGTTGAAGTTAATATTTTAAGAAAATACCCGAGTTGAGAGATATGAAGTCTCCAACAAGTTCTATAGCTAAAAGATGGAGGAGAATCGCTCAACTAGTGAGCATGTGCTCAGATTGTCTGGGTACTTCAATCGCTTGAATCAAGTGGGAGTTAATCTTCCAGATAAGATAGTGATTGATAGAGTTCTCTAGTCACAATCACCAAGTTAGTAGAACTTTGTGATGAACTATAGTATGCAAGGGATGACGAAAATGATTCCCGATCTCTTCGTCATGTTGAAATCGACGAAGGTAGAAATCAAGAAAGAGCATCAAGTGTTGATGGTTGACAAGATCACTAGTTTCAAGAAAAGGGCAAAGGGAAAGAAAGGGGAACTTCAAGTAGAATGACAAGAAAGTTGTCACTCCCGCGAAGAAGCCCAAAGCTGGACCAAAGCCTGAAACTGAGTGATTATACTGCAAAGGAAATGGTCACTAGAAGCAGAAATGCCTTGAATATTTGGTGGATAAGAAGGATGGCAAAGTGAACAAGAGTATATTTGATATACAAGTTATTGATGTGTGCCTTACTAGTGTTTATAGTAGCCCCTGAGTATTTGATACTTGTTCGGTTGCTAAGATTAGTGACTCGAAACAAGAGTTACAGAATAAACAAAGACTAGTTGAAGGGGAAGTGATGATGAGTGTTGGAAGTAGTTCCAAGATTGATATGATCATCATCGCACACTCTCTATACTTTCGGGATTAGTGTTAAACCTAAATAAATGTTGTTTGGCGTTTGCGCTGAACATGAATATGATTTGATCATGTTCATTGCGATACGGTTATTCATTTAAAGTCAAAGAATAATTGTTGTTCTGTTTACATGAATAAAACCTTCGATGGTCATACACCCAATGAAAATAGTTTGTTGGATCTCGATCGTAGTGATACACATATTCATAATGTTGAAGCCAAAAGATGCAAAGTTAATAATGATAGTGCAACTTATTTGTGGCACTGCCGTTTTGGTCATATCGGTGTAAAGCGCATGAAGAAACTCCATAAAGATGGATTTTCGGAATCACTTGGTTATGAATCATTTGATGCTTGCGAACCGTGCCTATTGGGCAAGATGACTAAAACTCCATTCTCTGGAACAATGGAACGAGCTACTGACTTATTGGAAATAATACATACCGATGTATGCGATCCAATGAGTGTTGATGCCCGTGGCAAGTATCGTTATTTTGTGACCTTCACAGATGATTTGAGCAGATATGGGTATATCTACTTGATGAAACATAAGTCTGAAATAGTTGAAAGGTTCAAAGAATTTCAGAGTGAAGTGGAAAAATCATCGTAACAAGAAAATAAAGTTTCTGCGATCTGATCGTGTAGACGAATATTTGAGTTACGAGTTTGGTCTTCAATTAAAACAATGTGGAATAGTTTCACAGCTCACGCCACCTGGAACACCACAACGTTATGGTGTGTCCGAACGTCGTAACCGCACTTTATTGGATATGGTGCGATCTATGATGTCTCTTACTGATTTACAATTATTGTTTTGGGGTTATGCATTAGAGACAACTGCATTCACGTTAAAAGGGCACCATCTAAATCCGTTGAGACGACACCGTATGAACTATGGTTTAGCAGTAAACTTAAGATGTCGTTTCTTAAAGTTTGGAGTTGCGATGCTTATATGAAAAAGGTTTTCAACCTGATAAGCTCGAACCCAAATCGGAGAAGTGCGTCTTCATAGAATACCCAAAGGAAACTGTTGGGTACTCCTGCTATCACAGATCCAAAGGCAAAACATTTTTTGCTAAAGATGGATCCTTTCTAGAGAAGGAGTTTCTCACGAAAGAAGTGAGTGGGAGGAAAGTAGAACTTGATGAGGTAACTATATCTACTCCCTTGTTGGAAAGTAGTTTATCACAGAAATTAGTTCCAGTGATTCCTACACCAATTAGTGAGGAAGTTAATGATGATGATCATGAAACTTCAGATCAAGTTACCACCAAACCTCGTAGGTATTCCAGAGTAAGATCCGCACCAGAGTGGTGCAGTAATCATGTTCTGGAAGTCATGTTACTAGACCATGATGAACCTGTGAACTATGAGGAAGCGATGATGAGCCCAGATTCCACGAAATGGCTTGAGGCCATAAAATCTGAGATATGATCCATGTATGAGAACAAAGTATGGACTTTGATTGACTTGCTCGATGATCAGCAAGCCATGTTAAATAAATGGATCTTCAAGAGGAAGACGGACGTTGATAGTAGTGTTACTATCTACAAAGCTCGACTTGTCGCAAAAAGGTTTTCGACAAGTTCAAGGTGTTGATTACAATGAGATTTTCTCAACTGTAGCGATGCTTAAGTCTGTCCGAATCATGTTAGCAATTGCCATATTTTATGAAATCTGGCAAATGGATGTCAAAACTGCATTCCTTAATGGTTTTCTTAAAGAAGAGTTGTATATGATGCAACCAGAAGGTTTTGTCAATCCTAAAGGTGCTAACAAAATATGCAAGCTCCAGCGATCCATCTATGGACTGGTGCAAGCATCTCAGAGTTGGAATATACGATTTGATAAGTTGATCAAAGCATATAGTTTTATACAGTCTTGCGGTGAAGCCTGTATTTACAATAAAGTGAGTGGGAGCACTACCGCCTTTTTGATAAATATATGTGAGCAACATATTGATTGATCAGAAATGATGTAGAATTTTTCTGGAAAGCATAAAGGAGTATATGAAAGGAGTTCTTTAAAAGAAAGACCTCGGTAAAGCTACTTACACATTGAGCATCCAGATCTATATAGATAGATCAAGATGCTTGATAAGATTTTTCAATGAGTACATACCTTGATAAATTTTTGAAATAGTTCAAACTAGAACAGTCAAAGAAGGAGTTCTTGCCTGTGATGCAAAGGTGTGAAGTTGAGTAAGACTCAAGACCCGACCATGGTAGAAAATAGAAAGAGAATGAAAAATCATTCCCTATGCCTCAGTCATAGGTTCTATAAAGTATGCTATGCTGTGAACCAGACCTATTGTATACCTTGCTCTGTGTTTGGTAAAGGAATACAATTTTGATCTAATAAGTAGATCACTGGACATGGGTCAAGAATATCCTTAGTGAGGACTAAGGAGATGTTTCTTGATTATGGAGGTGATAAAAGAGCTCGTCATAAAAGTTACAACGATGCAAGCTTTTACACCAATCCAGATGACTCTAAGTCTCAATCTGGATACATATTGAAAGTGGGAGAAATTACCTAGAGTAGCTCCGTGCGGAGCATTGTGGACATAGAATATTTGTGAAATACATACGGCTCTGAATATGACAGACCCGCTGACTAAACTTCTCTCACAAGCAAAACATGATCATACCTTAGTACTCTTTGGGTGTTAATCACATAGCGATGTGAACAAACCCTTTGGGTGTTGATCACATGATGATGTGAACTATGGGTATTAATCACATACAGATGTGAATATTGTTGTTAAATCACATGGCGATGTGAACTAGATTATTGACTCTAGTGCAAGTGGGAGACTGAAGGAAATATGCCCTAGAGGCAATAATAAAGTTATTATTTATTTCCTTATATCATGATAAATGTTTATTATTCATGCTAGAATTGTATTAACCGAAAACATAATACACGTGTGAATACATAGACAAACATAGTGTCACTAGTATGCCTCTACTTGACTAGCTCGTTTATCAAAGATGGTTATGTTTCCTAGCCATGGACAAAAGAGTTGTCATTTGATTAACGGGATCACATCATTAGGTGAATGATGTGATTGACATGACCCATTCCGTTAGCCTAGCACTTGATCGTTTAGTATGTTGCTATTGCTTTCTTCATGACTTATACATGTTCCTGTAACTATGAGATTATGCAACTCCGTTTACGGAGGAACACTTTGGTGCTACCAAACGTCACAACGAATCGGGTGATTATAAAGGAGTACTACAGGTGTCTCCAAAGGTACATGTTGGGTTGGCGATTTCGAGATTAGGTTTTGTCACTCCGATTGTCGGAGAGGTATCTCTGGCCCTCTCGGTAATGCACATCACTATAAGCCTTGCAAGCAATGTAGCTAATGAGTTAGTTGCGGGATGATGTATTACGTAACGAGTAAAGAGACTTGTCGGTAACGAGATTGAACTAGGTATTGGATACCGACGATCGAATCTCGGGCAAGTAACATACCGATGACAAAGGGAACAACGTATGTTGTTATGCGGTTTGACCGATAAAGATCTTCGTAGGATATGTAGGAACCAATATGGGCATCCAGGTTCCGCTATTGGTTATTGACCAAGAATAGTTCTAGGTCATGTCTACATAGTTCTCAAACCCTTAGGGTCCGCACGCTTAAGGTTTCGATGACAGTTATATTATGAGTTTATGAGTTTTGATGTACGGAAGGAGTTTGGAGTCCCGGATGAGATAGGGGACATGACGAGGAGTCTCGAAATGGTCGAGACGTAAAGATCGATATATTGGACGACTATATTCGGAGTTCGGAAAGGTTCCGAGTGATTCGGATATTTTTCGGAGTACCGGAGAGTTACGGGAATTCGCCGGGGAGTATATGGGCCTTATTGGGCCATACGGGAATAGAGGAGAGAGTCTGAGAGGAAGGGGGTGCGCAGCCCCCTTCTGGTCCGAATTGGACAAGGGGTGCATCCCCCTTTTCCTTCCTCCTCTCCCCCTCTTTGCCCCTTCTCCTACTCCAACAAGGAAGGAGGGAGTCCTACTCCCGGTGGGAGTAGGACTCCCCTTGGCGCGCCCCTCCTAGGCCGGCCGCCCCCTCCCCCCTTGCTCCTTTATATACGGGGGCAGGGGGGCACCTCTAGGCACAACAACACAAGTTGTTCTACGGATCGTTCCTTAGCCGTGTGCGGTGCCCCCCTCCACCATATTCCACCTCCGTCATATCGCCGCGGAGTTTAGGCAAAGCCCTGTGCCGGTAGAACATCATCATCGTCACCATGCCGTCATGCTGACGGAACTCTCCCTCGACACTCGGCTGGATCGGAGTTCGAGGCACGTCATCAAGCTGAACGTGTGCTAAAACTCGGAGGTGCCGTAGTTTCGGTGCTTGATCGGTCAGGCCGTGAAGACGTACGACTACATCAACCGCGTTGTTCTAACGCTCCGCTTTCGGTCTACGAGGGTACGTGGACACACTCTCCCCTCTCGTTGCTATGTCATCACCATGATCTTGCGTGTACGTAGGAAAATTTTGAAATTACTACATTACCCAACAGCCATGGAGCTCGTCAAGGTGCCCTCCCACTCTATTGATTCGATTCGGTTCAGTTTGGAGTTCGTTCTGTGAATTTTGTGCTCTTTGTTGCTCTGTTCGTGAAGGTCGTGCGTGCTGACCCCTTTCTGTTGCAGGAGAACCTCAGATGCCTGGCTGGCTGCTCGCTCATCTCCTCGCACACAGGGGTAAGCACCGCCATCCTCTGCCCTGCTCTCTTCTCCTCCCTCCAGGTTCGATACGGGTGCCAGGTGGTACAGGGGTGGCGGTTCTTGGTCTCTGGCATTGTAGGATCTGAGTTCGTTCTTCCATTATTAAATCATGGTTCCTGCCATGTTTCTTTGTTTATTCAAGTTGGTTTTGTGAACAGTAGAACATGGTTAAGAAAACATGGTTAAATGAACACTAGAACCATGTCAGCAAAGAGTATGACAATGGCCATCCATTCTTTAGAAAAAAAAGGATAGTTACTACCAGTCGTTGTTGGTCTGTATTACTTACACGATGTTGGGTTTTTGCGCAAAGGTTATATCAAAATTGTTGTTGGTCTGTATTACTTGCTGTCCATTCTTATTGTCCGTCTTAGATCGTTCCCAGTTCACCGAGTCAAGTTGCCTGACCTACCTATCAGGCAGGCTCACATAGCTGTAGCTGTCGTGTCCTTTGCAGTTGTACATTTGACACCCAAGTGCCAGCCATTTTATTCTTACACCAACTTTTGAAGGTGTATATTTTCTGTGTGCTTGTGTGAATATATTGGAGTACATTTCTATCATGCTGCTGTAATATGTAATGTAGTATTTATATAGTGAAGTATTCAAACTTGTATGCTATTGTAGTTCAGTATTTATATTCAGTAACAGCTGTATACAGTACTGCTGCCTACATGCTACTGGCAACTGATGCTTTTAATTTTGCTCAATTTTTGTTGCTTCGGATCGCTTCCTCCTTGACACCCCGATTTGGACAGCGGCAACAGCGATGGTGTTGACACTCGAGCATGCCTACCTCTCCATCTATAACTGGTCCGTCTTCTTTGGATGGTTCTCGGCTTCCTCCCCACTTTGAATTCTCGATCCCCTTTCTTGTTGATGACTCGTTGAATGATTCGAGGGTGCAGGTGCTCTACTACGTGCTACTCCAGACGGGTCACCTGGACGTGTACGTCGGCAATCGAGAGGCCGCTCCAACTCGCGCAGACCGTTGTGTGGCTCTACCATTGATCAGTTATCTATAACTTGATGACCTATTTTCTAGGCCGCATGTTTTGTATTTTGCATGAGACATTCTTCCTGGAATGACATGATTTAGCTTTTAGTTCTTCTGACCAAACATGTGTTTATCTTTTTTCATTTTCTTATCAACAGATGTTCTACTTGTTTTGAGCTGTTGCCACTTTGTTAGCTACTGCCACTTGTTTTTGTCTGTAATTTGATCACTTGTTAGTTTAGTCAGGTAGGGGTTTAGATGAAATGATCCTTTAGGAAGTAGGTACTATAAATATATAAAAGGCTACAATAATTGAGAGAACCTCGTTCTACTTTTGCAAATGTTCGGTTTATTCATGATATGGTTTCTGTATCCATGTGACGCCCCATAATAATTTTTTTGGGCCTCGCCAATTGATTGAATGATTCAATTATTTGTCTGTGTTGCTTCTGTAAATGTCACTTGTGATTGTGTTGCATATAGTTGCGTAAAGATCCTGGACGATGATGTGTAAACAATTATTTTCTCTAGCATTAGTATGTCAAATTTGTCTAAGTTAGTACATTAGGATTTTGCTAGCTGACATACTAATGCTGCTCACTGAGCGATGCTCCATAGCTGACAACTACTAGTTTTAATATTCAAACAACAACAGTGCTACAGATCTATGTTATAATTAATGTGTACTTGTTGAAAGTTCTTGCTTATATTAGTGTCTCTCATTTCTTTTCTAATGATGTGTCTCTCATTTCTGTTCTAGTTAATGTGTAACTGAGAATGAACATACTTTTCTCTTTTTAGACTGCTAGATTGCACTAGTTGAACAATCTGCTCTAGTTTAAACAAGTTAGGATCCATCAATACAATAGGACTTTGTTTGCATTTGACCTAGCTTGTAACCAATATCCTTATTGCTAATTTACCTGCTTGTAATTAGTATATCCTTAGATAAGGGTTACAATGAGGTTCAGTTAATGCCTCCCTTCAACTTGATTGATAATACTGCCATACAATCTGAACCAGCTGGGCTCTTTTGCACAGTTATGGTACTCATCATTGTAATCATGAACATAAATTATAATATGCATTGGTGATCAGCTTGTTTTATCTCAGTTGTGAGGCGATTGAATTTAAGTGACTGCCAACTTGTTCCTTTTTCACTTGGTATCTGGTTCCTGGTAACTTGAAGATGTATTGAGATCATGTGTCCCTTTAACATTTCGTACCATTATATAGGTTATTGATTTTACAACTGTCCAGGCTTGAATTTACTTGGGAGTACATATTCCAAGGACTTGAAGCAAATGCCAATCTTGTAATGCTACTATATAGTGTGAAAAATATAATTTCAGGTTCCTTGTTTATATTATCCTAATTTCAGGAGACTTACTTTTGTACTTCTGCATATGATGACCCTCTCCCTTGCTGCATTAGGATCCTTGATGTGGCTGAGGAAGAACAAACCTAGGACTTTAATTCCAATAATTTATGCATGTGCTCTGCTTCTGGCAACGATGCCATCTATCACCAGGTAATCCCGTTTCTATAATGCTGCAGTAATCCTCAAAAAGAATAATTGTCATGCTCCAAAATATGTTGATGTTCTTATACTGCTAGATGTTGGCAAATTGTGTCAATCTATGTACATTGGCTTAATTCCTACCTCCTACACTTGCTCAATACGGATCTGAGAAAAATATATCCGCAACCTGTGGTGTGTGGAGCAGCACTTGAATGCATATATTAAATATGTACCCTGGATAGCAGTAGTACTTCAGTAGTACTCCAGTAGCATTTGTGCCCTCCAGTACTGCTGTTGTGAATCTGTTGCTGCTTCTGTGAAACTATTTCTGCTGCTGCTACCGTCTAACTACTTTTGTTGTTGTTTTCGTTGTCATATGACTCCAATCTCTGCTGTTGTTGGTGTCAAACTGATGCTATGAACCCAGCAGCTCATATAACTCTATTGTTGTTCTTGACCTGTTGTTGCTGCTGTTGTAGGAGGAGCACGCCTAGGAGAAGAGAGGGCTCATTCCACTTGTTTGGAAGAGAAGACGATGAAGCATGGTGGTTATCTGGATAATCTGCCTTGTCTTTTGATTGTACTTTGTACCTAGTTATATTGTATTCTGTAGTAGTATGCACATTCTGGAGCAGAATCCAGTGAAGTTGTAAAACTGTAAGAAATGTGAGAAATATACTTTGTACCTAGTTCTGTTTTCATTTGAAATATTTGTCATTTGTGTACTATGAGAAATGTGAGAAATGGAAAGCTGATGAGTTCTTTGATAAAAAGCGATGTGGCTCCACTGCCAGGAAAAATCTGACAATTGGTACCCATCTAAAAACTGGACCACAAAAAGCCCTCGAAAATAAAAATGAAATGGACCGCAAAAGGCCATGCCTAGAAAATAAAAAGGCCAAATTGTTGGGCCAGGCCCATGTAGCTAGAGAAAATTAATAGAGAAAATATATAGTAAAAAGGCCGAATTGTTGGGCTAGGCCCATGTAGAAAACCGAATTGGACCGGGCTGAATCTTGTGCCACATCAGCTTGCCACGTTGGATGCCTACGTGGCCTCGGGAGGTTGCTAGTGAACAAAATGCCACAGTGGACATATTTTGGTCATAAACGTCTACGACCATTCCAGAAGAAAGGTCGCTATAGTCAGTTTACGACCGCTAGCTTTTGACCTTCTATTTTTGGTCACAAAAAGGTCGCAAATGAAAAACCAGGACCTTTCAGTGACCAATAGTGGTGGTCACAAGTTGACATATTTCTTGTAGTGAACCATTCACGTCCACCTATTTGAGTCCGGTTTCATGCCCCACTATAATGTTTGGACCAAGCATGGAGAAATAGGGGTTATGATGGAAGACAATGAAGAAGAAGAGGACGACGACGGCCATCCTGGCCATGGGTTCCCTGAATACGATGATACAACAATGGGGGAAGAAGCTGACCGGCAATGCGGGAAGAAGCTTAAGAAGAGGCATCAGATGAGCCCATTGATGATCTAGGTCGTGCCATTGCCGATGCAAAGAGAAACTGTGCAAGTGATTTGTAGAAGAAGAAGTTGCAGCGCATGTTAGAGGATCACAAGAAATTGTTGTACCCTAATTGCGAAGCTGACAAAAAAAGTTGGGCACCACACTGGAATTGCTGCAATGGAAGGCAGAGAATGGTATATCTGATAAGGGATTTGGAAAGTTGCTGGTAATGATAAAGAATATGCTTCGAAAGGACAATGAATTGCCCGAAGGATGAAGCAAAGAAGTACGTATGAAGCAAAGAAGGATGTCTGCCCTCTAGGGTTAGAGGTGCAAAAGATACATGCATGCCCTAATGACTGCATCCTCTACCGCGGTGAGTACGAGGATTTGAACGCTTGTCCGGTATGCGGTGTATTGCGTTATAAGATCAGTCACGATGACCCTGGTGATGTCAAGGGCGAGCGCCCCAGGAAGAAGATTCCTGCCAAGGTGATGTGGTATGCTCCTATAATACCACGGTTGAAACGTTTATTCCAAAACAAAGAGCACGCGAAGGCGATGCGATGCCACGGAGAAGACCGTACGAAAGATGGAAAGTTGAGAGTACCCGCTGACGGTTCGCAGTGGAGAAAAATCGAGAGAAAGTACTGGGAGGCATTTGCAGGTGACCCAAGGAACTTATGGTTTGGTCTAAGGGCAGATGACATTAATCCTTTTGGGAAGCAGAGCAGCAACCATAGCACCTGGCCTATGACTCTATGTTTGTATAACCTTCCTCCTTGGTTGTGCATGAAGCGGAAGTTCATTATGATGCCAGTGCTCATCCAAAGCTCTAAGCAACCCGGCAACGACATTGATGTGTACCTAAGGCCATTTGTTGAAGAACTATTACAGTTGTGGAATGGAACAGGTGTACGTGCGTGGGATGAGCACGGACAGGAAGAATTTGACCTAAAGGCGTTGTTGTTTGTGACCATCAATGATTGGCCTGCTCTCAGTAACCTTTCAGGAGAGACAAACAAGGGATACTGCGGATGCACGCACTGTTTCGATGATACCGACAGTATATATTTGGATAGTTGTAAGAATAATGTGAACCTGGGACATCGTCGATATCTTCCGACAAGGCATCCCGTAAGAAAGAAAGGCAAGCATTTCAAAGGTGAGGCGGATCACCGGACGAAGCCTCGCCACCGTACTGGTGCTGATGTACATGATATGGTCAAGGATTTGAAGTTAATCTTTGGAAAGGGTCCTGGCAAACAACCTGTTCTGAAGGACGCTAACGGACGCGCACCCATGTGGAAGAAGAAATCTATATTTTGGGACCTACCATATTGGAAACACCTAGAGGTCTGCTCTGCAATCGACGTGATCCACATGACGAAGAATCTTTGCGTGACCCTGCTTGGCTTTTTGGGCATGTATGGGAAGACAAAAGATACACCAGAGGCATGGGAGAACCAGCAACGTATGCACGGAAAAGACGGCATACATCAAGGTCAGGCCAGCTACACTGTTACCAAAGAAGAGAAGTAAATCTTCTTTGAATGCCTGCTCAGCATGAAGGTACCGTCCGGCTTCTCGTCGAATATAAAGGGAATAATAAATATGGCAGAGAAAAATTTCCAGAACCTAAAGTCTCATGACTGCCACGTGATTATGACGCAACTCCTTCCGGTTGCATTGAGGGGGCTTCTACCGAAAAACGTTCGATTAGCCATTGTGAAGCTATGTGCATTCCTCAATGCAATCTCTCAGAAGGTAATCGATCCAGAAATCATACCAAGGTTACAGAATGTTTTTGTGCAATGTCTTGTCAGTTTCGAGTTGGTGTTCCCACCATCCTTCTTCAACATCATGACGCACATCCTTGTTCACCTTTGCAAAGAGATTAACGTTTTGGGTCATGTATTTCTACACAATATGTTCCCCTTTGAGAGGTTCATGGGAGTCTTGAAGAAATATGTTCATAACCGTGCTAGGCAAGAAGGAAGCATCTCGAAGGACCATGAAAATGAGGAGGTCATTGAGTTTTGTATTGACTTTATTCCTGACCTTAAGCCGATTGGTGTTCCTGAATCGCGGCATAAGGGCAGACTGGATGGAAAAGGAACGCTAGGAGGGCATCAAATAATATGTATGGACGGGCATTCTCTCACTGAAGCACACTACACAGTTCTACAGAATTCGGCCTTGGTGGCTCCATATATGGAGGAACACAAGAATTCTCTACACTCCAAACACCCGGAGAAGTCTGACGACTGGATTACACGTGAACAAACGAGGACTTTCGCCGGTTGGTTGTAGAAACGTGCCATGAATGATGGCGATATTCAAAATGACCTGTACTTGCTGTCCCAGTTACCATCTTCGAATATAATGACTTTCAAAGGGTACCAGATAAATGGGAATACATTTTACACGATCTCCCAAGATAAGAAGAGCACCAACCAAAACAGTGGTGTCCGTTTTGATGCAACAACCAACACGGGAAAGGAAACATATTATGGTTACATAGAGGACATATGGGAACTTAACTATGGAGGTGATTTGAAGGTCCCTTTGTTTCGGTGCAAATGGGTCAACATGACACGAGGCGGGTAACGGAAGACCCGCATGCGGAATGACAACAAGGATCTCAACAATCTTGCGTGTGCAGATTTAACCATTCGTCCTAGCCAATGATGTGGCGCAAGTTTTTTAAGTGAAAGACATGTCTACCAGGCCGAGAAAAAGAAAAGATAAGGAAGCGAATGGATCATACGACGAGCCAAAGCGCCACATAGTTCCTTCAGGAAAAAGAAACATCGTGGGAGTGGATGACAAGACAGACATGTCAGAAGATTATGAAAAGTTTGATGAAATTGCTCCATTCACAGTGAATATTGACCCGAGCATCCAGTTAAATGATGAAGATTTTCCATAGCTACGGCACAAAGGGACACACGCGAAGAAAAAGTTTCCAAAGATCTGGGAGGTGATCGGCTTCACTATCATCACTTTCTTCTGTGTTTCACACCCAGGAGGGAATCTCTGTAATATTTAGGGTAGTTATGTGTTTTGGCATTTGAAACGCGAAGAAATTTTACGTGCAAAAAAATTCTTTCATGCATTTACTGATTTTTTCCAGCTAAATGACGCTAAAATTGAAAAGCATTTCAAATGAACTCAGAAAAGTTTGAAAGTTGGCATGGTATCATAATTTCACCCACATAGAATGTGCAAAAAAGTAGAGAGGGTTACGGCAAAAACTGGATGCACTTCGAAGTATCAAGGTTTCGGACGAAAACTCATCTGTTACAAAGGCATTTCCTTTTTTAAATAACCTAAGCATTACCAAATTGAATATAATGATAAAACACACTAATATTAAACATAAGAAAAAAGAATCACTGAAAAATCTTTTTTGAAAGTTAAGTTATTCACAAACTAGTGATTCACACAAATTTCAAATAATTCAAAATTTAAACTATTCAAATTTGAAAACTACCGGCACTAACAGACAGTTTGTAATTTTTTGTACCTAAAGCAAAAATATTCACAAAGAAACTCTAAATACAGCAAAAATCAACTCAAAAATAAATAAAACAAAAATAAATAAAGCAAAAAAATAAGAAAATAAAAAAGCCCGCCTACTAGGCCAAAGCGGCCTGCATACGACTAGAAACACAACCTTTTGTTGGGCGGATGCAGCCCAAAAGGCCTAGTTATTACTGGCAGGCAACACTGAGCAGGTAGGCCCAGTAGGCCTGCTTAGGAGAGGAGCTCGAGAGAGGTACCACACTGGGGCTTATAAACTAGTGTGGTAGCCCCTCGACTAGCGAGGTGGGACTAAACTTGCCGCACTGCACTGCACCCCTTTAGTACCGGGTGGTGGCTGCAACCGGTACAAAAGAGGGGGTCTTTAGTACCGGTTGGTGCCACGACCCAGTACTAAAGGGGGGGGCGTTTCCCGCCACTTGGCCTGGCCAAAACAGACCTTTAGTACCGGTTGGTGGCTCCAACCGGTACTAAAGGTCCATCCTATATATGCAACAGTTGAAAAAAATCCAGTTTCCCTCTCTGTTTCTTCCCTCCGTCACGCCGCCATGCCCCGATCGACGCCGTCGCCACTCCGGCCGTCCCCGCCCCTCGTCCCCACCCCCGTCGACGTCGCCGCCCGGCCGTCCCGTCCCACCATCCCGGACGCCCATTGTCGCGCCCATACCTATCGCCGCCGCCCCATCCTGTCGCCCGTCGCCGCCGCCCGTCCGTCGCCCGTCGTCGCCGCCCGTCCGTCCGCCCATTGTCGCCGCCCTTAAATCGCCTCGCCGGTGAGCTCGCCTCGGCCGCCATGTCCACACACACACACACACACACACACACACACACACACACATACACACACACACGCACTACACACACACACACACTACACACACAGAGTACACACACAAATTAGTTTGTTTGTTATAAATTTTTCTGTTTTTTAGTTATAGAAATGTTAGAAATTATTGTGTTTTTTAGTTATAGAAATATTAGAAATGTTAGTTATATAGAAATGTTATAATTTTTTCTGTTTTGTAGTTATAAAAATATTTATAGAAATGTTAGCAATTTTTCTGTTTTTTAGTTATATAAATATTAGAAATGTTATAGAAATGTTAGTTATATAATCAGGAAATTTTAGAATTAGTTTTAGTTAGATGAATTAGATTAATGTCAAATTGTTAGAATTTGCATATACATATATATAGAATTTTAGTTATCACAATCTAATCATTTAAAAAATGTTACTTTTTGCGGGCATATAGTATTTGTTCTTGACGATATGCCCGGCCCGCATCCTCGTCGTCGACCTGTTCGCGACGACGTCCTGCTTCAGAGGACCCATGTCCGGGACTGGGCTCCGCCGGGCTGGCACTGGGAGGTGCTACCTGGAGGGGCGCGCTGCTTGGTGAGGAAACCCGGCCTCGGGTCCTGTCGTCGACCCTAATGTCCTTTGGTGGCGTTAGCCTGGGCCACATTCGGTGCAGAGGGAGCCAGCGCGGCCGGAGGTGGTGCGTCGCCATGTCATGGAAGGGGACGAGCACGCCCATCGCTACATGGATGCTATGGACGTCAGGTTCTCCAATACTTGGCAGGTTCTTTGGGAAGATGACCGGAGATATGATCCTGTGACGGTTCCTTCTCTTTGGGTGTCCACCGCCCGCGCCCCAGGAACCGCGAGTGGCCTAGATTCTTCTGTAGTACTCGATCTTTATTAGGTACCTAGCCAGTGATGTATTCGATATATAATATTCGAGACGATGTATTTGAGATTATATATATTAAGACAATGATGTATTTGAGATTATATATTAACCGAGACAATGCATATATTATGTACTATATATATGATTCCGTTTTTCCTTATTGATTGCATCCATGCATTGTAATTTGAATACTAAATTGTTTTATATTTCTTCTGTATTAGTTAAGTAAAAGATATGGCGGACAATACCGGAAGAGAGAGAGAAGAGGAACTGTTCGACATCATACGCAACCCTCACAGGCTAGATGATCTGAATGAAGCAGATGACGGCTCCCAATATCTGAACAATACCGGAGAGGGTGTTGAAAAGATATTCGATCTCGACGACCGAGCTGATGAAGTCATGAACTATGACTATGATTATGATGACACAGACAATGTTTGTGATGACACAGACAATGCTGATCTTCAAATAACAAAGACTACCGGCCAGGTATATTTATATAAGCATGCATCATGGTGATCATCACATGTTTTTTTATTGAAGATATATTAACGAATCGATCTTTCTTGTTTCAGCCCTCCGGATCGAGCAAATCTGCTTCTACAGACAGCAGGACAAAGTGAGGCCCGGGAAGATTGTTGAAGGATGGTGTAAAGTACAACATCAAATCCATCAAACCTAGTGGCAAACCCCTCACGCCTAAGAATATTGCGAACAAGTGGACTCGTCAGTGCGGAGTTCTTGTGTAGGACAAACTCCCGATCTCCATTCAAGAATGGAAAGAGCCAAAGACTAAACGTCCAGGTGTTACTTGGTCGACGATAGAGCCAAAAAAGACCTTTGGAAATCTCTGATGGAACATTTCACCCTACCAGATCATTTCACTGAAGCAGATGTGGAGAAAGTCAAGGGCGCTGCTCTTAAGAAGATGGCAATTGCATTCAACAACCACAAGAAAACTGTATGGGCCAACTACCTCACTGCAGAAAGGAAGACTCCAGAATTCACGGGAACACTAGAGAAGCAAAGAGAACACTGGGACGATTTCGTGACCTTCAAGGATTCAGAATTAGCTAAGGAACGGTCGATAAAAAACAAGGCAAATGCCGCAAAAAAGATGCAGTTCCATAGGCTGGGTCCAGGTGGCTACGCTGTGGGAATGCCTAAGTGGGATAAGTCTGAGCAAGAGATGGAGGATGCAGGGGTCACTCTGGTTACTAGGAGCTACCCCCCAGGTGCAGAACTTGGTTCTATGCGCATGGGGGGGGGGTGGACCCGAAGACAGGCCTGGTTTCGCAGAAGGCAAATCTAAAAGGAGTCGAACAACAGATACTTGACGCAATATAAGAAGCTCGAAGGGGGGTGTTCACGCCCAACAGAGAGATTGACGAGCTTATGCGCGCCCTGGGAAATCCTGAACACCCGGGAAGAACACGAGGCAAGGGCGTTATTCCCTGGTATGAGGGCTTTTCAGAATGGAACGAGGACTACAGGACCCGTGCAAGAAGGAAGATGTAGGAGGAGAAGAAAAGGAAGCTGGAGGAGGAGCAGAGGAAGCAGGACGTAGAACGCCTTCAAGGCCTAGAAGCAAGGCACGCGGACTTGGCACTCAAATTCCAGCAGCAGCAGCAGATCGACTCACATAGCCAGGAAAGGGGGTCTCAGCAGCGGCAGCAGCAAGCGGATGATCATCCAGCATTGGATATATAGCACCGTCCCATCCATGCCGAGAAGCAGCGCTGGTTATGCCCCGGGCGACACACTGCTGGATACATACCCTGTGGATGACATCATAGAGAACACTAACTGTGAGCTACACTCCAAAATGAAGAACATATCCATGAAGGTGGTGGACGACGTTGCTTTTACAATTACCCCCGAAGCAACCTTCCATTTCATTCCGATTCCAGAGGGCTATGCTCGTGTCTAGGTTGACGAAGTGGTGGACCCATATTCGGGGCTACAGCTTGACATTCCTGGAGGTGAAGACGAGCGCACACTGGAAGAGGCCATACATCATATCATCCTATGGAGAAAGGATTGCATCATCTTTCGAAGTCCACCGACACCGCGTCGTCTGCCGACTCCTCCTCGAAGTCCGCCACCGAGTCAGCAGACTCCCACTCCTCCAAGTCCACGAATGCGTGAGCCGACTCCTCCTCGAAGTCCACCACCTCCTCCAAGTCCCCGAACGCGTGAGCTGACTCCTCCGGTTTCAAGTCCGGCACAACGTCATGCCACTTCTCAGGTTTCATGTCCGGCACCGTGTCAGGCCACACCTCCTGCTTCAAGTCCAACACATCGTCAGGCCACTTCTCCTGCTCCAACTCAGCCACATCAGCCGTCTCCGCCGTCTCAACAATCACAGAAGAGACACGCCGCAGCTATGGTGTGTAGCAGTACGAGTCGAGGTAGTTCAGGAAGTACAGGCGGAGACAAGCGATATAAATATGGTCCAAGCCTCGCTCCTCTTCCTAAGAGGCCTTATGACATGACTGAGGAGCAAAACGCAGCCATAGTGCAGGCCCAAGTGGACGCCCATTTTGGACCAAAACCGGCACCGCCGCCAAAGGAGAAAGTGCCTGAGAAAATGATTGACCACTTCATTCGTATGGCTAGAGAACAAGCTGCCAAGCCTGTTGACTCAGACTATGAGCGCCAAATCAGGAAACTACATCGAGAACGGCTAAAGAAGGAAGCGAGCTCGAGCTCAAGCCAACAAGTAGCGGGCAAAAAATGCGGGAAAACTGTTCCCTAGCTGGGAGAATAGGCGGCGCAATCGATCTCCCCGCTTGTTGTGCCAACAACACATGAGAGGAGGTCGCGCGCCCAATATTATTGTGGGCAAACCGTTAAAGTTCCCTAGCTAGGCGATGTGGTAATAACGGAGGAGCATATAATGCAGGCTGAAATGCTCAAGTTCTCTGTTGGACAACTCCTCGAAATTGAGCCCATGTCTCCGCTTAGAGAGGAGGAAATAAAACGGAAATATGTCCGGGGCCAACCTTTGGTCGAGCCAGACAAGGTCAAGAATCTCCCAACGAGAATGTATGAATTGCATCAATGGTACATGAACATTACCATGATTTCCAATCGAGAGTCCCTCATGGTGAATGTCAAGAAGGAGCATTACTTCCATGAGAAAGCTCTGTGCGTTGATTATTCAAAACTATTTCAGTTATACAATCAAGACACCCTCGACAAATCTATCGTCAGTTGCTATTGTCTGTAAGTGATTTCTTTCTGTAATTTTTGATCAATCATTACATGTAATTATCCTCACTATATATTCTTTTCTGTGGTATTATATGCAGGATGAAGATGTATGAAATGAAAAAATCTGGACGCTATGGCATTGGGTTCATTGACCCAAATACCATTTATGAGTACACATGGAATCTTGCAACTTCTAAAGCAAGTGTAGAGGAAAGCATGCTAGAGTTCTTGAAGCGCCTCAATACCAATGAAGATATACTACTTCCTTACAACTTCCTATGAGTTAATACAAATTCTATTTTTGCTTACTAGCTAGCTAGATGTTAATAATTAAATGTATATGGTTTACGATATTTGATTAATTTTATGCACATGCCCGATTAATTGAGACATGCAAACGTGTGCGCATGCAGTTTCCACTGGAAATTGTTAGACATTAAAGTTGACAAAGCAACGGTTGAAGTACTAGACTCACTACTTAAAGATGATAAAGACTACACCATCATGAAGGGGATAGTCAACAGGTAATTTCAATCAATATTAACTATATCTCGGCCTATTTTTAGTTCGTCATTTCCTGATATGAACTATTTAATAACCCCTTTATTAATTTTCTTTGCCGGCGGGCAGGGCTTGGGAAAAGTTCATCAAGGTGACTCCAGGCAAATGGCCAAAAAAGTTGTTTTGGCATCGACCAAAGGTAAGTAATTAAGTAGTACTAGCTAGCTACCATCTCTTTAATTCTTGTTTCAATACCATTAATTAATTATCATGCTTGATTAATCATTATCTGATTCAATTCCATTCTCATAAAGGCCCTGAAGCAGGCGCCGGGAAATGATCTGTGTGCATTCTACGTTTGCGAGAATATTCGCATGATGGCATCCAAAAGGAGCAGATCTCAAAGACAGGACTGGGTACATTTGTTAGAACACTATTCACACCATTATCGATATCTTGTAACACAACTAATACACATGCATATTGATCTCCTTCTTAAAATTTCAGAGAGGTGCGGGATAAGCTCTTACCAGCGGACCGCATACTAGCACTTCAAGAGGAAATAGCCGGATTTTTGCTCGACCGGGTCATAGATCCCAAAGGAGAATACTATTACCCGCTACCGCCCCCATGAACCACTTGTCATTGTGCTCCGAAGGCACCAAGGCAACATGTAGGAGAAATTTTATATGTATATACATGTGTATGTGTGAATAGTTAATGGTGTTGGTTGTGAGACATTCGATGATATATATATATATATATATATATATATACGCGGTTCTCCGTATGAGAAAATCTATTTATATATATGCATAATGTGTACAATTTGTAGTATCGTGAAATACCAGCAAACAAAAAAGAATTAAATGGAAAATAAAGCCAAAACCCTCCCAAACATTTAGTACCGGTTGGTGCTACCAACCGGTACTAATGTCCTACACGCACCCGGGCCTGGCTCGTGCCACGTGGTGACACTTTAGCACCGGTTCGTGACGAACCAGTACTAAGGGGGGGGGACCTTTAGTCCCCACTCTTTTGTGCCGGTTGCCGAACCGGCACTAAAGGTCGTTACGAACCGGCACTAAAGGTCGGTTCTGCACTAGTGCTCCCTCCTCCTCCGACCGCCTCCTCCCTCACCCCTCCTTCGCCGGCAGCCATCCACCCACCGCCCCCTCCCTCCTCCGGCCGCCCCCGCCCCCTCCACTCTCCTCCCTCCTCCCACCCCTCCTCCCTCCCTCCTCCTCCCTCCTCCGATCCCACCGCCCTCCTCTCCCTCCTCCTCTCTCCTCCCTCCTCCTCCTCCCTCCTCCCACCCCCTCCTCCCTCCATCTTTATTTTTTTCTGTTTTTACTATAGTTTTTTACTATTGTATAATGTAGTTTTTTTACTGTTTTTGGTAAGTGTTTAATAGAATTAGTAAGAAAATTAATAGAACTAGTTGAAATAGTTTATTTTTAGAAAGAACTAGTTTATTTTCATTTATAGTAAGTGCTTAGTTGAACTAGTTGAATTAATAGAACTAGTCTAATTAAAAATTTACTATAGAACAAGTTTATTTTTAGTAAAAAAAATTAATAGAACTAGTTTATTTTTAGGTGTATTTAACAGAATTCTAGGTTGATTCGTTTTGAAGTGGACATGTAATATTTTGAACATGTCACATTTGTTATTTTTTTTTAGTTAAAGCAATAATTCCCGCATCGATGTCGATGATGCCTATCCCGCATCCTCGTCGTTGACTCAACGGAGGAGGCATGCTTGATCAGAGAGGCCATGTCCGGGACTGGCTTCTGCCGGGCTGGCACTGGGAGGTGCTACCTTTTGGGGGGTGCACCTTGGTGAGGAGCCAGCCCGTCGTTGACCAGAACCTTCTTTGGTGGCGGTCGCGTGGGCCAGTGACGGTGCGGAGGCTTGAGGACCCCGCGGAGGTGGTACGTCACCGTGTCAGCGAGGAGGACGAGCACGTCCGTCGCTACATGGTTGCGTTGGAGGGCGGGTTCTCCAATACCTGGCAGGTTCTTCAGGGATCTCATTGGAGTTATGATCATGTGATGGTTCCTTCTCTTTGGGTGTCCACCGCCCACGCCGATACTCGTCGTTTGCTAGGGTTTTAGCTGTATTCGTGATGTTATATGTATGATACTATTCAAGATGTATTAGTGATAATATTCGATGATGTACGGACGCAAGAGATGATTTATTTTTGGTTATTGAATCCATGCTAATTTGAATAATAATTTTTTTTACGACTTGCTTTTGCTTATTGAATGCTCAAATTGAAGAACTACTCCTATTTTGAATGCTCAAATTGGAGAGCACTATGCAAGGCGTATGCATTTGATTAGTTGATAGCTTATAGGTTTTTTTTTGCAGAAATCAAGGAGACCCTCCATTATCCCCGCTGTCATCCCCGTCACCGACACCCTCCGACCTCGAGGTGAGGCAGCCAAATCTCCATGTCAATATGAGTCCTATAAGATATTTTGAAATGTTTTTGTTCATGTTTTCAACCATTGAAATGCAATGACCATCAAGCTTGAATGCTCATATGATGTAGATATAAACATCTATATCTTGTGTGGCTCAAATAGGATATGTGCTTGCCGAAGTGGCCGGCCATGTTTGCAGGTTACACCTCCGACTGGCCTATGTTTTGCCGGAGTGTTGATTAATTTCCATTCCGGCAAATTTCAGGCGCTCGATGTGTCCTTTTTTAGCAAAGGTCATGCCGAATTTTTCCATGAATTTTGGCATGACTTGTGCTAATTAAACAACATTTCAGATTGACTTTAGGTGTGTCGAGGCTCCATACATGACAGTCAACAAATGAGTGAGGGAGAAAGTCTGCACCAAAAATGAGAGAAGAAGAATCCCGGCTGTTGTCGTGGGAGTCATTTTTCCTTCTTCTCCTTGTGCTAGACCTTTGTTATGCACTAGGGGAAGGAGGAATAACGACCATCACCGATGGTTGAAAAATCAGTGAGGGAGTGTATCCACCATATATGAGAGAGGACGAAGAATCCCGACTGTTGTCATGGGGGTCGTTTCTCCTTCTCCTTGTGCTAGACCTTTGTTGTGCACTAGGGGAAGGAGGAGTAACGACCATCACCGACGGTCGCAAAATGTCAGGGAGGAGTCAGTGAGGGAGAGTCTCCACCATATATGAGAGGACGAATAATCCCGACTGTTGTCGTGGGGGTCACTTCTCATTCGTTCCCGTGTGCTAGCCATTTTGTGTAATGCACTCGGGGATGAAAGGAGGAGCGATCATCACCAACGGTCGAATGTATACACCACGTGAGTTGAGAGTTTCAAGAAAAGACTCGACAGGCGGATAGTCAACCCGTGATGAATAATAATGATCTAATTTAGTTTTTGTAGTACATATATTTAAGTGTACAAGTTTAATCTTTGAATTATGAACCTAGGAAATGTCGTCATCGGACGACAAAAGTCTCCCAGGGGAGTGCAACTGGTGCAACGACGACCGGGGTCTGTGCGATAGGCCTCACCTGGACGAAGGTCGGTGCTATCAGCATTAAGCTCCAGGAGACCTTCGATGTTGTAATGATACGCAAAGATGACAAGTGTTCTTTTTGTAATTAAGCATGACTTCTACTACTTCAACGTGTAATTTTCATCTTTTACAATTCTACTAGCTTATCCCAATGCCATGCAAGACGCTATGTCTGGGAGAGGATGGATTTTGAAGATCATGAAAGTATGGAAACAAAGAAAATTCATCTAAGGACCCATCATGGTATGGATTTTGATGTAAATCTATACAATTCTGAGAGCGTAACCCATTTTGGTTGCCCGAATTGGGAAGCACTTTGCAAGATGTATGATTTTCATGAGGGAATGCTTGTCACCATGGATCTTGGTGATCCTGACATCTCCCAAGACAATATGGACATTTGGGTCCTTGTTGATACGCTTCTAATTCTACCGCTATGTGAGTTTCTCAAACATAGTTATTAATTAATTTATATTGTTTATTTCGAAATAGTTGACAACTTATTTCCATTGAGAGCTTATTTTCATTCTTCAAAGATGTGCGGAAGATGGTAGACATTACCTAGTACACCGATGGCTCAGAATTAACTTATCAGGAGAAATATTATCTGATCTCATTTATTACTGATATTAAGAATTACAATATCTATTATCAAACTCCTCCACATCATGGTCAATATGTGCCACTAGTGCACGTGTCGAACTACGGTAACATCAATAGAGATGTCATGGTAAGATTTTTTACTATTACGACATCCGTGCATCTTTTGCATAAATTCTTCTAAAACTCAACTACATTGCTAACTACGAAGTTATTACTATGTTTTTCAATAGAAAATCCCGATGGATTGTGTGCCTCATCTCAAGTTTCAGAAAGGTCACCTTGATGTTTTGAACATACACTACTAGGGAAAAGGCTAGCAGCAGCGCGGGTTTTAGATGTATCAGTAGCGCGGGTATAGGCGCTACTAATAAGGCACTGCAGCTATTGCTTAGCAGCAGCGCGTGCCAGCCCGCGCTACTGCTAGGACAAATAGCTGCAGCGTTTGTTCATTACCACGCTGCTGCTAAGGTAACTACTTGCAGCGTGTTTTCTGCCCATCGCTACTAGTAATTTTTTTTTGTATTTATGCGCCATCATACAAATATTGGTACAATACTAGTTATGAGGTTTACATCATTATGTCCATAACAGTGTGTCAAATGAAGGTGGATTAGGTTCATGTGGAGGCAATATGTGGTGCATGTCAAAAGTATACTACTAATCCAAACTTGATCAAGTTTGGACTAGTAGTACTTTCAATGTGCACCACATGTTGCCTCCACTTGAATCTAATCCGCCAGCACAAGATATTTAATCATCATCATGGTCATTACCACTAACAGTATTTATTTAATCACCACTAAGACTAGCTAATAATAATCATCATAGTCATTACCACCAACACTAGCTATTTTATCATCATAGTAATAGTGTAGCACATCATCATCCTGAAACTCACTTCTAGCTAGCTAATCACTCCTACTTCTCTCTCTTAGGTAAAACAACATAAAACATGTGTAGCTCTCCTCCTTGATCAAGTTGGAGCATGCAGATGAACCTGTCTCCTAGTCGTGGAAAGCGTCTCTGTTTGCTGCCCCCTAGTACTTATCTGCGCTCCCCCAACACATATTTGGTCCAGTCTTGCACTATTAAGCATCTTTCGCTAATCTTGAATGCACTACAGTAATCTGTAGGATATCTTGGCCGTAAGCTGATAATACTCATGGTACCTTTAGTCTCGATCCCATAAGGCACAACATTCATCGGGAGTCCCTGTTGAAGAACATCGTATGGTAACATACTTAGCAATGAAGTTTAGCTTCAAAAATAATGTATGGAAAAGATGCAATGAGGACAAATAGTAAAAATCTTACCATCCTTCCTAAATGGATGTGACCGTAGTTCATTACGAACACTATTGGTCGCACGTTTTCAGTACTAACATTTCTAAATCCAGGAAGAAAATTTGCCTTGACAGTATCAAGATCCTCAAGCCATGAAACATAACGACTTAGCTCCTCGCAGTTTAGTTCAGCCTCGGGACAGTAGTAGGTCATGTCTACCCAGCGCTGGACATGTTTGCTTGCACCGAAATAAGTTGACAATACAAATTAGTTGTCAACTATTTTTGAATAAACAATATCAAAGACATAAATATGGTTGAGAAACTTACATAATGGTATAACTCGAGGCGTCGCACATCGACCGGATGTCGATATACCTTCAATATCATCTTCCGATGAATATCAAAGCTGATAACCATATCAGGCTCAAATGCATAAGTCTTGCATAGTGCTCGCCATGTTTTGCATCCAAAATAGGTGTAGTCGTCTGAATTGTATAATTTTGCATGGAAAATATAACCATGCTCGGTCTTCAAATAAACTTTCTTTACCTCCGCAGTATGACTGAAACCTATCTTATCCAATACAAAAACTCTTGCATGGCAGGGGATACGCTAGTAGAATAGTAAAAAAATATAAGTTCAAGCAAATGAAGCAGATGTCATGCTTAATTACGAAAAAAGACTTGTCGCTGTGACTTACTGTATCCACTTCGAAGTTCTCGTCCAGCTTGATGCTGAAGCGCCTATCATCATCTAGAATAATTCCGTCGCACAGGCTGCGCTCGTCTTTGCAGTATTTGTAAATACCGAAATCCTTTTTGTCGTCAGACATTTCCTATGTTCATAGTTAAAATATTAATTGAAAATCGATCGAAGACAACTACCAAGATACTCAACACACAAATCCGGGGCACTCGATATTTCCTACATATTCTGGCACAAGTCATGACAAAATTCATGAAAAAATCCGGCATGACCTTTGCTAAAATAGGACATATCGAGTGCCTGAAATTTGCCGGAACGGAAA
Source organism: Aegilops speltoides (assembly GCA_021437245.1). Classification (NCBI taxonomy): domain Eukaryota; kingdom Viridiplantae; phylum Streptophyta; class Magnoliopsida; order Poales; family Poaceae; genus Aegilops; species Aegilops speltoides. Next base: position 16,489,749 of record CM038147.1, on the reverse strand, counting down.
TGAATCAACACTCCGACAAAACATAGGCCACTCGGAGGTGTAACCTGCAAACATGACGGGCACTTGGATGTTGAGCAATACAAGATATACATTTCAAAATATCTTATAGGACTCAAATTAGCATGCATTCAATAAACAAAAGTAAATCATCTCATATGTCCGTACATCGTTGAATATTATCACTAATACATCACGAATAGTGTCATACATATAACATCACTAATAGAACTAAAACCCTAGCACACGACGGGTATCGGCGCGGGCGGTGGACACCCACAGAGAAGGAACCATCACGGGATCATAGCTCCAGTGAGATCCCTGGAGCACGTGCCAGGTATTGGAGAATGGCCTGTGCTCCAACGCAAACAAGTAGCGACGGACGTGCGCGTCCTCCTCACTGACACGGTGACGCACCACCTCCGCGGAGTCCTCGAGCCTCTCGATCGTCACTGGCCCACACGACCGCCACCAAAGAAGGTTCGGGTCAACGACAGGCTGGCTCCTGACCAACCTGCTCCCCCCGGTAGGTAGCGCCTCCCAGTACCACCCCGGCGGAGCCTAGTCCCAGACATGGCCGATCTGGTCAAGCAGGTGTCGTCCTCCGCCGACTCGACGACGAGGATGCGGGATAGGCATCGTCCACGTCGAGGCGGGAAAAATTGCTTTAACTAAAAACTAGAAACAAGTTCTTACTAACTAGTTCTATTAATTCAACTAGTTCTTACTAAAAATAAACTTACTATAAATAAAAATATTCTAGTACCTAATTAGTACCTAGTTCTTAATATGCAACTAAAATAAATTTACTATAAATAAAAATAAACTTAATATGCTACTAAAATATAAAGAAACCCTAGGCAGATCAGGTAGGGGAGAGGGAGGAGCGGGCGCGCTCACCTCGGGTGCTCTGACGAGGAGGGCAGGCGGCGCCGAGGTCGGGTCGGGCGGGTCGGGCGGCGTCGGGCGGCGTTGAGGTCGAGGCGGGGCGGCGTTGAATCTGGGTCGGGCGGCGTCCGGAGCGGCGTTGACATCGGGGGCGGGGGCTGCGTTGAGGTCGGGGGTCGGGGCGACGTAGAGGGTGCGGAGAGCACGCGGCTGCCGACGGGCGATGGCGGCGGCGAGAGTGGAGAGAGTTGGATTTGGGGGAAAGTGGCGTGGGGAAGGATGAACCGGCCCGTGGTTAAGTCAGAAGTAGCAGTAGCGCGTTCAGAGAAAAGCGTTGCTGCTACCTTAGCTATAGCGCGTTCGCTGATACACGCTACTGCTACTCCTTTCTCTTTTTTCCCTTTTTCATTTAGTTTCCTTCACATTTTATTTGTTTCCTTTCACCTTATTCTATTTCTTTCATTTTCAATTACCTTTCCATTTTCTTTCCATTTAATTTTATAACCTTTAGCAGCAACGAGTTTACATTAAAACGCGTTGCTACAAACAACGTAGCGGTAGTGCGGTTCGTCATAGATCGCTACTACTATGTGTAGCTTATGGGCTAAGCCGTGGGAATTTTAGTAGTAACGTGTGTTCAGCAAGACGCGCTACTGCTAGATCTTTATCTGCAGCGCGGTTACCTCAGGCACGCTACTGCTAATTAGCACCAGCGTGCTTTTTTGACCCACGCTGCTGCTAAAGTTCTGTGTATAGAGTTTTCCCTAGTAGTGATACAGCCAGGTCATCCTACGAATGACTCTTGTTCATACCGGATTTCTAAAACCGATGAACACATGACAATCAAAGATTGGAAAAAATGTATGGTCAATCATTGGGAGCTACATGGAAGCAACATTGTGCAAAGGGCAAGAATTGGAGACAGGATAATCTCCATTCTCCATAATGGAGAGTCAGGGCCTATCTAGTTTGATGATATTTTACCTAAAAGAGGGTATTAGGTCCTATGAGAGAGAAGTAGGTCCTAGGTACAATGTGTTATTATGTGCTACAATGTGTTAGAGTTGATGAGGATGAGGAGGAGTTGTGATTATGACTAGTGACCAACTTGCTATATGATGTCTCATTGATGAAATTGATGATCGTGAGGAGGTGTTATATGACAATGATGTATTATGATGATAAGTCGGCAAGTAAATACCGCATAAAGGTAGATATGGTGGACACTCATGGGAGAAACTTGGTTCAAGAAATTTGGATGCACAAGCAGTATTCCCGCTTAGTACAGATATTTTGGCTAGCAAAGGATTCTAAACAGCAAGCACCACATGTTGGAGGATCTATAACAATATAACTTCCATACAAATATACCCAAGCATAATTCATTATGTTGTCTTCCTTGTCCAATTTCAACTAATTTGCTCAGGTTTGAAAATAATTAATGGGGATCAAAATCATAGAAGATGTCTAAGATAGTATATTTATATGTGAAATCTCTCTTCCTTCAATATTCTATCATGAATTGTTCAAGTGACCAATACAATGTTTGCTAACCTTCAATAAATTTACCATCTCTATTTCTTAGATGTGAAGTCATTACTCCCCACGGGATAAGCATATGAAACATATATAAATTCAGATTTATGATATTCAAATCATTCGACCATTTACTCATAGGATATAAGTGAAGCACACGAGTAAATGACAAACTACTCCAAAAAGATATAAGTGAAGATCAATGAGTAGTTAAATAATTATGTAACTATGTAGCTATGTGAAGACTCTATAACATTTACGAATTTTAGATCTTGGTATTTTATTCAAACAGAAAGCAAAAACAAAAGAAAATAAAATGACGCTCCAAGCGAAACACATATCATGTGGTGAACAAAAATATAGCTCCAAGTAAAGTTACCGATGAACGAAGACGAAAGAGGGGATGCCATCCGGGGCATCCCCAAGCTTAGGCTCTTGGTTTTCCTTGAATATTACCTTGGGGTGCCTTGGGAATCCCCAAGCTTAGGCTCTTCCCACTCCTTATTCCCTAGTCCATCAAATCTTTACCCAAAACTTGAAAACTTCACAACATAAAACTCAACAGAAAACTCGTAAGCTCCATTAGTATAAGAAAATAAACCACCACTTAGGTACTGTTGTGAACTCATTCTAAATTAATATTTGTGTAATATATACTGTATTCCAACTTCTCTATGGTTCATACCCTCCGATACTACTCATAGATTCATCAAAAGAAGCAAACAACACATAGAAAACAGAATATGTCAAAAACAGAACAGTCTGTAGTAATCTGTATCATTCGAATACTTCTGTGACTCCAAATATTCTGAAATAAATTGGTGGACCTGAGGAATTTGTCTATTAATCATCTGCAAAAAGAATCAACCTGAAAGCACTCTCCAGTAAAAAATGGCAGCTAATCTCGTGAGCGCTAAAGTTTCTGTTTTTACAGCAAGATCACAAAGACTTCACCTAAGTCGTCCCAAAGGTTCTACTTGGCACAAACACTAATTAAAACATAAATCCACATCTAAACAGAGGCTAGATGAATTATATATTACTAAACAGGAACAAAAATCAAAGCACAAAAATAAAATTGGGTTGCCTCCCAACAAGCGCTATCGTTTAACGCCCCTAGCTAGGCATGATGATTTCAATGATGCTCACATAAAAGATAAGAATTGAAACATAAAGAGATCATCATGAAGCATATGAATAGCACATTTAAGTCTAACCCACTTCCTATGCATAGGTATTTTGTGGGCAAACAATTTATGGGAACAATAATCAACTAGCATAGGAAGGCTAAACAAGCATAACTTCAAATCTTTAAGCACATAGAGAGGAAACTTGATATTATTGCAATTCCTACAAGCATATGTTCCTCCCTCATAATAATTTTCAGTAGCATTATGAATGAATTCAACAATATAACCATCACATAAGGCATTCTTTTCATGATCTACAAGCATAGAAAATTTACTACTCTCCACATAAGCAAATTTTTTCTCATGAATAGTGGGAGTATCATTAGGGACTCGAATACTATAAATTGTTTCCACATTAAAAGAGTAGTGTTCAGAAAAAGGGTAATCATGATCATGACAAGTTTTCTAAATATAATCATCACTACTATTTATAGCATAAGTTTCATTAAACGTAGCATCCCCAAGCTTAGGACAAACATTAATTGCAACAAATATATTCTCAAACATGTCATTCTCATCAAACATAGCATCCCCAAACTTGGGCCCTTTCATATCATAAGCATAATCACTCTCATCATTAATAGTATGGATAGCAGCAATAGCATAGCAATTATCGTCATCACAATGATTAATAGGAGAAACATAATTTGGAGGGATACATTTCTACCTTAGCTTCTCCGTCTTTTCTTTTTCTCCTTCACATCATGTGTGGGTTTAACCTCTTTTTTGAGCTCCTTATTAATGAGATTGGTTGAATAGAAGGATCCTTCTCGTTACCTGATGAATCATAAGAAATAATAGGAGGATATTGGGAAGTCTCTTCCCTTTCATTAGTATTCTCTTCATCTTCTATTTGCTTTCTTTTCTTTATGTAATTGGCAATATAAGGATTTTCAATGCAATTCACCACACAATACATATAAATTTCCTCTAGATCAATATCAAGGAATTTCTCAAGGTTATATTCTGGAATATGCTTAGTTACACGTTTCATTTCTTCATAACCTAAAAGCAAACTAAGTTCATTATGATGTGCAAGGGAAATCAAGTCATCACAATTTTTGGACACGATTCGATCATGAAACAATTTGCATCGGAGATTTAAATGACCACGTTCATTGTAAAGTTTTTTTTAGAACTGATGACAGTGAGATTCTCTCACTGCCTTTTGTATTAATAAAACAAAGTTAGGGGGGTAGAGTGTCCAGAACTTTACATACTACATAGTGATTGGAGGGGGGGAGGTATAGTGACTAACACAAAAAAAGATAAAATCAAAGCAAGCTAGCTATGAATAAAATGTAAGGACCCTGCTCTTGCCTTGATCTATGAACCAACATGGCAAAGTCCAGCTTGAATCTGTTCCTCCAAGATTCAAATGAAGGTTGGATTCCTCTGAAGTGTTTATCATTCCTCTCCTTCCAGATCCCCCAGGCTGCCACTGCAAAAACCTCCAAGAACATCGGTCGAGCCCATCTGGCTTTGCCCTCATGCAGCATTCTCATCCAACTAGTGTCATTTGGCCATTGTATCCCCAAAGCATCCCATCATCTCTGACTGAAGGGGCAGGTAAAAAAGAGGTGTACCATGTCTTCCTCAGGCGGGTGGCGGCATAGAAGGCAGGTGTAGTCATCGTTCGGACTTTATAATATCTTCTCTGAGCATATTTCTAGTGTTCAATCTATCAGCCATCAGCAACCACAAGAACACTTTCCACTGCATTGTACATTTGGTTTTCCAGATCCAACCGAATGCCTACTTGCACCTGGCTGAAACAGTGGGCATAGTATTGTGAGGATCGAAATGCAGCTCCCCCAAACACAAGACCACACATCCTTGCCATCAGCTAGCGAAGTGTCCAAGGTCTCTGACCGCAGCCCAGCAACCTCACTCCTAGCCTCCATATATAGTGGCAGGTGGAACACATCACCCAATCGATCTGAAGGCAAAAGATGCCTCACTGAGATATCTGGTCCCTGGCAAAAGAGAAAGCTCTCGGGTACTTGTCTTGAAAAACATCAGTCTTCCATTTATCTTTCCAAAAAAGGATCGTGTCACCTGCCACTACCTCCGATTTTGTGACCCCTCTATATAAGTCAGATAGTTGCATGAGGTCTCTCCACCAGAACGATCCACACGGATCAGAGGCATGAGGTATTTTGCCCACATAGTAAGTATTCCAGATCAAGCTGACCCAAGGAACATCATCCATTTGAAATTAGTCCACGGTTCTTTCACCCAGTGATGTAATAACTCATCATGATGTAAAAAACAATATCTAAATTGCTATTGTATGAAAACTTGTATAAAGATGTATGAATACAACATGAAATAAAAAAGAAATAGAATACAGAATAATAGTAGTAGCGCGGGCCAGGAGACGCGCTACTCGTAATTACCAGTAGCGCCTTTTTCAGGAAGCGCTACTACTAAGTGGATATAGCAGTAGTGCGGGTAAACCCACGCTACTGCTAACCTTTAGTTGTAGCATCGTAGCAGTAGCGCTGTCACCCACACTACTGGTAAGCCAAAAAAAACCACACTACTGCTAGGTTTTTCCCTAGTAGTGAAAGAGCACACGCTACTGCTACGCAACTGCCTGTGCGCTGAGCTGTAGGCCCGCGCTACTGGTAAGTGAGGCACACAGGCTAGCTATACATATAAATAGTAGCAGCGCCGGGTACAGGACCCAAGCTACTGCTACAAGATTAGTTGCAGCACGGGTAACATACCTAACGCTGCTACCGTGGCCTGCCCCGGGGGAACCATAGGGACCACTTAGTAGTAGCACTGGGTTTCTTAACCCCCCTGCTACTAAGTGATACCTATAGCGTTGTGTTTTACCCCACGTTGTTACTAGTTAATAGTAGCACGGGCTGTCAACCCTGTGCTAGTGCTAACCATCTACCTACAGGCTTTTCCTTAGTAGTGATAAAAGAAATAGTAAATAAGTAAAGTCGAGGATTTAAGGACAAACATCTCATAGATCCTAGAATTTTCTTTTTACTTGCACCTAAGGTAGACAGTCATTACTCTAGAAATCTCTACGAAAATATTTGTTAGATCTATGAATTGGGAATAATTTCTAGCATATTTAAGTATACAAGATCAAAACAATAATTCATCTAAGTGTCATGAGCTATCTATGGAGAATAATGATTTTAACATTTTCGGATCTATCGATGAGGGTTCGAGTTAAAGGATGGTCTCCAAGGGAAAAATTACCACGAAAAAATTTAATGTAAATTTTATTAAAATTATGACTGAAATTTAATGCAACTATATTTGCAATGCTTGATGCGACATTTCTTTGGCAAAAAATAGCTTAACTTAATATTTAGCAGCATGATTATATGAGTGATTGAAGCGTAACTGAGAAATACATGTGGAAATAGTATATTGATGGTGCACATTGAAAATAAAAGGTTATAAATAAGTAGAATGATATTTTTTGTAATAACTAAATAATTTTCAGAGCGTATGTTGACAGAGTAACTTGTAAAAATAAATATGCAACTTTGTGCATGCCGCAAATAATAAACATGGATCGGATAGGGCGTTGATTAAAATATGATGCAATTAGAAGACCTGAAACCCAACAGAGAGACTTAAAGTTGTAGCGGTCAAAACAAGGCATCTGGGGCGAGAGCAACCTGTCGAAATAAAATGTGGTAGTTTGTGATAAGTTTTCTAAAGATGTCACATACTTTTTTCAAACAGGTAAACATTTTTTGAATGTCACAAACCTTTTTTTAATCCTAACAAAAAAAGTTGGGCAAACATGTTTTTAACACTACTTGAACATTTTTTAACGCACAATAAGAATTTTTTAAATTTAAATATAATATATTTTCCATTTTCAGAATTTTAGATAAATTGAAAGAACAAAAAAAGTGAGGAAAAAACCTAAAAAGCTTATTCGTACGTACGTTAGGATCGCTAACAGGAAAAAGTCACCCGTCGTGTGCTGGGTCTGGTCCATCTAATGGGTGCTGCAGGCGAGCTCTATTTCGTTTCGCTAGAGGTGAGACATAGCCGTTCCCACTAACAAGCGTCATACAGGAGAACTCCAAATAGTGGTCTCACCCTACAAGAGACGTACACTCCCCTGGTTAATATACCTGTGTCATGGGCTCTCTCACGGAGGGCTCTTTCCACCATATTTTACAGGCTTCTAGAGGATTCCAACCCTTTTTTAGTATCTTTCTTTGCCTTTTTGTAGGGTTCTGTTTGATTTTTTTATTTTTTTCATGTCCATTTCCTTTAAGTTTTTTTCCTTTTCAATTTCCCTATTTAAAAGTATGTTTTTAAAAAAATCATCAATATATTTTCAACTTCATGAACTTTTAATATCCCTGAAGTTTTTTGTCAAATTCATGAAAATTTTGAAATTATTAACATCTATATATCCATGATTTTATAAAATTGATGAACATATTTTAAAATTCAGGAATATTTTTAAATTGTTAACATCTTTATATCCATGATTTTTAAAATCAATGAGCATCTTTTAAAGTTCATGAACATTTCTTAATTCATCATTTTTTTAAATGTGATTTTTTAAAACCAGTAAGCATTTTTAGATTCGTGAAATTTTTTAACTCGTGAATTTCATATTTAGTGTTTTAATTTTAAATCAATATACAAATATTGCAGCTCTTTTTTAACCAGTGAGGAAGCCAGCGATAGCAGGCTAGGAAAAAGAGGTCAACCCAAGAAAGCATAGAGAGAGCAGGTTGCTATATGGACCGTGGAGTATGAACGTCCACGCGAGCGCTATCGCGGCAATTCGGCGTCTAAAACGGCGTATAGGAGGTCCCCATTGGAAAGACTAGGCTCCATTCCTGTTATTGGGCTTGGGCACCTTATTTATCAAGTAAGATATCTTTTCCGCCAGCTTGAAAGAGATTTCTTTTTTTTTTTCTTTTGCTAGAGAGATTTTGTGATTCTGGCTCGTTCAAACTAATTTTTCAAGTATAAACATTTATTTTGGCTTGTGATTATGTTGACATGTGATTATCACTCTCTATGTAGGATACCCCCACACCAATGCATGTGATTATCACTCTCTATGTGTTATTAATGAAATGCATGTAGAAAAGAGAGCAGAAACCACTTTTTCAACTAATAATATAAGACCAAATCGGTTGGGTGTATTGATTTGTTCCACGTAGGATAACAAGCTCATTTTGCTGTTTAATTGTCGTCATTGGTTGGTACTCTCTCCATACTGAAATAACTGGAAGTTCTACGTTTGTCATAAGTCAAACTTGTTTAAGTTTGACCAAGGCCGTAGCTTTATTAGTTTCACCACATAACACATGTTTTCATTGTATGTATATATCTATTATTGTAGATATTGGCAAATCCTAGCATGAAACAGTTGAACTCCAATGAAATGGCATCCAAATTTGTAATTCCCAGTCGATTCTTTTTGCGGCTCTGGTGCATATGTATATAGTATGGAACTACTATGCATACGAATTTTCCTGTCCGATGGATGTACCATCTGAAATCCAATGCTCCGCGGCACTTGGGCTGCATGCATAAACGGTTTGATCTGGTGTGTAGTATGAGGATCGGATGAAAAATGCCATATTTGAGCTACCGTCCTCTATACAATAATGCTCTGGTAATCAACGGGCAGCTTTGAAACTAAAGACTCCAATAATAATCTTACTGAAAGAAATTGGGATGTCAATAGAGAATGTTGATTTTGTCAGAATGAAGAGACGATGGCTGCGGACCGCATGCATATGCATCTTACTTTGCTAACTTGCTTCCAGGATCGTGGATATATTATGGCAGTACGTCCTTTTAATTAGCACCGTCCAGCGCCTAAAAATTGCCGTTACTTTGAACGCCAGTAGGCTGCACATGACTTCGCCGGGAGTCGGAACCACACACAACACTTTACGACCTGCGAGGTACTTTGCGACCAGATTATGGAGAACCACGAGACCCGCAATTTAACCTGGGAAAAAAGGTACATATAGCATCGGTATGTGGTATAGTAAATCAACCGTGTCAGGCGAGTGCAGCCAAACTTTCGTCCATCTCTATGTTGTTTACACTATTCTTATGCGTTTGGGGCCGGGCCGTCAAGCCTACGTCGTGCATAGCAATGACCAGATCCGCTATTGCCGCCGAGACATTTTATTTGTTTTGCGGGGAGCATAATATAAAAATAAGAGTGAATTCCACTTTTTACCCCATATTTATACATTTGTGACACTAATTACCCCTTCGAGTGAAAATTTGTCTAGAATACCCCTTTTGAAATCTTTGGACCCTTGTTTTTTGATGCGTGTCCATCAGGTAAGGTGTGAGGTGACGCCCTGTATCCAAAAACATGTGGACGGCCACAAGGAGTGGAACAGATAGACAAGAGAAGCTTGGACAAGATCGCCAATGATGCCCTCCGATCCTTACAGTTTTTTTTACGAATCAATGACGCAACATGCCGATCCAATCGACCATAAACAAACAAAATGTAAAACTGGGGTAAAACCGTGTTAAAAGTCTCCAAAATCTGACATTTCGATAAAAGTTCCGCTAAATAAGGTAATATGTGTCACAAATGTACAACTACAAGGTAAAAAATGGAATTCACTCTAAAAATAACAAAGCATGGTGTCTCGTTCTACCGTCCTTTTCCTTCCTTTCCCACCATAGCATCTCCTCACGCCCGGACCTTCCCTCTGTGTTCCACTAAAATCTAAATCTGTACTAGTCTCTTGGGGAAGCGGTTAATTAGGAGAGAACACGTACGTCTGTAGGATTGTTTCCGTAAGATATGCCGTAGGTGCGTCATTGTCGGTGCATACAACAAACAACAAATGCAACTATGCCCATAGCCGTGCGAACATGGTTAATAGTATAGCTAGCTAATGGCTACATGAAACTGTCATGTCATTTATAAGCATCATCTATAGTCACTCATATAAAAACGTAGGCTACAAGGTTGGTTATTTTATTAGTATTTTTTATCTTCTCTTTTTCCTTTTATTCAATATTTATTGTATTTGTCCACAAATACATATATAGCTAGGCTCTTGCATAAAAGCTTACTCCCTACACTATTTTACACTCTGCTCTACGTAGAGAAAAGTGACATATATGCGGGCTATAAGCCTACTATTGTACTTGCTCTGTGCGCGAACATGCATGCATGTGCGTATGTGAAAAATCGGTTAGTGGTAGCAACTACTCATGGTCCTCCTTTCTCACATGAAGACCACGCTACTTCAGTCACGCGTGCATTAGTTAATGCTGATGTGTCAGTTTGAATCCTCCCTGCATACATCTCAATGTTACTAGTGGAATATTATTTTATCTCAATGTATGAGCTAGCACGCTCTTCCGGTAAAAAAGGAAGCAAGAAAAAGGAAACAACAAAGATTGATGTAGTTTCCCACTGCAACCTTGCCCTCTTTCCTTTGTGCACCGGCTAGAGTAGTCCTCAACGCACCTAGACAACCGAATCGCTCAGCGTAGGATCAAGAAAACTACATATGATTTCCGTAGGATGTAATCCAAACCATACAGAGAAGACAGTGGACGGCCGTTATGCAGCGTTTTTCGTATATGATTGTACTCCCTCCGTCCCAAAATAAATGACTCGATTTTGTACTAACTTTGTACTAAAACTGAGTCACTTATTTTAGGACAGAGGGAGTATAAGAAAATGTGGTAAGTGTAGCTGTGTAGCTGAATTCCCAAGACAGCTAGAGACTAGCGACCGAGAGTACAACATACGCATGCATGCATAATCTAATAGAAGATGGGTCCATTGACAGCTCATCACTTTGCTTCACTTGATTCCATGGATATGGTAGTGCACTAGTGCAGAACCGGGCTTTAGCGCCGGTTCGTAAGGGCCTTTAGTGCCGATTCCATAACCGGCACTAAAGAGTGGGGACTAAAGCCCCCCCCCCCCTTTAATATCGGTTCATCACGAACCGGCGCTAAAGTGCCACCACGTGGCACGAGGCTGGCCCAGGTGCGTGTAAGACATTAGTACCGGTTGGTAACACCAACCGGTACTAAATGTTGGGGGGGTGTTTTGGTTTTATTTTTTATTTTTCCTTTAATTTTGTGTTTTCAATTTAATTTAGTGATTATTTTACATTATAATGAGTTGTTAAATCATTAAGTGAAAGTACCGCAGATTAGTTTCGACTGGATGCATGTGGATTCTAGCTAAGTGATCAAGTATATGCCATATCCAGTATAATATGGATAATTTCGACTGGATGCATGTGGATCCTAGCTAAGTGATCAAGTAAATGATATAATAACTCATCATTATCATCATCATCATCATCATATTAATATAAAAGCTCTTGCATCATATCATCAACAACAGTATACTAGCTAGCTAAAAATCATCATAGTCGTCATTACCACTGTTTAATCATCATAGTCATTACCGCTATCTAATCACCACCAACACTAGCTTAAAGAAGAAACATTCACTTGTACCAGAAGCAAAGGTATCATCGAGTTCAACATGGTCATGATATTATAAGCATTCGTAATACCACAAAAGAAAAAAATAACTCTTTGAGATTAAGTTCAGGACAAAGAACACGGACATGAGAGGACAAGTACTAAGAGCATGAACTAGCTAAATCACTCATGCTGCTCTCTCTCAGGTAAAATAGCATAGAACATTTATAGCTCTCCTGATTCATCATACTGGAGCATGCAGATGAACCTGTCTCCTAATCATGGGCTACGCTTCTCATTGCTGCCCCCTAGTACTTCTCTGGGATCATTAACAATTTTGCTCCAATCTTTCACTATTAAGCATTCATCACTTTTAGAAATCCTGAATGCACTCACGTGCAATGTAGGATATCTTGGCCGTAAGCTAACCATTGATATGTGACCTTTAGTCTCGATCCACTGAGGCACAACTGTCATCGGGAGTCCCTGTTGAAGAACATCGTATAGTAATTAATATACTTAGCAATGGAAGTTTAGCAAAAAAATAATGTATGCAAAAGATGCACTGAGGACAAATAGTAAAAATCTTACCATCTTTCCTCAATAGATGTGACCGTAGTTCAATACGATCACTATTGGTCGCACATTTTGAGTACTAACATTTCTAAGTGCAGGAAGAAATTTTGTCTTTACAGTATGAAGATCCTCAAGCTATGAAACATAATGTCTTATCTCCTCGCAGTTTAGTTCAGCTCCGGGACAGTAGTAGGTCCTGTCTACCAAGCGCTGGACATGTTTTCTTGAATGAAAGTAAGCTGTCAATAGAAATTAGTTGTCAACTATTTTTGAATAAACAATATCAAAGACATAAATATGATTGAGAAACTCACATAATGATAGAACTGGAGGCGTCTGCACATCGACCCAGATGTCTATATTATCTTCAATATCATCTTTCGGACGAATATCAAAGGTGATAACCATATCAGGCTCAAATGCATAAGCCTTGCATAGTGCTTGTCAAGTTTTGCATTCAAAATAGGTGTACGTGTCTGCATTGTATAATTTGACGTTGAAAGTATAACCATGCTTGGTCTTCAGGTAAACTATCTTTACCTCCATAGTTTCCATAGCACTGAAACCTATCTTATCCAAGACAAAAATTCTTGCATGGCAGGGGATGCGCTAGTAGGATAGTGAAAATTTAAAATTATAAGTTGAAGCAAATGAAGCATATATAAGTCATGCTTAATTACGAAAAAAGACTTGTCGTTGTGACTTACTGTATCCACTTCGAAGGTCTCATCCAGCTTGATGCTGAAATGCCTATCATCAACAAAGAAATTTCTGTCGCACAGGCTACGCTGGTCTTCACAGTATTCGCACATTATAAAATCTTTTTCGTCGTCAGACGACATTTCCTATGTTCATATATGTGAAACATTAAACACTTACTAGTTCTATTAATTCAACTAATTCAACTACTTCTATTAATTCAACTAGTTCTATTAATTCAACTAAGCATTTACTAAAAATAAACTTGTTCTATTAATTTTCTTACTAAAATAAAGTAGGTAGTTCTATATAGTAATATTTTAATTAGATCATCAAATCTCAGATATCTAAATTTTCTTACTAAAAAGAAACTAGTTCTATTAATTCAACTAGCTAATTCAACTAAGAATTTAATAAAAATAAACTAGTTCTATTAATTTACTTACTAAAATATATTAAATAGCTATATATAGTAATATTTTAATTAGATCATCAAATCTCATATACCTAATTTTCTTACTAAAAATAAAATAGTTCTACTAATTCAACTAGTTCAACTAAGAGTTTACTAAAATAAACTAGTTATATTAATTCAACTAGTTCAAATAATCTCATATACCTAAATTTTCTTACTAAAAATAAACTAGTTCTATTAATTTTCATACTAACAATAAACTAGTTATATTAAGTCAACTAGTTCAAATCTCATATATATACCTAATTAATATCTAACTAATTCATCTAACACTTGACATTAATATTTAACAACTTTTCCATCTAATTCATCTAACATTAAGATTCTAACATTCATATCTACGAAATATTCATCTAACATTAATCTAAACAACAGAAAACAGAAAATAAGTAAAATATATATATATATGTGTGTGTGTGTATCTCTCTCTCTATGTGTGTGTGTGTGTGTGCAGCCACAGACGGGCGGTGGGCGGCGGCGGTGTGGTGTGGCGGCGCAAGGCAGGCGACGCGACGGGATGGTTCGACGACGGGCGGCGGGCGGGGCGATAAGCGCGATCGAGGCGGCGACGTAATGCGGGCGGCGGCGGCGGGCGGTGGGCGACAAGCGGGGCGACGACGGCGGAGCGGGGGGAGCCAGCGGCGAAGTGTCGGTGTCAAAACCGGCGGATCTCGGTAGGGGTCCCGATCATGCGTCTTAGGCTGATGGTAACAGGAAGAGAGGGACACAATGTTTACCCAGGTTCGGGCCCTCTCGATGGAGGTAAAACCCTACTTCCTGCTTGATTAATATTGAAGATATGAGTAGTACAAGAGTAGATATACCACGATATCGTAGAGGCTAAATCCTAAGAGCTAGCCTATGATGGTATGATCGTAATTGTGATCGGCCTTCTAAGGACAAACCTCTCCGGTTTATATAGACACCGGAGAGGGCTAGGGTTTACATGGAGTCGGTTACAAGGAAGGAAACACAATATCCGGATCGCCAAGCTTGTCTTCCACGCAAAGGAGAGTCCCATCCAGACACGGGCCGAAGTGTTGAGTCTTGTATCTTCACGCTTCAATAGTTCGGACGATGTATATAGTCCGGATACCCCCTAATCCAGGACTCCCTCAGTAGCCCCTGAACCAGGCTTCAATGACGATGAGTCCGGCGCGCAGTCTTGTCTTCGGCATTGCAAGGCGGGTTCCTTCTCCGAATACTCCAAAATAATTATCGAACACGTAGACCATGTCCGGATCCACAAAATGATCTTCACATACCGTTGTAGAGAGAATGATATTTCACAAATGCAATCTGCTGACAACTTTTTTAGACAACGTGACATGTCCTTACGATCGGGTCATTATTCGAACCGTTTTCCTACAACCAGCCACATCGCATATTGCGAGGCGGTTTCCTTGACATGTCTTTGTCAGAGATCATGTCCCCTTATCGTGGGATTCTCATCAATACGGTATCGGTAATCCAACTGCACCGCTAATCGCAGCGAGTGGGGACCGAGCGGGTTTCACCTGGCAAGTGGGGAGATGCAAAAAGCTTTTGCCGTCCCTATAAAGAGATAAGGCCTCTTCCTCTTTACCCACGCCTTCTCCTTCCGCTAGCCCATTCCCCTCTGTTTGAGCCCTAACGACCTGGCATTCTCCTTTTCCATCAAAGGGAGGTTTTCCAAAGATGTCCGGATCCGGAGCAGGAGGCAGATGGATGGCCTCGACCGTCCAGGAGAAGGACATCAAGAAACTCCGGGAAGCCGGGTATCTGGCCCAGAAGATCGGCCACCGTCTCCCACCGTGGGACATGTCGTCCCCAATCCGGAACCTCACGAGAGAGTCGTGTTCCTTCCCCATTTTTTCGCGGGCTCGGGTTTCTCCTTCATCCATTTGTTCGTGGAGTCATGTATTACTATGGGATTGATTTTCATGATCTTTCCCCCAACTCCTTCCTCAATATCTCGACGTTCATCGTCGTGTGCGAGGCTTTTCTCCGGATCTCACCTCACTTCGGCCTGTGGCTGAATATTTTCAATGTGAAGCCCAAGGTGGTGAGTGGCGAACACGCCGAGTGCGGCGGCGCCATGGTGAGCAAGATGCCCAAGGCCGTTTGGCCGAAGGGTGCCTTCAACGACTCCATCAAGGAGTGGCAGCAGCAGTGGTTCTATATCACCGAACCACGCGGCAAAAAGTGGGCGGCAGCTCCAGAGTTCAGATCCGGAGCCCCACTGCGGCTCACTTCCTGGCCCAAGAAGGGCCCGAACTGGTCCTCGTCCGATGGGCTGTCGCTGCTCCAGACGCGCGTTTAGAGCGTGGTCGACAAGGACATCAAGCTCGTCGACGTAGTCCAGGTGATGTTAGTTCGCCTAGTTCTCCCTTGCCAGCGTAGAGCCTGCAACTTGTGGGAGTACAACCCAACCGAGCACCAGACTCTTCGGGAGCTCTACGATTCCTCTCGCAAGGATATCTGGAAGGTGCTTTTTAAGTCCGGCAAATCATGGCCGGGCTCCTCCGAGGACCGCGGGTATCAGTTATCCCATTCTGCAAGCCCGGTAAGTCATAACTACAATCCGTCCATCCATGCTTCAGTTGGCATGTCCTGAGGGAGACATCTTTATCGTGTTTTATCATAACCCCAGGGATGGATAAATAAGGTGGAGCGGATACATTGTCCGGCCCCACTGCCGGAGGAACCGGCCGGACCTCTTCTGACGAAGATGCTGGTCCTCGCGCCTTACGAGGCGCCAAAGAAAAAGGCCTCCAAGAAGGTCAAAAAGACCCGGAGTGGCCTCCGTCGTCGCGAGGCTTCAGACGCCAAATCCGAAGACTCCAACGACGATCCTTCTTCTGAAGACGAAGAGGAGGAAGCAGAGGAGGACGAGCCTCACTCTGGTGGGGGGAAGAAAAGGACGGCCTCCACATCCCTGGAACCGGATCGCCCAAGAGGGGGAAAGGTTCCCTCCCAGAGGCATCCACCACGGCTGCCAATAGCAGCCCAGAGTGGGATCCCAGGGCCCAGCCCCTGGAGAAGTCGTAAGTATACGAAACCTGAACATGCATATGCGTCCGGGATTGTTTTTAGGTATAGTAGTTTTAACTGTTGCCATATTTTGCACAGTCCGGCAAGGTCTCGCGCCGGACAGTCCTCATCGGAGGATTTGCTGAGCTCGGACGCCTTGGCGAGCGAGACGCCTCCAGAGGCCCCTTCCCCAAAGTCTAGGTGCGACACTGAGGTGTCGTCTCAACGGGACCCGGACCAGGGGGGCATATCACTGGAGCCAGACACACGGGAGCGATGGCCCCTGAGTGTGCCGTCAGCGGGGGCGATCTTGGGTTCGGCCCACAGCCGGACAAGGTCCAGGAGACCTCTAAGGTTCCCGGATCGGGCGAGCAGCCACCTTCGTTGGTGGGAGGCTTGCCTACTCCGCCGTCAACCTATGTCCAAGCAGAGTTGCCAGGCGGTCTATCGACAGCATTAAAGAATGCGTCTATCGTCGATGAACATCGGACCCTCATGGGTGCGGTGGTTGAAAAGATTCAGTCCGCCGAGAGCGGGCTGGACGAGTCCTGCCTTGGCCTTATAAAGGCCTTTGAGGTATGTTTCCGAAGAAACCTTTGAGGAATCGTCATAATATGAGTAGTAGCCCCTGATACACTGTCCGGCGAAAGAGAGAGAGAGAGCCAGGCAGGGGATCACATCCTTTGTTAATGACGTGTACCTCTTTGTTTGAAAACAGGCGTGTGCGGAGAAGACGTTCGCTCATAATGCGGAAGTGTCCGAACTAAAGCGGAGCCTGGAACGTGCCGAGGAATAACTTGGCCGTGTGAAGAAGCAATTGGAGGATAGGCAAGGTATGTTGAAACATTGTCTTGCATTAGGCACGAATGAGTAATTGTGCCTATTGAAAAGTATTTTTGTTGTATGCCCTAGGAGAGAGTGCCGAATATGAGGCACTGAAGAAGGCTGTGGCTGATTCCAACGAGAAGGCTGTCGCCGAGCAGGCGCTTCGTGAAAAACATGAGGCGTCATCACAACCGAGTGGGAGCTCCAGGAGGCTATGAAGAAAAGCGAGGGCTTGGAGCAGAGTCTGGTAGGGAAAGAATCCGAACTCGCCCAAGCTCTCCAAGCCATGGAAGATGCTCGGGAAGAAGCCCGAGGTGCTGTACGGGACATTCAGGAGGCCCGGAAAGTTGCGGCTGGTAAGGCCTGTTGTATTCATGGCCATGTTTACATGATAGCGGGGAAAACTCTAAGAAACAAGCTGAATTCTTGTTTTTACAGGGGGGTTTGCGGATCTGCCTCGCAGCATATCAGATGCCGCCCAATTTTACCGGACCGAGGAGAAGAAGTCTGCGGAGAGGAATTTCTGGTCGCAGTATTTGGCGCCGAACTATCCGGTGCCTTTTATCGATCAGCTGAAGCAGCTGGTCGAACTGCACCAGGCGGCCGAACTAGCCATGAAGGACTTGGTTGTCCATCTGTGGCCTGCGGAGCCAATTCCAAGCAGTTACTTCAGACTCGTGAAGCGGATTGTGGGCGCTTGTCCTCGGCTTGATGCTATCAAGCGATCAGTCTGTATAGAAGGTGCGCGCATGGCGTTTGCCCGTGCAAAAGTGCATTGGGGGAAACTTGACACGGAGAAGCTGATGACTGAGGGGCCGCCGGAGGGTAAGGAGCACCGCAAGCCCGAGCTGTACTATGAAGTCTACTGAAAGGGGCCCGCCTTGCGGCGGATAAGTGTGCCAAAGACATTATATTTCCCTAAGGGCATTCGTGCTGCTTTTTGTAATATGGGATAATGGCATTTTTATTATATATTGCCTGTTTTGTTTGAACATATGTTCTTCTTGTGTGGCTGTTTATTGTATGTAAATCCTAAGAGTTGGCCAGTCGTCGACTTCTGCCCCCACGTAAAAAGAATACGGGGGTGTTCGGGGTATATCTGAACGCTCTTTATCCCATAGTTGGGTCCTTTTAAGGAGGTTTTTCTCACCACAAACCGGGCAATCGGACTATAAGGCTTTATTACTCTCACTTAGCCATAGGAATTCGAGTATGGTCGGCGCAACCCCTAGTGTTCGCAAGGACGAACTAGGTGCTCTATTGGCGCCTGATCAGAAGACCGATCCGTCGCACTCTGCATTTATAATGGCGTTGTGCGGAATAAATCTTTAAGGATTTTACAACCTCTCGAACAGCTAACCAGCTCTCGCTGCATCATGACAGTCGGTTTTCGGCTTTCTCTACTGAGGTGCTCGTCCGGCAGAACCGGGACACAATCGCAGTAGTTCTCCCAGCGCTACCTTAGCCGATAGAACGGAACATAAAGTACCAAAACATGGGAGCTGGGAAAACCCAACCAATGACCCAAGACATGATTCGGAGCTGATGCATACAGTGCTATAAGTTCGGGGTGCCGAGCGACCGAAAAGGTGGTCGGACTTTAGTGCCGTACTGTGAAGCCCCTGGCATAACCGGGCGTAACACGAAGTGTGGCTGCCATTTTTTGGCAAAGAGGCGTCGGCGATAAACGACGGCCGGTAAGTGTTATTTAAGTCTACGCATTGTAGTAGGATGATATGTCTATGCATATGAGTACTATGTATGAAAAGAGGTGTTTTTGGCGGAACTTGTGATGGCCGGACTGGAAGGGGTTGTGAGTGGATCAAGAGTGAATCCGAATTGCCTTCTACCTGCATGTTCCTACCATTGTGTGTCCGGGCTAATTCCACGCCGCCAATCCTGTTCTGCGTCAAAGTTAGTTTGTAAAGGCAAATGCTTGGAGGCAGCTGAACGTCCTCTTGTGGTTGGTCTAAGGGTTCCTGATCGGACCCTGGTGAACCCAGCCGTTATACCGTGAAGTAGCATGGACTCCTCAGTTGGTGTCCGGATAGTTGGCTGTCATATCAAAATTTTGATAGGCATGCGCGACTTGCTACTCTGGCAGCTGTATGATTTCCGCTCTAAGGGCGGGGTCCGGCCTTGCCCGTGGGCGTGATTATATCACATGGTGTTGGCCTAATGGTTTATCACATGGAATCTAGTCAACGTGGTTCGTCCCGTTAGCATACGGTAAATTACCGTATGAGGGGAAGGTGCCGAAGAATTACTCTTTGGCGTAGCATTTTTTTTTGGTGATCCGAAGACAACCGTTAGAGTGGTGGGCCAATAAAACTTGGCATTTGCGCCTGGCATCTTTTATAAGATATTATTTGTGGCTTCATACCCGTGGGGGCTTTATGTGTTATGGAGCCCCCGGACTACTAGGTCTAGAGGTACTGCAATTGAATTGCTGTGGTTGATGTGATCAGGGGCGATCGGCCGTATTTTTATGCTCTGGGGGGGGGTCTCTTGACTAGACGCCTCCCCTTATTGTTTCCGGCACACGACCAGCCACTTTGTTTTGAGGATCCGACATTCTCTATTGGTATGCTTTGCTGTCCTTCTAGGAGTACCATGAATTTCACATGGTTGATCGAGTATGTTGCTAGGGTCGGATAGGTTTGAGTTGTTCTTTGTCCGCTGACCGGACTGGGAATTGCTGGACTTGGCACCAGCTTCTCTGACTTGACATTTATGACCATTACGCCGGGGCTTGAGGATGCCTCTTTATGTATCCTTCATATTGTCTTGGACCGTAGTGGTGTGTTGACGTCAGGGTATGTGCCTTTTGTCGGGGCGGTCGAGTCCGTATTTTTCGGTGGCCAGGACCTTGGTCCACCTGTCCACGAGCAAATCTTGGTCAACTTTAAGCTGTTGTTGCTTCCTTTGCAGGCTCCTTGCCGTGGCCATGAGCCATCGCCTGAAGCGAACTTATTCCACTGGATCTTTAGGCACACCGAATTCGTCATTGTCGAGGCTTACCTCGTCCTCGGAGGGGGGCGTATAGTTGTCCCTTTCCAAGTATCCTACCGTGGCCAGTCCGGACTGCTTGAAGGCAGGCTGATCGGGGTTGTATCCATCTTTGGCGCCCTACGAATTGTTTTCGTCTTTTGTGCCGGTATTGTTGTGGCGGGGCTTGGAGCGGTGTTGACGACGCCCATGCTTTGCTTTTTTCCCTGAGGGGTTATCCTCCGTTGCCTCATCGCCATTAGTTTCCTTTGGAGTATCTAACATATATATATCGTACGAGGAGGTGGCTGTCCACCGCCCTATGAGCGGTGGTTCCTGTACTTCTCGCGCATCGTCGTCCATACCGTTGATGTCTTCGGAGTCGAAGTCAAGCACATCGGTTAAATCATCGATCGTGGCAATGAAGTGGGTGGTGGGTGGGCAGCGAATTCCTTCGTCGCCTGCTTCCCACTCAAGCCGGACATAGTTCGGCCCAGAGCCTCCTGACAAAGAGAGAGAGACTTTAATGAGTTCAGCATGTCGCCAAAGGGCGAGTGCTGGAAGATGTCCGCGGCGGTAAACTCCATCGCCGGAGCCCAACCTGGCTCGGCTGGCTCGAGAGTGCGCGGACTGGAACCAACAACCGGATAAGAATCTGGGGGTCCGAAGTCACAGACTTCCACAGAGGTGAGGCCTGTGTTCTGCTCCAGCGCCGATGAGTATGCGGCCTGCGGGGCGGGGTCCATCCCTCCGTCCTTAGGCAACGCAGCCTGCTCTGGATTTAGGTCAGGGGCTACGGCAGGGGTGATATCCCGAGAATTATCCGATAGCAGGTCTAAGTCGTGCTCGTCACGACTGTCCGGTGCTTCTGGCACAAGCCCGAATCCGTCGAAGATCAAGTCTCCGCGAACGTCGGCCGCGTAATTCAAGTTTCCGAACCTGACCTGGTGGCCAGGGCTATGGTTGTCGATCTGCTCCAGATGGCCAAGTGAATTGGCCCGCGATGCGAAGCCGCCGAACACGAAGATCTGTCCTCGGAGAAAAGTCTCACCATGGACCGTGTTGTTGATGATGATTGAAGGAGCCATCGAGCCTCGCGGCAATGACACAGAGGAACTCTCAATGAAAGCACCAATGTCGGTGTCAAAACCGGTGGATCTCGGGTAGGGGGGTCCCGATCTGTGCGTCTTAGGCTGATGGTAACAGGAAGCGAGGGACACAATGTTTACCCAGGTTCGGGCCCTCTCGATGGAGGTAAAACCCTACTTCCTGCTTGATTAATATTGAAGATATGAGTAGTACAAGAGTAGAGGCTAAACCCTAAGAGCTAGCCTATGATGGTATGATTGTAATTGTGATCGGCCTTCTAAGGACCAACCTCTCCGGTTTATATAGACACCGGAGAGGGCTAGGGTTTACATGGAGTAGGTTACAAGGAACGAAACACAATATCCGGATCGCCAAGCTTGTCTTCCACGCAAAGGAGAGTCCCATCCGGACACGGGCCGAAGTCTTGAGTCTTGTATCTTCACGCTTCAATAGTCCGGACAATGTATATAGTCCGGCTGTCCAGATACCCCCTAATCCAGGACTCCCTCAGGGGGCGGCGAGGGCGGCGCGCGATGGGCGACGGCGCGGCGGCGACGGCGATGTCGCGCGAAGAAGTTGGAGAAGAAGTGGTGGTCGATGAAACTGAAATTTTCGTAAGTGCCATATATATAGGAGGAGCCTTTAGTACCGGTTGGAGCCAGCAACTGGTACTAAAGGCCAATTTTCGCCAGGTGATGCGGCGGGAAACGGTCCCCTTTAGTACCGGTTCATGAGATCAACCGGTACCAAAGCCCACGCATTAGTACTGGTTGGAGCCACCAACCGGTACTAATGGTTGTGCGCTGCCACCCGGGGTGCACAATGTTTAGTCCCACCTCGCCGAGTGAAGGGCAGCCACACTAGTTTATAAACCCAGCCGCGACTGCTCCTTTGAACTTCTCTATATAGCAGGCTTCTAGGCCTAACTATGGCGCGCTGCCCTCTGAGCTTGCTGTCCCTTCTAGGCTTGAATTTGCATACCCTAGATCTGGCAGGCCCACTGGGCAGCGCCCCAACATTTTTTATTTTTTTATCTTTTCTGCATTATTTATTTTCTCTTCTGTTTTATTTATTTTCTTCTATTTATTTCGGAGTAGTTTGTTTTTGCTGTATTTAGTTTATTTGTGAATATTTTTGCTTTAGCTCTCTAAACAAATCGGTAAATGACTGAAAAACGGCAAACGATGTCAGAACATGTTGGAAATTGATGACGTTGCTTTGAATGCTGCATACTGAACGCAAAAATAGTCTGGAGTTTTAAAAATAAATTTAAAAAACATTGAAGTGCCCGTATAATAGATGAGTTCTCTTCCGAAACTCTGATACTTCGAAAGAGATTGTCAAGTTTGTACACGAAGTGCGTCCAGTTTTCGCTGTGGCCCTCTCTACTCTTTTGCGCATGCTATGCGGGTGAAATAAAGATACCATGCCAAGTTCCAACATATTCAGAATTTATTTTGTAGTGATTCTCAATTTCACGGTCATTTAGCTCTCTAAACAAATCGGTAAATGACTGAAAAACAGCAAATGATGTCAGAACGTGTTGGAAATTGATGGCGTCGCTTTGAATGCTGTATACTGAA
Organism: Aegilops speltoides; assembly: GCA_021437245.1. Taxonomy (NCBI): domain Eukaryota; kingdom Viridiplantae; phylum Streptophyta; class Magnoliopsida; order Poales; family Poaceae; genus Aegilops; species Aegilops speltoides. The sequence continues at coordinate 16,466,440 of CM038147.1, read as the reverse complement.
CGCAAAAATAGTCTAGAGTTCAAATAAGTTTAAAAAATATTGAAGTGCCCGTGTAACAGATGAGTTCTCGTCCGAAACCCTGATACTCCGAAAGAGATTGTCTAGTTTGTACACGAAGTGCGTCCAGTTTTCGCCGTGACCCTCTCTACTCTTTTGCACATGCTATGCGGGTGAAATGATGATACCATGCCAAATTCCAACATTTTGAGAGTTTATTTTGTAGTGATTCTCAATTTCACGGTCATTTAGCTCTCTAAACAAATCGGTAAATGACTGAAAAACAGCAAATGATGTTAGAACGTGTTGTAAATTGATGATGTCGCTTTGAATGCTGCATACTGAACGCAAAATTAGTCTGGAGTTTTAGAAATAAGTTTAAAAAACATTGGGTGCCCGTGTAACAGATGAGTTCTCGTCTGAAACCCTGATACTCCGAAAGAGATTATATTGTCCAGTTTGTACACGAAGTGCGTCCAGTTTTCGCCGTGACCCTCTCTACTCTTTTGCACATGCTATGCAGGTGAAATGATGATACCATGCCAAGTTCCAACATTTTGAGAGTTTATTTTGTAGTCATTCTCAATTTCACGGTCATTTAGCTCTCTAAACAAATCGGTAAATCACTGAAAAACAGCAAATGATGTCAGAACATGTTGGAAATGGATGACATCGCTTTGAATGCTGCATACTAAACACAGAGATAGTCTGGAGTTCAAATAAGTTTAAAAAACATTGAAGTGCCCGTGTAACAGATGAGTTCTCGTCCGAAACCCTCATACTCCGAAAGATTATCCAGTTTGTACACGAAGTGCATCCAGTTTTCGTCGTGACCCTCTCTACTCTTTTGCGCATGCTATGCGGGTGAAATTATGATAACATGCCAAGTTCCAACATTTTCAGAGTTCATTTTGTAGCGATTCTCAATTTCACGGTCATTTAGCTCTCTAAATAAATCGGTAAATGACTGAAAAACAGGAAATAATGTCAGAACGTGTTGAAAATTGATGACGTCGCTTTGAATGCTGCATACTGAACGCAAAAATAGTCTGGTGTTTTATAAATAAGTTTAAAAAACATTGAAGTGCCCGTGTAACAGATGAGTTCTCGTCTGAAACCCTGATACTCCGAAAGAGATTGTCCAGTTTGTACACGAAGTGTGTCCAGTTTATGCCGTGACCCTCTCTACTCTTTTGCACATGCTATGCGGGTGAAATGATGATACCATGCCAAGTTCTAACATTTTCAGAGTTCATTTTGTAGTGATTTTCCATTTCACGGTCATTTAGCTCTCTAAACAAATTGGTAAATGACTGAAAAACAGCAAATGACGTCGCTTTGAATGATGCATACTGAACCCAAAAATAGTCTGAAGTTCAAATAAGTTTAGAAAACATTGAAGTGTCCGTGTAACAGATGAGTTCTCGTCCGAAACCCTGATACTCCGAAAGAGATTGTCCAGTTTGTACATGAAGTGCGTCCAGTTTTGAAGTGAGTGGAGAGAGTGAGGGGTGGCCGGCGGGGGAGGACTGACGCGAGGGATTGAGGAGGAGACCGAGTTAGGGCGTAAACATGTAAAAATATACATTAATTATCAATGATCTTTTTGTGTACAATCTAAATTGTCAATATGAGTCCTCAACGATTTAGAAACCGGTGAAGACTCATATTGCCACCACAAATTCTACACATAGAGTTCAATGAAGACCAAGTGCTTGTGATAGTTTGAGAAGTAACATATTTAAGGTGGTAAAAATCTTGCTAGGGAAGCGAGGTGGGACTAAAAACAGCCTGCCACAACCTCTTTACTACCGGTTCATGCCACGAACCGGTACTAAAGGTGCTGGCCGGGCCACTGCCTCTTTAGTACCGTTTCGTGGCATGAACGGGTAGTAAAGATTCGCAATGAACCGGTACTAAAGATCTCCTCCCGCCTAGCCATTTGAACCGGCATTAATGGACACATTAGTGCCGGCTCAAATGCAAACCGGGACTAATGTGTCTCACATTTGACCCTTTTTCTATTAGTGGTGGTAATACCAACAATATACATATGCACTTAAAAATGATGCGGTACGGATTAATTTGAAAAGGTTTTCTTTGTGAGCACTTGCATTAGTCACATATACTACACTGCTAAAAAGCTTCGTGTCCATGACTGTAAAATGCAGCCATCTTTGGGACAAAAGCATTTGAAAGAGTATTACCATATTATCGTCGACGATTACTTTTGTTACCCATTGGTGGTGAGCATACTCCTGTAAGCTTTTGCGAATTGCGAGGAGCACGCACGCATGCTAGCTAGTGGCAAGTGGATCCAGTAATTAAGCTCCAAATTAATCCATTGGCATGCGAGTTCACGTGCCGTCTCCAATAATTAAGCAGTTTCTCGTCTGCGTACACTGCTCCCACTGTTTAGTTGCCGTTGTAGGACAAAAACAAGAATATTTCACTATAGTACTGTTTGTGAGAGGATCATATCGAACCTTGCCGCGCGCTATAAAGACAGCAGTTCAGCATTTGCGTTGCTACACCGAGTTCACTTGTTACTCCTAGCTCCTTCGCTCCTTCTACTCAACACCCCACCAAACTGCTGTTTGTGACAGGAGTACAGGACCAGATCGAACCGGCCGGAGATAATGGCCGGGACGGTGCTGAGCATGGCAAGGCCCATTCTGGCGGGCGCCATTAGCAAGGCCGCATCCGCCGCTGCCGACGAGATTAGCCTCCTCATGGGTGTGCGCAAGGATATCTGGTATGTGCACATGCACTTCTTTGTTCAGGTCGTGTAATTCCCACAGCCTCTTATGTCCTTTATCTTCTTCTGTTATTTCCATCTCGTTGGAGGAACACTTTTTGTATATATTAATTCTGGAAAAAGAAAAAAAATAATGTTCTACACAACTCTTACATATAGAATGACCAGGTATACATGGTAGGGCTTGGACTCTCTTCATGTAGATGCATATAAATTTCTGTATGTGGCTGCGAAATGGCACCACGCCTGTCATAACTAGTAAGTTTCTTTTGGGGCTTTGTTTCGCAGGTTCATCAAAGATGAGCTAGAGACCATGCAGGCTTTCATGGTGGCTGCTGAAGCAATGAAGGAGAAAGACCTGCTACTCAAGGTGTGGGCAAAGCAAGTAAGGGACCTGTCATACAATATTGAAGATTGCCTTGGTGAATTCATGGTGCATGTCGCAAGCCAAAGCAAGTTGCGGAAGATGATGAAGCTCAAAGACCGCCATCGAATCGCCATACAGATCCGTGATCTCAAATCAAGAGTTGAAGAAGTGAGTAGCAGGAACACACGCTACAACTTGATTGAGAAGAGCCAAGTCACCAGAAGCATTGATGAGAGGTATTCTTGCATGGAAGATATTCGCAACCAATCAGGTAGCAATATTAATGAAACTGAACTTGTGGGGTTTTCCAAGCCCAAACAAGAGTTGATAAATCTTCTAGATGTCCATGCCAAAACTGGCCCCGCTCAGGTAGTATGCGTGGTCGGCATGGGTGGCTTGGGTAAGACTACTCTTACAAGGAAGGTTTATGAAAGCATTGAAAACTTTTCATGTTGTGCTTGGATCACTGTCTCGCAGTCATTTGCCAGGATGGAGCTTCTCAAAGTTATGATCAAAGAACTTTTTGGTGATGAGGCATTGAAGAGGCAACTTGAAGGGAAGGTAGTGCGAGCAGATGATTTGGCTGGCTACCTTAGGAAAAAGCTACATGACAAAAGGTACTTTGTTGTTCTTGATGATGTATGGAACATTGATGATTGGAAGTGGATCAGTAGTTCTGTTTTTCCTAGCAATAACAACAAAGGTAGCCGGATAATGGTGACAACACGAGATGTTGGCTTAGCTGAGGAGTGTGGTTTGGAATCTTCTAGATCTCTAATCTACCACCATGCACCCCTAGAAACAAAAGATGCCATAAACTTGCTACTAAGGAAGGCTAGGAAATGTAAGGAAGACATGGAAAATGATGAGAACATGAGAGAAATAGTCATGAAGATAGTTAAAAAGACTGGCCGGTTACCCCTAGCTATACTCACACTAGGAGGCTTGCTTGCCACCAAAGTGGTAACTGAGTGGCAGAGTATTTATAACCAGATCCCCTTAGAGCTAGAGAGCAACCGAAGCCTTGAAGCAATGAGGAGGATGGTTACCCTGAGTTACAACCACTTGCCCTCTCATCTTAAGTCATGTTTTTTGTATTTAAGCATATTTCCTGAGGATTTTGAAATCAAAAGGAGGCGTCTGGTTGAAAGATGGATAGCCGAGGGCTTTGTTATAGCCATGCACGGGGTTAGTGTTACAGATGTTGGGAATAGTTACTTTGATTGCCTGATAAATCGAAGCCTGATCCAGTCATCAAGTGTGAACATAGAGGGAACTGTGAAGAGTTGTCGAGTCCATGATATTGTTCGTGATGTCATGATCTCAATTTCTAGAGATGAAAGATTTGCAAGCTCGACATGGGATAATGTGAGTGCAATAACAGGGGAGAACTTCCGTCATGTAGCATATCATGGTGATGAGCGCCCAAATAAAAGCATGGATTGGGGGCTTGTCCGGTCATTAACAATTTTTGGAGAGAGATACATGAAGCCGGCTCATTCACTTTTTTCGCCCGACTTCAAGATGCTTAGAACATTGGACCTACATGATGCCCATTTTGAACTCACACAAAAAGAATCCAATGCTTTAGGGTTGTTACATCATTTGAAATATATCAACATCAGTGGTCCTTACCATGAAGTTTCATATGTTTACAAGCTCCCAAGATCCATAGGGAAACTACAGGGCTTGCAAACTTTGCACATTGACCACAGTTATGTTGCATCACTACCAACTGAGATCACAAAACTGCAGTGCCTTCGTAGCCTCCGATTAAGGAAAACAAATATGCGTCATAATTTATACCTATATTACCCTAAGATGTGCTTCATGTCCGCATTTTGTATGCCTTTTGTGTTCACTCCTTTAGTTAGTCATGCCAATCGTATGGAATTTATGATGGATTTTCACATGGTCTGGACTGGCTGTTTGTCCAACTACAATGGTGTCAGGGTGCCCAGAGGGATCAACAACTTGAAGGAGTTAGAGATACTAGAGTATGTTGACATTCAGCGAACTAGTAGGAAAGCAGTTAAAGAGCTTGGGGAGCTAATAAAGCTAAGAAAGCTGAGTGTCATACTAGGGGCAAGCAAGCAAAAGAGCAAGATACTTCGTGCATCTATTGAGAAGCTCACTTCCCTCCGCTCTCTTTATGTGAGATGTTATTGGACAAGTGATCTCAAGTGGTTGCATTCTATTTCGTCCGTCCCCCCTCTCTTGAGGTCGTTGACTCTGTTTGGTGTTCTTGGGGAGATGCCTGGCTGGTTTGGGGGTCTGGTGCATCTGGTGAAGCTTTTACTATGGTCAAGCTATCTAGCAGATGGAGGTAAAAGTATGGAAGTACTGGGCGCACTGCCGAAGCTCATGTCCCTTAATCTTGGTTATGGCTCTTATGCAGCAGAAAAACTAGTGTTCAAACCAGAAACATTCTTAAACCTCAGGAAACTTGAAGTTTATTGTGAGAGACAACCGAGAGAGTTGATATTTGAGGAGGGCACCTCGCCCCAGCTGGAAAAGATAGAAATCATACAGGGCAGGTTGGAATCAGGGGTTACTGGTATCAAACACCTTCCAAGGCTCAAGGAGATTTTTATTAGTCACGCTGCTCAAGTTGCGAGGCTTAGTGTTCTAGAAGGTGAAGTCAATGCACACCCCAACCGTCCTGTGCTCCGACTTTCCTTGGAACGACGCCACCATGACCTGGATCAGCACATCGTCGAAGGATCCGGTGTACAAGTGGAAGCAACGGTGGAGTCATCCGTTGCGGCGGGAGAGGGCTCACAATTGGCGGCCGTGCTGGCGGAGAGCGATAGGTCAGCAATACTTACTAGCTACCAGTACCTGCTGAGATGTATGTTGCACATGTTTTGATTCACAAATCTCTCTCTCTGTCTTGTCTCTTACAGCGAAGATGACCTGCGCTGATAATCTCAGCTTCATACCCTTCTCTGCTCAAATCAGCAGCGTACTGCTAGCATCGGACTGGAGTCTCTCGCTCAGGTCACCGCCTTGTAACACCTTGCTTTCATGTAAGTACCTCTAGGTCGAATCTCTCTCTCTCTCTCTGTTTCAGCTGCGACCACCCCTGCTGATGTATCGATCTTTCCGTGCACACCAACTGTTCGTCTCAATGTCTGCAAGGGGTTATGTTTGTGCTACTGCCTTAAATTTGACTTGCTTAGTGCTTACCTACCGCTGTTTGAAGACATCATTTCAATGTTTACCTGCTTGACATGTACATAGTGTCTTATAGTATCAAGTTTCCAAGGCTGTATTCTTCAAGTGGTTGGATTTTTTTCCCAGGACTTCTGCTTCGATTCTCCTTTCAGATTTTATTTGCTCTAATATTGTACAGAACAAAAGAAATCACACTTTTCTTTAAACTCGATATGCATTATAATTTGTTACTTGCCGTCTCCAAACAAAGTACTAGTTCTTTTTCATGTTAGGTTGGTCTCTTAGACTCTCACCATTACCAGTTGGGCTGCCCTTGTTTCTTTTAAAAAATTTGAAGCACCCTTGTTGCTACAATTTACAGGAAGTTAAAATTTCGCAAACCTTGAACAAGGTGGAGCATGGCACGGTCAAACACATAATGCAGTGGATGCAACTAATGGCGGCACATTACCTGATTTTCTGCTGAAGGCAGTATAATAGCAAGGAGCCAACTAGAGGAAGGCAACACCCATGGAAGCACTAGAGTTGGGCACCGGCTAACGTTCGACAGGTCAGTTGTTCAGACAGTATGCAGCTACCAGCTGACATCTATGTACGCTATATTATGCACATGTCTTGATTTATCTTTCTATTTTTGTCTTACAGAAAAGATCATCAGCACTGACGATCGCGCATCCATTTCATTAACTTCTCCACCCAGATCAGCTGCATATATGTCCTCCATTTTTTCCTGCTGTCGAGCCCCCTAATTCGCTTATTCAACTCGATTGCCACCGCCTTCTGAAACCATGCAATGTTTGTCTGTAAGAGGTAATGTTTGTGGCTTCGCGGTACTGCCATTGGATTTTAACTGGTTCCATGTTGTGTCACATTCCTGATTACCTGCTTGACATGAAAAGAGTACTTATAGTATCAAATTTCCATGGCTGCAGCATGCACATGACTTCTCTTTTTATCCCTGCTCTTCTGATTAGATTTTCCTCAGCTTTTATTTCCTCTGAATTGTACAGAAGATAGAAAACACTCGGTTTTTAAACATAAACCTGAATTCCTTCACAGTCCACATATAGGTAGTTCTTTTTTATACCAGTTTGATCTCTTAGAGTTTCACCTTTAACAATTGAGCTCCTCTTGTTTTTTTTATAATTTGATGAAGCACCACTTTGCTGCCACACTTCACAGGAAGTTAGAATTTGAAAAACCCGGGACAAGCACATTACCTGATTTTCTGCTGAAGGTTAATAGCATGGAGCCAACTGGAGGAAGGAAAAATCCATGATGCAATTAATGTGACTTATTTGAGGTGGGCCCCGGTTAAGCTCTGTCCAGTGTAGTATATGCGGAGGAATTAATGCTTACAATGTGGTAGCACTTCCAAATGTTAGGAATCTTGATATTAAGGAAGACCTGCAGCAACTCTGGCAGATGAGAATTGAGCAGGACGCATGCCTCTGCAGCTGAAGTAACATGACATTCAGACATCCAGTGCTTGAAAAGGACACTGAATGTTCAGAAGTGTGGACTATGATCACGCCGGTAAGTGGTCAATTCATCTACAACTCCTCTTTGTTGTTGTCATGTTAGATTTTCCATATGAATATGTAGTAATTTCCATTCCGGCCGTAGTTTTGTGCTGGCGAACATGCATCTGCTGATGAAATGTACTAAGTAATGCTCTGTTTTTTATGTCAGCTGGGGAGAAGACGTGGAAAATGCATTCACCTCTCCAAGTTCTACACTGGCTAGTAGCCTCTGAAATAGTGCAAGGTGAAGCTGAGAGGGATCTCGACATTTCTCCACTGCGAATGGAACATGAGTGCATTGATCTCGGGGCTTCAGTACAATGGAGGGGAGTTACAAGGTGCAATGCTACTCAGAAGGAGTTTACAAGGTGCAACTGTTGTCCCAGATGAAAAATCGTTTGTTGAGGAACACCATGGAATGGAATGGCCGATCAACCTCATGAGAAGACCTGCAACTTTTAATACAGACTTACTTTGTTTTCTAGTACTCTGTTTTTTATCAGAGATGTTTAGTTCCTCTATGTTTGCTGCTGCCACTATGCTTGTGCTTGTTTGTAATCAAAGAATTGGGATTGCATATGTTGTTATGCAAGTTCCACAAATGTAAGAACCTGTTCCAGTTCTCTCTACTCCGGAGCCGCAGCGAACGCTCTGACTCCATAGAGTGAGCAGTGCGCAGCAGAGCAGTCCTGTAGAGCAAAATCAACCTGATGAGAATACATACTTACTCTGTTTTTAGTACTCTGTTTTCTCGAAGATGATTGATTGCTCTCAATTTCTTGCTGCCATGGGGTGTATGCGCTTGTTTGTAAACGAAGAATGGTGATTGCATCTGCTGCCATCAATTTTCACAGAAGTTGAGTTGGTGAAATAATGTGCCTGCTATATATGCCATTAATTGTGATTCTCATCGATTTTTGCTTTGCCAATTACAGTTTGTCAGCAAAATGCCATGCCGGCATATGAAACCCATAGGTTTTTTTTTGGTAGAAGTATTTTCTATCTGTAATTTGTAACCATGTTTCTCCATTTTAACTGATTTCTGCTGAATGTTAATAGCAGGTAGCCAACTTGAGGAAGGCAAAATTCACGATGCAATTAATGCGACTTATATTCCTTCTCAGGTTAAGCTCATATTCCTTCTCTATCCCAGTGTATATTCTGGGGACGAATTAGTGCTTACAATGTGGTAGTATTTCCAAATGTTAGGAACCTTGATATTAATAAGGAGGACCTGGAGCAACTCTCGCAAATTAGAATTGAGCAGAACGCATGCCTCTGCAGCAGAAGTAAACAAAACATTCCTGATATCCAGTGCTTGAAAAGGACACTGAATTTTCTAAAGTGTGGCTGTGATCACACCGGTAAGTGTTCAATTCATCTACTACTACTCCCTCCGTTCCGAATTACTTGTCGCACGTATGGATGTATCTAGATGTATTTTAGTTTTAGATACATCCATTTCAGCGACGAGTAATTTGGAACGGAGGGAGTACATTTTATTGTTGTCATGTTAGATTTTGCATATGAATATGTACTAATTTCCATTCCAGCCACTGTTTTCAGCTTCTGAACATTCATCTGCTGATGAAATGTACTCCTAAGTAATGCCCTGTTTTTTTTATGTCAACTGGGGAGAAGACGTGGAAAATGCGTTCAACTCTCCAAGTTCTCTGCTGGCTGGTGGCCTCTGATATGGTACAAGGTGAATCTGAGAGGGATTCTCGACATTTCTCTGCTGTGAATGGAACATGAGTGCATTGATCTCGGGGCTTCAGTGTAATGGAGGGGAGTAGCAAGGTGCACTGCTACTCAGAAGGAGTTTACAGGTTGCAACTATTGGCCCAGATGAAAAATCTCTCGAGTAACAACATGGCTGATCAACTTGATGAGAACACCTGCAATTTTGAATACAGAGTTACTTTGTTTTCTAGTACTCTGTTTTTCCAGTGATGTTTAGTTCCTCTCTGTTTGTTGCTGCCACTATGCTTGTGCTTGTTTGTAAAATGAGGATTGCATGTGTTATTATCCAAGTTCTGCAAATTTAAGAACCTGTTTGAATTCTATCCACTCCGGAACAGCAGCTAAGCTCCGAGTTGGTGGAGTCGGCAGTGCGGAGTGGAGCAGTCCTGTAGTACAAATTAAACCTGATGAGAATACAGACTTGCTCTGTTTTCTTGAAGATGATTAATTGTTCTCAAATTCTTGCTACCACTATGTCTGTGCATGTTTGCAGACGAAGAATGATGTTTGCATCTGCTGTCATTCATTTTCAGAAAAATTTGAGTTCGTGAAATTAGGCCACTAAATTTGCGAGCTCATCGATTTCACTTGGCAAATTACAGTTTGTCGGCAGAAGGCCACACGATGACATACGAAACCCATAGGTTTATTTTGGGAGCAGTAACTATTTCCTATCTGTAATTTGTGACCATGTTTCACCATTTCAACTGTCGATAGTTTCACAACCAGGAGCATGCAGGCGAAATTGAGTAATCAGCAGACTGACTGAGGTACAGACCAGGAGCCTTGTGGCTTTCTGAAGCAACCTAAGATTCATGTGTCTGTGGGCAGAACAGCAACGATGTCGTTGGCACCCACGTCGATCGAGAGGACATGCCTGAACAGAGATGACGTTCATTTCTGGAAGGGTAAGAAATCTACTTAGGCCTTGTTCGGTTACACCCCTCCACAAGAGGATTGGAGGGGATTTGGGGAGGTTTTGACTTGTAGAGGATTAAATCCACTTCAATCCCTGCCAAATCCCTCTCAACCGAACGCAGCCTTAGGGGATTCTATTGCAGATATTTGGATCTTCAAGAACTTGTTCCTGAGGAAGAAAACAGGACAAGACTTCAAAGCAATCAGGGAACTGTAAGCGCAACAGTGATGTGAGTTGCTGAACTGGTCAGCATTGTCGTTCGGTCATGCATTTTGGTTATATATGCGGCTTGTCATCAAATTGAGGTATGCTCATGGAATGGCATTCAAAGTAAACGATGTTTGGAAAATTAAACAAGGCCAGCTGACAAAAGGGAACCCTCCGGCGAGTAGAAGAAATAACGAAACATGGAGAAACATCTCAAAGGTTGAGCCCAGCTGGTCACCTTTTTCTTTTTCTTTTTTTGAGAAGGCGGTCATCCCCCGGCCTCTGCATCGGATAGAGATAGACCAAGCTGGTCACGTGGGTTCATTTTCTGATGAACTGTCACAAATTTACACATTGGGTTCCTTCCACATGTTTCTTGATGTTGTTCCCCAAAATTTGAAGTACTGAATTTTACCATACAAAGAATCACTTGGTATCCTGATCTGGTGCCGCCGTCACTCCAGCGGTCCTGCACCGGTGGCTGTAATCGGGGTTGAGGGTTCGATTCCACCACATGGGGGATCTTTCCTGCCAACGAATTCCCAAACTTATTTAGGATGGTAGTTGGCGCTGGGACATTAGAAACCACATAGACAATCTGGCAGAAAAGACGTGGAGAAGAACACGAGAGGACATTTGCCACATGCTGCTTCTATGCCCCTTCGCTAAGCAGGTCTTGTTTGACGCTCTATTGCCTTGTCGCATTTCATGGTTTCATGGCCATTGGTGACGGCAGCGTTATCCATGGCACGTTGCGCGCGGAGATCAATTCCATGGTCATGGCTGTTCTGAGTTTCATAAGGCTTGAGAGGAATTACAGGGTGTCTGACAAGGTTGCTTCGCCTCCATCACAGGTGGAAGCATTTCAATTACGCTTGGACAAATTGTCGGCAGTAGAATAATATCGTTAGCTAGCTAGCCTGTGTTAGTTTCAAGCTAGTGTGAATTGATCTGATTCCAAGTTTCTTCAGCCGCCAGTAAGCTTAGCATTCTTGCTGTACTCTATAATTAAGGGCGCGTCGTTTGCTACCTGCCGCATGCCTATGATATATCGTAGTGACATATGGCCAATTATTTATCTGGATAGTGGATACAGAGAGCTGTATTTGAACAACCAGAATGTGAAAGGGAGACTTAGACTTGATGAATGTTGTGGCCGTTGGAGCGCATAAGAATATAAATTAGTGCCACCTTCTTTTCAGAGGAGGAGGTTAAATCCGCGGCCTCTGCATCAGTCGATGCATGCAGCTATATTTATTAATTCCACGAAGTTCAGACAAAAACATACATCAAGCCACCCGAAGCCATCACTCGCACCTACATACTTGATAATGTGGAGTCCTCTCGCTCCTCATATCTATAATCGATGTTGTTGCCGATACATCCATCTAACGAATCGAAATCAGCAACCGGTGCAGCAGACCTAAAGCGTACAACACATGCACACATTTTAGACGCCGCCATCGTCATCGAACCGCTGTCCCATCTTCAGGAGAGAGATCCGCATCATCCTTGCCAGTCTGCCCATCCGTCGACGCCATCACGGCGCCCAACGACTCCACCACTCTATGCTCGTCTATCCCAACGCGGAGACTCTGAAAGATCTATCGTGTGTAGCACCCGCCGACCAGACATGACACAGCGTAGCACTTGTCGGCCAGGCATGACTTGACATCTCGACCGAAGTTCCATTCAAGACGAAGCCGCTTTGCCTCTGGCCTCTGTTTTCCAGCGCTCCTCCACAGGCGATGCTCCTAAGAGAGAAACGACACCATAGTGCCTCGATCATCTGATTTGGAACACCAGATCCTAGGGTTTTCCCCGGAGCAGCACGAGTGGGTCGACAGTAGTTACACCATGATGCCTTCATCAAGGTAACGACGCAGAACGCTGCCATCGCCTGTTGTCTGCTCGGTTTTTGCCGGCAACTCTGTCTCCCCAACTCACATCCGGGACTAGAAGACGGATCTCGAGATCCGAACACCCAGCCTCTGGCCGGCCACCTCTGACGGAGATGACCACCACCGCCGGCTGCACCGGCCAAAACAGATCTGACCGGAGGTGCCGCCAAGCAGTCCACCAGGCCCTCGACGCCGACGCCGATCCAAAGCCAGATGACGCGCCGCCGCAGCATAGACCGCCCGCCGCCCAATCCAGGCCTGCCGCCCGTGACCGGGCAGCCCAACGTGCTTGCATCCACCGGCCCGAGGCAGGACTTTCCACCCTTGCTGACGCCGCAGCCATCGCCGCCGCTTCGCTAGATCGACCGCGCCTCCACGCGCATAGGGGCCCCACTGCCCTTGAGACGTGGGAGCGAGGAGAACCCCCGCCGTCGTCGTCGGCCTCCGGGTGCAAGCCGGCAGCGTCCTCCGGTGGCGGCGGGAGGAAGGGAGGGAGGTGGGTCGGCCCCGCCGGCGGCTAGGGTTGGAGTACCAACCGAGTCGCCCGAGCAGGGGGCGACTCGGGGGTCGGCTCCCACTACTAGTAAGCAGTAACCACCTAAACATGCTTTTGTGAAACTGATGGAGATTCCAATACCGCTTGTGTACAAGCCCCACTGCTATACGTGCGACGCTAAGTACTAGCTAGGAAATTAATTAACGTGTGCATAATTATTTGGTTAGCCGCCTGCGTTACAGCAACCCGAATAAAAAGGGACAGCTAGGCCATGGATTAAGATTTAAGAACACGGGCCATGGGAGGTAGTGCTCTGCCCTACTCAAATTTGACCGGCCAACTTTGTCGTTGGCAAAAGAGACACACTACTAAACTACTACTGCAACTTGCCTCAGTTTTTAGCAAGATGATTGTATTGCAAATAACAGGCCGGATAATACGACAGACAAGCACGGATGGGTGATAAACACAATTAGCTGGATTTTTGTTTGAATAATCGTGACGAGAGAAAGGAAGAACCTCAGTGGTTTCACTATAAGAGCCCTGCAAACTTACCCTGTTTGTGGAGCACAGAGAGCACGTCAACCTTGCTTTTCTTGCTAGCAACTGTGAGCTCGATCATCTCTTGTGACTTGTGAGACGATCTGACCGGCTGGAAATGGCGGAGACAGTGTTGAGCATGGCAAGGTCCATGCTCGGGGGTGCGCTTAGCAAGGCCACCTCTGCAGCTGCCGACGAGATGAGCCTCCTCATGGGTGTGAGAAAAGATATCTGGTATGTTCCCATGCACTTCCCACAGCCTCTTACATTTGAATCAGGAAACACAACGTCCATTTTTCTTCTTTTAAAAATTTAAGTTCATCTTGTTGGCTGGACAGTGCTTGAATATATTAAAGCCTCAAACAGATAGAAAAATGCTTACTCAACTCTTATACATACAGAATGATACCATGTATTCATGGTACGCTTGAAAATTGAAATCTCTTCGTGGATGTGTTGCTTTTTTTTTCCTTGGCCAATTGCTTGTCACAGGTTGCGGGAACCACAGCAATCATGTTGTGTAGTTAAGTTTGTTTCCAACCTTTGTTTGCCTGGTTCATCAAAGATGAGCTAGCAACGATGCAGGCTTTCCTGGTTGCCGCAGAAGCAATGAAGGAAAAGGACATGCTACTCAAGGTATGGGCTGAGCAAGTAAGGGACCTGTCTTACAATATTGAAGATTGCCTTGGTGAATTCATGGTGCACGTGGCAAGTCAAAGCTTGTCACGGAACCTACTGAAGCTCAAAGATCGCCATCGAATCGCCATGGAAATCCGTGATCTCAAATCAAGAGTTGAAGAAGTAAGCAGTAGGAACACAAGGTACAACCTGATTGGCAAGAACCAAATCACTAGGACCATTTATGAAACGGATTCTTGCAAGGAAGATATCCGCAACCAATCAGCTAACAACATCAATGAAGCTGACCTCGTGGGATTTTTGAAGCCCAAACAAGAGTTGATTAAGATTTTGGATGTCAATGCCAATAGTGGACCTGCTCGTGTTGCAAGGTCGGCATGGGAGGTTTGGGTAAGACTACTATCACAAGGAAGGTATATGAAAGTGTACAGAACTTCTCATGTTGTGCTTGGGTTATTGTATCATAGTCATTTGTCAGGATGGAGCTGCTCAAAGTTATGATCAAGGAACTTTTTGGTTATGAGGCATTGATGAAGCGACTCAAAGAGAAGGTGCGAGAGGAGGATCTAGCTAGCTACCTCAGAGAAGAGCTAAATGAAAAGAGGTACTTTGTTGTTCTAGATGACGTTTGGAACTTAGATGATTGGATTTGGATCAAAAGGATTGTCTTTCCTATCAAAAATAAAAAAGGTAGTCGGATAATAGTGACGACACGAGATATTGGCTTAGCTGAGATGTGCAATTCTGAATCTTGTGAACCACTAATTTACCATCTTAGACCGCTACAAAGAAAAGATGCCATAAGTTTGCTACTAAGGAAGACTAGGAGAAGTGAGGAAGACATGAAAAATAATGATAACATGAGCGAAATTGTTACTAAGATAGTAAAAAAATCTGGATGTTTACCCCTAGCCATACTCACAATAGGAGGCATGCTTGCAACTAGAGTGGTGAGTGAGTGGCAAACTATTTTTAACCAACTCCCGTCGGAGCTAGAGAGCAATGGAAGCCTTGATGGAGTGAGAAAGATGGTTACTTTGGGTTACAACCACTTGCCTTCTCATCTTAAGTCATGTTTTCTGTATTTAAGCATATTTCCTGAGGATTTTGAAATCAAAATGAACCGTCTGATAAACAGGTGGATTGCAGAGGGATTTGTTAGACCAATAGTCGGGGTACACATCGATGATGTGGGAAAAATTTATTTTAACGAATAAATCAACCGAAGCCTAATTCAACCAGCAAGAGTAAACATTGAAGGGATTGTTAAGAGTTGTCGTGTCCACGATATTTGAGTTAGGAGAGAGTGCACCGTGCCTCGAAAGTCAATTAGTAGTGCGAAGAAATTAACTTAAGTCGAAGTTTGGCACATTGCTGGTTCGACTTTGTTTTTTTCTTTCAAAAAGGAGGTTTAAACCCTGGACCTTTGCAATGTTGGAATGCACACAACAGTTCTTTTGATGGCCACCACAATCAGCAAATGTTCTGCCGCTGCAATTCGGTGTGGTCACCGTTGCCGTCACAGCTAGTACAGAGTACAAATTAGTACAAAAATTTGGAGTATACATGGAAACCAAAATAACTTACTCACTCATATATTCATATGTTAACATGTATATGTATAGAGTGTGTATAGCGCATGTATTTAGGATCTTAACCGAACTGCCCGGGCCTGCGTGCCCACGTCTTGAGGCATATATATGTAAGCACTGATGTACTGTAATCAATCAGATCAATAGAGCAAATCCACTCTCCAACTTGGTATCAGACGTTCCCAGGCCGCCGCCATGTCGGAGCAGCACTCTTCTTCCTCCTCGGCGGCGATCCACTCCTCCACCTCGTCGCCTCTCTTCTCCTCGGCGGCTCCCTCCTCGGCCATCTCCGGTACATCCACCTCTCCCCCACTCATCTTCGGCACCATCCCCTCAAACCCTAGCGCCACTGCCCCCGCCTCCTCCCAGTTCGCCCCTCTCTTCAACTCCACTGCGCCGCCACCACCCGCCCCTCCGGCGCGACACCCCATCCTCAACGTCGACATCACCAATCATATCAAGTTTCTTCTGAACCCCGCTGAACACAATTATCACAAGTGGAAATCATTCTTTCTCATGGTTCTGATCCGCTATGGTGTCCATTACCTCATCGAGCATCCACCCCCACCCAACGCCGATGGCCCATACCATGAGCTCGACGCCCATGTCGCCCTCGCCATGTACGCCACCCTCTCCGATCAGATCGTCGATCACGTGATCGGCGCCACCACGACCTTTGATCTCTGGACTCGGATCCGGAACTACTTCCTCGCCAATCGCGCGGCTCAGTACATGCTGCTCAATCGCCAGTACCGTAACCTCAAACAGGGCGATCTCTCCGTCGACGAGTACGCGCGCCGCATGAAGCTGCTCACCGCGGGTCTTGCTGACATCGACCACGCGGTCACCGAGGTGGATCTCACCACGCAGTTCCTCGACGGCATCGACGGTCCTCTCGACACCATCCGGGTAGTGCTTGGCGACACGGTTCCCCTGCCCCCGTTCGAGACCGTCTTCTCGCACCTGAAGCTCGCCGAGGAAAACCTGGCTCAGCGCACCGCCGAGGCCCCGGCCACGGTCCTCGCCATCCATGGGCCGGGCGGCCCGTCCGGCGCCTCCGGCTCCAGCAGCGGCGCGGGCTCTTCTTCCCGTCCGGGCGATCGGGTGGATCGTCCTCAGGATCGGGCGGATCGCGCCCCTGGGCGTGACTACTCCAGCCGCGGTGATGGTGGTGACCGCGGTGGCGACCGCGGTGGTGATCGCGGCCGTGGACGCAGCCGTGGCCGTGGACGTGGACGCGGCGGCCAGCCTGGGCGCGGTGGCTCGTCTTCTTTGCCGTTCAACCCCTACATGGGGTTCTTCGCCCCGTATGGCATGGCCATCCCTCCGCCCCGACCTGGCTGGGTGCCACCGAACGCTGCTGGTGTTCTCGGACCCCGTCCGGGGTCGCACGCGCAGGCGTACCCGATGCAGTACACGCTCTACGCCGCACCATCCCCGTACCAGCAGCCTTCGTGGGATCACCTGGCGCTCCTCCACGCCGCCTACAGCAACCAGGGCTTCAACAACACCGCTCCATCCAACGAGTGGTATCTCGACAGTGGCGCCTCCAACCACGTCACCGGCAACGCTGGTAACCTCACCTGCTCCAATTCTTCTTTACAGCGTAAATTCTCTAGCATTGTTGTAGGCAATGGTCACCATCTACCCATTCACGCCACTGGATCCACCTCCCACCCTCCCCACAATTTCCAACTTCGCAACATTCTCTTTTCTCCCTCCGTCTCCACTAGCCTTATCTCCGTGCGCCAGTTCACCAAAGATAATTTTTGCTCCATAGAAATTTACCCATTTGGCTTTCTTGTGAAGGATCTTCGCACACGGAGGGTAATCCTGATCTCCGCTAGCTCCGGCGACCTCTATCCATTCTTTGGGACCAACACGACACGCTGCACGGCTCTTTCCGCTACGACCTCCGACGGCGATGTGTGGCACCGTCGCCTCGGCCACCCAATCAAACAAGCTTTTCATTCCATTTCTAGCTCTTTTTCTTTCCCATGTAATAAGCCATATAATGGCCCGTGTACTGCATGTCAACTAGGGCAACAACCTCGCCTTCCTTTTCCCTCTTCTTCTAGTCGCACTTATGCACCATTTGAGCTTATTCATTGTGATTTGTGGACCTCGCCGGTTGTGAGCTTCTCCGGCTATGAATACTACTTGATTGTTCTCGACGATTACTCTCACTTCTCTTGGTCTTTTCCCCTACGGCGCAAATCGGACACGTCCATCACACTACAATGCTTCTTTGCTCATGTACGCACACAATACCACGTAATCATCAAAGCCATCCAATGTGACAATGGTGGAGAATTCATCAACTCCTCTCTTCGCTCCTTCTTCTCCACTCACGGTGTTTCCTACAGATTTTCGTGTCCTCATACATCTCCCCAAAATGGCAAGGCCGAGCGCCTCCTCCGTACCACCAATGACGTCGTGCGTACCCTCATTTTCCAAGCCAATCTCACTCCTCCGTTTTGGGTCGAAGCCCTACACACCGCTACCTATCTACTCAACCGGCGTCCCTCCCGTGCCATTCATGGCTCCACTCCATACCTGCGTCTACACGGTGTTCAACCATCATACGATCATCTTCGCGTTTTCGGGTGCCTTTGCTTTCCCAACCTCTTCGCCACCTCCCCACACAAACTTGCTCCTCGGTCCACTAGGTGTGTCTTCCTTGGCTACCCACTTGAGCACAAAGGATACCGGTGTTATGACTTGGATTCTCGCCGCGTCATCGTCTATCGCAACGTCACTTTTGATGAATCCGTTTTTCCATACGTGCCTCCTACACCCTCGGCCACACAACCTCTTACCGCAGTTAATCCCATGCACCGAATCCACCTGCAGCTGCCCAGCCCCGATCCCGACGCACCCCCTGGCCCCGCCCACCCGTGCGCGCCTGCACCAACCACCGAACCACCAATCCCGTCGCCCCAGCTTTTGCCCCACCAATCCCACCGCTCCGCCCGCCCCGCCAGTACCGCCAGCCCCACCGAATCGTCCTCGTCTTCCGGGCCGTCCCCACCTGCGGGATCCCCTCGCACTCCTCCCGGTTCGCCAACCCCCGGGCCCAGCCGATCCGCCTCGGATCATGTTTCCGCCTCACCTGCCACGCCCCTGACCGAATCTTCTCCGGATCCCGCACCACGCTCTGGACCAAGCGTTTCCGCCTCCACCTACCAGACGCCGCCACGTCATCCTCCACATGCAATACCGATCCCACCTCCTGTTAACTCGCATAAAATGCGTACCCGCGCTAAATCTGGTTTTTGCCAGCCAAAGCGCCTTTATCTCACCACCACTCTAACACCTACCATCTCCCCTATCCCTGCCACATATCGCTCCGCTCTCAAAGACCCTAATTGGCTACATGCAATGCAAGATGAATTTACTGCTTTAATCAAGAATTCGACGTGGTCTTTGGTTCCCAGACCTGCAGGTGTTAACGTGGTTACGGGCAAGTGGATATATCGCCACAAGTTTCATCCTGATGGCTCTCTGGCGCGGTACAAAGCTCGGTGGGTCGTTCGAGGATTCACCCAACAGGCCGGTGTGGACTACGATGAGACCTTCAGTCCGGTTGTGAAGCCGGCCACTATACGTGTGGTGCTCAACATTGCCACATCCTGCTCCTGGCCGATCCATCAACTTGATGTCAAGAACGCATTCCTTCACGGCGAGCTTAAGGAGACGGTCTACTGTGCACAACCATCCGGCTTCATCGACCCCTCCCATCCGGATCATGTTTGCCTCCTTTGTAAGTCTCTCTACAGCTTAAAACAAGCCCCCCGCACGTGGTTTCATCGCTTCAAGTCCTTCTTGCTCTCCCGTGGCTTCCACGCTTCTCGGCGTGACTCTTCCCTTTTTATTTTGTCACACGGGTCCTCCATTGCGTATCTTCTCGTGTACGTTGATGACATAATTCTCACAGCCAGCACACCTGCCACACTACACTCCATCATCGCCTCTCTCAAGGCGGAGTTCTCCATGTCTGACCTCGGTGAGCTACATCACTTCCTTGGCATCAACGTAACTCCCAACACGTCCGGCTTGTTCTTATGCCAGCAACAATACACACTTGAGATCCTAGACCGCGCCAACATGCTTAACTGCAAATCCGTCTCCACTCCTATAGACACCACTTCCAAACTTTCCGCTACCGACGGCCGCGTCCTTTCCAACCCCACGACCTACCGGAGTCTTGCCGGCGCCTTGCAATAACTCACCTTAACACGGCCTGACATCACATACGCGGTCCAACAGATTTGTCTCTTCATGCATCAACCACGGGACAGTCACATGCAGCTCATCAAGCGTGTTCTTCGCTATCTCCGGGGCACCACTCACTACGGCTTGCAGCTTTACCGGTCTTCCTCCCTTGACCTCGTATCGTATACAGACGCTGATTGGGCCGGGTGCCCTGATACGCGTCGTTCCACGTCGGGGTTCTGTGTTTTCTTGGGCAACAACCTGGTTTCCTGGTCGTCTAAACGACAACCAACTGTCTCTCGATCGAGTGCGGAGGCAGAATACCGTGGCGTTGCCAACTGCGTGGCCGAATCCTGTTGGGTCCGACAGCTCCTACGTGAGCTCAAGCGACCACCATCTCGTGCCACCATCGTCTATTGTGACAACATCAGTGCATCTTACCTCTCTTCCAATCCGGTTCAACATCAGCGCACTAAACACATTGAGATTGATCTTCACTTCGTTCGAGATCGTGTGGCACTCGGTGACGTTCGTGCTCTCCATGTCCTCTCCAGTTCTCAGTTTGCGGATCTGTTCACTAAGGGGCTGCCTTCACCGATATTCACCGAGTTTCGCTCCAGCTTGAACGTCCTTCCACACGGCGTTCCATCTGAGGGGGGGTGTTAACATGTATATGTATAGAGTGTGTATAGCGCATGTATTTAGGATCTTAACCGAACTGCCCGGGCCTGCGTGCCCACGTCTTGAGGCATATATATATAAGCACTGATGTACTGTAATCAATTAGATCAATAGAGCAAATCCACTCTCCAACTTCATATTCATAGTTCATAAGAATCAAGCAAGATACCCGAAAAAAAAAATTTCAAGCAAGCTGGATCATTGCAACCCAACTATAAAATGCGGTGGCTTCTCGAACAGATATTTTCCTTGGCTAAACGGAACCGGTCAAAGATTAAGAAGCACCTCAATCACGCGTTCGGTAGTCCCGTGTTGTGAACGGTGGCAGACCGTGTGAACCCAAGGACACTCAAGTAAAGTTGATGTGAAGTGAAGTGAAGTGAAGTTGAAAGCTAGCCACTGCGCTCTGAGCTGAGCCACACGGGTCACGGGTAAAACAGTAAGATTCCCACTAGGCTCTATGCTGCTTTTTTGCCCTGCAACACTTAATTTCGCTTTCCAAAGAACAATAGTACTACTTGCCGGACGAGAAAAAGCAACGGCTACCATTTGAGCATGCAATAAGAAAAGGGAAAAGAGATTGGAAATTGCTTTTGGATGCCGAGCTACATGAAGGCCTTCAAATTGGAAATTCAAAATTCATGAAAATTCATATTTTTACATCTCAAAAAATTCTGAAAAAAATACAGACATACGTGAGGCATAAAGCACAATTGTGTATATCTTCAAGACAAAATTTATTGAAATGAGGGCTGTGCAAAAAAAAAAAACAGGCTTTTTAACACATGATACTATTCATCATCCCAGACCATGAATTTATCTTTTTTATACAGGTCGCATTTTAACGTATTTTATCCTGAAATTTTACACATATACACCTCACATCTTGAAATTTTACACATCCTACCCTCATTTCCTTTGGCATTATAGTTCTGCTCTTTGAACTCTTTGAACTGCTGCCAACGTAGCGCTTTTGCAGGTTTCTTTTGAGATGTCTTTTGTGGACTTTTAAGTAATAAAAAGCTTTTGTGGAGTCAGTTCAAGCATGCACCAAAACGATCAACCTTCAGGCTTTAGAGCATCTCCAATAGATGGTCCAAATTTGGACGGTCCAAAACTGGAGATGTAAATTTTGGACCGCCAAAAAGTGCGTTTTGGAGCTCTGAAAAAAGGCCAAGTTCAACAGATGGTTCAAATTCATGGTCCAAAAGAGCAACTCCAATAGATGGTCCAAATTCATGGTCCAAAACCAGCCAGCAGCCGCCCGGCTGCTATACAGCCGCTGTCCAGCCACTGTACAGCCGCAAATATTTGAAAATAACATAAAAAAATTCATGTCCACCATATCAAATTATTACATAGTTCTTCAGATCCAGGAGATGCAATGCAACACAAATACAACATAGTTTTGCACAATACAATATAGTTTTGAACAAACAAATAATGAATCTATGCGGATCTTTCGCCATGCCATTTCCAATGCTCTTCCATCAAATCTTTCTGGAGTTGGTCATGCACATCGCTGTCTCTAATCTCGTTGTACACCTTCATGAAACGTCTGATGCGCTGTTCTCTCCGAATGAACGCACGACCATAAACGGAACCACCGTGCTTCGGTTTCTTCCTCTTGTGCATGGCCACTAGCATAACAATCTCCTCTTCTTCATACAAATCAAATTCCTCGTACGACGATGAATCATCCACGAAAGAGGAGTCAACCGAGCTCATCTACAATGCACACAACCACCGTCAAACAAACTATCCAATCCCAAGTTAAATCATCAAGTTTTGTCATTTTTTTACCTTGGGGAATTTCGTCGAACACCATGCGTGCGTAGTGGAAGAAGATGGCCACTGGCTGGATTGGCTGCTGCTTAGGGCTACAGACGGATGCGGTCGGCTCCGGACAGCAGCCGTGATAACAAATAAGGTTGGAGGCCGTCCAAGAGGAGCTTGGCGGGCGGCGAAGACTAGTTCGGCAGCCGGGTGGAGGGCTCGGTGCGGCGGTCGTCGTGCGGCCGGTGCAACGGCCGTGGACAGACTCACGGCCGACGGGAGGAGGTCGGCGGCAGCCTAAGACCCGGCGGAGGCCTACCGCGGCAGCCGGACCGCCGGAGGGGCCGAATCCCTTGCCGGTTGCCTCCCAATTAGGCGGCGTCCAGGCGGCAGCGGGGAGTCGACGGGGGTGACGGGCGGCTGCGGCAGAGGGTGGCGGAGGGGATGTGGGGTGGTGGCGGCGACGACGGCGAGGTTTTGGGCGGTCGCGGCGGCGGATTCCGGCCGGCTGTTCTTCATGCGGGCGGACGGGCGCGTGCGGGAAAGGAAATGAAGTGGTGGTTGGGCGTTCGCGGGCGGCGGCTAGTTTTGGACCAGATGCATCTGGTGATGTATATTTGCATCGCGAGGTGTTGTATTTTACATCACGAGGAGGCCGCGGTCCAATTTTTTTTGCATATGGACCGTCTGTTGGAGCAGTGTTTTTTGCCCAGACGGTCTGAAAGTTAGGTATTTTTACATTTGGACCTTCTATTGGAGATGCTCTTAGCAACGTGTGAAGCCCGCAGTTTGTTTTTGTACTTCTTCTTCTTCTGTTTTTTGTTGTTGACTAAATACATGGCACAGTGTAGGGTGGCAAATCAATTCCAGCTCGTAATTAAGAATTAGGGAGTCAACCTTGCCTGAAGCATATTCGTTCAAGCTTATTTGCTTTGCTTTATATCCTATGCTCTACTTTAGCTTTGGGGACGCTTTTTCAGTGATGCAAATGGCAACCCCTCACGAGCATCCAGCTTTGTTAAAGGCTTAAAGATGATGCCTTTGCCTTCCATCTTGTCTCTGGAGGATTGCTCTCTACGCTGGGCTGAAAATGTACTCATTCTGCGTGTGTGGTGCTCAAGCATCTTTTCTTTTCGTCGCGTGCCTGTGTAGGCCCAGTACCAGTGTAGCTAAGCTAGTTTTCCAAATACTCCCTCCGTTCCAAAATAGATGACTCAAAATAGCTATATATTTTGCCTTCCAACTTTGTACTAACTTTATATAAAGTTAGTACAAAGTAGAGTCGTCTATTTTGCAACGGAGGGAGTAATATTTAACGAGGCATCAAAATAGCTATATATACACGGTTGAGGGCAACCTGCAAGCTACACCGGCACGGCCTTGTGATCTAGCCCCCAATAACCAAATCACACTTAACAGTTGAGAGCAGAACCGGCGGGATATGGGGGAGACAGTGCTGAGCATGGCGCGGTCCATGCTGAACGCCGCCATCAGCAAGGCTGCCTCTGCCGCCGCCGACGAAATGAGCCTCCTCATGGGTGTGAGGAAGGATATCTGGTATGTTGGAATTGACCTTATTTTGTTCAGGTCATAGACTTCCATATAGCCTCTCTTAAATGTATATTGCAAAAATGACATCCGACATCCTTTATTTTTTGGTTATCACGGAAAATCTCTCTTGTCGGATGAACACTGGTTGGTTATATTAATGCCTGAAACAGAAACACGGTTTACTCGACTCACATAAGAATGACACCAGATAGTCATGGTAGGCTTGAAATCACTTCATAGAGGCGCAGAATTTTTTTTTTTTGCTTGTATCGTTGCGTGTTACAAGCGATGGGAATGGCAGTAATCATGTTCTTGATTAAGTTTCTTTTGAACCATTGTTTGGTAGGTTTATCAAAGATGAGCTAGAGACGATGCAGGCATTTCTGGTGGCAGCTGAAGGAATGAAGGAGAAAGACATGCTACTCAAGGTGTGGGCGAAGCAAGTAAGGGACATGTCGTACAATATTGAAGATTGCCTTGGTGAATTCATGGTGCATGTGGCAAGTCAAAGCTTGTCGCGAAAGCTAATGAAGCTCAAGGACCGCCACCGAATCGCGATGCAAATCCGTGATCTCAAATCAAGAGTTGAGGAAGTGAGTAGTAGGAACACCCGGTACAACCTTATTGATAAGAACCATATCACTAGAAACATTGATGAGAGGGATTCTTGCATGGAAGATATTCGCAACCAGTCAGCTAGCAACATCGATGAAGCCGAACTTGTGGGGTTTTCCAATCACAAACAAGAGTTAATAAGGCTTATTGATGACAACGTCAACAATGGCCCTGTTCGGGTAGTATGTGTCGTTGGCATGGGTGGTTTGGGTAAGACCACTATTACAAGGAAGGTTTATGAAAGTACAAGAAACTTTTCATGTTGTGCTTGGATCACTGTCTCGCAGTCATTTGTCAGGATGGAGCTTCTCAAAGTTATGATCAAAGAACTCTTCGGTGACGACGAACTCAAGGAGCAACTTGACGGGAAGGTGGTGCGAGAAGAGTATCTTGCTAGCTACCTCAGAGAAAAGCTACTTGAGAAGAGGTACTTTGTTGTTCTTGATGACTTATGGAATATAGATGATTGGAAGTGGATCAAAACTATTGCTTTTCCAAGTAGTAACAACAAAGGTAGTCGGATAATGGTAACAACAAGAGATGTTGGCTTAGCTGAGGAGTGTATCTTGGAATCTTCTGGATCACTTATCTACCACCATCAACCATTAGAAACAAATGATGCCATAAAATTACTATTAAGGAAGGCGAGGAAAAGTGAGGAAGACATGAAAAAAGATGAGGACATGAGGGACATAGTTGCTAAGATAGTAAAAAAGTCTGGACGGTTACCTCTAGCTATACTCACAATAGGAGGCATGCTTGCCACCAGAGAGGTTAGTGAGTGGAAAAGTATATATAACCAGATCCCCTTAGAGCTAGAGAGCAACCGAAGCCTTGAAGCAGTGAGGAGGATGGTTACCATGAGTTACAACCACTTGCCCTCCCATCTTAAGTCATGTTTTTTGTATTTAAGCATATTTCCAGAGGATTTTGAAATAAAAAGGAGGCGTCTGGTAGAAAGATGGATAGCCGAGGGCTTTGTCATTGCTAGAGTTGGGGTGAGTGTTGAGGATGTTGGGAATAGTTACTTTAATGACCTAATCAACCGGAGCTTGATCCAGCCATCAAGAGTGAACATAGAAGGAGTTGTGAAGAGTTGTCGAGTTCATGATATTGTTCGTGATGTCATGGTCTCAATTTCTAGAGATGAAAATTTTGCATGGTCTACATGGGATAATGTAACCGGCATAGCAGTGGATAACTTTCATCATGTAGCATACCAAGGCAGTTGGAGCCCAAATAAAGGCTTGGATTGGAACCATGTCCGATCATTCACTGTGTTTGGTAAGAGACCCATGAAGCCGGCACCTTTACTATGTTCGCCCGACTTTAGGATGCTTAGAGTCTTAGATCTACATGATGCCAATTTTGACATCAAACAAAAAGATATCAGCACCATAGGGTCGTTGCATCATTTGAAATATGTCCATGTTGGGTCTTCAAATGGACGTGAACAGTATATTTACAAGCTCCCAAGAACCATAGGGAAACTACAAGGCTTGCAGAGTTTGGACATGAGACATGGTAACATAACATCACTACCAACTGAGATCACTAAACTACAAAGCCTTCGTAGCCTCCGTTGCAGCGGAGATGGAGTATGTGCGAATTTATACTTAGTTTACCCAATGATCTGGTTCATGTCCATATTCTGTATGCCTATTCTGTTCAATCCTTTAGCTCGTCCAATTGATCGTCCATTCCTTATGAGGGGCATTCACAAGGCATGGACTGGTTGCTTGTCCAACTCTGATGGTGTGAGGGTGCCTAGAGGGATCAGTAACCTAAAGGAGTTAGAGATACTAGAGATTGTGGATGTTGAACGGACAAGTAGGAAAGCAGTTAAAGAGCTCGGGGAGCTTATAAAGCTCAGAAAGTTGAGTGTCAGAGTTGGGGCAAGCAAGCAAAAGAGCAAGATACTCTGTACATCTCTTGAGAAGCTCACTTCCCTCCGCTCTCTTTGTCTCTGTGTGGATGTTAGTACATTTGGGAGAAGCGGTGCATCACTCAAGTGTTTGCATTCTCTTTCTACCCCTCCCTCTCTCTTGAGGAAGCTGGATTTACAAGGAGATCTCGGGGAGTTGCCTGACTGGTTTGGGGACCTGGTACATTTGGTGAAGATTGACTTAAGGTCGAGCAATCTAAAGGATGGAGATAAAAGCATGAAACTACTAGGCGCACTGCCCAAGCTCATGATCCTTCGTCTTTATTGGGAATCTTATGTTGGGGAGAAACTGGTTTTCAGAGCAGAAACATTCCCAAGTCTCAGGAGACTTGATATTTCGAGCCTACAGCAACTGACAGAATTGGTATTCGAGGTAGGCACCTCGCCCCAGTTGGAAAAGTTCGAAATTGAATGGTGCAGTTTGAAATCAGGGATTATTGGTATCAAACACCTTCCAAAACTCAAGGAGATTTCAATTGGTCACAATGGTGAAGTACCTAGGCTTGGTGAGCTGCAAGGTGAGTTGGACGTGCACCCCAACCGTCCCGTGCTGCGACTCCGAAGGCTTTGCCACGTCGCCGAGGGCTCTACTACAGCGGTGCAAGTGGAGGAAGCAACAACAGCAGCAGGGGAGGTGGTCATGACAACGTGGAGCGACAGGTCAGCCAGCTGTTAAATTCTCTTTCCTTCAGTAGCTGTAGCTGTGAGCACTCAGCAGACGATATTTATTATATTATACACTCACAAATATATTTCTCTTCTCTTCTGCTTTTAACAGCGAGGATGATATGCGCTGAAGATGATCTCGCTCAGGTCGTCACCATGAAACGCCATGCTTTCACGAGTGTATGTACCTCTTCAGTTAGATCTCCCTCGCTTCTTTACACTGTATTCTGTTTTTGTTTCTGACGATGTTTGTTTCTCTGTCTCCTGGTTTCCAGGTTTTGCTGATAATTCACAAACAGTAAGGTACCAGGTTATGTTTGTGCTACTTAATTTAAAACTGAACATAATTTTCTTTTAGATGCATATTCGATCACCAACAGTTTGTTACTACTTGGTTGTCACAAACTCTGCTTCAGTGTATATATAATTACCTTCCGTTAGCTCCATTATTGTTATATCCATGGTCTGTACTTCGGAGTTCCTTTGAAATTTTATTTCCTATAATCCTAATCCACTTTGTAGCAGGGAAACAAATCCTACTGTTTTTTCGTTAAAAGTATAGATAAACCCTTCTTCTTCCAGTGTTCAGAAGGGTAGCATTTTAAAAAATAACAGAAATCTTTTTCACATCCAGAAGAGAGTTGACATGCTTGACACTCATACAGTCCAAGAGCCTCCAAAGCGTGAAGCGTTTCTTGATAGCTGGTCAGTTAAGCAAGCAACAACTCCTTTTTTTTTCGTTGTAGTCATCATGTTACATTGCTCAGCTGATTTCTCATATTGTTTTCAGATTGCGAACACATACATTTTCTGTTGAAATGAACTCATGCATGCTCTTTATATGTTTTCGTCTGAGAAGAAGGTGGATAGACAACACAACATACCACTACAAATTAAGCTGCATTGCTATGCTGCAGTTGGTCGCCGTGATTAACTTCCGGTTCGCTGCTCGTGGACTCTATGTGCCGCAAAGTGAACCTAAGATACAACTTGATGTTCCTGTGCTGCAAATGTCAGAGGATCGGAGTCTGTTCCATGCTGCAAGGTCAGCTGCTAATTTCTCTTTTGTTCATGCAGGATAGGTAGTAGCTATACACATATTTCGATTCATCTCTCCTTTTGTTGTCTCTTACAGAGAAGATGATCTGCACTGATAATTTCTTGCCTGTTTCATTCGCTTCTCTAACACCTACTGATTTATCGTAATGTTTGTCAGGTCTTTTTGTGCACACCAACTGTTCTCTGTTCATCTCAACGCCTGTAATAAGTTAGAATTTCGCAAATCCGGGAAAAGTTGGAGCGTGGCATGACAAAAATCATGGTGCAACGAATGCGACTTAATTATGTCACATTACCTGAATTTCGGCTGAAGGTTGTATAATTAGAAAGGAGCCAACTGGAGGAAGGTATAATACATGGAAGTACCAGAGGTAGGCACCGACTAGCCTCTTGTTCCTTCTGTATTTCAGTGTATAATTGTATATGCTGGGGAGAAATTAGTTAGTGCTCACAAGACACCGAATATGAGAATTACATTTCCAAATATGTCAGGAATGAGCTGAAGCAACTCTCGCATATGAGAATTGAGCAGGGTGCCTACCTGGGGAGAAACGGGTCTTCAGATGCGTTGTGTATACATACTGTTATGCTGCAACGGCCAGCACTTTCAGCCATCCAAGTTCTCTGCTGAGTGGTGGCCTCTGATATGGTGCAAAGTGAAGCTGACAGGGATCTCGACATTGCTCCAATGCGAATGGAAGAGGAACGCATTGATGTCGGTGCTTCAGTGTAATGGAAGGAAGCAGCAAGCTGCACTGCTACTCAGAAGGAGTTTACAAGTTGCAACCGTTGGCCCAGATGAAAAATCGCTTCTGACCAACCTGACGAGAACACCTGCAATTTTGAATACTGACTCACCTTGTTTTCTAGTACTCTGTTTTTCCAGAGATGCTTAGTTCCTCTCTGTTTGCTGCTGCCACTATGCTTGTGCTTGCTTGTAATCAAAGAATGAGTGCATGTGTTGTTATCCAAGTCCCGCAAATTTAAGAATCTGTTTGAATTCTTTCCACTCCGGAACGGCAGCCAACAATCTGACTCCGTGGAGTCGGCAGTGTGGAGCGGAGCAGTCCCGTAGTACAAAATCAACCTGATGAGAATATAGACCTACTCTGTTTCTAGTACTCTGTTTTCTTGAAGATGATTAATTGCTCTGTTTCTAGTACTCTGTTTTCTTTGTAAATGAAGAATGACGATGCAGCTGTTGCTGTCCATTTTCCACAAATTCGAGTTGATGACATCATATGCCTGCTATATATGGCATCAAATTTGCGATCCTCATTGATTTCACTTTGCCAATTACAGTTTGTCAGAAAAAGGCCACGCGGCCGCATACGAAACCATATGTTTTATTTTGGGAGCAGTATTTTCCATCTGTAATTTGTGAATATGTTTCTCGTTTAAACTGTTGATAGTTTCACGAACCTGCAGGCTAAATTGAGAAATCAACAAACTGAGTAACACAAAGGACAGGAGCCTTATGAAGAGCAGGAGAGTAGGAGACTGGCCGCCGCTCACCTCCCCAACCTCATCACTGGGCGCCGTGCACGCGTCGCTAGCAGCCATGGTCGGGCGGAGGAGGGCTCATGACTTTTGGTCCGTCACACGCTTCTTCACCGAATGCAGCCACCGCGCCGCCATGGATGTAATCGCCTCTCTCGTCGGGAGGAGATACGTCGGGGGGAGAGACGAAGGTTTTGGTGACCGGCTGCTGATTTTGTTCATCTGGGAGGCGTTCGGAGCCGTTCGATCTGATCCAACGGTTGGCACTGGAGCGGAACTTTTCTTCAGTGCCTTTTTTACGAATTATGTTTATTCAATAAATATTTTTTGCACTGCCATAAATTCAAAACATCTGATAGTTTTTTCATGGAAGATGTTTGAGTTTTTTTGCCTCATGCACTCAAACATGTTCCATGCAAAAAAGATTCAGAGTTCTTTTTTCTATTAATTTTTTATTTTACTGTTCACCGAGATCAGATGAGCTCGTATGCACAAATGAATATTTGTGTTTTCCACGCCCTCCATCTTACCAGGAATGCAAACTACAAATGTTCCCCGACTAGCATGGAACAAGAATCTAGATTCTTCATAGGACATGACATGCTATTTTAATTTGGACTTAATTTGCCAAACAAGCCAAAGCTCTGCCATTCATTGTAGTAGGGAAAAGTTTTGCAACCTAACAAGGATCAAAAGTGGATAAGTCTTTGCAGAAGAAAGATGCACTACTCTACTCTCTTGCAGGAATCAAGGTACGTAGCCACCTCATTTGCAATCGTGAAGGCCGTTGCTAGGAGGCTGGAGGCGGGATCTTCGATAGCCAAGAATTTTACTCCTTCCTCAGAATCGAGATGGTGTGTGAGGTTATTTTGTGCAAGATCCAAGTGCACCATCTCCCACAAGAATTGATATTCAGTATTGAGTGTACATGCCAAGGTTAGCTAGGGACAACAGAGCAGAGCACACAAGTGTAGGAAAACCTCTTTGGAGAAAGGGAAATAAAGGTTCAGGGACGACGCGACGCGACTCCAAGATTTGGTAAAACAATTAATGGATGGATAGCTAATGTGCTCACAAACATTTCTCGGTCTAAGCATGACCAACACTTATGAATGCAGAATCACTACTTCTTGATACTATTAACAGCCAAACAAAGTCATTGCCCAGAGAGAGAGACAATTGTGATGGGTTGGATCAATGTAAATTGTTGAGAAATATGGATGAGAGGCATATGGAAACACACCTTCTCAAAAAATCATATGCTCCCTCTGTCACTTCTTGTCCTCTCTCCTTCATGCAGTCTAAATAATATAACTTACTCTTATTAAGTATTATTGGACTTATTATTCTGAATTTAAACACACAAACATAAACTGATAATTAATATTTTAAATTACAGTATAGGATATATGTTTACCAATGCTATGGTTGCGATACCATTTTTTATTTTACTCCATAGAAGATTTTGGGATCAACTCAAGTATGAAATTCAAAAGGTATTCAATTCAATGTACTTAAACATAATGTACCATGAAATTTAATTATAATTTGAATTCAGGATTGAATAAGTCGGTTAATAAATGTAGCTAGAATATAGTTAATATTATAATTTTCAGAAGCAAATATCATCTAATTCTGAGTCTTACTGGGATATGGTTTTATCAAAATTTAAAAGTTTTTTTTGTGATTTTCTTTGTATTCCATCAAACACATGAGTTCACAATTTCAGGTTGTGATATTTTTAAAGTTAAGCAAAACTAAGTAACAAGCACATGTATGTGTTAGACAAGACCATTTTTTAGCCAGATAATTGTTGACGCTGTGCAACAACCCGAGGTATAAAAAACATGGAAACTACTCTCGGTCTCTCCGCAAAGAAAGAAACCACCCTTGTTCTTACTAGAATGCAGAAAATAGTATCAGAACTTGTAGTACGCATGGTAACCAAAATAAACTCACCCACTCATATATGTATATTCATAGTTCACAAAGAATCAGGCAAGTTGGATCATTTCAACGCAACTACAAAACGTGATTTTTGAGTAGGCCGGGCGCCTCCCGGACAGATATTTTTCTTGGGTATACCGAACCGATCCAAGTAAAAAAAAAGCACCCCAATCATGCGTCCGGTAATCCCGTGTTATGAATAGTGCCAGACCATGTGAACTCAAAGACACTGAAGTAAAGTTGATGTGAAGTAAAGTTGGAAACTATTCATATTAGCCATCTGAGCTGGGCCCGCTCAGTTCATCATTGCTCATCTCTGTATGGTAACGAGTAAAACAGTAGTTAAGATTCTCACTACGCCAGTCTGAGCTGGGCCGTCTTTTTTTTTTTTTTTGCTCTACAGTACTGTACTTAATTTGCTTTTTCCGAAGAAGTAATATGTACGTAAAGCCAACGGCCACCATTAACCATTTGAGTTTGCAAGCAGAAAAGGAGAAGAAAAAGGAAATGCAAGCCGCCGGTGGGAGTGACTGTGACTGAGCAGCTGCACTCACCGTTGCTGCCCGTCCAGTCCATGCACAAGCCCCAATGGGAGCACTATTTTGCAGCAGTGGCTACTGAGTATATTGTCGGCTCAGTGCAATGGCAATGCAGTGCGATTCAATTATTGGATCAGAAGCGGAGGGGACTGGACAAGTCAAGTAAACGCTCGTAGCTATCTCTTCTCTTCCCCTCTCCGATCCAGCGCACCCTGCAGTCTGCATTCTAATCTAGTGCCAGACAGCAACGCCGGCCGGGAGATCATGGCGAGCACGGTGGTGAGCATGGCGAGATCCATGCTGGGCGCTGTCATCAGCGTGGCCGCGTCCGCCGCCGCCACGGAGATGAGCCTTCTCATCGGCGTCCGCAAGGACATCTGGTATGTCAAATCACCCACTGCTTTCCGCTAGACTAGTAGTAGTACTGTGCTCTGTTTTCTTCCAGTCATTCACCGGATTGGAAGTTGATTTCTCTCTATCATTAGCTAGTATTCTACTCCATTCTTGTTACTGCGAATGACAAATCATGCATCCATCAGGCAACGAAAAAGAATTTAAAAATCACCCAAGAAATAGTCCATGGGACCAGAAAAATACTTGAAGCTTTCTTTAGATCTTGCCCTTCGTTTCCTGATGGAAATATGGCAAACTTGTTACCTGTGAATGTCATGTGTTCTGATCTGTTGCATATTTCTCCCCTGATGGAAATAGGAAATGGCAAAGTTATTGCTCTGCTTGTGATTTGTGAGGCAACAAAATATAAATTAAAAACCAGCCAAGAAATATTTTATGGGACCAGAAAAATAAATCGAATCTTTGTGCGTCCTTTCTTGTGGTTCTTGCCTTCTTGGTTCTCATGTGTGCTTTAGGCTCTAGATCTTGCCCTTACTTCACAAGAAATATGGCATCCAACCTATATGTGCTCTGCTCTGTTGCATTTGTTCCAACAAGAGTTTTTCTCACGAACCTAATTTGTTTGGCAGGTTCATAAAAGACGAGCTCAAGACGATGCAAGCATTCCTAGTGTCTGCTGAGAAAACGAAGAACAAAGACTTGCTACTGAAGGTGTGGGCAGAGCAAGTAAGAGATCTAGCATATGGCATCGAGGATTGCCTTGATGAGTTTATGGTGCATGTGGGAAGTCAGAACCGGTCTCGACGGCTGCTTAAGCTGAAAGACCGCCATCGGATTGCCAGCCAAATTCGTGATCTCAAAGCAAGAGTAGAAGAGGTGAGCAGCAGGAACACACGCTACAACTTGATCACCGCTGATGCCTCCAGCAACATTGATGAGGTGAATTCCTACACAGAAGATATTCGCAGCCACTCAGCTAGCAACATTGATGAGGCAGAGCTTGTGGGTTTTGCTAAGTCTAAACAAGAGTTGATTGAGATGGTGGATGTCAACTCCAGAGATGGTCTTTGCAAGATGATATGTCTCGTTGGCATGGGCGGTTTAGGCAAGACTACTCTTGCAAGGAAGGCATATGAAAGTAAGCAAGATATCGTGAATAAATTTTCTTGTTGTGCATGGGTCACCGTCTCACAGTCCTTTTCCAAGATAGAGATGCTAAAGGACATGATTAGGCAACTTTTGGGTACCAACTCGCTGAGGAAATGCTTGAAAGATCTCGAAGGGAAGTCGGTGCAGGTAGATGATCTCGGCATGTACCTCAGGAAAGAGCTAGAGCAGAAGAGGTACTTTGTTGTTCTTGATGATTTGTGGACCATAGATTCGTGCCAATGGATCAAAGATATTGCTTTTCCTAGTAGAAACAACGAAGGCAGCCGAATAATAGTAACAACACGAGATGCTGGCTTGGCTGAGCAATGCACTTCTGAATCACTTATCTACCATCTTAAGCACTTGCAAGCAGAGGATGCCACAGATTTGCTACTAAGAAAGAGTAGAAAAACAAAAGAAGACATGAAAAATGATAAGGAAATGACGACCGTGGTCAACAAAATAGTAAAGAAGTGTGGGGGTCTACCGTTGGCTGTACTCACTATAGGAGGCATGCTTTCCACCAAAAAGGTTACAGAGTGGGAAAGTATCTATAATCAAATCCACTCAGAGCTCGAGATCAACCCTAGCCTTGAAGCAATGAGGAGGATAGTTATTCTAAGCTACAATCACTTGCCATCTCATCTCAAGTCATGCTTTTTGTATCTAAGCATCTTTCCTGAGGATTTTGAGATCAAAAGGAGACGTCTGATAGAGAGATGGATAGTAGAGGGGTTTGTTAGAGCCACGGCTGGGGTGAGGATTGAGGATGTGGGAAAAGGTTACTTTGATGAGCTAGTCAACCGAAGCATGATTCAGCCATCAAGAAGGAACGTAGAAGGAATTGTTAAGAGCTGTCATGTCCATGATATCATGCGTGATGTCATGGTCTCAATTTCCCAACATGAAAGTCTCGTGTACTTGGCACAAGATAATGTAACTAGTGTCACAGAGGAGACCTTCCGACATGTAGCATACCATGGTGGCATGTGCCCAAAGATAGTTATGGATTGGAGCCACGTCCGGTCAGTAACTGTGTTTGGTGAGAGATCATTGGGTCCATCACCTTCAGTTTGTTCACCTGACATGAGAATGCTCCGGGCCTTGGATCTAGAGAATGCACAGTTTCAAGTCACACAAAAGGATATCAGCAACATAGGATTGTTCCGCCACTTGAAGTATCTGAATTTTTCTCAACCTCGAGGATTTTCACATATTTATAAACTTCCTAGATCCATAGGGAGATTACAAGGCTTGCGCACCTTGAACATTAGAGACAGTTATATTACAAAACTGCCAATTGAGATTTGTAAACTCAAGAGTCTACAGAGTCTCCGTTGTACCAGAAATTATTCCTATTTATACTTTGACTTGTATAGCCCCAAGGAATGCTTGGTGCAAACACTTTGTCTGTCCATGCTGTTCACACCTTTGACTGATCCTAGTGATTGTACCGAGAAAGTTGCTGAGCTACACATGGCCTGGTCTAGCTGTGGCTCCAAGTCAGAAGGTGTGAGGGTGCCAAAAGGAATCGGCAAACTGAAAGAGCTGCAAACACTAGAGGTTGTGGACATCAGCCGAACTAGTGGCAAGGCAATTAAGGAGCTAGGTGAGCTTGTGCAGCTGAGAAAATTGAGCATGGTTACAGAAGGGGCCACCAAGCAGAAATGCAGGGTACTCTGTGATGCCATTCAAAAGCTCACTTGCCTCCGCTCCCTTTCAGTGAATGGTTCACTCAAGTGGCTGCATGTTGTCTCCTCTCCTCCTCCCCTGTTGAGGAGTCTGAAGTTGGATGGATCCCTTGGAGAGATTCCTGGCTGGGTTGGCAATCTGATGCATTTGGTCAAGCTTTACTTATGGCGCAGCAAAATAAAGGAAGAAGGTAAAATCATGGAAATCCTAGGGCCACTTCCCAACCTCATGCACCTTCGACTTGGAAGTGACTCTTATATTGGGGAGAAGTTGGCGTTCAAAAGGGGAGCATTCCGAAATCTCAAGAAGCTTGGTATTTATGATCTGTCGGGACTGAGAGAGTTGAAATTTGAGGATGGCACCTCACCCAAGCTGGAAATGATGCATATCACTAATTGCCTGTTGAGATCAGGAATTATTGGGGTCAACCAGCTGCCAAAGCTCAAGGAGATCTCACTTGGTTACGGAGGTCGAGTGGCAAAGCTTGCTATGTTGCAAAGTGAAGTGGACGCACACCCCAATGGTCCCATGCTGCGACTGTCTGAGGAACTTAGCCACCACGAGCTGGGAGGCACCGTCGCCCAAGTGGGAGAATCAACAGGGGAATCCTCATCTCTCCATCCCGAGCCTGCAGGTGGAGGAGAGAGCTCACGGTCCCAAGCGGTGGGCATGGCGACGGCAAACATCAGGTCAGCTCAGCTAATTGCTTCTCTTTCGTTCAACTAGTAGTACGTAGCAGCTATGGAGTAGATGTGCTAATTAGTCTGTACTCTGTTTTCCTTTTTGTGTGTAGCAGCCAAGATCCTGACATAAGGGAGGCCCAAGGCTCTGATTTGGTGGAAGATGATTTCTGGTCCTGCAATTCCGACGACGAAGACGACGCTTGATGATTGGTCGATGCTGCTCCCTTATTTCTTGCTGAATCTCCGAATAGGTGGACGCCTTTGCTGGTACCTACAGTTAGAATTTTCGTCTGTTTATTTCCTTCGTTCTGATCCATTGCTAGTTCCATTTGGGTTTCTGACCATATTCATCTCTCTCCAACAGGAGGTGTTGCTCGTTTCCCCTTTATATGGGCCCTCGTTTCCTTTCCCATTGCTGCTTCTCATTGCTGCCGCCATCTTCTAACGCCATGTTGGTACACCTCTAACCTCCTTCGACTTTTATTTTTTTGATTCCATCTGATTCCTCGTGATGTTTGTCAGACTCTCTTTCACGCACACCAACTGTGTGTTTCAATGTCTGTAGAAGGACGGTTATATTTGAGATGCATGTTTGGTGACCTGCAGTTGGTTAACTTGGTTGTCCCAAACTGTAGTTTCATGTAATTACCTGCTCCTAGTTCCATGGCTATTTACCTTCTGGACATGTGAGAACTATCTTACAATGTGTGTGAGGTTTCCTTGCTTGTTTCCTATCAGGGTATTCTGCTTTAACGTGCGCTTGAGCTTTATTTCTTACTTCCTATAATCCATTTGGTAGTAGAAAAAAGTAGCATACCATTCGGTTGTTAAGGAAAAAAAACCTTCAGTGTTTAGTGTCCAGTGTCAGAATGGTAACTTGGTGAGTCAAACATGTTCTGTGTGTACTTACAACCGACATCTGATGTACTTTTCAGCTTGCAATAACGTGATACATTTGCTGACGAAGTACACTGATGCATGCTCTGTTAATGCATTTCAGCCAGGGAGAAGACGGCCGAATATGCAATCGACTACACCACACGAGATGCTGCTACTAATTAAGATGCACATGTTGTGATGCCGCCTTCATTGCCCGTCATGCTCAGGGTTCCAAGTTCGCTGCTTGTGGTGGCCTCCAATCCTGACATTTAGCTGCAGATGATTCTTTCCTTACAAAAACATACCAACATAGTGGCGCCACTCATAGTGCTGATCTCGAAGTCTTCTACCACACTGCAGAGGTCGACGCCTTCCATCACTACAGGAAACTGCTAATTTGCCGTCAGGGAGCGTCTTTGCCGTCAGCTTTTCGTCGGGGCAGACGGCAAAGAAATGTTTTGCCGTCATCAGCAGACGGCAAAGAAAATCTAACGGTAAAATAGACTTTGCCGTCACCCAAAAAAATTACAGACAGCAAAGAGCTCACTTTGCCGTCTGCGAAAAAAAGACAGACGGCAAAGAATCTTTGCCGTCTGCTTTTTTTTTACAGACGGCGAAGTGAGATATTTGCCGTCTGTGTTTTTTTTGGGGGACGGCAAAGTCTTTGCCGTCTGCGTTTATATTTATAGACGGCAAAGTCGGGACTTTGCCGTCTATAAATATAAACGCAGACGGCAAAGAGAAAACACACGCCACGGATCGATCCCACGGATCGATGACATGGCGTGATCCGGGCCGCCCGCCTCTCTCACCACGCGCGATCCACTGTGTCTGCCCACCACCCGTCCATTATCCTCACGAGACCCCACCCACCCACCCACGATCGATCCCCTCCTGCGGCCCTGTCTCCCTTCTCTCGATCCCCACCGCACCACCACTCGCCTCTGCCTCGCCGGACCCCAGCGCCGCGTCCTCTCGCCGGACCCCGCCGCGCGTCCGGCGCCCGCCTCCCGATCCACTCACCGGCGCTTCAGCCGCAGCTCCTCGGCCGCAAACCCTTCGCCATCTGCAGATCTTCGTCCTCCCTTCCTCTGCTCCACCTCCTCCGGCTCCCACCTTCCTCTTCCGGTGGTCAGTGGGCATGGCGGCCAGCGTGGGAGGCCGCTTGCTCCTCCAATGGGCGGGCAGCGTGAGCCGGGCTTGGTCGCTGCGGGCGAGCGGCGGCCATGCCGAGGTCGCAGCAGCTTCTCCAATGGGCGGGAGGCACGAGCCGGGCTTGGCGGTCTTGCAAGCGGCCGGAGCGCGAGGTCAGCAGTAGCTTCTCCAGTGGGCGGCAGACGAGGCAGGACATGGCCGGTCACGGTCAGAGCGGCCGGCGCGAGAGGCCGCTGCATGCGATCTTGTGGCGGGCGTCTGGCGTGAGCAGGGCATGGCCGGGCGAGGCTCTTGTGGGGCAGGGAACAGCTCGGTTGGTGCTTCGCCGCCGCCGCCTCGACCCTTCCCCTTTGCCCGCCATCGTCGCCCGAGCAGCAGCTGCGCCGCCGTCCCGTCCCACGGCGCCGCAACCTTTCCATCTCCTCCAAGAATGCAATTGCCCGACCACCGCACTTAATTTGTGGCTGTTAGTAATTGTTATTAATTGCTAGGTGCATGTACCTGCAAAAATTTGATGCTCACTGCCTATTCGTGTAGTTGTATTGATGTTTCACGGGCTCCATTTTTTGTTTCTAATTTTTGTACATTGTGCCATGAATTTATGTGTGAAAACTGGGTCAGTTGTGCAAAACTACGGCTGTGATGGGTTTGCTAGCGCTGGTGCTTTAGTTTTTTTAATCATGAGACTAAAAAATAGAATACAATCTTTGCCGTCTACTGTTCTGTCCTGATGAAGGCAAAGTACATGTTTGACTGACGGCAAAGACCGCGTGCTTTGCCGTCTGGTATTTCCGCCGCAGACGGCAAATTTGTGGTTGGCTGACGGCAAAGACTTTGCCGTCTGCCCGATAAGAAGCTGACGGCAAAGTACTCTTTGCCGACTTTGCCTTTGCCGTCACACTTTGCCGTCAGCCAGGTGACGGCAAAGTCTTTGCCGTCTGTATTTCATCCTTTGCCGTCTGTACTTGCCTGACGGCAAACTGTCTGATTCCTGTAGTACATGGTACGTACAGATGGAACCTCCCTCTGTTTGTTTCTTTCCATATGATTTCTCACAGAACTAGTCCATTGGATGATCGTTTATTCTTATAAAGTCTTGCTATATGCATTATAATACTCCCTCCATCCGAAAATACTTGTCGGAGAAATGGATGTATCTAGACGCTATTTAGTTGTAGATACATCCATTTTCATCCATTCTTCCGACAAGTATTTCCGGACGGAGGGAGTATTTGTTGCCTGCAGGCTCGAGTCTCCAAAAAAAAAAAAAAAAAAACTTGTTCTATCTCGCTGCTCTCTGCTCAAATGGAATCTCGCAATTACTCATGCTCTGTCATACTATTACTCGTATATGCCCCTCTTTCTGAACCTGTGTCATCTCAGCTTGAAGATGGCGATGCAACTTGTAGCGCACAACCTGCATTCTCTGATCAGTCCACTGCCTACTAATTCTCTTTTTCTACGGATGAACCTTCTCGCTGGTAAATTGGTTCTCTTTCTGTAAGCATTACAGTGTTAGAAAGTTGCAGACTTCCGCAATGATCAGTGAACATAATGCTAAACGTGCAACCTTTCAGGTACAAATGATGCTTGAGTGGTGCTCTCACTCGCACAGTGGCACTGTAACCTTTGGCAGCTCCACTTCTTTTGACGTGCTACATGGATCACAACAACCTCGTCAGCTTATACGACTTACCGAGGCGATGGAGCAAGCTCAGACCGAGTTTGCAGGTGCGGCCGTGCGAGTTGCCGGCCCTGATTCCCTAGACAAGACGACAATCCTATCAATTTCTCACCATCAAGTTGATCAGATTATATTTCCTGTAACTCCAACTGCTGCTAGTCCCAGGAATGGTCTACTGTTGTTCCCAGAATCACCTTGGCATGTCTGTTTTCTAGCAACTGCATATATTCTCTGTTTTTATCTCTTTGGTACTGTATTTGTACTCTGCTTTGTCAAGGAAGCTTCAAGCATGTATGGTATGCAAGAGTTTGGTAAACTACATGAAATACGCCTGCTATGACTGCTCTATCTTCCATTCATATGTATGCATCACATTGGCTTTGCGATACCAATTCTGCTTTACAAACTGTGTATTTGTTAGCACAAGGTCTTGGGTCAGTATATTGAAATCCTAATTTCTGAATCCCCAATTTCTCTTGTCGACAATCTCAAAACCAGAGATTCATTTGGTACTAACATTCTTCTGTCTGCAAGAACATCTTTTGCATAATTGTTGTGACCATTTTGCTAGGAGCACCCTGGAAATTCAAAAGAAAAAAAGAACTCACTGCTAGGAAGCCACAAGTCCGCGCACATTGAAAGTTACTAGAGGCTGGGGCGCACCCTTGGTGCGCCTCCTGAGGCAAACCTGTTCGCACAAATCATGTCGATAGAGTTTTGGACATTCTTATGCAACCCACAAATCATGTCGATAGAGTTTTGAACATTCTTATGCAACCCAGATGAGTGTCAGATGTCAAAAAAAGAATATGCTTAATACTCAAAATCTTGTTGGATGAGCGTCAGCGGAACTGCACCGGTAGGATCTTGTTGGACTTATTAAATTTAAAATCTTTATAGAACATCATTCACAACTTTTTCACCAGGGTGAGAGAAGCATTTGAGGCTTTTCTAATACAATGATTATAACTTTCCTACATAAAGCTGACATGCTAAGAAGCCTTAACTTCTCTGTGAGAGCTTCAAAAAATGAGCCTCATGGAAGTCTTTGCCACAAAAGTTCGTTTGCTTTATGTACAACAGGAACTGCAAAATAAAAATATCAAGCACATCATCACCGTTGAAGTGATAACAAGATAGTCTGAAAACCATTCTAGTGCCACTCGAGAAGCATACTTTAAGTACTAAACATGCCAAAATTGCTGGAGGTACAGCCATACTAAAATTGCTCAGGAAGCACAAGAAAACATGCCAAAATCTTTGGAGGTACAACCTGAGTTAATTCACAAAAATCAACGCTAAAGAAGCATAAATGAACATACCAAAATCTCTAGAGGTAAGACCTAAATGAATCCACAGAACACCACCAAAGTTCAAGCACGCGCCTAGGACTGCTAAGCACAAAGATAATACCTATAAGTATTTGGCTGCTCATAATCTTCTTCCATAGGTGTTGAAGTACCATAGCCATATGGGAATGGTGAAAAATATGGTCCATTACTTGTATCCCCACCAATATATTCATCGCCTGGTGATGAATAAGTGATACCCGCTTCTTTGTCGGAACGTTATCTTCAGTACAAAGATCATTTCCAGCATTTGAAGGAACAATCTCTTGAAATCTGCAAAAGACGGAAAAAATGTTTAAAGGACATACCTTAAGAGCACAGTTGTTAAATTCAATTTTAACATTATGAAGACCTCAGACCATAGTGAAAGTTAGACATGCAAAAAACAATTAGTTCATCTGCAGCGAGACACAATGCGTAACCTTTGATAACAAAACTACATGTTTTATCATTATATATCTGATTCACCTCATGAATACCTGCATTTAGTCATCCAGGGGACAAATTAATCAACACATGGGGCCTGTGTTTGGACTTGACGGCCACCTCAAGGCGTGCGGGGTCGC
This sequence comes from Aegilops speltoides, assembly GCA_021437245.1. Classification (NCBI taxonomy): domain Eukaryota; kingdom Viridiplantae; phylum Streptophyta; class Magnoliopsida; order Poales; family Poaceae; genus Aegilops; species Aegilops speltoides. The sequence continues at coordinate 16,424,576 of CM038147.1, read as the reverse complement.
TAGCGAGATAAAAAAAAGAAATTTTGCTACTAACAGAGAGTAATAAACATGGTGATTGCGCATGTGTTGATTAACCATCCTGAGTCTCCTAACATGCATGTTAAAGATTATTGTTACCATCTTGTATCCATAAGATGGAATAAAGCTTATTCAGTTTGAATTCTGATTTCTACTGTATTTTATCATGCATACTACCACTACATACACCAGAGAGCTTTTTCGCATACAAGATGCATGCAGGATCACAAGCATACCATCTATGTGTAAGTAGGTTGCACGCCATCTCCAATCCTCATCAAACTTCAGCAATTTTACTTTAATAATATTGGAATTCACTTTCCTAAATCCTCACAATGCCTCTGATGTCCAAGCGATCACACTTTCCTGTGACCAATTTTACAAGCATACAGCTATGAAGGCAAAGTCACCCATGGCTGAAATCTCAATCCACGCACCACTAACCTGCACATGAAAGCATTTTCGACAATCAGGAAAAATATACAATGACATATCTTGACAACGAAAGGAAAGCTACAAGCATGCAATGCTCAGAAGGAACACTACACTCCTCCAGGTTCTCACTGTAACTTAGTTTAGTGATGCACGAGCATGAAACAAATGTCATTAATTCTACCAAAATCATGTGTCATTTGCATAAACTATCATGTAGATACTGCATGTAAGATTGAGAAGTTTCTCCTACAACCAAGAGAGCACCACAAAGGAAAATGGGTGGGCGATCAGAGAGGAAGAAAATAAGAAAGCAATAAGAAGGGAAGAAGAGTAGGGGCTAGCGGCCGGGAGAATTGTCGGCGGCTCACCTTGTCCTGTAAGTTTGTGTACCTAACCAGGTAGCTTTGGCTAATCAGTTATTGCGAATGAACATAGAGAGAACTAATCAACTACAAAAGAAATATAAACTCACCAATTTATCCCTCTAAACAAATTGGCAATATCATTTCATGCCTAAAAACAAATATCTAAAATAATTCTAGGAGCAGAATTGCAACACCAAATGCCACTTCCAATAATTTGGCAAATTAAAACTTCCAAGATTATTATTAAGGATAAACTCTTTAAATTGAATCGCAACATCGTAAAGTACAAGCATGTTATCACACCATCATATGTTGTAAGAAATACCATAATCAAAAGCAAGAATGCACTTGAACTGAAACATTGTTATGGTCGTCGTTATTATTGCTACCTAGAAGCATACATGAGGAAATAAGTAGGAGTTTGAATGAGGAAACTCTCTTGCTCATGACCCTCCCTTGCAGGCACAAACATCATTTCAGGGAGCAGGTAACTTTGGCAGTGCTAACTATAGTTTTCACATAGAAATAATCAATACTAGCTAAGCTTTCAGTGACGGTCAGCAAATGTTGGCCGATACCCAAGCTGCTGTACTTGGTCACATAGTCCGTGATGGAGATCGCAACCTCAAACTTGTGCGGATAGGGGTCGACACCCACGCTTCTAAGAGAATTGAGCATCTTGAGCCTATTTTCGCTGTATTGCTACACCAAGAAACAGAATCTGCAAAGCTTTCTATCTGAAAGGATATATTTTCTTACTGCTGATAGTTTGGAGAACTCACTGTGGGGTTTGTTTCTTCACCATCCCCAGCAGGACCATGTTGTTGTGCTAGCATGCCATCCCCAGGTAGATCCTAAGAAGATAAACACCAGTTGTGAGTTGTGATCAACTAAGTTAAAAGATTTGGGGCCAAGTGCATGCAGTACAACTAAACCAACAGGCAAAAGAGAAAATTCAGAGGAGTATAAGATCATAAGACAACCAAACTGGAATTTCCTAGTAAGAACTGAGAAACGAGTTCCGAGGGTTACTACAATCCAATGTTCAAAACCGATGAATCGGGATTTGGAACACCTAAACAAACAAGAAAAAGGAGAAGTGTGCAGATGCTGATTGAAAATACCATGTTGTCCTCTTCCTGTACCATCAACTGCTCCGCCTGCCTCCCCTCTTCTGTGTCTCCAGCTGCTGCATCGCACCAAATGAGAAACAATAATGCCCAAAAGCAGAGCACGAACACCAACCAAGAGAAGAATAGTAGCATTACACAAAAGATGTCTTTCAGAAGGCAACAACAACAACAACAAAGCCTTTAGTCCCAAACAAGTTGGGGTAGGCTACAGGTGAAACCTATAAGATCTCGCGACCAACTCATGACTCTGACTCATGGATAGCAAGCTTTCAGAAGGCAATAATACTAAAAATATGTGATGTGCTGGAGGAGTCATTTCACAATGGAAGTAACTTGGTTTAGGAAGAAAAGGAAAAAAAATGTGAAAACCTGCTAGAGGATTGACCCCAGCTTGCTTGTAGAATGAGCAGTCTCAAGCTGTATTCTATCCTAATAAGAGTTATGTAGAAGCAATAGATCAGACATTAAGAAAAAAAGAGCCTGAAAGGATAAAATCAGAACAACCTCACCAAGGGAAGCATATGTACAGTATATCACAGCATTATGCAGACATATGCCTGGAGCCAAAGCATAAACCTACCTATTGTATATCCATGATTGAAGTTCTAACCAGACAAGACAAACCTGATTGCCTGCATATCTCGCCTGAATTGCCTTGAGCTGTGACTGCAAATTCCGCATCGCCATAGTTGATTCAAACTAAAAACAGATAAGCATCTTGTTGACTTCTATCCATAGATACATAATTAAGGAATGATCATCTGGTTTAACTCAAATCAACTTAGAACATCGACCTACTGCTTCGTTAATGGCAATGTTGCAGCCTTCACGAGGATGTACGACACATGAACTGCTGAGAGATCATCCTTCAGAATCTGTATGGTAAATTTCAAATATCATCAGAAATCCAGCCTCCCAAAGTTAACGAATGCTATGCTCCTAACCACTGCTAAGATCCCAGAAATCCCAAATTCTAGAATTCGGGATTAATGTCAGTGAAAGCAAGCCTAAGAAATGCACTCTGAGTAGAAGAGTTGTCTCGCAGCCTCACAGGACACCTGTCTCCATGTGGAGGTAGCCCCCAAATGGAGCAACGAAGTTCTAGTAAGTTTCAAAGTGCTCGCACCACAAGCGTCTGTCAGACTCACAGGAACTTGCATAATCTAATGGCAATTCTTCTACCCACACAAAGTCGCTAGCTACGACTCCAGCGCATAAACGCTTACCTTGAGCACGACCTCCATGGCATCGGAGAAGAACCCGAACCAACCGCCATTCTTTTGCACGGCCGTGTCCGCGTCCGCGCCTGTGCCCGCTCCTCCTCCGGCTGCCCCCGCCGTGCTTCCGACAGAGTCATCTAAGGTGTACGCAGAGTAGAAAACTACTTCTCAAGACAAATACAACACTTCTAAAATGCAACAAGGAAGCATATTGTCCTAGAAAAACAAGCAAGCATATTAACAAACTAATACAAGAAACATTTTCAGTGCCCTATAACATGACTAATTAACTCAATGTTTGAGTTCTTTCAATCTTGTGAAATCAGAACAACCCACCTAGAGAAGCCCTCGCAGAAAAGGGAAGTCGTCATACCTAGAAAGGCTCACAACAAAAATGACTGATTTTCCTGAGTGATCAACCATTTCTAGAACTGAGTTGAACGATTGCAGCAAGGTTCCATACAATCAATGCCATGTACCATTTAATCCCACGACTGATTAATTCGCAACCAGAACTGCCACAACCCACCAAGCTATACCATTCAGCAACCCAGAACAAACAACAAAGCAGTAGATTAATCAATCACTCAGATGACCATGCCACGCCAGTGCTATGGACCAAATCCCGGGCCTCCATGCCGGCGACGATACGGCGGGGACGGGAGGCCCCCGATCCAGGAGCGGATCGAGCCACCACCGACCGCGAGGTCGCGCCCGACCTCGCCGGCGCCGGCCGGTGAACCTATCCCGCCCGCCGCCCGCCTTGTCACCAGCGCCATGGGGAAGAGCAGGGCTACGCCTTGCTACGAGGAAGAGGAGAAGATCCGTGGGAGAAGCCGGCCTTCCTTCGGTGGTCAGTGCCGGAGGAGCGATGGGGTGGCGGCGGCGGCTGCAACCCTAGGTTGGGAAGTGGGAAGGCGAAAGGAGAGAGGAGGCTGCGTGCCCCTGCCGGGTTCCCCTTTTTCTTTCTGTCCTTCGATATTTTTTCAGAAAGCCAGAGGATGACGTGGCACGCGTGAGAGAGCGCCCTTCATGCACACGTTAATGCATTTAATATGCTATATTGTACTCCCTCTGTCCTGAAATACTTGTCGGAAAAATTGATAAAAGTGGATGTATCTAGAACTAAAATATGTCTAGATACATCCATTTCTCCGACGAGTATTTCCGGACGGAGGGAGTACTCCCTCCGTTCCCAAATGTAAGTCTTTTTATAGATTCCAACTAGTGACTATATACGGAGTAAAACGAGTGAATCTATACTCTAAAATATGTCTACATACATTCATATGTTGTAGTCCATTTGAAATGTTTAAAAAGACTTATATTTAGGAACGGAGGGAGTACTTGTTAACTGTCGCCGACTGTAGATTAGTTCTTAGTGCCTTCGTCTCTTTTTTCAGATGAACCACACATTTTTCTTTACAGAAAGATTGTACGGACGAGTTCCAGTTGTGTTGTGTGTCTGTCCGAGCATAACTCTTGCATTGACGTACCTCTCCAGAAGGAAACAATCTCCAGCTGTCAGTCCTCAGCCGGCTTCCTTCCCATGTGGAATGGACTGACCAAGTAGTGACGCCTTATATGTTGGCCAGGCTGGACATGCGCTGGTCTCCTAACAGATTGGATGAGAACAATGGTCAAATGCTCAACCTCATGCCTTGATCTTCGGTGACAAATAATAGTAGGCTATAATAACAAAATCATCAAATCTTTTAAAAAATTAATTATAATTTTCCATTACAATTAAGAAATTACGTGCTAGGATGTACCATACAATGGATGGACCACATGAGTGATTGCATTGTGTCCAGCTCCTCGTACCCTTCTCGGGACCCAAAACATGAAAACATGTCTTGCATGAGGGATGCCCAACTGGGTTGGAACTCCAACATACTTAGCGAAGGTTTGCTTAGTCATGAGAAAACCCGGAAAATGGTATAAAAGCATGGACAACTGGCGAATCTTATGATCTTTCATCTACACTATCAATCATATATTTGGGGAGAAGATAGGCTGCAATCAGATACGTTACAAAACCTTAGAAGGAGGCGATTTCGAGCAGAGCACATGGACAAGGATTGAAACAATATAGTTCACACATTTTGCATGATATCATGGAGGGCTAGCTTAAAGCTACTTCCAAGGCTCAAGGTGATATCACATGGTTCCTTTTGTCAAATGGAGAAACTTGATATTATTAAAGGAGAGAATTAAGTGGAGCATAACCCAACCATGAGACTCAAAAGAAGATGTAAACCTTCCTTCAAATTCTCTAGTGACATCCAAACCTGGCATAAGTAAACATGCAAAAAACATAGACAAATGTCATCCATATCACAAGCAATCCATCACAAAAATAAAATTTAAAACAAAAAAAATCAGCAGCACATGTTGGAATCAGAATTGTTTTGCATTCGATCGTGAACTTAACAACACTATACTGTAGCCTTAGCACATAATACACTATATGCTCTTTACTTGGTGATAGCAATAGTGTGCACAGTGACAGGAGAGATTAAGAGAAAAGTCGACAATACATGGAGCAAACATAGTAAAGTGATTTTACATCTTTATAATTCTCTCAATCATTACAAGTTACACTTTGTTTTTTACAATCTTAACAAATATATTTAATTATTACACATAACAAACAAGTCGCATTTTGGATATTAATGTATAATCGTTCTGTCAACGCATGATGTTATTAAGTATATTTAGTTAGTAAGGTTACGAAAATTATATTTTTTCGCATTTTATACTCATTTATAACTAATTCTATTAATGTACTATTTCATATGTATTTTTCTATTACACTTGAATTACCCATAGAACGATTCTGCTAAAATTAAGATAATGTGTTCGTGAGCATACAAACCCAGCATCTACGATGGCTAATATACTTTGAAAACATCTAGATATATTTTTTCAAAGAAAATTTATATTAATTATTATTTTTAGATGTTTCTCCTAACAAAAAATTATTTATATCAAATCCTCATAGATGGGTCTGAGAAAAAAATAAAAAGGATTAAATCACAATCCTCCACACAATCACTCATGTCACTTAGATGAATTATTGTTTGACTTCTAGTACATTTTAATACACCTTGCCAAATATCACTATTTGACACTATCTAACAATTATCTTCATAGAGGTTTCCTGAGTAAATGATTTACCCATTTTACGAGTAAGTAAATAGACAATTCTAGAGCCTATGAGATGTTCACAATGGTTGGCATTATTTCTACTATTTTTTTGGTCAAATAAGTGTTTTCGTGTTACTACAAGGACTCTAGCAAAGATAAACACTTACGCTCACTAAGCATTCAAGTCTCATGCCCGTCTTTTTATTCACAAATTAAACACCATCTCTATGTGACTCCTCCATGTCTATATCCATGGAGATTTGATTTCTAAGTTGTCCTCCAAATTCCACAATCCTATTTCTCCTCCTCCTCGGCTTGGACTGCCAACCATCGCACGGTGCTGAGCCAGCTGTTTACTATTGCACATAACATCGATGGCATTAGCTTCGCATTATCACAAACAGGTAGCGATCACGAGAGCGACGGCGGCGCTGAACGTACTCCGGTTAGCACCTCAAGGAGGGAGGGAGCATGGTGGAGGGCATATGGGGAAGAGAGGAGAGAGGAGAGGGTTTGATGAGTGGATTTTATGCATTCATTTTCAGAGTGTATTTTAGTGCCAAAATCCCTCGTATCATCTAGCACTTATTCATGTCCACAGCGCATAGTTTTCTGTCTTTACTCTTTTTACCAAGTTTGTTGCACAACTTTTATTTTTGTGTTTTATCATTCGTGCAACTAGTTATGTCCTACTACTCAGTTTTTCCACTAGGAGTTTGAAATGCTCAAAGCAGCCACCGCTCCATGAGGCGTCAGGTCCGGTAATTTCTCTGTTGTCCATTGCATATAGAAAAACTACGAATTGACATGCTATATATGTATATTTTGTAATTCAACGATCTCTCTCTTGTTGGACCAAACAGTGAAGATCATAGCCATGGGGACGCCGGAAGGCTACCTTGTCATGGAAGACGATGAAGATGATTTCTGCTCTTGTATTTCTGATGACCTGTAGGATAATCTTTCTGACTGAATGCTGCTCAATCATTTCTATTCGGCGATCAACATTGTACCCTCTCTCTGTCTCTCCTTCAGTTCTCCATCTCCGTTGCCGAGGAGCCTCCTGGTACTGATCTCTAAGTTCAGCAGTTAATCCTTACTGTAGAGCAGAAGAACATCACAGTTTGTTTTATGGGCGAGTAGAAAAAACCATGGGTCAAAGCTGTAGCAGGGCATGATCAAATCTACAGCCATGTGGCAACGCAAAAACCTGTTTGTATGGTGGGCATTTTCATGCGAACGAACATCAACTTCTGGCATGTTATTTCTCTATGTTGTAAGCATTATACAGTGCTAACACAGTTTAAGACTTGTGCAAAATGCACTTATGACAATTATACATGTGCAACTTCCAGGCACCAATTAATTGATATTGGCTATGTTGCCCGAGTCTCGTTATTGGCGCTGCAGTCTTTGGCTGTTCAGCTCGGAGAATTGGTGCCGGTGCTACCGTTGAAGATCAGAGCAGACAATTGGTGCCTTGCTGATTTGACGTGCTATATATGGATCACACCGAACTACCTAGCAAGCACAACACTCGCTCGGTGACATCAAAGTGGCAGTGGAGCTCGCCCTCGCCATTTCTGTTAAGCTATTCATCTTGCCAAGATAGTTAAGCGAATCATGGCGGCACATCATATGATGTTTTAGATTTAGCTTTAGCAATTTTCAGTAGAGGTGTTGTTTACAAGAACTAGCCTTTGTTTGTTTGCTGCCGCCAGCATGTATCTCTTCTTGGCTGTTTGTGGCTGGAGATATGGCCGCTAGTGTACTGCAAGTCTCGCAAACTGAATATTTAGACCATTTGGGCATCTCGTCATACCATTTTGCGCTGTTAAACAGAGCTGCGTGGGTTTCACTTGTCAAAAGATCTCTCTCAACTCTTACCAACTTTCCGCAAGGGATAGAGCTCGCACACCGACACGCTGATGACAAATCGTGAGCGATGACCCGTGCTACGCTAGTGTTTGCTGCTGGTGGGGTATGGAGAATACCTATGCTTTCATTCATAATGACTATCGACGCATTTGGTTCGGCCCCGGTTGTAGAAGGATAAGATGTGGGATGTGCAATCGCGACGTATTGATCAGTGCACCAGGCATGTATATATGAGTACAGAGGGGGGCCACAACCTCATCTATACAGAAGAAATAGGAGGTGGACCCTATACACAAATATACACGTACATAATATACTCAACCCCCCCCTGCGCAGTCGAAGCGGCGCCAGTGACGCAAAGACTGGAACGAAACTCCTCGAAGGTGGAAATCGGCAGTCCCTTCCTCATCACATCGGCGAACTATTGTCCCGGCAACGGCGCCAGAAATCCTTCTTGCTACGTTTTGAGCTTGCGTTGGTTTTCCTTGAAGAGGAAAGGGTGATGCAGCACAGTAGCATAAGTATTTCCCTCGGTTTTTGAGAACCAATGTATCAATCCAGTAGGAGGCTCCTCACAAGTCCCACAAACCTACACAAACAAACAAAGAACTCGCAACCAACGCGATAAAGGGGTTGTCAATCCCTTCACAGCCACTTGCGAAAGTGAGGTCTGAATATGATAAGATAAATATATTTTTGGTATTTTATAATATAGATGCAGAAAATAAAGATGCAAATAAAAGTAGATTGAAAGCTTATATGATAAAGGATAGACCCGGGGGCCATAGGTTTCACTAGTGGCTTCTCTCAAGATAGCATAAGTATTACAGTGGGTGAACAAATTACTGTCGAGCAATTGATAGAAAAGCGAATAATTATGACGTTATCTAGGCATGATCATGTATATAGGCATCACGTCCATGACAAGTAGACTGACTCCTGCCTGCATCTACTACTATTACTCCACACATCGACCGCTATCCAGCATACATCTAGAGTATTAAGTTCATAAGAAGAGAGTAACGCATTAAGAAAGATGTCATGATGTAGAGGGATAAACTCAAGCAATATGATATAAACCCCATCTTTTTATCCTCGATGGCAACAATACAATACGTTTCTTGCAACCCTTTCTGTCACCGGGTAAGAACACTGCAAGATTGAAGCCAAAGCTAAGCACTTCTCCCATGGCAAGAAAGATCAATCTAGTAGGCCAAACCAAACCGATAATTCGAAGAGACTTGCAAAGATAACTCAATCATACATAAAAGAATTCAGAGAAGATTCAAATATTGTTCATAGATAAACTTGATCATAAAATCCACAATTCATCGGATCTCGACAAACACACCGCAAAAACAGATTACATCGAATATATCTCCACAAGAGAGGGGGAGAACATTGTATTGAGATCCAAAAAAGAGATAAGAAGCCAACTAGCTAATAACTATGAACCCGAAGGTCTGTGGTAAACTACTCACAACTCATTGGAAGGGCTATGGTGTTGATGTAGAAGCCCTTCGTGGTGGATTCCCCCTCCGGCAGAACACCGGCGACGGCTCCAAGATGGGATCTCGCGGATACAGGAGGTTACGGTGGTGGAAAGATTTCTTCGATGGCTCCCTGGATGTTTTCGGGGTATATAGGTTTATATAGGAGGAAGAAGTACGTCGGTGGCCGCCCGTGAAGGAAATATGCCCTAGAGGCAATAATAAAGTTATTATTTATTTCCTTATTTCATGATAAATGTTTATTATTCATGCTAGAATTGTATTAACCGGAAACATAATACATGTGTGAATACATAGACAAACAGAGTGTCACTAGTATGCCTCTACTTGACTAGCTCGTTGATCAAAGATGGTTAAGTTTCCTAGCCATAGACATGAGTTGTCATTTGATTAACGGGATCACATCATTAGGAGAATGATGTGATTGACATGATCCATTCCGTTAGCATAGCACTTGATCGTTTAGTATATTGCTATTGCTTTCTTCATGACTTATACATGTTCCTGTAACTATGAGATTATGCAACTCCCGTTTACCGGAGGAACACTTTGGGTGCTACCAAACGTCACAACATAACTGGGTGATTATAAAGGAGTACTACAGGTGACTCCAAAGGTACATGTTGGGTTGGCGTATTTCGAGATTAGGTTTTGTCACTCCGATTGTCGGAGAGGTATCTCTGGGCCCTCTCGGTAATGCACATCACTATAAGCCTTGCAAGCAATGTAGCTAATGAGTTAGTTACGGAATGATGCATTACGTAACGAGTAAAGAGACTTGCCAGTAACGAGATTGAACTAGGTATTGGATACCGACGATCAAATCTCGGGCAAGTAACATACCGATGACAAAGGGAACAACGTATGTTGTTATGCGGTTTGACCGATAAAGATCTTCGTAGAATATGTAGGAGCCAATATGGGCATCCAGGTCCCGCTATTGGTTATTGACCGTGAATAGTTCTAGGTCATGTCTACATAGTTCTCGAACCCGTAGGGTCCGCACGCTTAAGGTTTCGATGACAGTTATATTATGAGTTTATGAGTTTTGATGTACCGAAGGAGTTCGGAGTCCCGGATGAGATCGGGGACATGACGAGGAGTCTCGAAATGGTCGAGACGTAAAGATCGATATATTGGACGACTATATTCGGAGTTCGGAAAGGTTCCGAATGATTCGGGTATTTTCCGGAGTACCGGAGAGTTACGGGAATTCGTCGGGGAGAAGTATTGGGCCTTTTTGGGCCCTGCGGGAAAGAGAGAGGGGCTGCCTAGGGCAGGCCGCACGCCCCCCCATGGCCTAGTCCGAATTGGACTAGGGGGAGGGGCCGCACCCCCTCCTTCCCTCCCTTCTCTCTTCCCCTTACTTGTCTCCTACTCCCGATACATGGAAGGACTCCTAGTTGGACTAGGAAAGGGGGAATCCTACTCCCGGTGGGAGTAGGACTCCCCATGGCGCGCCCCTCCTAGGGCCGGCCTCCTCCTCCCTCCCTCCTTTATATCACGGGGCAGGGGCACCCCATGAACACACAAGTTGATCTACGGATCGTTCCTTAGCCGTGTCGGTGCCCCTCCACCATATTCCACTTCGGTCATATCGTCGGAGCTTAGGCGAAGCCTGCGCCGGTGGAGCATCATCATCGTCCACCACGCCGTCGTCTTGTGGAACTCATCCCCGACGCTTTGCTGGATCGGAGCCGGGGATCGTCATCGAGCTGAGCGTGTGCTGAACTCGGAGGTGCCGTCGTTCGGTACTTGGATCGGTCGGATCGTGAAGACGTACGACTACATCAACCGCGTTGTCATAACGCTTCCGCTTACGGTCTACGAGGGTACGTGGACAATACTCTCCCCTCTCGTTGCTATGCCATCACCATGATCTTGCGTGTGCGTAGGAATTTTTTTGAAATTACTACGTTCCCTAACAGCCCGAGGGGCCCACGAGACACGGGGCGTGCCCTATAGGGGTGGGCGCGCCCCCCACCCTCGTGGAGGCTTCGGCTGCTTCTTGACTTGCACTCCAAGTCCTTTGGATCACGTTCGTTCCAAAAATCCCCGAAGGTTTCATTCCGTTTGGACTCCGTTTGATATTCCTTTTCTTCGAAATACTGAAATAGGCAAAAGAAAACAGCAATACGGACTGGGCCTCCGGTTAGTAGGTTAGTCCCGAAAATGATATAAATGTGTAAAATAAAGTCCATAGACATCCAAAACGGGTAATCACTAGTAGAAAAGGGGGCATCAGTCCCGGTTCATAAAGGCCTTTAGTCCCGGTTCTTGAACCGGGACTAAAGGGTCGTTACTAATGCCTCCCCCCTTTAGTCCCGGTTCAAACTGGAACCGGGACTAAAGGTCGCGGCCACGTGGAGCTCCACCTTTAGTCCCGGTTGGTAACACCAACCGGGCGGTTGATAACACCAACCGGGACTAAAGGGAATTTTGTGATTTTTCTTTTTTGAATTTTTTTTTAAAAAAAATTGAATTTTTTTTATTTTCAAATTTCTGAATTATTTTAACCTCTAATCTCTAATCACCATCCCTCATCACTGCTCAATTTATCCTCTAATCTCTAATCACCCCTCATCACTTCCCGAAAGGTCACCCATCCTCCCACTCCCCCAGCCTGAGCACGCTTAACTTCCGGGTTCTATTCTCCCTCGTTTCTAAGTCTCCACTTGTTGTTTTCCTGACAATAATAAGATGTCAATCCTATTAACCCTCAAGAATTTTGCGTGAGCATGAAGTGACACATTTCACTGTTTGAGTTCGAAACTATTGTTTTAAAAAACAATTATTATTTTGTAACACTAATATTTCTTGAATAATTAGTTTGACCATTGTTTGACCACAGTTTGACCACAGTTTGACCAGATTTGACCAAGATTCAAAATAACTAAAATAATTATTTAGTAACACTAATATTCTAGAATAATTAGTTATACCATTGTTTGACGATAGTTTGACCACGCAGTTTGAAATTTTTTCGATTTTTTCCACTCTAGATCTTAAAAGCCCCGTAACTTTTTTTCTGTTAGGTTTTTGAGGATTTTAAAAATGTTTAACGGGGTTCCCCACAGTTAAAATTGGATGTTACTTTTCGAGTAGATGATTTTTCATATAAAAAACTTTTTCATCCGAGTTAGTATGCAAAAGTTATGTCCATTTTACTAAATTCTAGAGAGATTTTGCAAATAAAGTCGAAGTTAACAATTGCAAATTTTCCCAACAACTAGACCACATATCACATGGGAAACTTATTTTCTTTTATTTTTTTACATTTTCATCATTTTCTTTTATTTTTTTGAAAACTGAAAAGGCGATCCACCGAGGGGGGGGGGGGTAGAGTTTGAAAATGGGACATTTAGTACCGGTTCGTGCCATGAATCGGTACTAATGCCTCAAACCCCATTAGTACCGGTTCGTGGCACGAACCGGGACTAAAGGTCTAACCCTTTAGTCCCGGTTGGTGCCACGAACCGGTACTAATGGGCATCGCACCCTTTAGTCCCGGTTCGTGGCACCAACCGGGACTAAAAGGTCCAGACGAACCGGGACAAATGGCCCACGTGGCCCGGCCGGCCCCCTGGGCTCCCGAACCGGGACTAATGCCCCCATTAGTCCGGTTCTGGATTGAACCGGGACTAATGGGCAAACCTGGCCTGGACCAAAGCCCTCTTTTCTACTAGTGAATATAAAAGCATGAAACAATCAAAAATTATAGATACGTAGGAGACGTATGACGTAGCTCGCATGACCATGATGTATGTCGTCTTTTTCCGTGCATACGTTGCTGGTCCTCTCGTGCTTCCAGTGTATCTTTTGTCTTCCCATACACGCCCAAGAAGCCAAGCAGGGTCACGCAAAGATTCTTCGTCACGTGCATCACGTCGATTGCGGAGCGGACCTCTTGGCCTTTCCAATAGGGCAGGTTCCAAAATATAGATTTCTTCTTCCACATGGGGGCACGTCCGTAAGCATCCTTCAGAACAGGTTGTCCGCCAGGACCCTTTCCAAAGATTACCTACAAATCCTTCACAATAACATGTACATCAGCACCAGTACGGTGGAGAGGCTTCGTCCGGTGATCCGCCTCACCTTTGAAATGCTTTCCTTTCTTTCTTACGGGATGCCTGCTCGGAAGAAATCGACGATGTCCCAGGTGCACATTCTTCCTACAACTATCCAAATATATATTGTCGATATCATCCAAACAGTGTGTGTATCCGCGGTATCCCTTTGTTTGTCTGTCCTGAAAGGTTACTGAGAGCAGGCCAATCATTGATGGTCACGAACAACAACGCCTTTAAGTCAAATTCTTCATGTTTGTACTCATCCCACGCACATACACCTTTTCCATTCCACAGTTGTAAGAGTTCTTCAACTAATGGCCGTAGGTACACATCAATGTCGTTGCTGGGTTGCTTAGGGCCTTGGATGAGCACTGGCATCATAATGAACTTCCGCTTCATGCACAACCAAGGAGGAAGGTTGTACAAACATAGAGTCACAGGCCAGGTGCTATGGTTGCTGCTCTGCTCCTCAAAAGGATTAATGCCATCTGCGCTTAGACCAAACCATACATTTCTTGGGTCACCTGCAAACTCCTCCCTGTACTTTCTCTCGATTTTTCTCCACTGCGACTCGTCAGCGGGTACTCTCAACTTTCTGTCTTTCTTACGGTCTTCTCCGTGCCATCGCATCGCCTTGGTATGCTCTTTGTTTTGGAACAAACGTTTCAACCGTGGTATTATATGAGCATACTATTATATGAGCATACCACATCACCTTGGCAGGAATCTTCTTCCTGGGGCGCTCGCCCTCGACATCATCAGGGTCATCGCGTTTGGTCTTATAGCGCAATGCACCGCATATCGGGCACGCGTTCAAATCCTCGTACTCACCGCGGTAGAGGATGCAGTCATTAGGGCATGCATGTATCTTCTGCACGTCTAACCCCAGAGGGGAGACAACCTTATTTGCTTCGTACGTACTCTCGGGCAATTCATTGTCATTTGGAAGCATATTCTTTATCAGTACCAGCAACTTTCCAAATCCCTTATCAGATACACCATTCTCTGCCTTCCATTGCAGCAATTCCAGCGTGGTGCCCAGCTTTTTCTTGTCATCTTCGCAATTCGGGTACAACAACTTCTTGTGATCCTCTAACATGCGCTGCAACTTCTTCTCCTCCTTTTCACTTGCGCAGTTTCTCTTTGCATCGGCAATGGCCCGACCTAGATCATCAGCGGGCTCATCTGATGCCTCTTCTTCAGCTTCTTCTCGCATTGCCGGCTCAGCTTCTTCTCACATTGTTGTATCATCGTATTCAGGGAACCCATGGCCAGGATAGCTATCGTCGTCCTCTTCTTCTTCATTATATTCCATCATAACCCCTCTTTCTCTGTGCTTGGTACAAACATTATAGTGGGGAATGAAACCGGACTCAAACAGGTGGACGTGAATGATTCTTGAGTTAGAGTAGTTGTGATCATTCTTATAGCCAGCACATGAACAAGGCATAAAACCATCCGCCAGCTTGTTTGCGTGAGCCACAATCAGAAAATTATGCACGCCATCAACGAACTGGGGAGAGCATCGGTCATCGTACATCCATTGCCGGCTCATCTTCATTACACACCACCAAATAGAACAAATTAGTACAAGTTCATACATAAAGTTCATACAACACTTAAATGCAACATACAAATAACTCTCTAGCTAAAGCATTTAAATGCAACAACAAATACGATTAAATTGCAACTAAGGTAACAATTGATCCAACAACATAATGATACCAAGCCTCACTATCAATGGCATATTTTCTAATCTTTCTAATCTTCAACCGCATTTTCTCCATCTTGATCTTGTGATCATCGACGACATTGGCAACGTGCAACTCCAATTCAATCTTCTCCCCTCAATTCTTTTCAATTTTTCTTTCAAATACTCGTTTTCTCTTTCAACTAAATTTAACCTCTCGACAATAGGGTCGGTTGGAATTTCCGGTTCACATACCTCCTGGATAAAAATATGTATGTCAACTTGATGGGCATAATTTGTCATAAACACGAAATGCAACAAATAGTTTTAAAATAGAATATACCACATCCGAGTCATAACACGGACGAGGGACGAGGGGACGGATAACAAAACCATGGCACTATGTATAACAAACAATGTACGGGTAAGATAATTATACAAGTAACTATATATCTAAATCACACAAACATGATTTTTTTACATAAAAAAGATAAGAACAAGAGGCTCACCACAAAGGTGGTGCTGGCGACGGGTCGGTGCGGACGATCGACGGTGGTTACGACGGAGACGGGAAGGCACTAAGTAAACCATACCTACATATGCAAACTAAGAGTTATTTTAAGCTTAAATTGCATATAAATTAAATAAATTACCACATATAATTTCTCCAAAATTACTAAAACCCACAAATTAATCACTATATAAAGCATTGCAAAAGCTAATCTAGCAATGAGAGATGAAAGGACAAAGTTGCTAAACTTTGTGATCACTTGAATAGATGGGGGCCTTCAAATCTTGACAAAATTTGGGCAAAATGTGTGATGAACTCGAGGGAAGAGGGGAAGAACAGAGAGGAGAGGGGAAAGGGGGGAGAACAGAGCGAGCTGGACGAAGGGTTTATATGTAGGATGACCTGTAGTACCGGTTTGTGGCACGAACCGATACTAAAGGAGCTGGAAGGGCCCCAGTCTGACAACATCCTGCCACCACTCTCTTTAGTGCCGGTTCGTGGCACGAACAGGTGCTAAAAGGTTCACCACGAACCGGTACTAGTAAGAGCGGACCGCCTAGCCGTTGGAACCGGCACTAATGGTCACATTAGTGTCGGCTCAAATACAAACCGGGACTAATGAGCTGCACATTAGACCCTTTTTCTACTAGTGCGTCTACATAGTTTGCTTTGGTTGGCCAGCCCAATAATCCGTGTAACAGTGGGTATATCCGGCATTCAAGGTTCTACCTTGGGTGGAGATCGATTTCATGAACCTTTAGTGTGATTTTGGGCATGGATTTCTACCTTGTTGGGTGGAAATTTCATGTGCCTTACAAAATTTTTCATGTTTTGTGTGTTGGTTTTCACCTTTTTTCTGTTTTTTGTTTTGTCTATTGTCTTTTGTAAGGCACGTGTGTCTGAGCAAGTTTGGCAAACTGAATATCATTCACATATGTCTGCAATATACGATAGTCAAATGCTTCCCATGTAACAGACTGTCAGCCTCACTTCCTGTGGCCTTAGGACCATGGAGGCGCAGTGGATCTCAGTTCTTGCCGGCGGGGGGGGGGGGGCTTAATTTTGGATGCTTTTTGTTAGTTTTGTTAAGGTTTGTGTACTACTTAGAGAGGCGAGACGGTGGCGGCACGTATAGGGATGTAGACGGTGGCTTTTACCTTATCCTTTATCATATTTTTTGGCCGGATTCAGAGTGGAGCGGATAATGACCGGATGCGGATTTGAATGCGGATTATGTCAGACTACGGATACGGAGCGGAGGTGCAGTAAATTCGGATAGCAAACAGACAAAAATTATCGGATGATACGTGCAAAGACATGATTTATTTCTACTAAGCAACAATATGAAAACACGTTTTCATCCAAGCGCATAACACTAGGGAGTGGCGTTTTAAAGTTATAAATCACCAGTATAGCAACAATATGCAATACCGATAAGATGCTGATGGCGTTACATAGAGTCCAAGACGAAGGTCATACTTAGGAAAAACTTAATTCAATCGAAGTTTTTATTTATTATGAAAGGCAAGTATCCGATCAAG
Organism: Aegilops speltoides; assembly: GCA_021437245.1. Lineage (NCBI taxonomy): Eukaryota > Viridiplantae > Streptophyta > Magnoliopsida > Poales > Poaceae > Aegilops > Aegilops speltoides. The sequence goes on along the minus strand of CM038147.1, from coordinate 16,407,054 downwards.
TAGAAGCCAGTAATAATCCTTGATTTCTCTTTGACATGGTGTTCTTCCAATCCACTGGCATCACCCTATGAGAATGATAAGAGATATTAGATCATTAGATGCTACACTTGACAATCAGAGAAATTATTGATACTTGGCTATGGACAATTAAGTAGTTCGAAAACACATGCATCAATTCTGAGGTGTATATATCCACATGATTAATTTGTAACTTCTAAGTGTATGTGTATATAGAGAGGAGAGAAACATCAAGCATCAGATGTTGTATGCATGGTTGAACGTACTATACATACATGACTAATTAAATTATACTAGTCGTCGACCCGTGCAATGCACGGGCTAGTTTAATGTCAAAGAACACACAAATTGTAGAATTATTACCAATTATCTGAAGGAAATATGCCCTAGAGGCAATAATAAAGTTATTATTTATTTCCTTATTTCATGATAAATGTTTATCATTCATGCTAGAATTGTATTAACCGGAAACATGATACATGTGTGAATGCATGGACAAAACAATATGTCACTAGTATGCCTCTACTAGACTAGCTTGTTAATCAAAGATGGTTATGTTTCCTGACCATAAACAAAGAGTTGTTATTTGATTAACGAGGTCACATCATTAGTAGAATGATCTGATTGACATGACCCATTCCCTTAGCTTAGCACACGATCGTTTGGTATGTTGCTACTGCTTTTATCCATGACATATACATGTTCCTATAACTATGAGATTATGCAACTCCCGTTTACCGGAGGAACACTTTGGGTGCTACCAAACGTCACAACGTAACTGGGTGATTATAAAGGAGTACTACAGGTGTCTCCAAAGGTAGATGTTGGGTTGGCGTATTTCGAGATTAGGTTTTGTCACTCCGATTGTCGGAGAGGTATCTCTGGGCCCTCTCGGTAATGCACATCACTTAAGCCTTGCAAGCACTACAACTAATGAGTTAGTTGTGAGATGGTGTATTACGGAACGAGTAAAGAGACTTGCCGGTAACGAGATTGAACTAGGTATTGGATACCGACGATCGAATCTCGGGCAAGTAACATACCGATGACAAAGGGAACAACGTATGTTGTTATGCGGTCTGACCGATAAAGATCTTCGTAGAATATGTAGGAACCAATATGGGCATCCAGGTCCCGCTATTGGTTATTGACCGTGAATAGTTCTAGGTCATGTCTACATTGTTCTCGAACCGTAGGGTCCGCACGCTTAAGGTTTCGATGACAGTTATTATGAGTTTATGTATTTTGATGTACCGATGAAGTTCGGAGTCCCGGATGTGATCACGGACATGACGAGGAGTCTCGAAATGGTCGAGACATAAAGATTGATATATTGGAAGCCTATGTTTGGAGTTCGGAAGGTTCGGGTGAAAACAGAATTTACTGAGTACCGGAGGTTACTGGAACCCCGGGGTAAATGGGCCTCGATGGGCCTTGAGGGAGAAGAGGAGGGCCGGCCAGGAGGTGGCCGCCTCTCCCCCCCCCAGTCCGAATAGGACAAGGAGGCGGGCGCGCCTCTTCTCTTCCCTCTTTCCCCAATCCTATTCCAACAAAGAAAGGGGGGAGTCCTACTCCCGGTGGGAGTAGGACTCCTCCCGGCGCGCCCTCCCTAGGCCGGCCGGCCTCCCCTCCCTCCTTTATATCACGGGGCAGGGGGCACCCTAGAACACACAAGTTTGATCTTTAGATCGTTCCTTAGCCGTGTCGCGTGCCCCCTCCACCATATTCCACCTCGGTCATACCGTCGCGAAGCTTAGGCGAAGCCTGCGCCGTGAAACATCAAGATCGTCCCACGCCGTCGTCTTGACGGAACTCTCCTCGACACTCGGCTGGATCGAGTACGAGGGACGTCATCGAGCTGTACGTGTGTCAAGAACTCGGGCGTCGAGTAACGGCGCCGGATCGGTCGGATCGCGAGGAGAACGTCGACTACTTCCTCTACGTTGTGATCGCTTCCGCCGGGTCTACAAGGGTATGTAGACAACACTCTCCCCTCTCGTTGCTATACATCACCATGATCTTGTGTGTGCGTAGGAAAATTTTTGAAATTACTACGTTCCCCAACAGTGGCATCCGAGCCTGGTTTTTTCTATGGTTTGATGTTTTGCACGAGTAGAACACAAGTGAGTTGTGGGCGATACAAGTCATACTACCTACCAGCATGTCATACTTTGGTTCAGCGGTATTGTGAGATGAAGCGGCCCAGACCGACATTACGCGTACGCTTACGCGAGACTGGTTTCACCGCTGCGAGCACTCGTTGCTTAAAGGTGACTGGTGGGTGCCTGTCTCTCTCACTTTAGTTGAACCGAGTGTGGCTACGCCCGGTCCTTGAAGAAGGTTAAAACGGAGTCTATTTGACGAAGTATCGTTGTGGTTTTGATGCGTAGGTGAGACTGGATCTTGCTTAAGCCCGTAGCAGCCACGTAAAATTTGCAACAACAAAGTAGAGGACGTCTAACTTGTTTTTGCAGGGCATGTTGTGATGTGATATGGTCAAGACGTGATGCTATATTTTATTGTATGAGATGATCATGTTTTGTAACCGAAGTTATCGGCAACTAGCTGGAACCATATGGTTGTCGCTTTATTGTATGCAATGCAATCGCCCTGTAATGCTTTACTTTATCACTAAACGGTAGCGATAGTCGTAGTAGCATAAGTTTGGCGAGACGACAACGATGCTGCGATGGAGATCAAGGTGTCGCGCCGGTGACGATGGTGATCATGGTGGTGCAGCAAGATGGAGATCATGAAGCACAAGATGATGATGACCATATCATATCACTTATATTGATTTGCATGTGATGTTTATCCTTTTATGCATCTTATCTTGCTTTGATTGACGGTAGCATTATAAGATGATCTCTCACTAAATTATCAAGAAGTGTTCTCCCGAGTATGCACCGTTGCCAAAGTTCGTCGTGCCCGCACACCACGTGATGATCGGGTGTGATAAGCTCTCGTCCATCTACAACGGGTGCAAGCCAGTTTTTGCACACGAGAATACTCGGGTTATACTTGACGAGCCTAGCATATGCAGATATGGCCTCGGAACACGAGACCGAAAGGTTGGCGTGAATCATATAGTAGATATGATCAACATAAGATGTTCACCATTGAAAACTACTCCATTTCACGTGATGATCGGTTATGGTTTAGTTGATTTGGATCACGTGATCACTTAGATGACTAGAGATGTTTTTCTAAGTGGGAGTTCTTAAGTAATATGATTAATTGAACTCAAATTTATCATGAACTTAGTACCGATAGTATCTTGCTTGTTTATGTTTGATTGTAGATAGATGGCTCGTCTGTTGTTCCGTTGAATTTTAATGCGTTCCTTGAGAAAGCAAAGTTGAAAGATGATGGTAGCAATTACACGGATCGGGTCCGTAACGAGGATCATCCTCATTGCTGCACGTAAGAGTTACGTCCCGGATGCACCGCTAGGTGACAGGCTCTTCTGCTGAGCAACGCCGGATGTTGTGAGCGTCTGGCAAAGCAAAGCTGATGACTACTCTATAGTTCAGTGTGCCATGCTTTACGGCTTAGAACCGGGACTTCAACGACGTTTTGAGCGTCATGGAGCATATGAGATGTTCCAGAGTTGAAGTTAATATTCCAAAGAATGCCCGGATTGAGAGATATGAAGTCTCCAATAAGTTCTATAGCTGCAAGATGGAGGAGAACAGTTACATTAGTGAGCATATACTCGAAATGTCCGGGTACTACAATCACTTGACACAATTGGGAGTTAATCTTCCGGATGATTGTGTCATTGATGAATTCTCAATCACGCCACCAAGCTACAAAGGCTTCGTGATGAACTATAATATGCAAGGGTTAGTAAAGACTATACCGAGCTCTTCGCAATGCTAAAGGCTGCGGAGGTAGAAATCAAGAAGGAGCATCAAGTGTTGATGGTCAATAAGACCACTAGTTTCAAGAAGAAAGGCAAAGGGAAGAAGAAGGGAATCTCAAGAAGAACAGCAAGCAAGTTGCTGTTCAGAGAAGAAACCCAAGTCTGGCCCTAAACCTGAAATCGAGTGTTTCTACCGCAAGCAGATCGGTCATTTGAAGCGGAACTGCCCCAAGTATTTGGCGGATAAGAAGGATGGCAAGGTGAACAAAGGTATATGTGATATACATGTTATTGATGTGTACCTTACTAGAGCTCGCAGAGCACTGGGTATTTGATATCTGGTTACATTGCTAATATTTGCAACTCGAAACAGGGACTACGGATTAAGCGAACACTGGCAAAGGACGAGGTGACGATGCGCGTGGGAAATGGTTCCAAAGTCGATGTGATCGCGGTCGGCACGCTACCTCTACATCTACCTTCGGGATTAGTTTTAGACCTAAATAATTGTTATTTGGTGCTGCGTTGAGCATGAACATTATATCTGGATCTTGTTTGATGCGAGACGGTTATTCATTTAAATCGAGAATAATGGTTGTTCTATTTATATGAGTAATATCTTTTATGGTCATGCACCCTTGAGGAGTGGTCTATTTCTTATGAATCTCGATAGTAGTGATACACATATTCATAATGTTGAAACCAAAAGATGCAGAGTTGATAATGATAGTGCAACTTATTTGTGGCACTGCCGTTTAGGTCATATCGGTGTAAAGCGCATGAAGAAACTCCATCTTGATGGACTTTTGGAGTCACTTGATTATGAATCACTTGGCACTTCGAACCGTGCCTCATGGGCAAGATGACTAGAACACCGTTCTCCGTACTATGGAGAGAGCAACAGATTTGTTGGAAATCATACATACGATGTATGTGGTCCGATGAATGTTGAGGCTCGTGGCGGATATCGTTATTTTCTCACCTTCACAGATGACTTAAGCGGATATGGGTATATCTACTTAATGAAACATAAGTCTGAAACGTTTGAAAAGTTCAAAGAATTTCAGAGTGAAGTTGAAAATCATCGTAACAAGAAAATTAAATTTCTACGATCGATCGTGGAGGTGAATATTTGAGTTACGAGTTTGGTCTGCATTTGAAACAATGCGAATAGTTTCAACTCACGCCACCCGAACACCACAACGTAATGGTGTGTCCGAGCGTCAGAATCGCACTTTACTAGATATGGTGCGATCTATGATGTCTCTTACAGATTTACCGCTATCGTTTTGGGGTTATGCTCTAGAGACAGCCGCATTCACACTGAATAGAACACCGTCGAAATCCGTTGAGGCGACACCTTATGAACTGTGGTTTAGCAAGAAACCAAAGTTGTCGTTTCTTAAAGTTTGGGGATGCGATGCTTATGTGAAAAAGCTTCAACCCGATAAGCTCGAACCCAAATCGAGAAATGTGTCTTCATAGGATACCCAAAAGAGACAGTTGGGTACACCTTCTATCACAGATCCGAAGGCAAGACATTCGTTGCTAAGAATGGATCCTTTCTAGAGAAGGAGTTTCTCTCGAAAGAAGTGAGTGGGAGGAAAGTGGAACTTGATGAGGTAATAGTACCTTCTCCCTTACTTGAAAGTGGTTCGTCACAGAAACCAGTTTCTGAGACACCTACACCAAGTAGTGAGGAAGTTGATGATGTTGATCATGAAACTTCAGATCAAGTTACTGCAGAACCTCGTAGATCAACCAGAGTAAGATCCGCACCGAGTGGTACGGTAATCCTGTTCTGGAAGTCATGCTACTAGATCATGATGAACCTACGAACTATGAAGAAGCGATGGTGAGCCCAGATTCCGCAAAATGGCTTGAGGCCATGAAATCTGAGATGGGATCCATGTATGAAAACAAAGTATGGACTTTGGTTGACTTGCCCGAGGGTAGGCAAGCAATAGAAAACAAATGGATCTTCAAGAAGAAGACTGACGCTGACGGTAATGTTACTGTCTATAAAGCTCGACTTGTCGCAAAAGGTTTTCGACAAGTTCAAGGGATTGACTACGATGAGACCTTCTCACCCGTAGCGATGCTTAAGTCCGTCCGAATCATGTTAGCAATTGCCGCATTTTATGATTATGAAATTTGGCAAATGGATGTAAAGACTGCATTCCTGAATGGATTTCTGGAAGAAGAGTTGTATATGATGCAACCAGAAGGTTTTATCGATCCAAAGGGAGCTAACAAAGTGTGCAAGCTCCAGCGATCCATCTATGGACTGGTGCAAGCATCTCGGAGTTGGAATAAACGCTTTGATAGTGTGATCAAAGCATTTGGGTTTGTACAGACTTTTGGAGAAGCCTGTATTTACAAGAAAGTGAGTGGGAGCTCTGTAGCATTTCTGATATTATATGTAGATGACATATTACTGATCGGAAATGATATAGAATTTCTGGATAGCATAAAGGGATACTTGAATAAGAGTTTTTCAATGAAAGACCTCGGTGAAGCTGCTTACATATTGGGCATTAAGATCTATAGAGATAGATCAAGGCGCTTGATTGGACTTTCACAAAGCACATACCTTGACAAAATTTTGAAGAAGTTCAAAATGGATCAAGCAAAGAAAGGGTTCTTGCCTGTGTTACAAGGTGTGAAGTTGAGTAAGACTCAATGCCCGACCACTGCAGAAGATAGAGAGAAATGAAAGATGTTCCTATGCTTCAGCCATAGGCTCTATCATGTACGCAATGCTGTGTACCAGACCTGATGTGTGCCTTGCTATAAGCCTAGCAGGAGGTACCAAAGTAATCCAGAGTGGATCATCGGACAGCGGTCAAGAACATCTGAAATACGAAAAGGACTAAGGATATGTTTCTCGTATATGGAGGTGACAAAGAGCTCATCGTAAACGGTTACGTTGATGCAAGCTTTGACACTGATCCGGACGATTCTAAATCGCAGACCGGATACGTATTTACACTAAACGGAGGAGCTGTCGGTTGGTGCAGTTCTAAACAAAGCGTCGTGAAGGGATCTACATGTGAAGCGGAATACATAGCAGCTTCGAAGCAGCTAATGAAGGAGTCGGATGAAGGAGTTCATATCCGATCTAGGTGTTATACCTAGTGCATCGGTCCAATGAAAATCTTCGTGACAATCTCGGAGCAATTGCCTTAGCAAAGGAATCCAGATTTCACAAGAGGACCAAGCACATCAAGAGACGCTTCAATTCCATCCGGACTTAGTCCGTGGGAGACATAGAGATTTGCAAGATACATACGGATCTGATGCTGCGGAACCGTTGACTAAGCCTCTTCCACGAGCAAAACATGATCAGCACCAAGACTCCATGGGTGTTAGAATCATTACTATGTAATCTAGATTATTGACTCTAGTGCAAGTGGGAGACTGAAGGAAATATGCCCTAGAGGCAATAATAAAGTTATTATTTATTTCCTTATTTCATGATAAATGTTTATCATTCATGCTAGAATTGTATTAACCGGAAACATGATACATGTGTGAATGCATGGACAAAACAATATGTCACTAGTATGCCTCTACTAGACTAGCTTGTTAATCAAAGATGGTTATGTTTCCTGACCATAAACAAAGAGTTGTTATTTGATTAACGAGGTCACATCATTAGTAGAATGATCTGATTGACATGACCCATTCCCTTAGCTTAGCACACGATCGTTTGGTATGTTGCTACTGCTTTTATCCATGACATATACATGTTCCTATAACTATGAGATTATGCAACTCCCGTTTACCGGAGGAACACTTTGGGTGCTACCAAACGTCACAACGAATCGGGTGATTATAAAGGAGTACTACAGGTGTCTCCAAAGGTAGATGTTGGGTTGGCGTATTTGAGATTAGGTTTTGTCACTCCGATTGTCGGAGAGGTATCTCTGGCCCTCTCGGTAATGCACATCACTTAAGCCTTGCAAGCACTACAACTAATGAGTTAGTTGTGAGATGGTGTATTACGGAACGAGTAAAGAGACTTGCCGTAACGAGATTGAACTAGGTATTGGATACCGACGATCGAATCTCGGGCAAGTAACATACCGATGACAAAGGGAACAACGTATGTTGTTATGCGGTCTGACCGATAAAGATCTTCGTAGAATATGTAGGAACCAATATGGGCATCCAGGTCCCGCTATTGGTTATTGACCGTGAATAGTTCTAGGTCATGTCTACATTGTTCTCGAACCGTAGGGTCCGCACGCTTAAGGTTTCGATGACAGTTATTATGAGTTTATGTATTTTGATGTACCGATGAAGTTCGGAGTCCCGGATGTGATCACGGACATGACGAGGAGTCTCGAAATGGTCGAGACATAAAGATTGATATATTGGAAGCCTATGTTTGGAGTTCGGAAAGGTTCCGGTGAAAACAGAATTTACTGAGTACCGGAGGTTACGGAACCCCGGGGTAAATGGGCCTCGATGGGCCTTGAGGGAGAAGAGGAGGGGCGGCCAGAGGTGGTGGCCCTCTCCCCCAGTCCGAATAGGACAGGAGGGGGCGGCCTCTTCTCTTCCCTCTTTCCCCAATCCTATTCCAACAAGGAAGGGGAGTCCTACTCCCTGTGGAGTAGGACTCCTCAGCAGCCCCTCCCTAGGCCGGCCGGCCTCCCTCCCTCCTTTATATCACGGGGCAGGGGGCACCCTAGAACACACAAGTTTGATCTTTAGATCGTTCCTTAGCCGTGTGCGGTGCCCCCCTCCACCATATTCCACCTCGGTCATACCGTCGCGAAGCTTAGGCGAAGCCTCGCGCCGTGAAACATCAAGATCGTCACCACGCCGTCGTCTTGACGAACTCTCCTCGACACTCGGCTGGATCGAGTACGAGGGACGTCATCGAGCTGTACGTGTGTCAAGAACTCGGGGCGTCGAGTAACGGCGCCGGATCGGTCGGATCGCGAGGAGAACGTCGACTACTTCCTCTACGTTGTGATCGCTTCGCTTGGGTCTACAAGGGTATGTAGACAACACTCTCCCCTCTCGTTGCTATACATCACCATGATCTTGTGTGTGCGTAGGAAATTTTTTGAAATTACTACGTTCCCCAACATTATCATGTGTGTATCTATTTTGAAAATTATTATCACCAAAAAATATAATAGTTCTCCATCAGTACTCGTAGGTTAAAGAGGATCAAATTTATTACTTCAATTACTGGTTAGACGCTTTACATGTAAACTCATACTGAAAACATGTATTTAATAATACTTCATGGCAATCCATACAACAAACACTTTGTTAATGATAATTAGATGCTTCGTATATCTTCATGGGTTTGCATATTCTATACGGCTAGTTCATTTGATTCGTATGCTGATTTTAGTTATAATAGTCTTCTTATTTTAGGTGAATTGGTCTTGATTTTTGTATACCAACTATTGTGGATTATGAGATGCTTCTATCCAACACCGGATTTCATGATGAGAATAGTGAGAGTATATGCACATGTGATCTCTCCGTTCAATTAACATAACACGACTTCTCCATTTCTTCTATATGGACACATACACGAAATGGATGAACTAAAATTCATAGAACATCTACAATAAGCATGTGAACTGAAATGAATTGTTATTCATGAAAGTCCATTTTTTGCTTGAACACTAGTAGAAAAGGGGCCAATGGTCCAGGCCGGTCCAGCCCATTAGTCCCGATTCAATCCAGAACCGGGACCAATGGGGGCATTGGACCCGGTTCGTGAGCCCCAGGGGCCGACCGGGCCACGTGGGCCATTGGTCCTGGTTGGTCTGGACCTATTGGTCCCGGTTGGTGGGACGAACCGGGACCAATGGTCCTCGCTCTTGGCCCACCACTATTGGTCTCGGTTGGTGGCCCGAACCGGGACCAAAGGCAGCCCATTAGTCCCGGTTCGTGTCATCAACCGGGACTAAAGGGTTGGTCCTCGTTGCGGCCAAATTTTAGTCCCACCTCGCCAACCGAAGGGGAATCAGACCGGTTTATAAGCCCCTCCCTCTCTGCCTTATTGAGCTCCTCTGAAAATGAAAATAGATGCCCTTATATAGGGAATTTAGCCTAAATTCATACGAATTTCTCTTGAAATTTGGTATGAATTTAATTTGAATTTCCTCTATAAGCGCATCTATGCTCATTTCTGAGTAGCTTTTTATATAGTTTTTTTTTCTTTTCTGCTATATTTATTTTTTTCTTTTTATTTCTGAGTTGTAATAAGTCATTAAAAATAAGCATCTATGCTCTTTTTTTAGTAAAGTTAATCATAACTATTTTTTTCTATTTATTTTTGAATTGTAATAAGTCATTAAAAATAAGCATCTATGCTCATATTTTAGTAAAGTTAATCACAACTATTTTTTCTTCTTTTTATTTCTGAGTTGTAATAAGTCACTAAAAATAAGCATCTATGCTCCTTTCTTAGTACAGTTAATCACAACTATTTTTCGCTTCAATTCATTTCTGAGTAGTTTTCTATTTTTTTTCTTTTCTGCTATATTTATTTTTTTCTTTTTATTTCTTAGTTGTAATAAGTCATTAAAATAAGCATCTATGCTCCTTTTTAGTACAGTTAATCACCACTATTTCTTGCTTCAATTCATTTCGAGTAGTTTTCTATATAGTTTTTTTCTCTTTTCTGCTATATTTATTTTTTTCTTTTTATTTCTTAGTTGTAATAAGTCATTAAAAATAAGCATCTATGCTCCTTTTTTAGTACAGTTAATCACCACTATTTTTTGCTTCAATTCATTTCTGAGTAGTTTTCTATATAGTTTTTTTTTCTTTTCTGCTATATTTATTTTTTTCTTTTTATTTCTGAGTTGTAATAAGTCATTAAAAATTAAAAAGAGGCGCAATGCTTTTTAATTTGCTTCAAACCTTTCGGAATAGTGTCAACTGCACTGCACATAGCTCTGTGCAGTCTACCGTATTCCTCAAGGCTTCAAGCTAACCAACGTGCAGGAGCATTGAGCCTCTTCGTCATCCTCTCTGCACTCAGGGCTTATAAACAGCTGCGAGTGCCTCTCGCTTGGCGAGGTGGGACTAAAAAAACAGCTGCAGGAAGAATCAACAAAAAAACAGCTGCAGTCCATTGGTACCGGTTGGTGGCATCAACCGGTACCAATGCCGCTCTTTAGTCCCGGTTGGTGGAACCGACCGGGACGAATGCCGCTCTTTAGTCCCGGTTGATGCCACCAACCGGGACCAAAGCCTTTGCTATATATAAAGCACTTAGCGCGACTTCGATCTCTCCTGCTCCACTCCCGTCGCCGCGCGTCTCCCTGTCGTCGTCGTCGCCGCCGCCGCCCGCCCGCCCCGACGCCCGCGCCGCCGCCGCCACGCCACCACGCCCGACGCTGTCGACGCCCGCCCGCCCGCCTAGCCCGCCCGCGCCGTCGCCGCCCACCACGCCCGATCGATGTCGCCGCCCGCCCGCCCGCGCCGCCTCGACGCCGTCGCCGCCCCGCTCCGCACCTCGCTATCGCCTTCTCCGTCGTCGTCGCCGGCCGTACGTGAGCACCTCACCGTCGCCTTCGCCGGCCGTACGCCGGCCACCGTCATTTTTTTTGTTAGATTAATTAGATTTTTTTTGTTAGGTTAGATGTGTAGTAATTTAGACATGTAGTTCATAGATTTTTTTGCTAGATTAGATTTTTTTTTGTTAGATTAGATGTGTAGTAATTAATTTGTTTATATTATGTTAGATTTTTTTGTTAGATTAATTAGATTTTTTTTTGTTAGTTAGATGTGTAGTAATTTAGATATGTAGTTCATAGATTTTTTTGTTAGATTAGATTTTTTGTTAGATTAGATGTGTAGTAATTAATTTGTTTATATTATGTTAGATTTTTTGTTAGATTAATTAGATTTTTTGTTAGGTTAGATGTGTAGTAATTTAGATATGTAGTTCATAGATTTTTTTGATAGATTAGATTTTTTTGTTAGATTAGATGTGTAGTAATTAATTTGTTTATATTATGTTAGATTTTTTTGTTAGATTAATTAGATTTTTTTGTTAGGTTAGATGTGTAGTAATTTAGATATGTAGTTCATAGATTTTTTTGTTAGATTTGATTTTTTTGTTAGATTAGATGTGTAGTAATTAATTTTGTTCATGGAATTTTAATGATTTTTTGATTTAATATGTAGTTCATAAAAATAAGAAGTAGTTTATATATATAGTTGATCTAGCTAGTTGATTTAATAAACTAATTTATTTTACTATATATAGAAGTAGTTTGTTTTTAGTAAGTACTACTTATTTATAGTAAGTGCTTAGTAGTTGAACTAGATAGTTGATTTAATTAATAAAACTACTTTTATTTAACTATATAGAAGTAGTTCCCGCATCGACGTCGGCGATGCCTATCCCGCATCCTCGTCGTCGTCGACTCGGCGGTGGAGGCCTGCTTGATCAGGGCCATGTTCGGGACTGGGCTCCGCCGGGCTGATATTGGGAGGTGCTACCTTCCGGGGGACGTAGGTTGGTGAGGAGGCAGCCCGTTGTTGACCCGATCCTTGTTTGGTGGCGGTCGCGTGGGCCAGTGACGGTGGTGAGGCATCCGGACACCGCGGAGGTGGTACGTCACCGTGTCAGCGAGGAGGATGAGCACGTCCGTCGCTACATGATTGCATTGGAGGGCAGGTTCGACAATACCTGGCAGGTTCTTCAGGGATCTCACTGGAGCTATGATCCTGTGATGGTTCCTTATCTTTGGGTGTCCACCGCCCGCGTCGATACCCGTCGGGCGCTACGGTTCTAGTTGTATTAGTGATAATATTCGACGATGTACGGACACCAAGAGATGATGTACTTTTGCTTATAATTATTGAATGCATACTAATTTGAATACTATACTTTATTTTATGATTTGGTTTTGCTTATTTTATGATTTGGTTTTGCTTATTGAATGCTCATATTGGATAAGCTCTCCTTCATTCCCGTGTGCTAGACAATTTGATATAATAATGCATTCGGGAATGAAAGGAGGAGCTACGTACATCGATCATCGATAGTCAACCCGTAATTAATAATAATGATCTAGTTTAATATTTGAATTATGAACGTAGGCCGGAAATGTCGTACTCATCGGACGACGAAAACCGCCAGGGGGAGTGCGACTGGTGCCACGACGACCGAGGTATCTGCGACAGGTTCATTGAGCTGGACGAAGATCGTCGCTTCAGCATTAAGCACGAGGAGACCTTCGATGTTCATACGGTACGCAACCGACGATAATAGTTTTTTTTCGTAATTACTCATGACTTCAACTATTTTAATCATGACAATATTTTTCATCTTTTCCAATTTGACTAGCTTATCCCATGCTTTGCAAGACGCTATGTCTTGGAGAGGATGAGTTTTGAAGACCATGAAAGTTTCGAAACCAAAAAAATTATCCTAAGTACCCATCATGGTGTGGATTTTCAAGTAAAGCTGTACAATGCTCAGAGTGTAACCCATTTTGGTTGCAAAAATTGGGAAGCACTTTGCAAGATGTATGGTTTTGATGAGGGTATGCTTGTTACCATGGATCTTGGTGATCCTACAATCGAGCAAGAGAGACCTACGATTTTCGTTCTTGTGGATACACCTCCAATTCTTCCCCCATGTGAGCTTAACATAGTTATTAAGTAATTTATATTGTTTATTTCAAAATAGTTGACAACTTATTCTCCATTGACAGCTTATTTTCATTCTTCAAAGAATGTGCGGAAGATGGTAGACAGAACCTACTACACCGAAGGCTCCGAACTAACTTATCAGGAGAAAAATCATCTGGTCGCATTTTGTACTGATCTTGAGAATTACAATGTCTACAATCGAACTCCTGAACATTGTGGTCAATACGTGCCGCTAGTGCACGTGTTGAACTACGGTAACTACCATGGAGATACCCTGGTAAGATTTTATACTATTACGACATTCGTGCATCTTTTTGCACACTTCTAAAACTAGTACATCATATCATTGCTAACTACGAAGTTATTACTATGTTTTTCAACAGATAATCCTGAATGATTGTGTGCCTCATCTGATGTATACACACGGTAGCCTTCATGTTTTGAACATACAACTAGGTCTTCCTACGAATCTGAACTGTCCATACCGGGTTTCTAAAAGAAGTGGAGACATGACAATCAAAGAATGGAAAAATGTATGGACAGTCGTAAGGAGCTTCTTGGAAGCAACATTCAGCGAAGGGCAAAAATTGGAGACAGGATGATCGCCATTCTTCATAATGGAGAGTCAGGGTCTATATTGTTTTATGCTATTTTATCTTAAGGGTGTTTAGGTCCTACCTGATACTGATGATCATGTGTTAAGAACAATTATGTAGGGTTGGGTTCGATGACTATGAGGATGATGATCCTATGACTTATTATTAATAACGAGTAGAAGTTGTATGATGATGCATGCATGATTAGTAGGACGAGTACTTGTTATTATATATGCTGATGTATGCGAGCATGCATGAGTTATTATATCAGCGGGTAAAATGAACATATATAGCAGCAGCGTTGGAAAACCAAGGACGAAGATATAAGAGAGGACACTTCTCTCTATTAGCTAGCTAATATAACAACCTAAAAATAACCCCCAAAACCCCTAAAGCAGCCACTTTCTAAAAAAAACATGGAGTTTTGGTCCCTATTGGCGCCACCAACCGGGACCAAAGGCCCCCTGACTGGGCTCGGCGCACAGAGCCACGTGGAGGCACATTAGTCCCGGTTCTAGTTTGAACCAGGACAAATGGGTGGAGGTATTAGTAACGGCCCATTAGTCCCGGTTCATGAACCGGGACTAAAGGCCCTCACGAACCGGGACTATTAGGTGTTTTTCTACTAGTGGAAGAAAGTGTACTCTAGTACTCAATTACCTAAATTTCTAGACAATGCAGCTTAGATAATTTCACTGATTCTAGAGTATCATCACAATATGTATAAGAGTGATTAGAGCCAAACGTGGAAACTATTTATAGAAGTGAAATAAGTAGAAAATACCAAGCTACTTGTATGTATGAAAGAGGACGGAACATACATAAGCATTTTTGGGGCACCTACGAAGACAAACTTCATCAGTTGTTGCTACGGCAAGGCAGAGGTGACTTCTCTATGTTGGACTCGCTGTGTCAAAATATTATGAAGCATGACAACATGAGAGAGCTACAACCAATCTTGCTTTTAGGACAAACCATAAAGGAGCACTTGAGTAATTTAAGGTACTTCGTTTTTGCGAATGAGTAATTTAAGATACTAAGAATACAATGCAGCAACAATCGAATCATATAATCTGTACCATTGGCCGCTGACAAAAGCCTTCTCATGTCGTTGTCAGCAACATCACGCATCACAGGCTTATGCACATCCTGTCATCCTTTCTGTAACTCTCAGCGTGACGTACCTAGTGCAGTTGATCTGTCGTTAATTTGCCATCCTTCCATTCTCAACCTACACATGAGATATGTGTGCCGTATATCTGAAAACAGATGAATTGTTTTTATTTGGAGGACCATAGAGGGTAATACCTATACTATTGGATGCAACACGTTATTCTGTACCAAGAAATTGACCACACACCACAATCTACCGCAACAGTTGTAAATTATGTCTTGTTGGTTCTGGCAGCAATATTGGGAGCATTGTATTCTCTATCTTTTGACTGGGCAACCTCCTGTTCCTTTGTCATGTGAGTATCACAAACTACATAGCGTTAGTAGTTGAATTGGTTAGGAAGTAAGAGATTGAATTATTATGGTTTGACCACAATCATGGATTATTTGTAAAAGACCTATTTTCATCTGCTACTTGAAGGTAACAAAAATTGTACGTAATCGTAAGACGGCGCATACCTGGATCTGCAGCAAAAAGGGCATGGTCTGCGTCTGTAGCAACAGGGGCGTGGATTGGATCTGCAGCAATAGGGACATGAACCTGGGGTCTCCTCTTCAAGCAGTGAAACATGGTACAGAGAAAGACATCACCTAGAATTCCGTTGGATGCCCCCGTTAAAGGAAACAAAGGGCGATGTGATTTGCATGGGGTAGAGGCAAGATCATCTGTAAACATAGCAGAGGGGCAGTCCTGACACCGGCAGCGACGACCAGCCAGGAAGTCCTACTTACGGTGAGAGCATGGAGATCCTGAGCAGGTGCATGAGAACTCTGTGTAAGAGAAGGCGGGATGTTGCCTAGTAGCATGCAGATGAAGAGGAGGAGGAGACGTAGATTTTTCGACAAAGGGTGGATTTTATTGACTCAATACGAAGCATCAAGAGGATACAAACACAATGAGTACACACCCGGCCTCTGCATAGCTAGGATGCACACAACCAATACCAACACACACACGCAAAGACACGTCGGCTAATAGCAAAGTCATACAAGACCAAAGCTATAACTATTTGGGGAAAAAAACCGAAGCGATCAAATCCGCGATAGACAAACTACGACAATGACCTTATCCACACCAACTATCTCATGACACCACAAGGACGACAAGATTCTTCAACAGCAACGCCTTCATAAAGGGAGCGACGATCAAGCGCCGCCGTCACCGGATCCAACCACCAAAGGCCAGATTCTAGGTTTTCACCCTGAAAAACGGTCTCGGCATGTCCGAGCAATGCCTCCAACAAGATAACGACGTAAGAACATCGCCATAGCCAGGTATAACCAAACGTACCTAGGTTTTCACCTCGGAGCTCGAGACCGGGTGCTCAAGTAGCACCACCATCGAAGTCACCATGCGTTGTCACCACCGCTTTCTCTATATCCCAACAGCCATGCGATGTGTGACCATCGTCTCTGCACAACCATACCCTCTGTGTCAAACCGTTGTTCGTAGATTGCACCTCGCTGTCAGGACAACCACCGGATCTGGAGAAGAAAACTCTCGCCAAGACCTTCTAATGGCCACTGCAATTCGCAGTGAAGACACCGTCACAGGCCGGAGGGGTCACCACACGATCCAATACGGTGGCACCACAATCCGGGGTCAAGAGATCGACCGATGCCGGCACCAGACCGGATCGAGGAAAGGAGCCAGCGCGCCTTGGACCTGACGGAGTGCGTCCTTGTGCGAGACGGCAGACAAAACAACCGAGAGCTAGTGGCTGGATCGAATCCACCTATAGCCCAGGGATGTTGCAGTCACCTAGATCGCATCATCACATGTTGGACGGGCAAACCAGCCCAGCTTGGATCCATTATATGATGTGTGTTGCCGCTGGGTATTTTGACCCAAGTAGAGCACGCCGCACCTGCAACCGTTCGAAGATCTGATCCGTCGCTGGTGCTCTGCGGCCTGCTGCTACCCGAGATCTGCACAAGGAACCTTGATCCGCCGTCTAGCCGAAAGAACGGGCCCCGCCGCCGCCACCAACGCACAGGCTTTGCCTGGCGCCGGCCTCCGGCGGCGGCGAGGGGGAAGAGCAGGTGACGGGGGTCGAAGGTTCTGTGGATTGGGTCGCCGCCCGGGTCGCCTAGGTTAGAGTAAATACTGGGTTTCGGAGGAGACGTAGATGACATGGAGAAGACATGCGTAGGAGATTGGACTTGATTAAAGACCTGAGAGTCATGATGCCTAGATCTGTTTTGTCAAGTCAAGATGTGTCGATTAGATGCTGACTTGTCTTTTTAAGGGCATTAGATGCGTCCATAGGTTTATATTAGACCGATGTGGACAATCAGATCGATATAACTAATATACAATTAATCGAACGAATTTTAAGATCTGGAGGCTATGTTTTTTCGGGCCGTGTCTGGTTAGATTGAAGAGTTATCGGAAGATCTGGACCGTAATAATTCGGCCCCACTCCAGATAAACGGCTCCTAATTACTAATTAACGTGGTAATTTCTAGGGAGTCTGTAATTAGTATAGAACTAGTCGTCAACCCGTGCATCTGCACGGGGCTAGTATTTTAAGCTACACACAAATAATACTTTGACTATACAATTGGAGAATATAAATCAAGGTATTTAGCCTTGGCTTGAGATACTAATTGTTTATTCAACCAACAAATAGTATGCACCAACAAATTACCTTTTTTAAAAATATAGGTTCTTGTAATTAAGTAAAATTTTAAATCATAGATACATAGTTATAGGTAACCAATTTTGAGCCTAAGAAATTAAGAGAAAAGAAAAAGTATCATATTTGTAATGACACTGCCCGCACCAGCTTTTCCCATGCTCTTCATATGACAACACGATGCACTCAAACAATTTCTGCAAAATATATTTGTTTAAACAACAGGATCATCAGTGTTAGCTATCTGAATGTTTTTTTAATGGTTTGAAATGACAATAAGATGTAAACATAAACTGACGGATTTGACCCAGTTGTAAAATTGACGGAGATGTTAGAAACACATAATGTACATGGAAATTATTTACGCAACGCATTATGTGAATAGCAAGTAGTTAAATGTACACCTCAAAACATCAAATTAGAAGATTACATACGATACTCCTTAGAGCAGAAATGTTAGACACTTCTATAGGTGGATCGTGCATAGCACTAAAACAATATAGCACATTATTCTGATAAGTAGAACTTTATGCATGACTATATAATAGATTCTATTTGGAGCATCGTTCTTTTGGTGATTTTCTAAAAGCAGCACAGACTGTACATAGGATACTAAAATTGGCAAGCCCAATACATCATTAGATGTAACAAAAGAAGACCAAAATATACGGAAAGCTTGATATTTCGGTGACTGGTGCCAGCAAATATCATGCAGAGAAATACATTCTTCATGAGTTCTCAGCTTATTACCTTTCCGTGCTATGGAGGCCAGATAAAGGATCCCCTGGGAATAACAGAACTAAAAGGAAGCCTGCAAAAAAAATACATGGATACATATTTCTGGACATGTAGTAATATAAATCAGAGCATCCCACTATTAATGCAAACCATGGAAGCAAAGCATCCTCTGACTTCAAGATTGCATTCCCATCTGTGACTAATTCCAGCAGCAAACATTGCAAACAGGGAAGATCACATAATTTGTATTTATCCAATGAAAAGGATATAAATCAATAGAACGTGGTGTTATGAGAGCATGACATGAACAGTGTTCCTATCTAGCATAAAAGCTCAAAGGAGGAACGATCCGCTAGATTAGAATCAGAGTTCCTTTCACTTGCTTATATCCTTTTCATTGGATGAATTACATAAAATTACTTCAAACTTTGGCATCACAGAATATATCACAGTAGGAGGGGCAAGATGTTATAAGTTTCCGCTAAAATTTTCTGCTTATTGGACTTCTTTCATTTCCCAATTACACTGAAAGTTTTCTGACATTGGTAATGAAAAACAACACAGTTTACATCTTGCCTGTTAAATGTTAAAGACTTAGCAGATAATTTCTTGCTTTTCTCTCGGCTTTCCTGTCTTGAGGTACGTAGCACTTTATTTTCATAAAAAAAGATATTGTACCGCAACGGCACAGCGTGATATAGGGAATGTTGGTGTTAGAGATTGAAGTCGGTCATGTTAGACTAAAGCCACAGCAGAATACAAATTACTCTTCTACAATTATAACAACTTCTGCATGCATCTGAATGTTCAGTCTGCACTCCTTCCATAATCTGGGTCGAACGATGATAAGGAGAACACTTCTTTTGTGCAACTAATCCATGAATTTCTGTTTTAAAACGGCAGTGAATTTTAAGATTCCAAAGTGAACCTGGATGTTCCCTTTTTGACATAATTTGAAGGAAACAGCGAACTACAACAGAGAAGGCATTGTACGTACTGAAGCACAACCATCTACCAAGATACAAAGTTTTATCGAACTAAAAGACTCAACAATTAATCATAAGCCTAAATAATTTATGGTCAGGCACTTGTGCATTAAAAAACAACTTTGAAAAGGAAGAAATCACAAATCGTATTAAAACTGCAGGGAGAAATTTCAGAGAAGTGAAAGAACTTGGACAGTATGGAAGAGGACCTTGCTCCCAGCCACGAATCCTCCAACCTTGACAACATATCATCTCCTCAAATAACAATCGACCATGGTGCTTCTATGCTTCTGACACAATCAGTAAACATAATATCTTGATCAGTTTATAGGATTTGAATGCTATTTGTGAAAGAAAGTATAGTCTTACCTCAAAAATTTTGTGTCTACGGAAGCAGTTGAGATACAAATCAATAGAAATTTGAACCTAGTCTAGTCCACACACAAAATCAAGATAAGGGAATGGATGCTCCTTGTTGCAGCTGTAGCTGCACCAAGCACCATCACACTTCTTCGAGCCTAATTGGTTCAACTAAACTGCCCCGCGCGTGGGAACTTGGATCAGAAGTTTACTCTGAAGAACGTGAGGAGGGGCATCATATTCATATAAGAGCATTAAAGCCTGCAACGCCAGACATACAGATGGAGCCGGTATAGGATGGAGACATGGTAGGAGGCTAGGAGCGTCTAAGTGTGAATGTGACGACACAACAGCTAGGGTCAATGGAACAACTAATGGCCCGGGTCTTTCATGGTGCTCTTCGTCTCCTAGGATGCGGCTGCATCGCCAGGCGCCCACGCACCACACCGAAGCTTCCCCCTGTTGGACGTGGCCTTCATCCTGCTAGACTCGGATGCTCGTTGCTGCTAGGCATGCATCAGGGGATTTCACCTTATTGGGCGTGGGTTTCTCCATCCTCCTGGACTAAACACCTGCTGCTTCTGGGCATGCGGGAGGTTGGTTTCCCCTTGCTGGTTGTGGCGTCCACCGCCCTCACGGCGCTGAATAACTCTGGCCTTCTTCAAACAATCCGGCCAGGTTGTTCAAGTCCGGTAGGAACGGGTCTAGCCAGGCGAGGAGGAAGAGAAGGGCATGCATCAGGGGAGAGGATGAGGTCGGTGCATCTACAAATTTCAAGCGTTGGAGTAGAGCTATGTTGGACTATTGATCGTATATACTTGGGTCTCTTAATGACGGTGGGTTATTTGATCAGAACTGTAGATTTAAGATCTAAACCGTAAATTTAAGATCTAAAGGTCAAATTTATGTGTATTCTCTAGATTAACGTAGAGGCTTCATTGGTCAGAGTAAATTTTTTCGGATTGAATCTCCCTCTTGAAACCATGGAAAAACAGCATGATGATATATTGAGTAGGGGAGTCGAGAGGAAACAAAGGAAATTTATTTCCTGGCGTAGAGTAGAAAGAGAGGAGTTGTGGGAGATTGGGATGTATCTCACGTTTGTGATTGCAACAGCCAAGGAAAAAAAGTAGCGTGCACGATCAAATCTTTTTTTAGCAGCGTGCAACATCTAATCTGTTTTTTTAGGGTAACATCTAATGTGTTACGTTGTGTTAGCCAACATTTTTTTCTGAGATGGGACTTTAGATCGTAGGGTTCTGTTTTTAGAACAGTTATTATAGGACTCCTTTTTAAGTGATTATAATTTTTTGGCCAAATTAAGAAAAAAATAGTAGAGGATTAGATAGATGGGTTGATCTAAACCGTAATAACTCGGCCCCACCAGATTAACGGCTCCTAATTACTGATTAACGTGAGAATTTATTGGGAGTCCGTAATTAGTATAGGTATAGATAGATATAGATATAGAAGATATAGAAATAGATATAGATAGATATAGATTGACATCTGACCGATAACTAGCAACATACATATCCAATCATTTTGCTCTGTATGTGGTCCATAGTGAAATCTCTCCAAAGACTTATATTTAGGAACGGAGGGAGTATATATCAACTGATGATGCTTATTATATATACTCTTCCAATCCGTTTAGATTTCTTCTGCTTTATTGCCCTCTACAACTACAAAGATGATCTGCGCTGAAGACAAGTTCCAGATAGTTGATGATTGATCTCTTCTCCATTCCATTCTCCAGTTCTTCACTCACCTAGATCGGCCTCAGTTACATTTGGCATGTACTGCCTTACGCTCATCAGGTCGTCAGGCACCTTAACTGGAAAACCATGGTTGCATGCTTTGATTAGTTGATTTAGTTTAGGTTTCTGACGATGTTGGTCTCCCTATGACACGAGATGTTGCTTGTTTACACTTGTTGATGGTGATGAGTTATGCGATGGACATGTAGGGACTATCTTCTAGCGTAAGCATCGTGGTCTTCTGCTTTGATTTCCCCTTATGCATTTATTCAGTATAACAATCCAGTTTTTTGCAGGGAGCTCCTCAACCTGGTGTGAACAAACATCCTAACATCTTCGGCCGCTAGGACACTGAATGACCTCAAGTGAATTTGAACTCTGAAGCCTGGGATTCCATTTCACAGCTAGGAGATAGCCAATTTGTGCTTTGCAGAGTGCCTCAACTATCCAACTGCGTCTGAAACGTGAACCATCAAGGGATCATGATGATGACTGGTCAGTTATTTGTTTGTAGTTATCATGTTACATGTTCTTCCTATACTTGCAATTTGTCATGTTGTTTCCAACTTGCGAAGGCATAATAAATTTGCCGATGAAATAAAACTAATGAAATGCATTTCAGCTGGGGAGAAGTCGTGGAAAATGTAATGGGCTACACCACGCACGATGCTGCTTTTACTTAAGCTGCATATATGTGCAATTATGCCACAATTGGCCATCACGCTCGGCTCGCCAAGTTCTCTGCTGGGTGGTGGCCTCTGATATGGTGCAAGGGCAAGTTGAGAGGGGTCCGGACATTATGACGCTACAAATGGAATATGAGTGCATTGATTTTGGGATTTCAGCGTAACTGAGGGGAGTACCAACCAACACTGCCCGGATCTCAGGAGGAGTTTACAAGTTGAAATTGTTGGCCCAGCTGTAGAATCTGTTCTTGGTGAACACCATGGAATGGAATGGCTGATCAACCTGATGAGAACACCTGCAATTTTCACTTATTTTTCTTCTAGTACTCTGTTTTTCTAGAGATGTTCAGTTCCTCTATTTTCTGCTGCCACTATGCTTGTGCTTGGTTGTATTCAGAGAATGAGGATTGCATATGTTGTTGTCCAAGTTCAGCAAATTCAAAGAATGTGTTCAAATTATCTCCAATACAGAATGGCAAAGAAGCTCTGACTCCGTGGAGTCCGCAGTCTGGAGCGGAGCAATCTCCTAGAACAAAATCAATTCGATGAGAATACAGAGTTGCTCTGTTTCTAGTACTCGGTATCTTGAAGATGATTAATTGCTCTCAAATTCCTGCTGCCACTATGTCTGTGCTTGTTTGTAAACGAAGAATGGTGATTGCATCTGCAGTTATCCATTTTCCGTGAAATTTGAGTTGGTGAAATAATGTGCCTGCTATGTATGCCAATTATTTTGTGATTTTTATTGGTTTCGCTTTGCCAATTACAGTTTGTCAGCCAAAGTCCACGCGGCGGCAGATGAAGCCCATAGGTTTATTTTGGGAGAAGTATTTTCCATGTGTAATTTGTGACCATGTTTCCCCATTTCAACTGTCAATAGTTTCAATGTGTAATTTGTGACCATGTTTTCCCATTTCAACTGTCAATAGTTTCAGGAGCAGGGGGCTATGTTGAGCAATCAACAGACTGATTGAGATAAAGGCTAGGAGCCTTCGGAAGAAACCGTACCATTCATCTGTTTGTGGGCAGAACAGAAACATATCGATGAACACACGCTTGCACCCATCAAAGATCAAGAGGACATGCCAACCCGTGTGGCACTTATCCACCTTTGAGATAATCGGGTAGCTAGAAGTCGGCTGTATCTTTCATGTCTGAGCAGAAAAGATATCCATTTTGGCAAGGGTCAATAATATGTTGACGGAGTGCCGATATTTGGATCTTCTAGAACATGTTCATGGGAAAGAAAACAGGGCAAGATCGCAAGCAATCACAGATCTGTAAGCGCAACGGTGAATTTTACCAGACAAAGAATCACTTGGCATCCTGATGTGTTGTGGTGGTTACTCTAGCACCGGGCTCTGGAATCGGGGTTGGTGGTTCCACCACAGGTGTATCATTCCTGCCAACGAATTTCCAGACTTATTTGAGATGGTAGTTGGCGATAGGACGTTAAAAGCACATAGACGATCCAGCAGAGAAGACGTGCAGAAGAAACTTATTTGAAATGATAGTTGGTGGTTTGGGGCGAGTAGACCGACTCGGTGAATTGTTCTCCTTTTTGCAGCTTCTCTCATGGATTGTATTTCAATCCCTCTGTAGTTAACATGCTGAATTATTTAAACAGCTCATCCTACTAACATGCTGAATTATTTCATCCTTTTTATCCCACGAACATTTTTTTCTCTAACATTTACGGCTGGACAACTTGTCTTTTGCTAAGACCTATAGCTTCACGTGTATGCGGTAGAATAAGATCCTTAGGAATTTCTAACCGACCCCCAATAACGCGGTTAGAGGAGTAAAATCCCGGTTTTACTCCTCTAACCGGGACCTAGCCGGTCCCCAATCGGTGTTACATGAGTAAAAATTATCCTCAGCCGCCCCTCATCTCCCTATATTCACTCCACCACTTGACAGTGAAGTAAAAAAATTCCACCTCGTCTCATCTTCCACTCCACCTCCTCCGCCTCTTCTCCTCCCCATCCCGGCTGCTGGTGACCCCCCCTGCTGTTCCCCGAAGCCCCCTCCTCCGAGTGGCCGGATCCCATCGCTGGCGCTCCCTGCTGCCTATCCACAGCGCGGATCCGTGCCGCAATGCCTGCGGTTCGTCTTCAAGCGGCGCATCCTGGAGCTGCCGCCGCACGGCCGATGTGCTGGCCCCTGCCCGCTTCGCCGACTTCACAGACCTCCCTCCGTCAGGGGAGCCAGAGAGGAAATACGCCGGCGTCCGCCAGCAAGCGTGGGGGGCATGGGTGGCGAAGATAACCGACTGGGAGACACACACGAGGAAGTGGACCGGGTCGTTCCACACGGCAGAGCTTGCTGCACTCGAGTACAACCGGTGGCAGGTCTGGTTCCATGTCGTTGAGGCGCGCCTCAACTTCTCGTGGGGGACGGCGCCGACCCACCTCGTCCCGCTAACGCCGAGTGTAGTGGCTGCGGCGATTGCTCGGGAGGACCGACAGGCGAGGAGAGTGCCTCGCGGCGGAGGCCACCGACGAGGCGTACATGAGGACCTGCACCGCTAGCACCCCGAGCTCGTGGAGGCGGAGCGGGCGATATTCGCAGAGCATGGCGGGGAGGTCATCGTCATCTTCGACGATGACGTGCAAGGCGGCGACGACAGCGGTCAGGACGAGAAGAAGTTCGACGAAGAGGAGTGGCATCGCATATTCTCGGACTGTGGCGGTGACGGCACAGGCCGATACCCAATGGGTGGTGGCATGTGGAGGCAAGTTGGCACGACCTTTACTATGACGATGATGATGAGTAGTTCAAGTTTCGTGTAAGTTCTTATTTATGTATAAAGTTCGATTGTGAAGACTAGGTTAAACTTATGTTTAAATGTATGCAAATTTTGGTTGAAACTAGGTTGAATTTATGCAAATTTATTTTTACTCCGTTATTTATAGGGGATTGTCCGATGAAGTCTTAATGGAGTAAATATATTTCTAAGGGTTTACTCGGCTGGATCCTGCTCTATTTACTGGGGATCGATTAGAAATGCAGTTAGCTACTATCATGTGTTAGTTTCAAGCTAGCTAGTCTGAATTGGTCAGATTCCAGGTTTGTATAGCCGCCAGTACAACATAATTAAGCACGTGTCGTTTGCTACCTGCCACACGCTTATGATGTATCGTGGTGACATACCACAAATTATTTATCTGGGTACTGAGAGCTGCATTTGAACAACCAGAATATGAAAGAAAGACTTGACTTGATGAATGGCCTGGCCAATGGAGCGCATAAGAGTGCAAATTATTGCCACCTAAGATGCTTGTGTGAAATTGAAGGAGATTCCAATACCGCTTGTGTACAAATCTCACTTCGTCCGCTTCTTTTAGTTTTTCTTCCTTCCATACACGTCACTAGTACTCGCTAGGAAACTAACGTGTGCTTAATTATTTGGTTCGTTGCGTTTCAACAACCTAAAAGCTACAAAAAGACAGGCATTAGTCATCAACGGAGTACTAGTTGTACGACTTAAGAACTCGTGCCAAGGGAGGCAGTGCGCTGGCCGGCCAACTACTACTGCAACTTGCGTTTGTTCTTATATGTATTTCAATATGACCTGTCGTGTACTCCCTCCGTCTGGAAATACTTGTCATCAAAATGAATAAAAAGAAATGTATCTAAAACTAAAATACATCTAGATACATCCCCATTTATCTAGTTTGATGACAAGTATTTCGGGACGGAGGGAGTACTTGCCAGCTGCAAGAAAAATCAACACATCAACAACATCACTTGTTTTTATAACGGGGAGCAAAAGGAAGAAGCTCGGGGGTTCGGGCCGGGGGCTTATAAGTGCACTGCAAACTTGAGCTGTTCGTAGCATGCCAAAGAGCACGGCAGCCTTTCTTTCTTCGGTGCGCTACACACAACACACACTTTGCAGCGACTTCCTGAGAAATAATAGCAGAGCATGTGCTGAGAACATGGCGCCCATAGCAAGCCCGCCTCTGGCGCCACTGAAGATATGAAGCTCCTCATAGTGGTGGGCAAGGATATCTGGTATGTTTGCACGGACTTGACGAAAATTTCCTGCTGGCTACCTCTGTTGTTCTGATCAATTTTACTGATGTCATGAGAAGGCCTAGCTTAGTCTATATCTCAGCCTCTTACAATTCTTTCGCGGAATTGACATCCAATAAATTACATCGAGCTCTCTGCACAGTCATATGACCACTACCATCGCCAAAATGAATCACTGATTAAATATATAAATGTTTGAAATGGAAACAAAAGTTTTACTCATTTCTGGCATTATTAATTACATGCACGCATGCATATTTAGATACTGCATTTTAGGTGTACCTTTTATGACTTACATGAATTGATTATACTTATTTTTTATCATTTTAACATACGTTATTAGCAATTACTATTAGATCATGTGTTTTTCGTACGTAAAATGGTATATTGCAACAACTATGGGCCACTGTGATATCTTTTTTGAGAGAAACAGCAGGACTCTGCTGCGTACTTTTACTGATTTTTAAAAACAAAATACAAAGTATAGTTCCTAAGAGAGAAAAAAAGAGCTATACCTGTGATATTATTTCATACTATTCGCGATGGTATTTCAAATCAAACTATATAATGAGGTATATTGAGAACAATAACAAGGTATAATAGATATGTATAAGAGGTATATTGAATGTGGAGTAAAAAAAAGAGTCATATGCACCTTTAGAATATGGCTATGTGGGTATATCATGTAGTGTCGGGGGCGAGAGAATATGTTGTTCCATTATGTAATGCATGTACTCCCTCTGTAAAGAAATATAAGAGCGTTTAGATCACTAAATAGAGGAAAGGTTGACGCAATTCTGACCACCAAAGAGGTGATCCAGGAGCTTCTAGTGAAAGACCTTGTTCTGGAAGGGATATATTAAGGGGAACAATGGCGGAGACTGTGCTAAGCATAGCAGGGTCACTCATGGAGAGTGCAACAAGCAAGGTGGCATCCTTGGCGGTGCAAGAGCTGAGCTTGCTTATGGGAGTGGAAACAGAGATATGGTAAGCATCATTGATGTCCATCGTTTTTAAACTTCGGCTCTTGTTTTTTGTAAATTAAAATGTTTGTCCTGAATGTGCTATTTTTATCAAAACAAATATTATACCATGCATAATACAACTCTATAATGCAAATATTGGATGGCAGTTCTGAACACCAAAATCCCAAACCAAGCAAAAGGAAGAAGGAAATTTCTATCTTAAGGAAATCCCTTTTGAAATATATAAAAAGTCACCATGCAGAATTTTATTGCATATGTTCCCTAGGGGCGCAAAACCAGTAATAAATCACCTTTCTTATGAGTGAAAAAGCAGAATGCAAATCACAGACACCCTCGCATACACACGAAAATTTGGTTTTAAATTTCGTTTCTACTGACAGGTCTATCAACTACGAGCTAAAAACAATGCAAGCCTTCTTGAGAGCTGTTGAAAGGACGAAGGACAGAGATGAGCTGCTGAAGTTATGGGCAGAGCAAGTAGAGGATCTATCATATGACATTGAGTATTGTATCGATGAGTTCAAGGTTAGTGCAGGTCACAGAAGCTTCTTACAAAAACTGACAAAGATCCGAGACCGCCATCAAATTGCTGTGCAGATTCGCAACCTCAAAGCCAAAGTTGAAGAAGTGAGCACCAGGAACCAACGATATATTCATTTAATGAAGCTTCTTCCCTCTAGCAGCATGGATGAGGGTGATAGTTGCAAGGAAGAGTCTAGCAATCAATCAGCTTTTAACATCTATGATGGTCTTCTTGTCGGATTTTCAACATCCAAACATGAGTTGACTCGTCTCATAGATGCCAATTCCATGAGTGGCACTGCTCAGGTTGTATGTGTGGTTGGCGTGGCTGGTTTGGGTAAAACTACTCTTGCGAGGAAGGTCTATGCAAGTATCTTAGATAGATTTTCATGTTGTGCTTGGATCTTTGTCTCGCAAACGTTTGACAGGATGGAAGTGCTCACAATTATGATCCGGGAGTTTCTTGGTGGTGAAGCATTGAAGAAGCAACTTCAAGGAAAGGTGGTACGAGAAGAGGACCTTGCCAGCTACCTCAGGGAAGAGTTAAATGATAAAAGGTACCTTCTTGTTATTGATGACTTGTGGAACAAAGATGATTGGAATTGGATCAAAAGTGTTGCCTTTCCTAGTAATAACAACAGAGCCAGCCGGATAATAGTAACAACACAGGATGTTGTCATAGCTGAGAATTGTACTTCCGATTATTCTGGATCAGTTATCTACCACCATAGACCCTTAGAAACAAATGATGCCATAGAGTTGCTACTAATGAAGAGTGGGAAAAGTGGGGAAGACATAAAAAATAACGAGAACATGCAGAACATATTTACTAAGATGGTAAAAAAAACTGGACATATACCCTTGGCTATACTCACGATAGGAGGTGTCCTTGCAACCACAAAAGAGTCGGAGTGGGAAGAAATCTTAAACTCGACATCATTTGAACTCGAGAGTGGCCTAAGCAGGAAAGCATTGCAGAGGGTGTTGACGTTTAGTTATAGCCACTTACCATCTCATTTGAAGCCATGTTTTCTATACCTAAGCATCTTTCCCAAGTATTTTGAGATCGAAAGGAGGCGTCTTATAAACAGATGGATAGCAGGGGGATTTGTTACTGCTAGGGAAGGGATGAACATCGAGGATGTTGCAAAGAGCTACTTTGATGAGCTAATAAACCGAAGTATGATACAACCATCAAGGGTGAACATAGCAGGGGAAGTTATGAGTTGTCGAGTCCAAACTGTCTTGGGTGATCTCATCTTCGCATTTTCTAGAGATCAAAAATTCCTATACTTGGTGGGGGATAATGCAGCAAGTGCACCGAACGACAACTTCCGTCATATAGCGTACCATGGTAACAAATTCCCAAAAATAAGCATGAATTGGAGCCATGCCCGGTCATTTAGTATGTTCTGTCAGAGGCCACTGGTGCCAACACTTTCACTTTGTTCGCCTCACCTAAGGATGCTGAGTGCTTTGGATCTTCAGGATGCACAATTTAGCATCTCACAAAAAGATTTCAACAAAATAGGGTTGTTGCGTCATTTGAAATATTTGAATGTTAGAGGATGTTCAAATATTTATGCACTGCCACAATCTGTTGGAAAATTGCATGGCCTGCAAACTTTGGACATGAGAAACAGTTATATTACAATGCTACCAACTGCTGTCTCCAAACTCCATAGTCTCCATAGCCTCCGCTGTAGCAAGAGAGCCATTTTAGTTGAAGGTGAAGTAGATGGCCTCAAGGATTGCATGATCGGTGCATTCTGTCCGCCCATGGTATACACACAATTGGTTAATCCTTTTGACCGGGCTATGGTAGTTGCCGAGCTATCGGAGGCCTGCTCTAGGTGTTGGTCTAATGTGGAAGGTGTGAGTGTGCCAAAAGGAATCAACAACCTAAAAGAGTTAGAGATACTAGAGGTCGTGGACATCAAACGGACTAACATCAAAGCAATTAAAGAGTTGGGGGAGCTAGTGCAGCTAAGAAAACTAAGTGTGATAACAAAAGGGGCTGCCAAGGGAAAATGTAAGGTACTCGGTGCAAATATTGAGAAGTTCCAAGACCTCCGCTGTTTGCGTGTGGATGCCGGTGGATCCTGGCATACACTCCGGTGGCTAGACTCTATTTCTTCTCCCTCTCCCTTGTTGAAGAGCCTCAAATTGAGTGGATTTCTCGGAGAGACGCCCAACTGGTTTGGGAATCTCATGCAGTTGACGAAGATTTACTTATGGGGGAGCCAACTGAAGGAAGGTAAAAGTATGGAAATACTAGGGTCACTTCCCAACCTCATGCTTCTTCGTCTTTACTGGAATGCTTATGTTGGTGAGAAGCTAGTGTTCAAAGCCGGAGCTTTTCCAAATATTAGGAAAATTGATATTTATAATCTGGAGCAACTAAGCGAGATGAAATTTGAGGACGACTCCTTACCCTTGATGGATACCATAGAAATCAGTTTTTGTAGCATGTACTTGGGAATTATAGGTATCCGGCACCTTCCACATCTCAGAGAGATTTCACTTAAGGATTCCGGTAAGGTGAGGAAACTTGGTGTGCTGCAAAGTGAAATGGATACACACCCCAACAGTCCCAAGTTGCGACTCGAGAACAGCAGGCGTCATCATGACCTGGGTGATGCCCAAGGATCAGATATACATGTGGAAGCAATGGAATCCCATCCCCAACATCCCGGAGAGTGCTCGCAATTGTCGAGCTACAGGTAGCTAATTCTAATTCTGTTTGTTCAAGTAGTAGTTATCGACTGCGGTGTCTATACATTTCATCGATCTCTTTCTCTAACTGACAGCAAGGACCATGGTCTGGGTGGCATCGAAGGCTCCCATGAAGACAATGATGATGATGAATTCTGCTCTTGCATTTCTGATGAGGAAAATGATTGCTAATTAATGCTGCTGCTTCGCTTCTTCACCTCGACTGCCGGAGCCTGTTCATCGGAGGTTGTGTGTCTGGTACGTAGCTTGGTCAAATTAGCATTAATTCTAGCGTGTCCTGCTACGAGCTTGTAGTAACTAATATTGTGCATGCTCTTAAGGCTGTCAGTGACTCAGTGTGAAGACAGATTCGAAATCATGTGTTACATACGAGTATGGCTATGCTGTGTTACATACAAATATTGTGCAACCTGGGTGACGTCGTTGTCCGAGTGGAAGAAGCAACAGGGGAATCCTCATCTCTCCATCCCGAGCCTGCAGCAGCGGGAGAGAGCTCACAATCCCAGGCGATGGGCAGGTCGACGACAAATCTCAGGTCAGCTAATTGCTTCTCCTCCGTTCAACTAGTAGTGGCGTAAGTAGCTGCTAACAATCCTCTATGTTTTCCTTTTGTCAGAAACAGCCAAGATGATCTTCTTTACACTTACAACTCGTGCTGACGGAGTCGGAGCAAGTCTCCATACACACTCTGCCGGTACTGGTAAGCTCTCAGATCTCGTTCAGTTTATTATTTCTGTTTTGGCCCCGAATATTTTGGTTTCTCCCAGAGTTAGTCTGTCAGATCTTTTGCAATCTTTTTCTTTTCAGTTTGCGTTCACGAATACTCATGCTTTTATATAACGATTTATTCAGCTTGTCGACACATATATTTTACACGTACCCCTGTTTCTAGTTCCTTACTTATTCTCAACTTGGTGCAGCGTTTTACATCTCAGATTGACCAAATAAACTAGTGCTCTGTGTGGTGTGCATTCAGATTTAGCTGGACGGACGTGGAGGAGCACACAAGCAAGATGGCAGATGCACCACCAAGCCGCATCGTTCATCCCACTGTCCACATTAACAACATGGGTCGTCTCTCCCAACTTGAGGATAATTACAAGATGGGTCCAAACTTCAAGAGAGGCTTCTGTTGGACTGAATCCAGTGATGATGGCACTGACACATGTGCAATCTCTCAGGCAGAATTAACAGCTGGGATTGGATCGTCGTTCCAAGTAGCCTCTTGGAGTTGGATGCATACGCCTGTTGTCGGTAACCCTGCAAACACTTGTTGTTGAGTATAGTATTATTATGTCGGAGAAATATTACACTGGGTGAGGTTGGCCAAGGATGGGCAGAGGGAACGGAGTGGGAGGAATCATCTCTCCATCCCGACCCTGCAGCAGCGGCAGATGGTGGTGGTAACGACGGGGAGCGACAGGTGAGCTAGCTAATCTCTCCTTCGTTCAGTGGCAGGTGGTGGTTTACTAGGCACTTACAGTCTTCTGTTTTCTTTTCTTTTAGCGGTGAAGATTGATTTGGTCAAGCTTTACTTATAGAGCAGTGTAATAAAGGAAAAAGGTAAGATCATGGAAGTACTAGGGCCACTTCCCAACCTCACGCACCTTGGTCTTGAAGGGGGCTCTTATATTGGGGGGAAGTTGGTGTTCAAAACCGGAGCATTCCCAAATACGACTACACGAGGACTGGAGCGACCACAACCAGGGTGAGGTCGTCCAATGATCGAATACAGAAGTGCAAGTGGAGGAAGCAACTGCAGCAGCGGTGGAGGCCGTCATGACGACGGGGAGCGACAGGTCAGCCAGCTGTTAATTTCTCTTTCCTTCAGTAGCTGTGGCTGTCAGCTAGTGATGTTTATTACACACTTACAATCCATTTCTCTTCTGCTTTTAACAGAGAGGATGATCTGCGCTGAAGACCAATTATGTTTCTCCGTCCCAAACAGGAGCTGTTGCTCGTTTGCACTTGTTGCTGATAATTCACAAACAATCAAGGTAGCCACTCTTTCCCTTCTTCGATTTGTTTTATTCCATCTGATTTCTGACCATATTTTCGGGCTAACTTTCATGCATGCGAAGCAACTGTTTGTCTCAACTCCTGTAAGAGGTTATGTTTCTGCTACTGAATTTAAAACTCAACATAATTATCTTTTAGATGCATTTTTTTTTTGCGAGGTTTTAGATGCATATTGGATGACCTGAAGTTGGGAGCCATGGGATTTCTTTCTGATCCAGGAGGGAGTTCACATGCTCGACAGTCCTAGCTGGTGAATTAAGCAAGCAACAACTCGTTTTCTTTATTTGTAGTGAGTATATCATGTTACATTGTTCTGCGTGATTTGTCATGTTTTTTTTTTGGCTCGAACACATAATAGATTTGCTGATAAAATGAACTCATGCAAGCTATATATATATATGTCTTTCAGCTGGGGAGAAGACGTGGAAAATGCCATGGACTGTACAACAAAAGATAGCACTACGAATTAAGCTGCATATATTGTTAGGCTGCAATTGACCATCACATTCAGCTCTCCAAATTGTCCGCTGGATGGTGGCCTCTGATATGGTGCAAGGCGAAACATTTCGCCACTGGGAATGGAAGAGAAGTGCTCCTCTAATTAACCTGACGAGAAGACATGCAATTTCGAAAACAGACTTGCTCTGTTTATAGTACTCTGTTTTCTTGAAGATGATTTATCAGTCTCCATTTGCTGCTGCCACTATGTTGGTGCTTATTTGGTTGAAGAAAATGTTTGTGCATGTTTGTAAACAGAGAATGATTATTGCATCTGCTGTTATCCATTTTCTGCAAATTTGAGTTGACAAAACAATCGCCTGCTATATATGTCATTAAATCTGCAAATTTCATCGAATTCGCTTTGCAAATTACAGTTTAGCAGCAAAAAGTCCGCGGTGGTATCGGCCGTGCATAGTTTTATTCTGGAATGAGCTGTAGTATTTTTCATCCATAGTCAGTGACCATGTTTGCAAATTGTCGGCAGTTTCTTGGACCGCAGGGAGCCTGCAGGATGAACTGAGCAGTCAGCAAACTAACAGATGAGATATAGACCGGGCGATTCTCACCGGGCCTATTTATGTGCTCCTCAAGCTTTGTCCTCAGTATGCCAATCGTACGCATAATGACGGAGTTCAACAATATATGAACATAAAAAGAGCAACAACCAATATGCTCTATTATTTTCCTGGGTGTCTTCTACAAACATTCGATGGTTTAGAATTTTCAAATCCCCCTTTGTACAGGACATGACCAATAACCATTTTTTTTCGAAAAGGGGATTCCCCGACCCCTGCATCAGAACGATGCATACGGCCACAATTATAGATTAAAAGAGGTTCAACAATGTCTAAAGGTCTTGAAACAAAAATATAAAAAAACGGCAAGCTCACACAGAGCCACAACGCCAAGAAAAAAGGTCCAAAAGCCACAACCAGCTGGCATAACAAAAGATAGATAAACTAATCGCCTATCCTATTACATGACCGCCATCCAAACCGGTTGAAGATATGCCGCGCCACCATCTCCCACTGGACAGATCCAGTAACCAAACGCTCCATGGACTCCGTCGGAGAGTAAGGACCACATACAGATCAGAGCAATAGTTCGAAATAAAACCTGCAAAAAATGAATAGTTGTTGTTCTGTTAAAAGCCAAATCATTTCTGCAGTTCCAAATTGCCCATAACAACGCGCATACTCCTACACAAATGTGTCTAGCTGTTTCGGACTCTATCCCAACAAGCCACGTTCCAAATAACGTACTGACCGAATTCGGAGGAGTAATGTTAAAGGCAATTTGCACGGTGCGCCACAAAACTCTCGCCAACAGGCAATCAAAGAATAGGTGCTTGATAGTCTCGTCCCGATCACAAAAACTACACCTAGTAGATCCTGTCCAGTTGCAATTAATCAAATTATCCTTTGTTAAAATTACTTATTTATGCACAAACCACATTAACACTTTAATCTTCAAAGGAACTTTGACTCTCCAAACATGTTTGGAATTAGGAATAACACTAGAGTTAATGACATCGATATACATAGACTTGACTGTGAACTCTCCAGACCTAGTAAGCTTCCAACACAACTGATCGGGCTGGTGAGCTAGCTGAACCTCCATCAGTCTACTCACCAGATGAAGCCATGCTTCCCACCGGTCACCAAAAAGCACCCTCCGAAACTGAATATTAAGGGGAATGGACTGCATAACCGTTGCAACAAGAGCATCACGACGCTGAACAATACGATACAGGGACATATACTGGAGCGCCAACAGCGTTTCACCTAGCCACATATCCTCCCAGAAGCGAGTAGTGTTGCCATTACCGACGATAAACTTTGTTCTATTAAAGAAGGCAGCTTTGACTCTCATAAGCCCCTTCCAAAACGGCGAGTCAGTTGGTCTCACTGTCACCTGGGACAAAGTTTTGGACTGCAGGTACTTACTATGGAGAATCTGCGCCCACGTTGCCTCAGTCTCAACTGACAACTTATACATCCACTTACTGAGAAGACATTTGTTCTTGACTTCAAGATTCTCAATACCAAGGCACCCCTGGTCCTTTGGTCGAAAGATGATATCCCATTTGGCGAGTCGGTATTTTCTCTTTAGTTCATGACTCTGCCAGAAGAATCGGGATCGATAGAAGTCCAGCCTTTTCCTAACCCCAACTGGGACTTCAAAGAAGGATAAGAGAAACATAGGCATACTCGTGAGCACCGAATTAATAAGAATCAATCGGCCTCCATATGACATAAGTTTTCCTTTCCAGCAACTCAGTTTCTTCTCAAACCGATCCTCGATGCACTTCCACTCTCTGTTTTTAGCTTACGATGGTGAATGGGTATACCTAGGTACGTAAAAGGTAAAGCCCCCAATTCACATCCAAACAATTGCCTATAAGCCTCTTGTTCCTCCTTGGCTCTACCAAAGCAAAACAACTCGCTTTTATGAAAGTTAATCTTCAATCCAGTCAATTTTTCAAATAAGCATAACACCAACTTTATATTTCTCGCTTTTGCCAAGTCGTCCTCCATAAAGATGATTGTATCATCAGCGTACTGCAGGGTGGACACACCACCATCAACTAGATGAGGCACCAAGCCACCCACCTGACCGGCCTCCTTTGCCCTGCCTATCAGGATCGCCAACATATCAACCACAATGTTGAACAAGATAGGAGATATGGGATCACCTTGTCTCAGGCCCTTGTGTGTCTGGAAATAATGACCTATATCGTCATTCACTTTAATTCCAACCCTCCCTTTTTGTGTGAAAGATTCTACCTGGCGTCGCCAAGCTTCATCAAAACCCTTCATGCGTAAGGCCTGTTGAAGGAACGACCATTTGACTTTATTGCACGCCTTCTCGAAATCCACCTTGAAA
Organism: Aegilops speltoides; assembly: GCA_021437245.1. Lineage (NCBI taxonomy): Eukaryota > Viridiplantae > Streptophyta > Magnoliopsida > Poales > Poaceae > Aegilops > Aegilops speltoides. The sequence continues at coordinate 16,370,897 of CM038147.1, read as the reverse complement.
ACAACTCCATCAAGTTTTTTCGTGTGAATCTCATGGAGCGTTTCATGAAGGACCACAACCCCTTCGAGGATGTTCCTGTCCGGCATGAAAGCAGTTTGAGTAGGCTGCACCATAGCATGCGCAATCTGTGTGAGCCTAATCGTCCCGACCTTGGTAAAAATTTTGAAACTAACATTGAGAAGACAGATGGGCCTAAATTGCTCGATTCTTGCAGCCTCTGTTTTCTTAGGAAGCAGGGTTATCGTACCAAAATTTAGTTGAAAAAGCTAAAGCTGTCCCGAGAACAAATCATGGAACAACGGCAACAGATCCCCTTTAATAATATGCCAGCACTTCTTATAAAACTCAGCCTGGAATCCATCTTGGTCGGGAGCCTTATTATTTTTCATCTGCGATATTGCCTCGAACACCTCCTTTTCAGAAAAAGGAGCAGCTAAAATATCATTCTCAACAGAAGTACTCATCCAGAGACACACAGTTATCCTCTGGGGGTCCAAACAACTGCTTGTAATACTCAGTAATGTATAATTTTAGGTTCTCCTGACCAATAATCGTTCCTTCATCTTGTTCAAGCTGAAAGATCCTCTTCTTCCTGTGTTTGCCATTGGCTATCATGTGCAAGAATTGAGTGTTTGCGTCCCTCTGGATAACTCTTCGGACCTTGGCCCGCAGAGCCCACTTTAATTCTTCTTCACGAAGAAGTTCTTTCAACCTCATCTCTGCGTCAAGCTTGGCATGAAGCTCCGCGACTGTCAGAACCGTGGTTTCTGCTTTTACATCTTTTCAACCTTATAAACCCCGCTAAGATGCTTAGCCCACCCACGTAGGAAACTTCTCAGATGTCTAATCTTATTCTGCCAGCGCTCAAGTGCAGTCCTACCTCCTGCATCCTTAGCCCACTCTCTGGCTACGAGATCAAGGAAGCCTTCTCTTTCAAACCAAGCAAGCTCGAACGAGAATAAGTTTTTGTTGCCCGGATGGGAGGCCTCACCAGAGTCGAGAAATAAAGGCGTGTGGTCAGAAATACCACGAGAGAGTGCTGGACTGTTACAAAGGGTGTTCCCATTCGACACTTGCCAGTACACGATCCAACTTTTCAAACGCTGGATTTGGCATCGCGTTAGCCCAGGTGAACTTCCTACCCGAAAGCTCAATCTCTCTCAGATCCAAGCTTTCAATTATAGTATTAAACATGAACGACCATCTGCCGTCAAAGTTATCATTATTCTTCTCATCACGCCTCCTAATGATGTTAAAATGCCCCCCCCCCCAGCAGGATTGGGAGCTGCTCATAGCCGCAAATCCTAACTAGATCAGCCAAGAAATCCGGTTTGAATTCGGGCTATGCGGCACCATAAACCGCCACCAGAGCCCAATTAAACCCATCAGCGTTCGACCGCACCCTAAACTTAACAGCAAAATCTCCCATGACCACACGTCGGACTTCGAGAGAATCGCATCTAACCCCGAGTAGGATCCCACCCGATCTTCCTCGCGGTGGCAGACAGTGCCAGCCGAAATCAATACCACCCGATAAAGTATTGAGAAATTGTGGCGAGAAATTATCTCTCCCAGTTTCCGACAAAGCAATAAAGTCCAACCTATGCTCGATAGACGCTTCTACAAGAAACCTTCTTTTAGCCAAGTCTTTGAGACCTCTGCTATTCCAAAAGATTCCTTTCATATTTCGTCATGGAATTTTTTAGCCGTGCGGATCCTAACACTCCTACGCACTGCGGACATCGGGTAGATCTTCCGCTTCCATTTGCGTTTAGGACTGATCTTACTCTCCAGCTGGTCCTCACAACCAGGCTCAGGAGGACTTACAACAGCACTCTCAAAACTTTCATCCTCCTCAGTCTCAGGCAGGGTATTAGCAAGATCCGCACAAAAACTACCAAGCAGCTGGACCCCCAAAGCATCAATATCGGAATCATTCATGGGTTTGACCGTTGCTAAGTTACGAATCATTTCTAAAGCCCTCTCGGCCGCTAAATCCAATAAATCATTAACGGATTTTGGAATTTCACAATCATTACTACCTAGTGAAATTCCTAGCTGGTTTGCATTATTAATAATCTCATCATTAGAAAAATGCAAAATAGAATTAGAAGTATCAACCAACATACCAGTAGTGACCTTAACGTCACGAAGCTTGGCCGCCCTCATGGCGCACCGTTGTTGTATGTCGTCCACCTCCGGATGATCCTGGAGACGGCTGCTCAACCGTCGCCCCTCAGAGACCGGATCTGGAATACCACCGAACGCAATCACCTCCTCCCGAGTGGCCCTGCTCGTTGTGGGGCCTCCTGCCCCACCCCGAACACGCATCCGGTCATCCTCCATTGACGAACCAGCTGGACCGCCGGAAAGTGGAGCGGTGCTCAACGGCACCGGCGACGTCTGACGCGCCCCACCACAGAGAGACTGCACCAAACCGGGGGATGGTGCAGCCAGGGCCACCTGCCCGAGCTCCCCATCCACCCCGATCCTCCGGCCAGCAGGAGTCACCTGCGTCCCAGGAGGGCTGGCCCCCCTGGGCGCCCCAAGAGAAGGAGGCCCCGAGAACACCTGCCCTGAGCCCTCTCCGAAAAGCGGAGCCGCCGCCTGCATCTCCGGCCTGGCGATAGGGGAAGAAGGTGCCGAGGCCACCTGCCCCGGACCCCCTCCCGAAGAAACAACCTCCACCACTGAGACCTCGTCCATCACGAGAGAAGAAGAGGGCTCCGAGGCCACCTCCCCAAACCCCCTTCAATAAACGGAGCCGCCACCTGCAACTCCGGCATCGCGACAGAAGGAGAGGGACCCGAAATCATTATCCCCGGACCCCCTCCCGGGAGAGAGACCTCCACCGCCAGGCCCTCAGCCTGAGGAACATCGAAGAGCATGTGGGAGGGAACCTCCTCCTCCTCACTCCTGACCGGAATCGATGAAACCCCAATTAGTGGACTCACAGCTTCCTCAAAATCCAAAGCAGGTAGCGCGTGCTCAAACACCTCATCAGACTCCACCCGCTCACTACAGAGCCTCGGAGGCGCAGAAGCAGGCTCGAAAGACCCAAATCTCAGAGTAGTCGTAGGCACCGAGGAGGATGGTACCGTCCCATCCCCTGACGTCTGAGAAACTGCTCCCGGTGCAATGGACGACTCTCGTCCATTATCATCAACCGGCGCCTCCTTAAGCCCCGAACTGTCATCTCCCTCGTGCATATCAATATCAGTCCCGTTAGCCGCCTTGGCGAACAGACTCTCATCCTCAAACTCAATCACGAGTTTGTAGATCTGGCCTCGATATGCCCACTTGACCACCTCAGGCACGTACTCAATATCCAGAATACTGACCAGCAGTAGGGCTATCCCGTGAGCTCTGGTAAAGTCCATATCCACTCGCTCCGGTCTCCCCACCAAAATACACAAACTAGCCACAACCCTAGCATCCTGCAAAGGCTTCGATGGAGCTCCAGAAAAACGCAGCCAAGCCTGAGTCAGAGGCTTACCCTGAGGCTCGACCCTCTTCCACTCATGAAACTCAAGCACACCATCAGTACCAGGCACTTTGCACATCCCAAAACTAAAAAGTCTCTATAGGTCCTCAACCGAAGGGAACTCAACCCTAAACAGTTTTTCCTCGAGACTAACAAGCTCCCACTGGAAGTCACCTGGACAATCTGTGTCTCAAAAACCTCTCCTCTGGTAACTTTGACTAACCCAGTAGTCAAACTCAGGGTCTTGTCAGGAACCCAGTAGTCACATGGCCTGGACTGGTCGTTTGACCAACTCTGAAGGTGTGAGGGTGCCCAAAGGGATCAGCAACCTAAAGGGGTTGGAGATGCTAGAGATTGTGGATATTGAACGGACAAGTAGGAAAGCAGTCAAAGAGCTTGGGAAGCTTATAAAGCTCAGAAAGTTAAGTGTCAGAGTAGGGGCAAGCAAGCAAAAGAGCAAGATACTCTGTACATCCCTTGAGAAGCTCACTTCCCTCCGCTCTCTTTGTCTCCGTGTGGATTTCAGTACATCTAGGAGAAGCCTTGCGTCACTAAAGTGGTTGTTGCAGTCTATTTCCTCCCCTCCGCCTCTCCTGAGGAAGCTGAATTTGCAAGGAGATCTCGGGGAGATGCCTGCCTGGTTTGGGGGTCTGGTACATTTGGTGAAGATTCAGTTATGGTATAGCAATCTGAAGGACGGTGACAAAATCATGGAATTACTAGGCGCACTGCCTAAGCTCATGGTCCTTCGTCTCCGTTGGCAGTCCTATGTTGGGGAGAAACTGGTTTTCAGAGCAGAAACATTCCCAAGTCTCAGGAGACTTGATATTTCGAGCCTACAGCAACTGACAGAGTTGGTATTCGAGGTGGGCACCTTGCCCCAGTTGGAAAAGATAGAAATCAGCTACTGCAGTTTGGAGTCAGGGATTACTGGTATCAAACACCTTCCAAGTCTCAAGGAGATTTCACTTGGTTACAATGGTAAAGTGGCGAGGCTTGGTGCACTGCAAGGTGAGGTGCACACACATGCCAACCGTCCTGTGATGCGACTCAAGAAGGACCGGAGCTACCACGACCTGGGCGACGTCGCGGATGGCTCTCCGTCTCGACCCAGCAACAACGGGAGAGAGCTCCTCCTCGCAGTCGCAGGTGGTGGTCGTGCAGTCGGGGAGCCACAGGTCAGCTACCTACTTTATCTTTCCTTCAGTAGCAGTATCTAAGTAGTTACCACCTGATCATATAACTGAACATGCTCCCCCGTTGTTGCTATAGCAGCCAAGGCCGTCCTAACTGGGTTGTTGACGACGATGACTTTTGCTCCTGCAATTCCGATGACGACGATGGCGATGCGCGATGATCGATTCAGCTCCATTACTGCCGCTCCTACTGTTCCTATTTTCAAGTCGCCCACACAGGTCTAGTACGTACAGATGCTCTTTCTTTATCTCAATATATAATTACTCGCAGTACTAGCTAGTCCCTACTTTTCGTTGGCTCATCAATTATTTCCGGCATATAGCCTATAATATTTGTTCACTTCTGCTTCGGTACACCCACCTTAAACACATCAAGGGCTAAGATTCATCCATACCCTTTCGCTGCCAGGGGCACGATCGTCTTATGTAAAAAAATTGGCCCCGCGGTGCCCCCGCGCGTCCGCGGCGATACCCCCGCGCGCCCGTCTATACGCAGCTGCGGGACGAGCCGAGCTGCTTGCAATCGTGATGGCGCGAGCCGAGCCGTGCAGTTGGCAGCCGTGAGGCCGTGATATTTTTCAAAAAAAAAGGTCTGCGCTGACTGGTGGGGCGTACGTGTGGACGTGGCGCGGACGTCCGTGCCGTCGTGCATTAACTGCTTTGCAGTTATGGCGGCGCGCATGCAGGCCCCGACTGCTCGCGGCGGATATCCTGCCGCCCGCGCCACTCCATTGCCGCGTGTGCGGCGATCGGCGCCGCGCCAAAGATGCTGGCCTCGTAGTCCGCGCCGCCACTGCCGCTGCGCGCGGCGACGGGCGCTGCCGCCAGCCTTCCGCCTGGTCGGCGCGTTACGCGACGGGTCGGTTGCCGCTGTCTGCGGCGACCGCCCGCCGACACCGGCGATTCGATCGCCGCTGCTGCCGTCGCCTGCCGTCGCCGCCCGGCACCGACGCTTGGACTGCCGCGCTTGCCGTGTTCGCGCCTTCCCACGCCACCGATTCCTCGCCTGCCGCGCCGCGCCTTCACACGGCACCGCTGCCTCGCCTGCCGCGCCGCGCCTTCACACGCCGCCCACCTCTCCCTCGGGGCGCACGCCACCGACGGCTCGCCCGCCCACCTCCCTCCCCTGCCGCCTTTAAAAGGCCGCCTAGCCTCCCTCGCCCCGCCCATCTCCCTTCCTCTCCTCGCCCCGCCCATCTATCTCCCTCTCCTCGCCGGCAATGTCATCGAGTGACTCCGACGAGGGGGCGTGGCCGACCGGCGTATGGCCGCTGAGCCTCACCGTAGGCGACACGGAGGACATGGCCCGGTTCGGCGTGATGGTGCCGCCGGCAGCCAAAGTGCCGCGGCCGTGGCGGATCGGTGCGGACGGCATCCCCACCATGGGACCGCCGCCGACGAGGCAGCAGCTCCACGCGTTCCCTGGCGGCCGCTACAACCGGAGGGCCCGGCGTAGGTGGTGGCGCGGGAAGAACTTCGACATCGTCCTGAACGCCAGAGGATGCGCGGCCGCCGCACCGTCGGGACATCACCAGCGAGGCTGGCACTTCCGTGGTCGCCGCCGCCACATCCCACCTCCAGCCGCCTTGCCCGCCTCGGCACAAGACGCGCCGAACCGGGCGCTGGTTGAGATCCCGCCGGCGCAGGCCGCCCTCGCGCAAGACGGAGACCCCGACGACACGCCTGGGCTGCTTGCGGTGCTGGCCCAGTCGGCAGAGGAGGCGGCGGCGGCGGCCACTCGTGAGGAACGAGAGCGGCTGGCGGCCATAGCGGCGGTGCAGGAGCAGCAGGCGCGGGAAGACAACTGGTGGGATTTCAGCAGCAGCGACGACGGCGACGACGGCGAAGGAGAGGCCAGCAGTATGGCGCCGGTCGTCGACCTCACCGGCGGCAGCGACGACGAGTAGTCTATGAATTAGGGTTTTCATTTAAATTTCGGTGTAAGTTATGTAAGAGTAACGCTCGGTTATGTTTAGTTTGAATTATGAATGAACTCGGAATGGCTTATCTGAAAAAAAAACGTATGTTTAATTTGATGTTAGTCGTGCAGTATAATTCAAATGTAGGTACATTTGAAAGTTGTGTTAAAAAAATTACAGTAAAAAATAAAAACAATGGTTAAAAATATTGCCTACTGTGCTTACAGGCCACAACTGCACTTAATCGGTCCGGCCCGATCAAGCCGGGTGGCGAAAGGGCCGGCCTTTCGGCCCAGCCACGGCTGCAGCAGAGACCAACGGGCGAGACGGGCGGGCGGGCGGAATCGAGGAGTTCGAAACGGTAGTGGGAGGCTGGTATATAAGGCGGTCGGGTCGTCGTTCGGCGGGCGAGGTGGGACTAAACTTTAGTCTTCACCCCAGCCGACCCTGCCCTCGCACCGCGCGCAGAGTCAATGGGCCGGCCCACGCGCCGTCACAAGAATCTCACCGCCAGCAGACTTTTCTGTTTTTTGTTTTAAAAATAATATTAATAAAACTCCATACGTAATATAGAATTGTTATATATATTTACTACAATTTGTAGATAAAAATAATCTTGATTGTTTAAATATTATATCTGTTTTCTGTAAATGCCCAACAATTTGCAGCTTATTAAAACTTATTAATTACTTTATTGATATAACTAATACTTTGGAAAGGACCGTTCGTAAAAAACTGTAATTGAAAATTGTATTAAGTAGTTAAAAGGAAAAACAGTACCTAATACAGAATTTATTATGTAAAAGTTGAACGAATTCGGACACCAAACGCACGTTGCGTCACGACCGGTCAGTGTTTTCGGTGCGTTTCACGGAGAAATCCGTAGGAAATTCACACGGTGCCGGAAAATTTTGAAAACTTGCAGGCATGTTGGTCCTGCGGATGAGTGCGTCTTGGAAAAAGTGTGGGCTCCACCGGCTGAGTAAGAAAAGAGAACGCAGTTTGGGGCTGACATCGTTCATATCCGATGAGTGCCGGTTGCATGGGATGTACGAGGTGGCAACCACGAAAGGTCGCCCAACTTTGGGACGCAGTGTGCATGCCCATCTTAGGGCCCCACGCAAAAGTTGAACGAATTCGACACCAAACGCACGCTTGCGTCACGACCGTCGGTGTTTTCGGTGCGTTTCACGGAGAAATCCGAGGAAATTCACACGGTGCCGGAAAATTTTGAAAACTTGCAGGCATGTTGGTCCTGCGGATGAGTGCGTGCGGAAAAAGTGTGGGCTCCACCGGCTGAGTAAGAAAAGAGAACGCAGTTTGGGGCTGACATCGTTCATATCCGATCAGTGCCGGTTGCATGGGATGTACGAGGTGGCAACCACGAAAGGTCGCCCAACTTTGGGACGCAGTGTGCATGCCCATCTTAGGGCCCCACGCAAAAGTTGAACGAATTCGGACACCAAACGCACGTTGCGTCACGACCGATCAGTGTTTTCGGTGCGTTTCACGGAGAAATCCGTAGGAAATTCACACGGTGCCGGATAATTTTGAGAACTTGCAGGCATGTTGGTCCCGCGGATGAGTGCGTCGCGGAAAAGTGTGGGCTCCACCGGCTGAGTAAGAAAAGAGAACGCAGTTTGGGGCTGACATCGTTCATATCCGATCAGTGCCGGTTGCATGGGATGTACGAGGTGGCAACCACGAAAGGTCGCTCAACTTTGGGACGCAGTGTGCATGCCCATCTTAGGGCCCCACGCAAAGTTGAACGAATTCGACACCAAACGCACGCTTGCGCCACGACCGTCGGTGTTTTCGGTGCGTTTCACGGAGAAATCCGTGGGAAATTCACACGGTGCCGGAAAATTTTGAAAACTTGCAGGCATGTTGGTCCTGCGGATGAGTGCGTGCGGAAAAAGTGTGGGCTCCACCGGCTGAGTAAGAAAAGAGAACGCAGTTTGGGGCTGACATCGTTCATATCCGATGAGTGCCGGTTGCATGGGATGTACGAGGTGGCAACCACGAAAGGTTGCCCAACTTTGGGACGCAGTATGCATGCCCATCTTAGGGCCCCACGCAAAAGTTGAACGAATTCGGACACCAAACGCACGTTGCGTCACGACCGGTCAGTGTTTTCGGTGCGTTTCACGGAGAAATCCGTGAGGAAATTCACACGGTGCCGAAAATTTTGAAAACTTGCAGGCATGTTGGTCCCGCGGATGAGTGCGTCGGGAAAAAGTGTGGGCTCCACCGCTGAGTAAGAAAAGAGAACGCAGTTTGGGGCTGACATCGCTCATATCCGATCGAGTGCGGTTGCATGGGATGTACGAGGTGGCAACCACGAAAGGTCGCCCAACTTTGGGACACAGTGTGCATGCCCATCTTAGGGCCCCACGCAAAAGTTGAACGAATTCGGACACCAAACGCACGTTGCGTCACGACCGGTCAGTGTTTTCGGTGCGTTTCACGGAGAAATCCGTAGGAAATTCACACGGTGCCGGAAAATTTTGAAAACTTGCAGGCATGTTGGTCCTGCGGATGAGTGCGTGCGGAAAAAGTGTGGGCTCCACCGGCTGAGTAAGAAAAGAGAACGGAAAAGTTGAAGTTAAAAAAATTATTTAAAAAATTTTGTTCTCTGTTTTAAGTTAAAAAAAATCAAATGACAAAATAAACATATTTCATACTGTAATGTGACTTTACCCACTGCCGGGCAATTCACCAGACAAAGTGTACTGCCAGCGCTTAAGTAAAGCCATATCACAATATAAGATATGATCATGCATGGACTACGGGAGGCAGGTATATAAACTGGTGTGGACATCGTTCGGCGGCCGAGGTGGGACTAAATTAGAATGGCTGCCGCACGCCAAGGATTGACAGAAGCGCCGCGGGCCGGACCGAATGTATGACCTGGACTGCGTGCACCGGCCGGCACAGTGAGAGTGCGCGACGGCGCGCGTGGGCCGGCCCATTGAATCTGTGCGCCGTCTGCGGGCTGGGTGGGCGGGGGTGAGGACTAAAGTTTAGTCCCACCTCGCCCGCCGATAGACGCCGCGACTGCCTTATATACCTGCCTCCCAATACCGTCTCGAACTCCTCTAATTCCCGCCCCGCCCCGCCCCGTCTCTGCCCCGTTGGTATGTGCTGCAGGCCGTAGCTGGGCCGAAAGGCCGGCCCTTTCGCCACCTGGCTTGATCGGGCCGGACCGATTACGTGTAGCATCGGCCTGCAATCACAGTTGGGCATTTTGTTCTTTTTTTTTGCATTCTATGAGTCACGGCGCGGCGCATCACTCATTTGTTTGTGTCAGTACTTTTGTCATCACTTTATTGAAAAAAGTAGTAAGTTTTTTATAATTTGTTACTATAACAATACTAAGTTTGGGGTCCATCGGGTAACGTTGAAATGGTTGCATTAAAAAATGGCGTCAATAATTTCTGACGTTAAAAAAACATCGAGGATAATGGCTTTCTTTTTGAAGAATATGCACGATCAATGTGAACCTTCACAAGCTCTCAGCAGGTGAAGACTCACATCGATCCTGGATATCCACCAAATAGAGTCCCACAAACCGAGATGTTTGTGCATAGTCCGAAAAATAATTATATAAAGGAGTGAACGACGCGCCGGCTTAGCGATGTGGTATTAAACTGCAATGAATGTTCAGAATAAATGCATCGTGGGCCAGCCGGCGGTAGTTTCACGGGGCGGGCCAATCTGCCCACTACGGCTTGACCACGTCTATGACGACGTACGTGCGTGCATGGCATGGAAATCAAGCCGCCATTATCTCGCCCGCAGGACCGCCTACCCCCGCCGCCTCCAATATCGTCCTCACCCGTCCCCGATCCGACTGTCGCACCGCTTTGGCCGTCAAAACTCCCTTCCCTGCCGGCCTGACGGCGGCCATACAATCTGTCATCTCATGCGACTTGGATCTTCGGCCCGCCGTGCCGTCTGGGCAAATTCGCCGCTACGTTAAACCCTAGGACGGGCAGTCGGCCATCACGCTCGTGTGGGCATAGGGCGCGCAGCTGCCGCGACTAACCGACCCCGGGTGGGGTTTGGCAACGAGGGCTGCCGGTGCTCATCAAGACGCCGGAAGGTATGATATCTCATCAAATTATAGGTAATCTTTTTACAATCTCATAACTAGTTAGATAACTTGCATCTTATTTAGAATGCAAGAATTGGGAGATGTGTATTGCTCGGTTGAGAAGTGGTGCGAATTGGTGGGAAAATTGACACCCAGACAGCGGATGATGTTACGAGGCACAAATTTGGACTGTATGCTGAGAATTCCTTCCGTGAAAATGAGGAAAAATTTATTGGAATTTATGATTACAACGTATGACAGTACTAGAAAGCGATTTATTATTCGGCCAAGTACTGACGGCATCAGTGTTCTTAATGAAGATGTTTACGACATATTCGGCTACGAACGAGGGTGATGATGTCAGTAGCATGATAGCAACAGTACAACTAGATGCAAAAAAATGTGTTCCAAATCGGTTTCTAGACAAAAGAACAGGCCTAATCCTCATCGATGAGTTGATAAAAAATATAGTTGATACTCAGTCATATGATGATGATTTTGTTAGAAGGGCCGTCTTGGTTCTTATGGGTACAGTCTTAGCACCACAATCCACCAAGTTTGTTCCTTACCGTTATTACAAAATGGTGGAGGACGTGCGTGCTATCAAGTCGCATAATTGGAACGAATTCACGCTATGGGTTTGCATGGATGCTATTAAAAATCGGTGGAAGATCTTGAAAATTCAAGTGGCCTATCGAACTTGGCTCTCCTTCAGGTACTAGTCATTTCGTAATAGTTGTATGTTCATATAATTTTTATGTGATTTATGTGTCTTATTAGTTGTGTTTACTGTCATGCAGTACATATACTGGGAAAAAGTTGAACCAATTGGTGTGGATACATTTGATCCTTTGTCTCGTGAATACCCCCTAATGGTTAACTGGCCAGAAACGGAAGGGAAAAAGAGAGACGACTATGACAACATGCATGGGCGTGGCACCGGCAATGTAAGTCAATAAATGTAGTTTTTATTAGTTGCACATATTAATTAACTGTAGTTGTTATATAATTTTTTTATTTTTATATTGTATAGCTTGAAAACTGCGTTAGCGAAGAGTACAGACGTGCTAAGGTAGCACGTGAAGGGACTGTCGCAGATGAAGAAACGAAGAAACCTAAACGGAAAGGTGGTGGCAAGAGTAGAAAGCCAAGCACGTCAGGGGTTTCATCAAACACGACTAACAGTATGGACCGTGTGATGACATACATTAAGCTGCTTCACAAGGAGGTTCTCAATATACCCGAAAGATGTGCACAGGTAAGTTAGAAGTTATACTAAACATGTTTTTGTTCTTCAAGTACTTATCTTGGTTCATTTGTGTTTGTAGATGGTAATGGAAAAGTTGAACACGGAAGGTGTGCTGTACAAACCCAATAAGAGGGACACCAATGACGAATTTGATAATGTAGGTGAAGGAGTTGGGATGGAGAATGGCCAGCACAAGTCATCAAAATATTGGCCAGATATTGATTCACCTACCGACGTGGAGCTAGTAACATCTTTCACGGGTTTCAATGATACCTACGTGCCCGTTGATGACACGGGTGCTCCGGCAACGACACCGGGTACAGGTGACGCAACGGATCCTTTCGTTATAGACGATAATGCAAAGTCTCCTTGTTCGTCATCAAGTGTACGTACAAAGGAGTTTCCGTCCATGAACCGAACCCCGCAGAATGCTGATATTTCTGGTGAGTCTATGGGTGGTTTGTCACCAACAAAGTCCGAAGACATGTTTGAGAGTTTCCCGGCAAAGAGCAACATAGGTATTGGTGAAGGCATTCAGAACAATGAAGGTAAACGCAAACGAATTCCTTCGAAATATTGTCAATCCCCGTACGACCTTCTCATTACCCGGAAGAAACGTGTTAAAAAAAGTAAGTCAAGTACTACTTTATAATTTATTCACGCGTTATGTAATTTTTTCTTATTTTAAATGACTGTACCTGCATTGTTTTAGATCTGTTTGTATCGTCACCTCATTCAATTCTGGCTAGTTCCCTTAATATGACTCCGGATCATATAGAGGCAGCTAGAGTTTTTGTTGTGACTCTCGCATCGACAAAGAAGCATGCACACCGAACCGTGGTCGATATGCCGCCACCAGATGGGGACACATGCACGCCAGCTATGCTTCACGATGTCCTGACGTTTAAATGGTTGAATGGCGCTGTAAGTATGAGTTTGGTTTTAATTAAACTCTCATGTGTACTTCACAAGTTGATAGAAATTTTTTGTTTATGTACGCAGATAATCAATGCATACTGTAAACACCTACAACACCGTGATTTCTCTGACCGTTTCATATCAACAACGTGGTTCCCCAAATTTATGTTGGGTAGGGCTAGGGGAAAGACCAAGTCAATTAATGATTTGGATTCAGAACTAATTACAAAGAAATCTAAAGTCCTTGCAAGAGTAATGGACGAGTATTTCAGACGGGACAAGGTATTCCTTTATAATTTATTTGTTTTTGTTAGTCATTACTATTTAATTGCAGTAACATCATTTTCTTACTATATAGGCGTATTTTCCTATGCACGTTAATGATAATCATTGGATAACCATAGTGATGCACACCGTCAAGGAGGAGTTTCAAGTTCTTGACTCAAATTCTAAAGGCGCAATTAGCCAAAGAATTCGCAATATGATTGCCACCCTGGTACGCCATAGTTTTCACACTCGCATTCAGAAAATTATTGAGTCTTACATTAATTTCTGGTTTGTTAATTTGGTTCAGAGGGCTGAAATTTCTAAGGATATTATAGAGGCCAACTCTATTCTTGAATTAAAAAAATTTCCAGATGTCTCATCATGGCCAATTAATGAGTATAAAATGCCGAGACAACATGATGGGTAAGTTAAATGAGTACAAGAAAGTGCATGCTATATCCTAAACTGATCACACATGTTCATTGCAGAGTGTCTTGTGGACTTTTTGTGATGTGGTGCATCAAATACTGGGACGGAGATCGGTGGACACATGAATTTGACCAGCAAGAGATCAATGAGTCAAGGCCTCGTATAGTCGCGGAAATCATTTTTTCTGAGGTCAACAGATTAGAGAAAGTGAAGATGAAAATTGTTAAAATCATGGAGAAGGAGTAGGTATTAGCATCGGTAGGGTTTTAGTCCCGTAGAAGGTTTCCCTACCGTTGTTGGATACTTCTATCAGTTTGCCTCTGCGATATTACATGCACTGTTGTTCTTGTTTGTATTCGCGGCGGTCATTTTTTTATTAAAAAATATGCCCGCCGTCGTGAGTTGGTGCGGTGTGGATAAAACCTGCACAACTTCCCACGTTGATTCGGGTGGCAGTACCGGCGCTGGATCCGACGCTTATTCCAGCCCGTGCGGTGGCCGACAGCCGAGGCAGTGGCGGGCCGACCGACAGCCTCGGCTGCCGTGCGCCAGGTGGCACACGTCCCGTCCCGCCCCAGCCAGCGTCCCGTCCCGCCCGGTGGCACACGTCCCGTCCCGCCCCAGCCAGCGTGCACATACAACGATCCCGAGGGCGATATGTCGGCCATAAACGACGCGCAAAAATGCCTCGCTCGGTGCCCTGTGTGCGCCGTGCCCTCCCCGCTCGGCGGCTGAAATTCCTCGCCGTATATGTAGTACATCATGACGTTCAAGGCGCCGCAAAAGTATTGGCTTATTTTTATAAAAATTATCACTTTATTAAAAAAATATGCCCGCCGTCGTGAGTTGGTGCGGTGTGGATAAAACCTGCACAACTTCCCACGTTGATTCGGGTGGCAGTAGCGGCGCTGGATCCGACGCTTATTCCAGCCCGTGCGGTGGCCGACAGCCGAGGCAGTGGCGGGCCCACGAAGGTGCTGGCGCCATTCGCCGTGCGGCACGCGCGGGTCTGCTGGCCCAGCAGTCGGCCGACCGACAGCCTCGGCTGCCGTGCGCCCGTGGCACACGCCCCGCCCCGCCCAGCCAGCGTCCGCCCAGCCTCTGTGGCACACGCCCCGCCCCGCCCAGCCAGCGTGCACATACAACGATCCCGAGGGCGATCTGTCGGCCATAAACGACGCAAAAAAATGCCTCGCTTCGGTGCCTCTGCTGTGCGCCAGGCCCTCCCTTCCGGGCGGTTGAAATGCCTCGCCGTATATGCGTTGTAGTACACTGTGACGTCATAGGCGCCCGCCAAAGTTTTGGCTTTTTTTTTATAAAAATTATCACATACATGAAATTTCAAAATAGTTCATAAGTTGAATAAGTCATGACAGCAGTAACACATTCACATATGTTTCACACATAATAATGTAAATCACATGTCGTCATATGAATCGCAAGTCTCATAAATTTGAACAAGCTGGCATAAGCATTAACTCAACCCATGTCTATTATTCTTAAAGAAATAAACTGAAAGTGCTAATGACTTTCATCGAACAAGCTGGTTTAAACAATGAACTCAAAGTGCCATGTATCTTATTCTTAAACAAATAAACTGAAAGTGCTAATGACTTTCATCGAACAAGCTGGTTTAAACAATGAACTCAAAGTGCCATGTATCTTATTCTTAAACAAATAAAATTAAATTGCCAGTGCCATCAATTGATTATGAATACTTTATCCTTATGCCCGGTTCCTACATAACAAAGTGTAAACAACTCATCAGACAATTGTGAAGAGAGAACCAAAAAATTCAAATAATGAAAAACTTACTTTTCATTCTCGTGGCAAGTTTGCCGCCTATGGCCCTCGTTCTTGCAAATGCCACATCGAGGACCGGGTTTTTCTCGAAAATGATTTTGGTCTTCCATTTTTGTAACATTTGGATCTTTCTTTGCCGCCCTGTCCTGCTCTGTTTAGGGCGCCTTGGTGGAAACTTTCACGGGATCACCTATGACATCAACATCTTGTTCCGGCTGACGTGGCTCCTCATGCACATTTCTTCTACTACCAACAGCATCATCATCAGGGACCTTTTTCTTCGCTATTATATTCTGCAGACACTGCATCAACTCATCATACACGAATGGATCATTTGAAGCAACATGAAAAGCTTCAGCTCCTGTTATACTGAGTTGACTATAGCGAGCACGCTGCTCTGCCCCTGTCCAACCCCAGCCAAACAAGTCACTCTTTTCACCAGTGCAGCAGCCCACTTCTCGCAACTTTCGACATCCTCTTAAGGATACAACACTTCGGTATTTTATATATTTTGAGATGAACCAACACATACAGAATGTGTTTGCAAGGCAATCCTTTCCGAAGCATTCGTCCACAACTGCAGTCAATCGTATTCTCAGAGTTTTCAGCTCGATAATTCACGCTGAACTGAAATTTCCGATTATTTCTCCATGTCACAATGAAAGTGTGGCAGTCAACTCCAACTAGCGTCTCAAAAATCTCAAGTTCTCCCATCTTCTTCAGATCTTGTTGAAGAATATAAAATTGAATGAGTGAATGCCTCGCGGCATGCTTCTCAATATCCTTATATTCTCAGGATCGATGGTGGCAATGACTGATTTGAAACACAGTCATCATGCGCCTCGTTCTCACGTAGTCGGACTATGCAATTCTCATAATGCACAACTAAGTCAACAATAGTCATACCGCCGTCCAAGTGCAGGTGAAGACAAGAGTTAAGACTTTCACTCCTCGACATCGCAAGATACCCAGAAAAAAACCTTCTGACAGATAAGATGCTGCCCATAGACTCCTTTTCCTGTACATCCTACTCAGCCACTCTTCTGTTTTATCAGTCTTCCATTTACGGACGAAAGCATGCCATCTAGCCTCAAAGTTTGCTGGAGAGGTGGAGTAGTACAAGAGTGCCCTGAACTCACTTAGCGATTTGTAATTAAGGTGCTTCTGCATGTTCTTTTCCACGTGCCATGAGCAGAGACGGTGCAACACATCAACCAAAACCAACCGAATAGCTCAGATCATTGCAGCGTCCCCATCTGTGATGATTGACCTTGGCTTTTTCTCGACAATTGGCCTTCAAGAATGTCCGAGCAGCCACACGTCGCGCCGATTCGGTCTCGTCCGGACACGATGGCGCAACCAAAAACTGTGGTGCAACGGTGATTGTTTACGCCAACAAAGGGATGAACGGCATACCATATCTGTTCATCTTATACGTCTGTCGAACACCGCCACATCTCCATACAATTGATAGTCCTGTCGCGATCGTGCATCGCACTGAACATGCTCTTCAAACG
Organism: Aegilops speltoides; assembly: GCA_021437245.1. Classification (NCBI taxonomy): domain Eukaryota; kingdom Viridiplantae; phylum Streptophyta; class Magnoliopsida; order Poales; family Poaceae; genus Aegilops; species Aegilops speltoides. Next base: position 16,354,019 of record CM038147.1, on the reverse strand, counting down.
ACCGCCCTTATCTTGCACGCACTCAAAGAAAAACTCGGATCCTTCTCCTTTAAGCTCCTCATAATCCCGATTGCCGTGTTAGCATCACCCTTCGCAATCAACTTCATTTTTCACGGCAACATAGGTTGTACACGCCTCGCCTCAGAAATCCACACTTATCATATGAGCCATACCTGCTAATGAAGTTGTCAACGATGATATGCTTTCGATCCCAGCTCCTTCCATCGCCAAGATCTCAGCTATCCGGTGATCTCCCATCACCGATGTGACCGCAGAAATACCACCTCATCTGGTCTAGCCAACAAATGGTTGTGATCATCCATAAAAGCTGCCACGAACCAAACTCCACGCCCTTTGTCCAACTTCACGACTAAATGTGCGCCACACTCGCAACGAAGTCTCTGGTCTTAGCTCATGTACGACCCTCGGTTTAAAAATTTACTCAGACGTTTTCCTGCCCTCGAGCAAACGTATCTCCTATACCGAACAGTGGATGAAAGTCCTTTTCCTCGTTTCACCTTATCTTTTCTGATACTGAATCCACGGTCTTTGGCATAGTTATTATAGAACATGTGCGCCTCCCATTGTGATGCAAATGTCATACCCATTACCTTCAACTGTGTCTCCAGCGCACGTTGCTGGATTTCTGCTTCCTCAATGTCCATATTAGCTCCATCATCATGCTCATATCCATCTTCACCACTCCAACCATCATAGGTAGCCTGCAATATTCCACACAGAAGCAAGTGTAAGTTGTCATTACCAACTTTTTATTATTCAATGACATCTTAAATTTTGGATCGAACCTGGCTTATGTTATCCCCGAAAGATTCAACACCATGATTTTCCTCGTTCTGAACGTCAATATCTTCCTGCACATAATAAATTGTGAAAAATCATATGCACGTGCAAGTATCATGTGGTTCTTCAACCGATTTAAAAGAATGTACAGGACACTTACGCTTTCACTACAAGCACCTCCTCCTTCTTTTCAAAATCCTCCTCGTAAATTATCGACGAGGACCAGGATTCATTGTCGCTGCCATCTTCATCATCTTTACTATCATTACCATTCGTACGATCAACACTATCGCTACCATCCCACTCACTCGTGTCAAAAACAGATCCAGAATCCAGTTTCTTTGTCCATTAAATGATCTCTCAACAAACACTGTAATATTATAATAAAAATTGTTCTATCAATTTCCCAATCAAAATAAATGTACTAGGATCATACATATGAGAAATTCTTATCTAACAAATTACTGCCGATTCAATTTTTTTGACCAAAAGCTTACATGACATGCACGTGCACTTCGGCCGGCCTGACGTGGCGGCGGACGGCGACGACGTTCCCGGAGACGTTGATCACGGATTTGCGGGCGTCGACGGCGTCACGGAGGAGACATCACGTACGGCGGGCGACTCCAAGATCTGTCCGCGCCGGCCAGATCAAGGGTGAAGACGGGGAGAAGGCGGCCGTGGCGGAACGGGACGACGTTGGAATTGGCAGCGTGATCACGGCATCATCGGCGGGGAATGGCGGCTGTCGGCGGGTAAGGGCGGCGATCAGCAGGGCGGGGCGACATTGGAATGGGCCGCGTGATCAGCGCAGGTCGTGCTTTTTTTTCGCGCGACGGAGGGAGGGTAGTTGCGAGCCGGCTGTATCGGCTCGAGCCGTGCGCTCGGCTCTACCTGTATGGGCACGACGCATACGGCGCGGGATACGTTAAGCACCGTATGCCCAAAATGCCCTTATACGTTAAGGGGGGGGGGGGTGTACCGAAGCACCTCTCATATTTGTTACATGTAGATGTAGCTGGAGTCTCCACACCAGAAACTACTTGCTGTCTCACTCTGCCATGGTGGAATCTCGCCACTACTACTTACGCTCTTTCTCAGCATGTGTCGAGCTGGTATGTTGGTTCTCCGTCTTTGAGTATTGCTACAAATGTCAGAAAGTTGCAGATTTCTGTGAAGTCCGGTAATGATGACGATGATATACGTGCAATCTTTCAGGCACAGATGATGCTTGCTGTGGTGCTCGACACTGGCACCGCTATCTTTTTACCATTGACTTTTGAGCAGGGTGCCTATGCAGATGCAGTGAACAAACATTCCAACGATTCGGTGCTTGCATAGAAAGTTCAATGTTCCGAAGTGAATTCACAAGTCGTGAAATCCCTTGCTGAGGCAAGAGACAGTTCGCGATGCCTCGAAAATCCATGTGGCATCTGAAGTCTGAACCGGGAAGTGAACTGGTTAGTTCATCAGCATCTCCATTTCGTTGTTGTACGTTAGATTTTCTGTATAGTGTCAGCGAACATCCTTGCATTTTTTCTGCCCACAAGGAAAGATCTCGGGTGAATCCGAAGCCTGGGATTCCATTTCTGAGTCAGGAGAGAGTTAGTTCGTGGTGCCTTGACAGTCAAAGTGCATCGAAACATGAACCATGAAGTGTTCATGCAGATAACTGGTCAGTTATTTATTTGTAGTTATCACGTTACATTTTTTCATATATACTTGCAATTTGTTTGTTGTTTTGAACTTGTGAACACATAATAAAATTCCCGATGAAATAAAACTAATGCATGCTCTGTAATTGCATTTCAGCTGGGGAGAACTCGTGGAAAATGCAACGGACTACACCCCACAGGAAGCTGCTACCAATGAAGCTGCATATATTGTTATGCTGCAATTGGCCATCACGTTCAGCTCTCCAAGTTCTCTGCTGGCTTGTGGCCTCTGATATGGCGTAAGGTGAAGCTGAGAGGGATCACGACATTTCTCCACTCTGAATGGAAGAGAAATGCATTGATCTCGGGGTTTCAGTGTAATGGAGGGTAGTAGCAAGCTACACTGCTACTCAGAAGGAATTCACAAGTTGCAATTGTTGGCCCCGATGAAAAATAGCTTCTTAGGGAACAGCATGGAATGGAATGGCTGACGATCAACTGCAATTTTGAGAACAGAATAACTTTGTGTTCTAGTAGTCTGTTTTCTCAGAGATGTTTAGTTCCACTATGCCTGTTGCTACCACTATGCTTGTGCTTGTTTGTAATGAAAGAATGAGGATTGCATATGTTGTTATCCAAGTTCGGCAAATTTAAGAATTGGTTTGTTGCTGCGAACGCTCCGATTCCATGGAGTCAACAGTGTGGAGCAGAGCAGCCCCGTAATACAAAATCAATCTGATGAGAATACAGACTTGCTCTGTTTCTAGCACTCTGTTTCCTTGAAGATGAGTAATTCCTCTCAATTTTTGCTGCCATTTTGTCTGTGCACATGAAGAATGATGATTTCCTTCTATTTTGTTTGATTCCATCTGGTTTCTAGCGATATTTTGTGCACACCAACTGTTTGTCTCAGTCTGTGTCAGAGGTTGCATTCCTGTTTACCTGCTGGACATGTACACAGTATCATATACTCCCTTTTGATCCAAAATAAGTGTCATGGTCTCAATTCAGTTTTGAACTAACACCATCACATTTATTTTGATATAATACATGTTCGAAGTAAACCCAACGTCCAATCGGATTGCATGTACGTGCGTGTGTTTGCTTTCCGGCTGGCTGGCCGTCGTGTACGCTTACGTGTGTTTGTTGCGGTTTGCTACAGCTTCACATAGAATCGACCAAGGTATAGGTCGGCTAGCAGGAGACTAGATCAACTTATACTTTTACGCCCTGAATCTCGCTATTTTTTAAAATAATACTTTTTTTATTAATTTGCACAAATATTACACCGATATTTTTATTTTCAAAAATAAAATCCTATCAGCCAGCAGCAAGACGATTGGCCCTAGTCAGCCAGCTGCAGACTAATTGGCCACCCTGTCGGCCAGCTATGGGCCGATTGGGTCCTATCGGCCTACATCTCGGCTTACCTATTTTTTTTTTCAACAACGACAGACAAGTATTAAGCAGCAACTTAAAATATCCGCACTACTAAATATTCGACATGTATATATATTACAGAATATTAACGGTCTACAAAAATTCACACGCCTATAAAAATATTTTGCGGGAGCAACTACAAATACTGACACACTTAAATATTTCACATCCGCATATAGTACGGATTATTACGAAATATTGACGGAGCAACTAAAAAATTCTCACATGTACAAATATATTACGAATATTTGAGGGAGGAGCTACAAATATTGACAGATTTGAATGTTTGACATCTACATATATTGCGGATATTGCGGGAGCAACTTCAAATACTGACACACCTAAATATTTCACATCCACATATAGTACGAATTATTACGGAATACTAACGGGACAACTAAAAAAATTCAATCAGCTCACAGTTGGCCGACAGGACCCAATCAGCCCACAGCTGGCCGACAGGTAATTAGGGCCAATAGGCTTGTTGCTGGCTGATTAGATATTATTTTTGAAAATAAAAATATCAGCGTAATATTGCAAATTGATAAAAAAATGTATTACTTAAAAAAATTAGCCCGAATCTCGGTGTAAAAGCATTTCGTCGGGTTCGGCAGCAACCTTTGTTGTCGTCATTCGTCGTTGGTTGTCGCCGTTGCCGGGAGTACTCGGCGTCGGGACTGGCCCAACAATATAGAGTTTCCCAGGTAGCTGCCGGTGGATACTTTTTTTTCCATGGTTTTCTGCTTTGATATTGCTTTTAGCTTTTATTTCCTCTGAAATAAAAGGATCACACTTTGTTTCTGAAAAGTAGACCACATCAGTATGATATGCGCTATGAGTTGGAGTAGGGCGTTTAGGTGCCTAGTCATCTGCACCCGGTTAGAAAAAATTGTAAAAAATTCAAATAAAATTAGAAAATTCCAAATTTTTTTTGTGCAGTAGAACATTTGATGCGTGAGGCCTGCTCCAAATTTCAAGTCATTTGGACATCTGATCAACTCTCAGCAAAAAAAAAACAAATCGGACCAAAACAGTACATGAACAGTAAACTTTTTTACAGACCCCCAATTTGTGTTTTTTGTTGAGAGCTCGTCAGATGTCCAAATGATTTAAAAATTGGACCGGAGCTCACGCATCAAATTTTCTTCCCACAAAAAATTGGAATGTTTTGATTTTTTTTTTGTCAGCGCAGGTGCAGATGAGTTCGGGTGCAGAGATGGATTTCCATATGAGTTGTTACTTTTCATCTCGAAACAGAAGCAGTTTTTTATAATGTCATTTTAGTGTCTTACACTCTCACCATCCATTACCAATTTGGTTCCTCTTGTTTTTTTTAATAATTTGAAGCATTCCTTTATTGCCACACCTTACCGAAAGTTATAATTTCTCAACCCGGGAAAGCTGGAGCATGGCATGATCATGCTCATGATGCAATTAATGTGACTTATGGCGGCCCATTACCTGATTTTTGGCTGAAGGTTGTATAAAAGGAGCCAACTGGAGGAAGGTATAACGAAATGGAAGTACTAGACTAGGGGTATGCATCGGCTAACATGCATAATGTGCATCAGTGTATATGCAAGGCAGAAGATAGCGAGGCGGCTGCAAAACAAATCATTAATCTCATCGATCTAAAGGAGGAGGCTCGAACTCTCTCCAACGCCGAAAAAAGACTACGTTTTGTTGTCTCCGATACCCTGCACTCAGCTACTGCTGAAAAAATAGCCTTCTGGAAACAAAGAGGTAAAGTACGTGCTGCAATTGATGGAGAGGAAAACACACAATATTTTCATGCTGCCGCGTCACAGCGTCTCCGCAAGAATACTATAACTTCCCTACTAACTGATGGAACTGAATTCCACTCTCATGCTCAAAAAGCAACCATTCTCAAAGATCATTTCACAGCAATTATAGGTTCAGCACCACACACCTATTGGCCCTTCGATCCTAAAACTTACTACCCACAAACGTTACCACAGCTTAACTCGCTGGACTCCCCCTTCACATTAGATGAAATTAAAAATGCGTTCCTCCAAATGAACCCCCTAGCTAGCCCAGGACCGGATGGCTTCGGCCCGCTGTTCTACAAAAAATACTGGAACTTGGTTAAGGCTCACATCCACTCCTTCATGACGGACTTCCAAAACCTTAACGCCCAAACTGAAAGCCTTAACAGAGCTCACCTCATTCTACTACCCAAAAAAGATCATGCCAACACTCCCGACGCATACCGCCCGATCTCCCTCCAAAATTGTCCCATCAAAGCCGTTGCGAAAGTGCTTACCAACAGACTAAAACCAATAATACCACTGCTTGTCCATGGCAACCAAACTGGTTTCATCCCAGGGCGTAGCATAGCCGAAAACTTTATCTTCGCTGCAGACCTCATAGGCGCATGCCATACCAGAAAAGCCCCAACCATGGTCATTAAATTGGACTTTAGCAAAGCCTTCGACTCCCTCTCTTGGGACTCTCTTGCTTCCATCTTACGCTGCCGCGGCTTCCCGCCAAAATTCTCATCATGGGTTCATGATCTCCTAGCAACCGGGAAAACTGCCGTGATGTTGAATGGGATCCCCGGAAACTGGATAAATTGCAAAAATGGGCTCAGGCAGGGTGACCCCATCTCGCCCTACCTCTTCATCATCGTTGCTGATCTCCTACAACAAATGATCCAAAGAAGACTGCGATCTAGCTCACCTCACCACCCCTTGTTCTCACATCTCCGCCAACCGTCTTACAATATGCTGATGACACCTCATCATCGCCAAAGCATCCAACCCGCTGCTCAACAGTTAAAAACATCCTTCACAATTTCGCCATGGCCACCGGCCTCACTATCAACTTCACAAAACAACATTCGCACCCATGCACATCACCACCGCCATGGGAGACTCCATTGCCTCCACCTTGCACTGCCCAACCTCAAGTTTTCCGCAGATCTACCTAGGCCTTCCCCTAACACCCACACGACTACCTACAAATGCCTTCCTACCGATCATCGAACGCTGTCAGAATTCTTGACGGGCTGGCGAAAAATCCTCTCCAAAGGGATAGGCTCATCCTATTATCGGCTGTCCTCGACTCCTTCTAGTCTACTTCATGTCAGTCTTCCCCATTCCCAAGAGTGTTCTAAAACCCTAGACTCTATTCGACGAGCCTTCTTTGGGCTGCGGAGGAAACCTGCACCGGTGCTCAATGCTTAGTTGCTCGGAAAATGTGTGTAAACCAAAGAACTGTGGTGGTCTAGGCCTAAAAATCTTTATCAAGAAAACAAATGCCTACTTATGAAATTTGCTGTAAAAGCTCTCTTACCGACACAACACCTTGGTTAGACTGGATCGCCTTACAACACCCAAATGCCCTCATTACTCCACAAAATAGCCACCCTTTATTTGCCGAACAATAAATCAACAGCTGCCAGCACTTCATGCCATCTCTTTTGTACTCACAAACTCTGGCACTAATACGTACTTCTGGCTTGATACGTGGATACACAACCAACCCCTTGCTACTCTATTCCCCTGCCTATATTCACACACCACTATACCACTAGCTCGTGTGGCTGCTGTCCTGAATCACGGTTTGGAAACAATCCTACGGAACCGCCTAACATCTGATGCTGCTATCGAGTTGTGCGCTTTGTTGTCTCTCTTGCAGGATTTCCGGTTGTCGACAGGACCGGACGAGCGCTACCTCAATGGTGGCTTATGCTTCTCCACGAGGGCAGCATACGCGCTAACCATGGGCTCCCATGATGACGACGATGATGTGCATGCCGTTGCCATCTGGTCTTCACGCGTTCCAAATCGCGTAAGATCTTTGCATGGCTCCTGTTTCGGATCGAATCAACTCAAAAGCAACCTTCAGCGCAAGCATATTGTCACCGACTCACTATGCCCGCTGTGGATATGATGGTGAAACCAGCTCACACATATTCCTAAACCGTCCGCCACAACGATTTGGCAACGGATCGGCATCTCTCTTCGACTACCATTGATGGACTCGGGATTGCCGCCTACCTACACAGTAGATGCGGTAATCCGCACTCCGTCCTCCTCATCATCCTATGGAAGATTTGGGATTCCGAAACGCTATGACCTTCAAGCAACAAAATCACCACAGATCCTCACCCTCGGAAAATCGTGGATGATCTCATGCTCTGGACGCACCGGATGAAGAAACCGGTGCACAAGCAGGCCGCCTCCTCCTGGCGTTCCTACCTCTTATCACGACTACACGTGCTTATGTAATTCCCCTTGTAATCAGTCTGACGATGGGTTACAAACTTGAGAAATATATTCAGGTGGGGAGCTCCCCCCCCCCGGTGATTTTTCAAAAAAAAAAAAAAATGTGTAGCATTTCAAAATGTCAGGAATCTTGATATAGGAGGAGCTGGAGCAACTCTGACAGATGAGATTTGAGCGTTGTGCATGCTCCTGCAATTGATGTGAGGACTGTGATTAACTGATTACTAGTCAGTTCCTAACTTCATATACTGTTCCTGGCAGCGTTTTCAGTTTGCGAGCATGCATTTGCTGACGAAATGTGGTAATTAATAATGCTCTGTAGATGCATTTCAGCCGGGGGAGAAGAAGTGGAAAATGCAAATGGACTACACCACACAAGATGCCGCTACCGATGAAGCTGCATACCATATACGTACGTTGAGTTCTCCAATTTTTCCCTGATATGGTGCAAGGGGAAGCTGACCACTGTGAATGGAAGAAGAACACCTTGATCTTGGAGCTAGCTGCACCGCCATTTTGAGAACTCAAAAGGAGTTTACAAGATGCAATTGGTGGCCCAGATAAAAATCGCTTCTTGAGGAACACCATGGAATGGAATGGCTGGTAAACCTTAAGAGAACATATGCAATTTTGAAACAGACTTGTACTTTATTCCTCTATGACTGTTGCTGCCTGTATGCTTGTGCTTGTTTGTAATCTAAGAATGAGGATTTCGCATGTTGTTATCCAAGTTCCGCAAATTTAAGAATTATTTTGAATTATTTGCACTCTGGAACAACAACCAACGCTCCAACCCAATGGAGTAGCAGTGTGGAGCAGAGCAGCCCCGTAGTAGAAAATCAACCTGATTTTGAGTACAGAATTACTCTGTTTCCAGTACTCTGTTTTCTTGAAGATGATTAATTGCTCTCAAATTCATTCTGCCACTATGCATGGGCTTGTTTGTAAGCGAAGAATGATGATTACATCTGCCGTCATCCATTTTTCGCAAAATTTTAATTGATGGAACAAGGCACATGCTATATGTGCCATTAAAGTTGCGATTCTCATTGGTTTGGGTTTGCTGATTAAAGTTTGTCAGCAAAAGGCCACACGGTGGCATACAAAACCCATAGGTTTACTTTGGCAGCAGTATTTTTCGTTTGTAATTTGTGACCATGTTTATCATTTCAACTGTCCATAGTTTCAGGAGCCTGTAGGCTAAATTGAGCAATCGGCAGACTGACTCTGTCAAAGACCAGGAGCCTTCTGAAGCAACCATATCATGGTTACTCTAGCACCGTAACCATATCATGATTACTCTAGCACCGGGCTCTGGAGTCGGGGTTACCAGTTCCAGGACCGGGGTCATTCCTGCCAATGAATTCGGCAGATAAGACGTGGAAAAGAATATGAGAGATGACATTTGCGGATTTGCCACATTTTGCTTCTGTGTCCCTTGGCTAAGCAGGTCTGGTTTGACGCTCTACTGCCTTGTCGTATTTCATTGTTTCACGCCCATGACACAAACCACGATTGAGGACAGGTCGTCATTGATGACGGCGTTGGCACCCAGGGCCAGGCCCATAGGTTTTTTTTTTTTTGAGAAATGCCAGGCCCATAGGTGTGCCAACTGTGCGTCCCGCACAGGACCAATAAATTTGGGTGGCCCAAACTTTTTATACCTCCCTCCTTTCATCTATATAGGCCTAATGCATTTTTCGAGGCTAATTTTGACCAAATTTTAGAGCAATAATATATGATATGCAAGTTACACATAGCATATCGTCAAATTCGTATGTGAAATAAGCTTTCAATAATATAATTTACATATTATACATCTCATGCACTAATCTTATCAATAGTCAAAAGGCAATTTTGAAAAAACGCATTAGGCTCTATACTCCCTCCTTCTTTGTAAAAGTGTACTTCCAACTTTTTATGCCATCAAATATATAAAGCCTCTTATGTTTGACTTTATTTATACAATAGTACACCAACATTTATGCCATCAAATTAGTAGCATTGGATTCATGATAAAATATATTTTCATACTTCTATTTGGTTTCAAAAAGATTTATATATTTTTGCACAAATTCAGTCAAATTTAAGATAGTTTGGCCCTCCAACAATGTTAGAAGTACACTCTTTGAAAGACGGAGGGAGTAGCATTCACAAGGGAATCAGGCTGTTTTCGAGAATCTGGACGCTTGGCTGCATCACGTTGGGCACTGGGCCGCGTTCGCGACTCTCCTGTAAAACTCGCCGGTGGGTGTATCACGCGTTTGCATTGCTACTCACTCGCGAGACGCCAGCGGTTCCGTCCACGAGACCCCAACTCCTTGTCCAGCGCCAGGTCGCGACTCGCGGCAATTATATTCTATACGAACCCGGCGAGCTACGACCAGCAACTGGCGACGAGCCTCCCGATTCTTGAACAATCATCTGCCTTCCAGCACCAGCGACGGGTGACAGCGACTCGGCAAGGGACACAGGCAAGCGATGGTTCAACTTCTAATCTCCAATTAGGGCAATGAGTCGATCCGCTTTTGACTACTAATTACTAAATCCTGATTAAATTTCTAATTAATTTTGGATACTGAACGCAGGAATCCCTTGGGCCTAGGGATCGGTTCTCGACTTCTCGATGGACGATCATCGTATAGACTAGGTGAGTTAGAAGTAGAAAATTCGTTAATATTTAATAGTTCAATTTCATTTCATTCATCTACGTATCTTTGGGTTTCAAGAATACATATTTGAATCGTCATGGGAAAACATCAGGTTCCAGAAGTGTAAGAGAAAAGTTATGTAAAATACTACTCCCTTCATTTTTGTATATAAGGCCACTACAAAAAAATACATTTTGCATCAATACAAGGCCACCAACAGTAATCGAGACAAATATTAATGATGTTTCCTCGTACTAGTAACCCATGGCTTAATTACTAGCATGCATGTTGTGGATGATAATGACAAACTCATCTACTTCCTCTCTCACGGCCACTCAATTTCTTCTAATGTCTTTGGCTAACATTATTTCATCCATATCCTCGAACATTATTTTCTAACATTTACGCCTGGACAAATTGTCTTTGGCTAAGACCGAGCTTGACGTGTAAGCGGTAGAATAAGATCGTTAGCTTGCTAGCCTGTGTTAGTTTGAAGCTAGCTAGTGTGAAATGGTCAGATTCCAAGTTTCTATAGCCGCCAGTACTACTATATAATTAAGCACGCGTCGTTTTGCTACCTGCCGCATGCCTATGATGTATCATAGTGACATATGGCCAATTATTTATCTGGGTACTGAGAGCTGCATTTGAACAACCAGAATTTGAAAGAAAGATTTGACTTGATGCATGCTGAGGCCAATGGAGCGCATAGTGCTACCTATGATGCCTGTGTGAAACTGAAGGAGATTCCAATACCGCTAGTGTACAAACCGCACGCTGTTCGCTGTTATACATGCGACACTGGTATAACTAATAGGAAATCAACATGTGGTTAATTATTTGGATAGTTGCATTTCAACAACCCTAATACAAAAAGACAGCTATGCTCAAGGTACTAATCATCGACGGAGGTAGTGCTCTGGCCAGTCCAAATTTGGCCGGCCAACTTTGTCGCCGGAAAAAGAGACGTAGTGAATACGGCATACTTCCAGGCTATCGTCAACGGCCGCCGTAGACGCAACACCATCCCCCTCTTATGGAATGGTGAGACTCTCCTTCAGACCCACGCGACATCCGGTCCCACGTTGACGGCTTCTATAGGTCCTTATTCTCTGCCGCTCTCGCCCCCGATTGTTGGGCTGGTTCCCAGCTGGTGTCTGCCTCGGAGAACGCGGCCCTGACGACCCCCTTCTCTGAGCAGGAGGTCTGGGAGGCCATCAAGGGCATGAATTCTTCCTCGGCGCCGGGTCCGGATGGCCTCCCGGTCAAATCTTTTCAGGCCTTCTGGAACGTGATTAAACCAGAGGTCATGGCCATGTTCGATGAATTCTATGTTGGCTCCATTGATCTTGGGCGCCTCAATTACGGGATCATATCTCTCATCCCCAAGGTCCCTGAGGCGTCCGACATCCGTTAGTTCCGCCCGATTACGGTGATTAATGTGATCTTCCGGATCCTGGCCAAAGGGTACGCCAATAGGGTGACCCTGCTGGCTGACCGGGTGACTCACCCTAACCAGTCGGCCTTCATTAAGGGCCGGTACATCCTGGATGGGGTCCTTGTCCTTCATGAAGTCCTTCATGAAGTCCGCGTCAAACGCCTCAAGGCGGTTTTTCTGAAGATTGATTTCCACAAGGCGTACGATACGGTTAGCTGGTCCTTTCTCTGGGAAGTCCTTTTTCGGAAGGGCTTCGATGACCGGTGGATCACTAGAGTCATGCAAATGGTCTCTTGCGGTCGCACGGCTGTGAACATCAACGGCGAGATTGGTCCTTTCTTCCCCACCCTTTGTGGGGTTCGTCAAGGCGACCCCTTCTCCCTGTTTGTTCCTGCTCAATATGGTAGTAGACGCTCTTGTCTCCATCCTAGATAAGGCAAAAGCCGCTGGCCACATTCGTGGGATTACTCCCCACCTTTCCGGGGGCTCTGGGATCTCCATCCTCCAATATGCTGATGACACTATCATCATGGTCGAAGGCTCGGAGGCGGACATCGCCAACCTCAAGTTCCTCCTTCTCTGCTTCCAATAGATGTCGGGTCTCAAGATCAACTTCGACAAGAGTGATGTTATGGTGATGGGATACTCCCCCTCCGAGGCTATGGCCATCGCCAACAGACTTAATTGTCGCCTGGGCTCCTTCCCCACCTCCTACCTGGGGACGCCCATTAGTGATTCACGGCTCTCCGTCGCGGACTTGTGCCCCTCTGTGGCCAAGCTCCAAACTCGATGCGAGCCCTGGCAGGGGAGGTGGTTGTCCAAGGCCGCCCGGACTATTCTCATCAACTCATTCCTCTCCAGCCTCCTCTTGTTTCTTATGAGCTTCTACAGCCTCCACGAGTCTCTCCACAAGGAGATCGCCAAGATCCAGTCCCGCTTTTACTAGGCTAGAGACAATGACAGGCAGAAGTACCATATGGTCAGCTGGCCTGACATTTGCAAGCCCCGGGAGCAAGGTGGCCTGGGCATTATGTGTTCTAAAAGGATGAATATTGCCCTCCTCTCCCGTTGGCTTTGGCGTATCGCGCAAGGTCACGGTGGCCTCTGGCTTGACATTATCCGGAATAAATACCTGCGTGGACAACCCCTAGCCTTCTGCCAGAAATCGTGCGGCTCTCAGTTCTGGCAGTCCATTGTCCAGCTTCTCCCGGTCCTCCGCATAGGGACATCCATCTCGGTGGGTTCCGGTCTCTCGACGCTCTTCTGGTTTGATTGCTGGGCCAATTATTTATCTGGGTACTGAGAGCTGCATTTGAACAACCAGAATTTGAAAAAAAGACTTGACTTGATGCATGCTGTGGCCATTGGAGCACATAGTGCTACCTAGGATGCTTGTGTGAAACCGAATGGAGATTCCAATACTACTAGTATACAAAACGCACACCCTTAGCTGCTAAACGTGCTACACTAGTAGCTAATAGCAAATTAACGTGTGGTTAATTATTTGGATAGTTGCATTTCAACAACCTGAATACAAAAAGACAGCTATGCTCAAGGCACTAATCATCAACGGAGGTAGTGCTCTGGCCAGTCCAAATTTGGCCGGCCAACTTTGTCGCCAGCAGAAGAGACGTACTGGTACTAAACTACTGCAACTTACCACCTGCTCTTAGCTAAGATGGCTGTATTGCAACAACGGGCCTGATTATAAGAAATACAAACATGGGTGGGTGATATACTCCATTAGCTTTTTTTCTGTTTGAACCTCAGGGGTTTTGCTATAAGAGCCCTGTTTGTGGCAGGACGAAGAGCATGGCAACCTGGTGCACGAGTCTTTAGCCCACACCATACACATAGCTAGCAATTGTGAGATCGATCAATTGTTGCGAGAGGATCATATCAGAACCGGCCGGAGATAATGGCGGAGACGGTGCTGAGCATGGCAAGGTCCATGCTGGGTGGCGCCATTAGCAAGGCCGCCTCTGCTGCCGCCGACGAGATGAGCCTCCTCATGGGTGTGCGCAAGGATATCTGGTATGTTCGTATTCTTCTGTTCAGGTCATGCACTTCCAGCAGCCTCTTACATGAAATTTTTAATGATATTTTTTTAAGTCCATCTTGTTGGATGACCACTTCTTGGATATATTAATTCTTGAAATATATAAAATTGTATTACACGACTCTAATAAATACAACGGCACCAGGTACTCATGCTAGGCTTGAAATCTCTTCATGGAGCTGCGGAGTTTTTTCTTCATGCATTGTTGTATATGAGGTGTCGGAATGTGTTGTAGTGAAGTTTCTTTCGAACCTTTGTTTGCCAGGTTCATCAAAGACGAGCTAGCAACGATGCAGGCTTTTCTGGTGGCCGCTGAAGCAATGAAGGAGAAAGACATGCTACTCAAGGTGTGGGCGGAACAAGTAAGGGACCTTTCATACAACATTGAAGATTGTCTTGGTGAATTCATGGTGCATGTGGCAAGTCAAACCTTGTCACGGAAGCTGACGAAGCTCAAAGACCGCCATCGAATTGCCATCCAAATTCGTGATCTCAAATCAAGAGTTGAAGAAGTGAGCAGCAGGAACACACGCTACAACCTAATTCAAAAGAACCAAATTACCACAACCATTGATGAGAGGGATTCTTGCATGGAAGATATTCGCAACTATTCAGCTAGCAACATTGATGAAACAGGCCTTGTGGGGTTTTCCAAACCCAAACAAGAGTTAATAGAGCTTCTTGATGTCGATGCCAACCATGGCCCCGCTCGGGTAGTATGTGTGGTTGGCATGGGTGGTTTGGGTAAGACTACACTTACGAAGAAGGTTTATGAAAGCATGAAACAAAACTTTTCATGTTGTGCTTGGATCACTGTCTCGCAATCATTTGTCAGGATGGATCTTCTCAAAGTTATGATCAAAGAACTTTTTGGTGATGAAGAATTGAAGAAGCAACTTGATAGGAAGGTGGTGCGAGAAGAGTATCTTGTCGACTACCTCAAGGAAGAACTACTTGAGAAGAGGTACTTTATTGTTCTTGATGACTTATGGAATATAGGTGATTGGAAGTGGATCACAACTATTTCTCTTCCAGCTAGTATCGATAATGGTAGTCGGATAATGGTAACAACCCGAGATGTTGGCTTAGCTAAGGAGTGTGCTTTGGAATTAGCTACAACACTTATCTACAACCATAAGCCCCTAGAAACGAAAGATGCCATAAAATTGCTATTAAGGAAGACGAAGAAAAGAGAGGAAGACTTGAATAATGATGAGGATATGAAATTAATAGTTGGTAATATAGTCAAAAAGTCTGGAAAGTTACCCTTAGCTATACTCACAATAGGAGGCATGCTTGCCACCAGAGTGGTTAGTGAGTGGGAAAGCATTTATGACCAGATCCCCTTAGAGTTTGAGAGCAATGGAAGCCTTGAAGCTATAAGGAGGATGGTTACTTTGAGTTACAACCACTTGCCTTCCCATCTTAAGTCTTGTTTTCTATATTTAAGCATATTTCCCGATGACCTTGAAATCAAAAGGAGGCGTCTGGTGGAAAGATGGATAGCCGAGGGGTTTATTATTGCCAGAAGTGGGGTGAGGGTTGAGGATATTGGGAATAGTTACTTTAATGACCTAATCAACCGAAACTTGATTCAACCATCAAGAGTGAACATAGAAGGAATTGTCAAGAGCTGTCAAGTTCATGATATTGTTCGCGATGTCATCATCTCAATTTCTAGAGATGAAAATTTTGCATGTTCTACATGGGATAATGTAACTAGCATGGCAGTGGATAACTTCCGTCATGTAGCATACCAAGGCAGTTGGGGCCCAAATAATGGCTTGGATTGGAACCATGTGCGATCATTGACTGTGTTTGGTGAGAGACCCAAGAAGCCGACACCTTCATTATGTTCGCCCGACTTTAGGATGCTTAGAGTCCTAGATCTATGTGATGCCAATTTTGTAATCATTCAAAAAGATATCAGCACCATAGGGTCACTACGTCATTTAAAATATGTCAAAATTCGGTCTTCACATATAGGTGAACAGTCTATTTACAAGCTCCCAAGAACCATACGAAAACTACAAGGCTTGCAGACTTTGGATATAAGAGACAGCTTGATCACATCACTACCAACTGAGATCACTAAACTACAAAACCTTCGTCACCTCCGTTGCACCAATTATGGTGTACACGCTAATTTGTACTTCTGTTACCCCATACTCTGGTTCATGTCCATATTCAGTATTCCTATTATGTTCACTCCTTTAGCTAGTCTGGATGAGTACCATGGCATTATGATGCTCATTCACTTGGCCTGGACTGGTCGTTTGTCTAACTCTAGAGGTGTGAGGGTGCCCAAAGGGATCAGCAACCTAAAGGAGTTAGAGATACTAGAGATTGTGGATACTGAAAAGACTAGTAGGAAAGCAGTTAAAGAGCTCGGGGAGCTTAGAAAGCTCAGAAAGTTGAGTGTCACAGTAGGGGCAAGCAAGCAAAAGAGAAATATTCTCTGTACATCCCTTGAGAAGCTCACTTCCCTCACATCTCTTCGTCTTTTTGTGGACTTTACTTCTCGGAGAAGTGGTGTATCACTTAATTGGTTGAAGTCTATTTCCTCCCCTCCCCCTCTCCTGAGGAAGCTAAGATTGCAAGGATATCTCGGGGAGATGCCTTATTGGTTTGGGGATCTCGTACATTTGGTGAAGATTGACTTCCGGTGGAGCAATCTGATGGACGGAGATAAAATTATGGAACTACTGGGTGCACTGCCCAAGCTCATGCTCCTTTGTTTTTATATGGATTCTTATGTTGGGGAGAAACTAGTTTTCAGAGCAGAAACATTCCCAAGTCTCAGGAGACTTGTTTTCAACCTGAAGCAATTGACAGAGTTGATATTTGAGGAGGGCACCTTGCCTCAGTTGGAAAAGATACAAATGGAATGCTACAGGTTGGAATCAGGGATTATTGGTATAAAACACCTTCCCAAGCTCAAGGAGATTGATCTGGGAGGTACTCAAGTTGCGAGTCTTTGTGTGCTGGAGGGTGAAGTCAACGCACACCCAAACCATCCCGTGCTGCGACTTTCTGATGACCTGGACAACCACAAAGGATCCACCGCACAACTAGAAGCTACAGAGGAGTCATCCGTTCAAGGGCCTGCAGCGGGAGAGACCTCACAAGAGGCGGCCGTGACGATGACGAGCGACAGGTAAGCTGCTAATTTCTCTTTTGTTCAAGCAGTAAGTAGGAGTAGCTACCAGCTGAGATGTTTCGATTCATCTGTCTCTTTATTGTCTCTTACAGCGAAGATGATCTGCGCTGATATATGCTGGCACCATAGTCTATTTATCGCACCATGCTTCTGCACCCAAATCATCCGCATATATTTCCAAGGCTGCAGCCTGCAGGTGACTGGCTTTTGTACATCCATGGTCTTCTACTTAGATTTTCCTTTCAGCCAATATTTCCCCTGTTTTTGTACAAAGGAAGAAAATAACACTCTGTTCTATAAACATAAACCCAAAATTATTAGGCCATACAATCTGCACTGTATCTGTCGTCTACGAACAGAACTAGTTCTTTTTCATATGATCAGTTTCACAGTTTGGTCTCTTAGACTCTCACCATTACCAATGGGGCAACCTCCTCATGTCTTTTATAATTTGAAGCACCCCTTTTGTTGACACACTTCACAGGAAGTTGGGATTTCTCAACCTGGGACAAGCTGGAGCATGGCATGATTAAACTCATGATGCAATTAATGCGACTTATGGCGGTGGATTACCTGATTTTCAGCTGAAGGTTGTATATTAGCAAGGAGCCAACTGGCGGAAGGTGCCATAGAAGTACCAGAGGTGGGCCGTGGGCACCGGCTAACCTCCTTTTCTTTCTGTATTATTCAGTATATAATTGTATATGCTGGGGAGAAATTAGTGCTCTCAATGTTGTAGTATTTCAAATTTGCAGGAATATTGATATTACGGAGGAGCTGGAGCAACTCTCAGACATGAGGTCTGAGCAGGGTGCATGCCTCTGCAGCTGAAGTGAACAAAACATTTCAGCCATCCAGTGCTTGAAAAGGAAACTGAATGTTCTAAAGTGTGAACTGTGATCACACCATAAATGGTCAGTTCAGCTCGTTTTTCGTTGTTGGCATGTTTGATTTTCCATATACATACAGTTCCTGGTGCCGTTTTTAGGTTCCGAACATGCATCTGCTGATGATATGTATACTAGTAATTAATGCCCTATATTTGTTCTCAGCTGGGGAGACAACATTGGAAAATGCAATGAGCCACACCACACAAGAGGTTGCTACCAATCAAGCCGCATATATGTACTGTTAAGCTGCAATTGGCCATTACATTCAGCTATCCAAGTTCTCTCTGCTGGCAGGCAGCCTCTAATATGATGTTTCTACACTGTGATTGGAAGAGGGGCTTCAATGTAATGAAGGGGAGTAGCAAGCTGCGATGCCATTTGGAGCTCTCAGAAGGTTTACAAGTTGCAACTGTTGGCCCTAGCTTAAATTGTTCAGTTTATAGGTGATCGGTTAGAAATGGCCTTAGACTGCAGGGAGCCTGCATGCTGAACTGAGCAGTCAGCTGACTGACTGAGAAACAAGCAGGGACCTTAGTGGCTATCCGAGGCAATCACCGAGATCATTTATGTGTCCCTCAAACTTTGTCCTCAGTATGGGAGGGAAATTGGGGATGAACGCTACTGAGCAAGTTTGGCATACTGAATTTCATCCATTCATATATGTCGGCTATGACTGCTCCATCTTCCACATGTAACATCCTATGTGGCCATGCATAGATGATCTTAACCTTGCGGTTTCAGTTTTCAGTTGAAGAAATTAACTTTTCTGTAATCTGTAGTTTGTGAGCACATGGTCTTATGTCAGTATATGCCAATTCACTATATCTGTTGTCAACCATATTGTAGACCTGGCACTGCAATCCAACTATGCAATGTCGCCATTTCAAATTCGTCTCTATTTTGGACTAGCACTACCAGAGTAATCAACTTCCGCACTTCTAAAAAAACAGAGTAATCAATTTTCACTTCAAAAACTAAATAATCACTTTATGGTTGGCTGATGACAGTCAAGTACATAAACTTTTATTTGAGAAACTAGTACATACACTTTAAGGTACTTGAAACTCATCAACATTTTTCTAAATGGTCAAAAACATTTATTCGAATTACACGAACATTTATTTGCATTCTAGAAACGTTTTCCAAAAATGTCATATACATTTTTTTAAATGTCGCCAACATTTTCTTAATCCGATAAGAAAAAATTAAAAGTTGCTCCAGCATTTTATTAACACTACGTGAAAATTTTGCACGCACAATGATCATTTTTTGGCTAGAGCTCCTCCTATGTCATTTGAGGACGAAAATATGCGCGCACCTTGCACACCCAAGCATCTTTGATGCCAAAAAAATTCGTATTTTTTGGAATTGTTTTGCTATTTTTTAATTTACTTTTCACCGACATACATATTTACAGTTTTTCCTTTGTCATGAGTACCTGGAACGTCCAAACAATATGAAATATTGTATGCACCTTGCGCACGTGAGGAACTTGATCCCACAAAGTTTCAGATTATTTTTAATTTTTTAGCTATTTTTTTAATTTACTGTTAATCGGTTTACTGTTCATGCCGGACGAAAACCATCCGAAGCGGCGGGAGGGACGAAAACTATCCGGTTTTGATAGTTGAGGGAAGAAAACTATCCGATTTTGAGTTGAGGAACGATTTCTAAACACGGAAGAGTTCGAGGACGATAAATATACTTACCCCTAACATATAATCCATTTCAGAATTGTAAATAAAATTAAAACTACAAAAAAATAAGTGAGGAAAAAACCTAAAAAGCTTTTACGTACGTGGGTTAAGGTCGTTAACAGGGAAAAGTCTCCCGTCGCTTGCTGGGTCTTGCCCATCTAACGGGTGATGTAGGCAAGCACTATCTGGCTCGCTGATGGCGAGACATAGCAGCTCCCACTAACGAGCATGATGGGCTCCAAATATTGATCTGACCCTACGTGATGCTCACGCTGATGGCCTCGCTCACGGAGGGCTCTTTCTACCAATTTGGAGAAACATTAGAGAATTCCAACCCTTTTCGTTATTTTTCTTCGCTTGCTGGGTAATTTTTCATTTTCTTTAACATTTTGTTTTTCCTTTTTATTTTCTATTCTTGTATCTATGTTTTCTTAAAAAGATTCTTGAATATATTTTCCAATTCGTGATCTGTTCATATCCCTGAACTTTTTATATTCGGTGAACAATTCTTTACAAATTTCATGACCATTTTGAAATTGTTAACATCTTTATATCTATTATTTTTTAAATCAATGAACATCTTTTAAAATTCATGAAGAATTCTTGAATATTTTTTATGTGATTTATTAAACCAGTAAACATTTTGTTGATTCATGAACTTTTAGTTAGTGTTTAATTTTGGAGCGCCTTTTTAACCAGCAAGCAAGCCAGCCATTGCAGGCTAGCAAAAAGAGGTCAAGCCAAGCCAGCATAGCGACCATGTTGCTATATGGACCATGGACTATGAACGAAGCGCCGAATAGTAGGTCCCCACTGGAAAGACTAGGCCCCATTGCCGTTCTTCGGCTTAGGCGCCTTAGATATCTTTTCTCAAGTATAAGATATCTTTTCTGCCAGCTTGAAAGAGAGTTTTTTATTTTGGTAGACAGATTTCGTGATTCTGGCCTTTTCAACTATGTTTTCAAGTGAATTTTTTTTTGTTTTGGGTTGTGATTATCACTCGCCATTTAGATAATGAAATGTGTGGTGAAAGAATATAAAAAAATAGAGCAGAAACCATTTTTCTCATCTAATAATGTAAGACCAAATCAGTTGAGTGTATTGATTTGTTCCACGTAGGGTAATAACGAGCTCATTTTTTCTTTTTAATTGTCATCATTGGTTGGTACTCTCTCCATTCGGCTCATGTGCATATATATATATATAGGGAAAATCCATCCTACCACCTGGGGGTAGTTACCCCACATGTCTCATATACTATCTTATGGTAGTATATATCCTACTTTATCATTTTAAGTATGTTCATATACTATATATAAGATACTCCAAAGTGAGTTGCATGAAAAAATTTCAAGTTGGCCCATGGTTTTTATTATATTTGTGAAATACGTACATATTTGTACATAAAAAAGAGCATACTCAAAATATGATACATACTACCAAAAAAATAGTATATATACTACCTAAATATTCTTATATACTACATACTACGCGTACATACTCTCCGATTTGATAGATACTACATACTACATATAAAACTCAAGTGGTGGTAACTACCACTGGTGGTAGATAAAATTTGTCCTATATATATATATATATATATATATATATATATATATATATATATATATATATATATATAGCAAATCCTAGAATGAAATAGTTGAACTCCACTGAAACTTGCATCCAAATTTTCAATTCTCAGTCGATTCTATTTGCGGCTCATGTGCATATATACTATGGAACTACTATGCATACTTTCCTCTCCGATAGATGTACGATCTAAAATCCGATGATCTGCTGCACTTTCGCTGCATGCACAAACGGTTTGATGGGGTGTGTCATATGAGGATCGAATGAACAATCTCATATTTGTGCCACCGTACTCTATACAATAATGCTCCGGTAATAAACCGGGGCAGCTTTCAAACTAAAAACTCCAATAATAACGTTACTGAAAGAAATTGAAATGTCAATAGAAAATTTTGATTTTGCATTGCTTACTTGCTTCCAGGATCGTGCATATATTATGGCAGTACGCACTTTTAATTAGCACCGTTCAGCCTAAAAATTGCCGTTACTTTGAACGCTAGTAGGCTGCACATGACTTGGTCGGGGAGTCGGAACCACATTTCATATGTAATCTTCTGACAACAACGCTTTTACAACCTGCGAGGTACTTTGCGACCAGATTATGGAGAACTACGAGGGCTGCAATTTAACCAGGGGGAAAAGGTACATATAGCATTGGTACGTGGTTTAGTTAATCAACCATGGCAGGCGAATGCAGCCAAACTTTTGTCCATCTCTATGTGGTTTGCCCAATTTTTATGCCTTTGGGATACATAGATCCGCTATTGCCGCGGGGACATTTTAGTTGTTTTGCGGGGAGGATAAAACTAACAAAGCATAGTGTCTCCTTATACCGTCCTTTTCCTTCGCTTCCCACCATAGCATCTCCTCACGGCTGGACCTTCCTTCTGCGTTCGTGAGGACACTCCACTAAAATCTAAATCTGTACTAGCCTTTGTTAGAGGGGAGGGGTTAATTAGGAGTGAACATATACTTCTGTAGGATTGTTTCCGTAAGATATGCCCGGAAGTGCATCATTTTCGGCACATACTACAAAGAACCAATGCAACTATTCCCATAGCCGTTGCGTGTGAGAACATGGTTAATAGTATAGCTAGCTGATGGCTACATGAAACTGTCATGTCATTTATAATTATCATCTATAGTCACTCGTACAAAAATGTAGGCTACCCTCCCCCCCCCCCCCCCCGCGTCGCTCTCCCGAGGGCGATTCGGGGGCGACCTAGGGTTCCCTCGCGCCGCCACCTCCCCCTTCCCCTCCTCCTCGCCGCTGCCAGAGGCGGTCGCCGGGGCCCCCGCGCGGCTGCCTGTGAGGGCGGCGGCGAGGCCTCTGGCCGCTCCCTTTCGGTGGTGAGGGCCCGGATTTGAGGCGGCGGCCTCGCTGGTGCGGACGGCGCTCCTCCGGCGGCGGGGAGTGCTTGTCGGTGAGGTTGGCCGGGTCCCCTCGGCTGCGCGGGCAGCGAGGTCCCGGTGGGCGCTGGTCGTGGCGTGGGGAGGCCCCGGGCTCCCCTCGTCAGATCTGAGGCGTTCTGGTCCACTCGTGATGCATGACCTCCGGCCGGCCTAGATCTCCGGCGTGCACGCGCCTGCTGATGCTGTGGCTAGTTCGAAGGTGGCGGCAGGGTGCTTGGCCGGGGGAAACCCTTGGCCGCCGGTGGCGGTCACGGCGTCGATGGCGTCCCGGACGCCATTCCCTCCTTAGTGGCGGCGGCGAGGCTCAACCTCCCTTGCCTCCCCCCTTCCCCTGCGCCCGGGTGAAAACCCTAGCCCCGGTGGCTAAGCGGCGGCAGCGCCACATCGTCGTTACCTTCTTGAAGGCACCCACTTGGGCATGGGGATGCTGGGCGTGCATGGCGAGTTTGTCTGGTTCCTGGTGGCGGCCCGTCTGATCTACCGCGTCGCAACTCCGGGCAGTTATGTCTCGTGGCTGCGGTGCTCCTCTTCCGGCCGTGTCTCCGATGGGGATCTCGCCCTTCCTCACCTCCTACATGTCGTGGTGAGCGGTACTTCATCTCACTCATTGATGGCGGCGGAGATCAGTGGCATGGCGCTGTGGAGGCTCGGCGTTCGATGCGCGAAGATGGACTCGCGCTGGAGGAGGTAGCTGTCTGGCGTCATGGTGACATCGATGACAGAGTGGCCGGACAAGGTAGAAGACTCAATATAATCTGAAGATGGACCTGTGGAAGATGGCTGCAACGACACAAGGGTGCGTCTGACCGGATTGTGCCGCAGACCCGGTATGTGGCTCGGCTGGGGCTTCCGGCTTTTGATGTTAGATTTAGGTGAGTGGTTTGGGTAGTGGCCCAGCTAGCATCCCTTCATCATATGGATAGGAGTAGCGGCATATGTTGCCAAGATGGTGGATTCAGGTATATTGTTTGTAATACTTTGTAAGGTCCTCGAGAATAATTAATAAAATGGCCGTATGCATCTCCCAGATGCAGAGGCCGGGGGTCATCCTTCTTTTCTAAAAAAACAAGGTTGGTTATTTTATTAGTACTTTTATCTTCTCTTTTTCACTTTATTCAGCATTTATTGTGTTTGTCTAGAAGTACATATATAGTTAGGCTCTTGCATGAAAGCCTACTCCCTATACTTTTTCACATCTCTGGACGTGGAGTTTCTACACCCAGGAGCAAATGCGCCTGGTGTGAATAGTAACACCAAAAAAATCAAGAACAATTAAAAAAATTCTGAATTTTTTTGTGGCATAGTTTCACAAATGTTTGTGGTGCTTGCAAAATTTCATCTCAAAATCACATTGGTAGAAGGCGTGGTAAAAAACAAAATTGATGCTCTGAAAATGTTACTTACAAAAGCATGTTGGATGCTCTGAAAATATTAATGTCATATTTGTGCCACCGTGCTCTATGCAATAATGCTCCTGTAATCAACGGGCAGCTTTGAAACTAAAAACTCCAATAATAACCTTACTGAAAGAAATTGCAATGCCAATAGAAAATGCTGATTTTGACAGAATGAAGGGACGACGGGCCCGCGTGCATATGCATCTCACTTTGCTCACTTGCTTCCAGGATCGTGCATATATTATGGCAGTACGTACCTTTAATTAGCACCGTCCAGCGCCTAAAAATTGCCGTTAGTTTGAACGCCAGTAGGCTGCACATGACTTCGTCCGGAGTCGGAACCACATTTCATATGTAATCTTCTCACAACAACGCTTTTACGACCTGCGAGGCACTTTGCGACAAGATTATGGAGAACCACGAGACTGCAATTTAACCAGGGGAAAAAGGTACATATAGCATTGGTATGTGGTTTAGTAAATCAACCGTGTCAGGCGAGTGCAGCCAAACTAAGCGTCGTGCATAGCAATTACCAGATCCGCTATTGCCGCCGGGACATTTTATTTGTTTTGCGGGAGCATTAAACTAGCAAAGCATGGTCTCTCTTTCTACCGTCCTTTTCCTTCCTTCCCGCAATAGCATCTCGTCACACCCAGACTTTCCTTCCTCGTTGCTAAGGACACTGTACTAAAATGGTAAATATATAGTCGTTGTTTCATAAATACAAACATCTCAAAATTCAAGTTTGACAAACAATTACTTCGAGAGAGTACATAAACCGGGTAGTAAATAATAAACATCTCAACATTCAAATTAGAAAATTCTAATATAAATAGGAGAGAGTACATTTCCCTCGTGTTCGCCCCTCTTGATGCCGACGCCCTTCCCCTTGATCTCCTTGTGATGTGGGCATAGATACGTCTACAAATATTACACGACACAATTTTCAGGTAATTTGTATTGATCATTATATGATATTATATTTTATTACCAGGGACAAAAAGATACACCAATTTATTTCTTGTGTAGGATTGCTGAAGACATTTGCAAAATAAGTATCAAGATGAGAGATTATGCACTTGAAGTTTACACGGGCCATACAAATGCACCCATGCACATGCAGCCGAGCCAAGGAAGTGCTCCTGTACATGCATGCGTGAGGAAGGTGCAAGGAGAAGCCAGCCTTGCATGCTACGATGCCCATGTACATCACGTTGGGGCCACACATCTTGTCAACCGAAGGAAACATCAATTCCGGCTGAGGCGTGCAGACGTTGGACTCCGTACGTC
The DNA here is from genome assembly GCA_021437245.1 of Aegilops speltoides. NCBI lineage: Eukaryota > Viridiplantae > Streptophyta > Magnoliopsida > Poales > Poaceae > Aegilops > Aegilops speltoides. Next base: position 16,328,285 of record CM038147.1, on the reverse strand, counting down.
CTCCGTTCCGTAAACCAAGACACAAGGCGGCCGCTCCTCTTAATAAATAGCTAGTTAAAATTAGGGTTTAGACTGGAGCTTTGTTTAGAGAAGTTTAGCTATTGCTACTTTTATTTGTCTTCGCTTGTAGCGGCTAGTGCGACCGTCAAGACATCCTATCGGAACCCCATCTTGTGAGATTAATCCCATCTAGCATATTCACAATTTTGAGATTGCTTGGCTATTATTTTCTTGCATGTTCTTCGATTTGCTTGCAGGAAAAATCCTTCGTGGATAGGTCGATCGCGCCGTTGGCTCGGTCGATAACGCCGTGGAGTTGGTTCAGCGATTGCCGTGGATATCAGTCGTGTACGGTTCTCCCTGTACGATTGGTAGCCGGATCGTGAGGGTCAAGTCCCACCCAAAATCGTAGTTATCCTCTCTCATCGAAAGATCGGGTCCCCAGCTCACATCACCTTGCGCGCGTCCTACTACACTAGAATCATTTCCGGCGTTGCTCATCTCGGCCTACTCTCTGTCGTCCTCCTACTGCACTGACGCTGCAATGGCGCGCACACTGTAGTTCGCCACGCCGCCGATGGGGTCGATCATCTTGGCCTCCTCTCTCTCGTCCCACTACACTGGAGTCGCTTCTGGTGTTGATCATCTAGGCATCCTCTCTCGTCCCACCGCACAGATGATACTATGGCGCGAGCACTGCATTCTCCTCCCCTGTCCACTGTCTTTGCACGAGCACCGCAACTAGTTCGCCGACGGTGTCGCTCGTCCACAACTCCATGCTCGTCATGTCGGACACGGTGCCATGGCCACTATCCACCGCAGTCGCTATGGTCCGACGCACACTGCATTTCTTCTCCCCCTTCCTCTGCTAGCTCTTAACCCTGTGTGTTAAGTGCAAGTGCTAGCTCTTAATCATACCCCATGCAGGCAACCAAACAGCGTGTAGTCGTATGCGTCGAGACAATGCAGGCAACCGAACAACGTGCCAAAGTTGATCCCCTAATACAGGAAGTCCACATGCAGGCAACCAAACAACTTGCAAATGTCGTATATAAGGCTGTTTTTTTAGAGCCAGGCTGGATTGAGATGTGTATGCAATGCAGGTACTGTTCACTACTGCAACCAAACACCCTTTTATGTAGGTAGGGCATAAAATATTAGGCTTGCCTACCTTGAAATTGTGGCATCGTCACCAAGGACATGTGACTGTTAGAGCAAGTACAATAGGATGACATAGGCGGGCTGTAAGACTTTAAATATTATATTTTTGATGAGTTGGCGGAGAGAGAAGAGGAGAGAGAAGAGAAGCGGGCTACTCACTAATAGCCGGCTGTAGCACGTGCTCCTAGACACTTTGTGAGAGAGTGAGATGGGCCATGTATCAACAAAGTAGTACAAATTTATATGCATCTATTGTACTTACCGGCTATAAGGCTGGCTATAGATGACGTGGCAAGATCATATAGCCAGCAGCTGGCTATACTATTAACCATGCTCTTAGAGTAAAAGTTGTAGCGGCGGCATGCATCAGCTACCGGCAAGACGGGATGTTCTTCAGGGCCATTGTAAAGTGCTCGCACTAGGGCCTCTGAAATACCAGGGCCGGCCCTGACCCCATTGAAACTTACATCCAAATATGTAACTGGTGCATATATATTATGGAACTACTATGCATACGCTATTTTTCTGTCCGATGGACGTACGATCTGAAATCCAATGCTCCGCTGCACTTTAGCTGCATGCATAGACGGTTTGATCTGGCGTGTCGTCTGAGGAGGATCGGAGGAAAAATGTAATAGTTGTGCCACCGTGCATACGATAATGCCCCGTATTCAACAGGCAGCTTTGAATCTAAAAACTCCAATAATAACCTTACCGAAAGAAATTGCAATGTCAATAGAAAATGTTGATTTTGTGGGAATGAAGAGACGACGGGCCCGCATGCATATGCATCTCACTTTGCTCACTTGCTTCCAGGATCGTGCATATATTATGGCAGTACGTACTTTTAATTAGCACCGTCCAGCCTAAAAATTGCCGTTACTTTGAACACCAGTAGGCTAGCTGCACATGACTTCGTCGGGAGTCGGAACCACAGACAAGACTTTACGACCTGCGAGGTACTCCCTCCGTCCGGAAATACTCGTCGGAGAGATGGATGTATCTAGACGTATTTTTGTTTTAGATGCATCCATTTTCATCCATTTCTACGACAAGTATCTTCGGACGGAGGGAGTACTTTGCGATCAGATTATGGAGAACCACGAGAGCTGCAATTTAACCAGGGGAAAAAGGTACATATAGCATGGGTACGTGGTTTTCATCGACAGTTGCGCCACCGGGCGTATGGCGCTGGCCTCGCTGGTTCCTTCGACCGTAGCATACTCCAAAACGATACCCTGAAGAGGGACTACGGCGCAAGAGCACCGCCATCGCTCGATCCCATGGAGATCTAGGGATTCCCCCGGAGTTGCCCGTGTTGTCAAGGACCAGACAAAGATGCCGACGTGTCGCACTCGCCATCGCGCCGACCGTGACCTGAAGACCAAGCTCACGCATGAGCCCAAATCCGGCCGCGCCACCGCCGATCTGGTCACGCCGTCGTCGTCCATGGCAACCGTGGTGCCCCAGATCTTGAAGCCGCCTGCTATGGGTAATGGGATCGCCGGAGCGCCGCCAGCCCCCGTCGTGAGGTCCGACCGCACGCCACGCTCCGGCCCGGGGGAGCCAGCCCGCGCCAGCTCCTCACGAGCAGGAGGGCACCTAGACCCTGCCGCCGCCGGCGACGGCAAGGCTTTGCCTGGCCGCGCCCTCGGGCGGCGGTGAGGGAGGAGGAGGACAAGAGGGGGAGTCGGGGGCGACGGGATCTGGAGGCCTCCCAGCCGCCGCACGAGGGTGACTCGGGAGGGACGGGACTCGGGCTGAAAAATGGGAGAGATTTTCACTTCCCGGCCTCTGCCAATGATCCACATGTTTGACTTTTTTTTTTGAAAGAAGAGCTTTAGGAGACATGTTTTACCTGATGATGAATTTTATGCTTCTCCTGGATTTGTTAAGATGATGCTTATATGATTTTCAAGTGGAACATAAAAATCTTGTAAATCTGTTAGCTTTCAAGGATTGAAGTCATTGCAAATTAAGATGTGGAGGATAGATATGTTAAACATGACCTGGCTGGCTAGCTGGTGGAGCTAGTCTCACCATAGATATTCAAGTTACTTGATGCTACTGGTCGCTAGCTATTTCTTGCTGGCAATGTTCACCCATAATTGAGCCACAAAATCACAAAGTATATGTATACTAATTTTATGTCCACGGGACGCGACCTAGCTACGAGCACTTCGATATTTTTTATATCAAGATGTTTACGTCATCTCCAATGTTGACACGTAAATTTGCTCTAGCATCCTTTCGTGAACAGGGGGACCAGTCTGCGGATAATGATGTCAGAGGCAGTCATCCAACGCCGCTCACATACATTCCAAACACTTATTCAAAAAACCGGATGAAATTCATGCAAACACAGTGTATTCATACAAACCGAACAAAAACATTTACATATGAACATATTTTAACTAAAAAAAGTTAAACTACCTGCACGCCGGGCCGCGCGGATCTCCACTCGCACGACACAGATACCCTACAGTAGTGTATGACCGGCCGTGGTGGATCCCTTTGTCTTTCCCATGTCCGGCAGCCCAGGAGGTATATGCTTCAGTGGAAAGGACGGCTCCGCTTCCCCACGTCCGGGAGTGCTTCAGCCGGAGGGCAAGGGGAGCTCCCGGGTGGGGGTCGACGATAGTCTACACTGAACCGGGCAAGTCACCGATTGTGCATGCCTGCGACTCGCTGGCAATGGCCCTCATGGGACACAAGCGGCGACAACCGCCCATGTTCTACCTTTTCTCGATGCTGGCGGTGGCAGAAGCGGATGCGCGATCCACCGACTTGTCGATCTCCATCGACAGGGCGCGGTTCCACTAATGTTGTCGTCGGATGGCGCAAGGCGGCATGGAGCAAGTCGTCACTCCTCCGCGAGCTGGCTTGGATAGGCAAGTTGTTGAACCACGCGCCGGCTTGGAGGGGCCAGTTGCTCCATTGGGGCCGGTGAGGAGGTGGAGCAATGAGTTTCCTGGCTCGTATCCGACGTCTCGGTGGGGCACCCAGCAGGCTTTTATACCGTGAACAAGGGTGGAGAAAATGGTGGAAGGAGGAGTTAGGAAGCGGAGGAGTGGTGTGATTCTTGCCCGGCGTCCCGCCTCGTTTAAATAGCATGCTGACGGGAGGAGCTTGACCGGCATTGTGTTTAATGCATACCGGCTAATGAACGGACATCTGGCCAGAGTAGGCTTCTCGGCAGACACGCGGGCTTGATGGAGGCGTTCGAATGCGGCGAGGAGGCGTGTTCAGCCGGACGTGTAGCTGGCGACGCACTCGGTCGGCGGTACGCTTCAATGCCAGAGCAAGTGAGAGGTCGCATCCGCTCTGAGCTGGCTTCAATGCGGGAGCAGCCGCTCTACGGTGGCATGAATGCGGGCCGTTGGCGCTGGGTGGGAACACGCGCGGGGGAGGAAGATGGTTTTGGGTGGGCCATTGTTGTCAAACGTGGGCGCGACGGCTATCCGAATGTCCACAAAGTCCCTCCCCCGTCCCCCGGTTTTCTCCGGGTTGTCGGAGAAAGTGTGTTTGAACCACCCGGTGAACTGATACAGGACCATGTTGGTTGGCACAACACGTCCGATCCACGCAGTACAAACATATACGGACGTTTTGAGGGTCGGCATTGGAGATGCCCTTAGCTGTCAGAAGTTTAATCAAGTGTAGATTATTAGTGGGGAACTGGTGCAGATCGGCTTTAGTTGCCTAGTCTTGAGGCGCTAGCTAAGACACATGCACGCTATCATTTGGTCTACTCTACTATTAGGACCAAACACACCGATCCCCTTTCCCTATAGCAGCACTACCGTTTGGTAGAAAGAAAATAGCACTGCAACCTTGCATTTCTTGCCGCTCCCTGTCCTTCGTCCTCAACATCCACCTAGTGTGAGATCTAGTTTGTGAGGGTCTTCCACAAAGGAAAGGAAAAGGTGTTCTGTGAGGAATCAGCCAGAGCCGGAGATGGCGGAGACGGTGGTAAGCATGGCGAGGTCCATGCTGGGGGGCGCCATCAGCAAGGCCGCCTCTGCCGCGGCCGCCGAGCTGAGCTTGGTGATGGGTGTGCAGAAGGATATCTGGTATGTACGGATGCATCCATTTAAATGCTAACTCTTTCAGGTTGTTACATAGATCAACTTACTAATACCAAATCTGGGAAATATATATTTTTTGTCACGCATGCTTCAGATCTCATTTTCCATTGTTTGAGTTTTTCGGTTTTCATGGATGTGGCAAACCTCCTCATGCATTATCGCACGCATACCCAATAGCTATAGAATAGTACCAATGATTGTTCTATGTTCATTTTGAATGTCAACTAAATTTTTGTGGCAGGTTCATCAAGGACGAGCTGAAGACGATGCAAGCATTCTTGGCGGCTGCTGAAGCAACAAAGAACAGAGACATGCTACTGAAGGTGTGGGCAGAGCAAGTAAGGGACCTGTCCTACAATATAGAAGATTGCCTTGATGAATTTATGGTTCATGTGAGGAGCCAGAGCCTAACAAAACGGCTGATGAAGCTCAAAGATCGTCGTCGGATTGCTATCCAAATTCGCAACCTAAAATCAAGAGTTGAAGAAGTGAGCAGCAGGAATGCACGCTACAACTTGATCAAGACGGAGGCCTCAACTACCAGTGACAAGGAGGTTTCTTGTATAGAAGATGTACGTAATCACTCAGCAAGCAACACTGATGAAGCAGAACTTGTGGGCTTTACAAAGCCTAGGGAGGAGTTGATTAAGCTGATGGATGTCAACACTAGAGATGGTGATGCCAAAGTTATATGTGTCGTTGGCATGGGTGGTTTAGGCAAGACTACTCTTGCAAGAAAAACGTATGAAAGTAAGGATGATATTCTGAAGAATTTTTCTTGCTCTGCTTGGATCACAGTTTCACAGTCATTTTTCAAGATAGAAATACTCAAGGATATGATCAGGCAACTTCTGGGTGGGGATTCACTGAAGAACTTATTGAAAGAACTTGAAGGGAAGGTGGTGCAAGTAAAGGACCTCGCCGAGTACCTTAATAAAGAGATTATGGATAAGAGGTACCTTATTATTCTTGATGACTTGTGGACCATAGATGCATGGAGGTGGATTAAAGATATTGTTTTTCCTAATAGTAACAAGAAAGGTAGTCGGATAATAGTAACAACACGTGATGTCAGCTTAGCAAAGGAATGTACTCTTGAATCCCATATCTACCACCTTAAAACCTTAGAGGTAGTTGAGGCCACAAATTTGCTACTAAAAAAGAGTATGAAAATATATGAAGACATGGACAAAGATGAAAACTTCAAGAGCATAGTTGAAAAACTAGTTAAAAAGTGTGGTTGTTTACCACTAGCCATACTCACAATTGGAGGGATCCTTGCCACTAAAAAGGTAGTAGAGTGGGAGCACTTCTATAACCAACTCCCCTCTGAGCTTGAGAGTAACCCAAGCCTTGAAGCAATGAAGATGATGGTTACTCTGAGTTACAACCACTTGCCATCTCATCTTAAGCCATGTTTCTTATACCTAAGCATCTTTCCCGAGGATTTTGAAATCCAGAGGAGGCGTCTAGTAGAAAGATGGATTGCCGAGGGGTTGATTAGGGGTGGGACTGGGGTGAACATTGAGGATGTGGCAAAAGGTTACTTTAATGAGTTAATCAATCGAAGCATTCTTCAAGCATCAAGGGTGAACATAGAAGGAGTTGTTAAGAGCTGCCGAGTCCATGATATTGTGCGGGATGTCATGATCTCAATTTCTAAAGATGAAAACTTCATATATGTGGTGGGAGATAATGTAACTAGTGTTGTACATGATACCTTCCGGCATGTAGCCTACCATGATATCACGTGCCAAAAGATAGACATGGATTGGAGCCACGTCCGGTCAGTAACTGTGTTTGGTGATAGATTATTGGGGCCATCACCTTCGGTTTGTTTACCTGACATGAGAATGCTCCGGGCCTTGGATCTAGAGAATGCACAATTTCAAGTCACACAAAAGGATATCAGGAACATAGGATTGTTTTGCCACTTGAAATATGTCAATTTTTCTCATCCTCGAGGATATTCACACATCTATAATCTTCCTAGATCCATAGGAAAATTACAAGGCTTGCGTACTTTGGACATAAGAGACAGTTATATTACAGAAATACCAACTGAGATCAGTAAACTCAAGAGTTTACACAGTCTCCGCTGTACCAGAAATGATTACTACAGACACTTTTGCCTGGATGACCCCAAGAAATGCTTGTTGGCCACATCTTGTGTGCCCATTCTATTCACACCTTTGTTTGATCCTAGAGACCGTACCCAGAAAGTTGCTGAGCTACACATGGCCTGGTCTAGCCGTTGGTCCAAGTCAAAAGGTGTGAGGGTGCCAAAAGGAATTGGCAAACTGAAAGAGCTGCAAGTACTAGAGGTTGTAGACATCAGCCGAACCAGTTGCAAAGCAATTAAAGAGCTTGGTGAGCTTGTGCAGCTGAGAAAACTGAGCGTGGTAACAGAAGGGGCCCCGAAGCAAAAATGCAAGATACTCTGTGGTGCAATTCAGAAGGTCATTTGCCTCCGCTCTCTTGAAGTGGATGGTTCACTTGAGTGGCTGCATGTTGTTTCCTCTCCTCCTCCCATGTTGAGGAGTCTGAAGCTGTATGGATGTCTTGGAGAGATTCCTGGCTGGTTTGGTAATTTGATGCATTTGGTCAAGCTTTACTTAGGGGGCAGTGCAATAAAGGAGGAAGGTAAAATCATGGAAATACTAGGGCCACTTCCAAACCTCGTGCAGCTTCGTCTTGGAAGGTTCTCTTATATTGGGAAGAAGTTAGTGTTCAAAACGGGAGTATTCCCAAATCTCAAAAAGCTTGAAATTTGGGTTCTCGAGCAACTGAGAGAGTTGATATTCGAGGAGGGCACCTCGCCCCAGCTGGGATATATAGAAATCTATGACTGCCGGATGGAATCAGGGATTAATGGTATCGAGCACCTTGCAAGTCTCAAGGAGATTTGGCTTGATTGGGATGTTAAAGTGGCCAGGCTTGGTATGTTGGAAAGTGAAGTAGATGCACACCCCAACAATCCCGTGCTGCGACTGCAGGACAAACGGAGCGACCACGACCTGGGTGACATTGTCCAAGGATCCACTAGTGTAGTACATGTGGATGAAGCAACGGAGGGGAAGGAATCTCTCCATACCGAGCATGCAGCAGCGGGGGAGAGTTCCTCCTCGCAAGTGGTGGTCGTGACGACGGGGAGCGACAGGTCAGTACCCATTTTAACTTTGGTTCACTAGTAGTAGCAGTAAGTATCAACTGAACTGATGATGTCCGTTAATTTGATGTTGTTGTAGCAACCAAGACCCTGACATGAGGGAGGCCCAAGGCTCTGCTTTGGTGGAAGACGATTTTTGGTCCTGCAATTCCGACGAGGACGACGCTTGCTGATTGGTCGATGCTGCTCCGTTCTTTCTTGCTGATTCTCCGCACTGGTGGACGCCTTTGCTGGTACATACAGGTAGAATTTCCGTCTGTTTATTTCCTGCCATATGATCCATTCATAGTTCCGTCTGAGGATGTTTGTCTCTCCCCAACAGGAGGCATTGCTCGGTTTTACTTGACATGGGCCCTCATTTCCTTTCCCGTTGCTGCTTCTGATTGCCGTCGTGTCTTCAGACACCATGTTGGTACAGCTCAAACCCCATTCGATTTTGTTTGGTTCCATCTGTTTGTCTCAACGTCTGTAAGAGGTTATGTTTGTGCAACTAAATTTAAACTTGAACCCAATTATCTTTTATATGCATATTTGGTGACCTGCAGTATGTTATCTTGGTTATTAAAATAGATAAACCATTCTTTCAGTGTGCTTTTTTGTTGTTGTTGTTGAACAAATCTTTCAGTGTTCATAACAAAAGTAACTGAAATCTTGATATCTAGGAGGAACCAGAGCAGCTCTGCTAGATGAGAAGTGAGCAAGGGAGCTCCTCAGCCATCCTGTGTTGTCAAGGGGTACTGAATAATGCAAAGAGAAGTTGGAAGCCATGGGATTTCTCTCTGATCCAGGAGGGAGTTCACATGCTCGACACTCAACAGTCCGCCTCCAAAGCGTAATAGCTGGTCAGTTAAGCAAGTAACATCCCCTTCTCTCTATTTTTTTTGTAGGTAGTATCATGTTACATTGTTCAGCGTGATTTCTCGTGTTGTTTTAGGCTTGAACAGTTCAGATTAATCGTTGTTTTGTTCAGTAGCACTAGCTAATTATCAATTGAACTGATGATATCCTGTATAGGCTTAACACAACTGAACATGCTCATACTCATGCTCTTCTGTTGTTGTTGTAACAGACAAGAAGCCGAAGATGATTTCTGCTCCTGCAATTCTGACGACAACAACGACGATGCTTGATGACCAGTCAATGCCCTGATGCTGCTCATTTCTTTCTTCAGCTCCATTGAAGCCGCCACTACAGCTCCCGGTACAGATCGAACATCCCCCGTGTTTCTTTCAATCCACAATGCTGGTAAATAGTATTTTTTTGGCTTATCAAGTATTTTTGACAGGAACTTGACGTACCACTCTACTCTCCTGGAATCTCGCCATCACCTCTTCGGCTCAGTTATATATGCGCCCCACTTTCTCAACCTGGTCTGGAAGATGGCATTATCAATCAACTCATGAATCATGAAGAGACGCAACCTGCATTCCCCAATCAGCCAACTGCCTACAAATGCAAGACGGATCCTTAAAGTGGAAGAGGTGTTGCTCGTTTGCACTTGTTGCTTGTGATGATACGGCCATCCATTTCCACTTATCTGCTGGACATGTAAGGACTAGCATATACTGTTAAATTTGTCGTGGTCTTCTGCTTTGATTTTCTGTTACATCATTTATTTCTTATAATCCACTTTGTTGCAGGGAGCTCCCCAACCTGGAGCGAACGAACATCCTTGATGCGCGCAAGGAAAGATCTCGGGTGAATCTGAAGCGTTGTATTCCATTTCCGAGCCAGGCGAGAGAGCTAGCTCACGGTGCCTCGACAGCCAAAGTGCCTCTGAAACGCGAACCGTGAAGTGATCTTGCAGATAACTGGTCAGTTATTTATTCGTAGTTATCAAGTTACGTGTTTGTCATATACTGGCAATTTTTCATGTTGTTTTCAAGTTGCGAACACATAATACATTTGCCGAGGAAATAAAACTAATGCATGCGCTGGAAATGCATTTCAGCTGGGGAGAAGACGTGGAAAATGCAATGGACTACACCCGACAAGAAGCTGCTACAAATGAGGCTGCATATGCATGCTCTTATGCCGCAACTGCTCATCAATTGGCCATCACGTTCCAGTTCTCCAACATCTCTGCTGGCTGGCGGCCTCTAATATGGTGCAAGGTGAAGCTGAGAGGGATCCTGAAAATTTTCCACTGCGAATGGAAGAGGAACGCATTGTTCTTGGGGCCTCGATGTAACAGAGGCGAGTAGCAAGCAGAAACTCCATTTTGAGATCTCAAAAGGAGATTACAAGTTGCAATTGTTTGCCCAGATGAAAAAACGGTTCTTGGAGATCTCAGAAGGAATGGACTGGATGATCAACCTGACGAGATGACCTGCAATTTTGAATACAGACTTGCTCTGTTTTTTTCTAGTGCGTACTCTGTTTTTCTAGAGATGAATTATTACTCTCCATTTGTTGCTGCCACAATGTCTGTGCTTGTTTGTAAACAGAGAATGATGATTGCATCTGTTGTTATCCATTTTCCAACAAATTTGAGTTGATGAAACATTGCGCTTTCTGCCCTGCTACAGATGGTATTAACTCCGCGCTTTTCATCGGTTTTACTTTGCAAATTACAGTTCACCAGCAAAAAGGCCAGGGGACGGTATCCAACATACACAGTTGTATTTCGGAACGAGCAGTATTTTGTATCCATAGTCAGCGACCATGTTTGCACACTGTCAGCAGTTTCATAGACTGTGGAGCCTGCAGGCTAAACTGAGCTGTCAGCAGACTGACAAAGATACAAATGGTGCGTACAATTAGTGCTTTCAACAGCGTGGACATAAAAGAGCAACGATAAATATGCTCAAGAATTTTCCGGAACCAGTCTTATGCAGAGATTTGATGGTTTAGAATTTCGAATTGCCCTTTGTACAGGACATGTCTGATAACCATGCCACAGTAAACTAATTTTTTTAGAAAGGAGGATGACCCCCGGCCTCTGCATCTAGGCGATGCATACGGCCACTTTATTAATTATTCTCACAAGATCTTACAAAGTCATACAACAGCAAGACTAAAGCCGCCGTCTAAGTAACAAACTGTCGCTACACTTATCCAGTTGATGAAGGGGCGCGGATAGCCTGGGCCTAATACCAAACAGACATCGCAGCCAAGCCTAACATCTAAGACCTGAGACCCCAACCTAGCCACTTGCGGGTCAGGGCACACACTGGTCCGGCGTGCTCTCGAGGCCGCAGCCGCCAACCGCCACCGCTCCATCTTCGAACTGTCTCGATGCATCAACCTTGCTCGCCCAGCTATCGTCGACGCCACCACGGCGCCCTCGTCACCTCCTCCTGCGCAAAACAGCTGTACACGTCGCGGTCGCCATCGATACACCTCTGCGCCATGCTGCCACGCACCACCAGCCGACACAGCTTGAAGCCCTTGGAGGATTTGTCGTGCGTAGCACCCGCCGACCGTGCATGACCAAGCGTAGCACCTGTCGGTCGAGCATGACTTGACATCTCCACCGAAGCTCCGTGCAAGACGGCCGCTCCACCTCCTGCCTCGACTTCCAGGCGCTGCTCCATGAAACGACGCCCCCAGAGAGAAACGACACCGCAGTGCCGCCATCGTCCGGTCTGGAACACCAGATCGTAGGGTTTCCCCCGGAGTAATACGAGTGGGTCGACGGTAGTCACATGACGATGCCCTCATCAAGGTAACGACGTGGAACGCCGCCATCGCCCGCCGTCGGCTCGGTTTTCACCGGCAACTACGTCTCCCCGACTCGCAGCTGGTGCCAGATGACGGATCCCGAGATCCAAACACCCAGCCTCAGGCCGACCACCTCTGACGGAAGAGATGACCATCACCGCCGGCTGCACTGGTCAGAACAGATCTGATCGGAGGTGCCGCCGACGAGACCATCAGGCCCTCCACGCCGCCGTCGCCGATCTGAGGCAGCATGCACACTTGTGTAGAAAATCATCAGCCACACAGTAAACTAACGCCGCCATAGTAAACTAATGCTATCATCAGCCAAGTGCCATGAATGCTTCACACTTGTGTAGAAAATCATCGGCGACAAGTTCACTTCATCAATCAATGCACGAAAAAGTGTGAATTTCCAGCGGCAGGGCAGCTGCACTATGAACATGAGAAAGACAAATCCACTTAGATTAGTAGTGAGTTTGAAGGCAGGGCAGCTGCTGGAGAGACAAGATCAAGAGTTGGTGCAGACCTCATGCCAAGACCGGCGGCGACATGGACCGCCTTAATCCGACCATACATGTGGCTGCGATTAGACTTGCCGCATTGTCGTCGCGTTTGTTCGTTGGCGAAAGCGGCGGAGCTCGTCGATCGATGCGTTGGAACCCGGCCTAGTTTTTTTTTTCTTTGAGGTGACGGAGCCCGACCGAGTTTGCGGCTGATGTCCGTATTTGAAAAGGGCGCCACCACCACACAACTAGGCCGATAAGGTACGCCCGAGTTGACACGTCCCAAGGCGCCAAGAAAGAAAAGGCGACCTTGTCGCCAGGAGTTTCCCACGCCACCGCCCTCCGGCGGCTCCCCTCCGCCGGCGGCCTTGGTCATCGGTGGTGAGGGGGGTCGCTGGATCCATGCGTGTGGATCGGTTTTTACTCTAGTAGTATAGATTTTTAGGTTGTTCATCGTCTTTGCTTCGGCGGCGGCGATGGCGGCACTGAATAAAGTTTTTTCAGATCCTACTCCGACGAGGCCATCGGTCCTATGGTTGGGGACGGATTTGGAAATCAGTTTGTTCAAGCAAGGATGGCGTGGCGGCGGCGACATCCTCGTGGTGGACCTGTGTCCTCGGGTTCCGCCGTTGCGACGGCGTTTGCTCCAGCGTCGGCGCGGAGCTTGGGAGGTAGTTCAGGAGCGGATGCAGATTGTGGTCTGCATCGGCGGCATCTGAAATATGGTGGATCGTGTGCTGGGTTCGTGGTTCGTGGATGAACGGTGTGGTTTTCTCCTCCGGCATCTTAGTCGTGTGGGGGTGCCAGATCTACACTACTAGGAAAACCCTTATATACAGAACTTTAGCTGTAGCGCGTGTCAAAAAAGCACGCTGGTGCTAAGTAGCAGTAGCGCGCTGCTATAAACGGCGCTACAGATACGATTGTAGCAGTAGCGCGCCTGAAGATAAAAGCGCTGCTACTAAAATTCCCATGGGTTAGCCGATAGGCTACACATAGTAGTAGCGATCTACATTGAACCGCGCTACCGCTACTTGCTTTGTAGCAACGCGTTTACGATGCAATGCGCTACTGCTAAAGAAAATAAAATTAAATGGAAGCAAAAAAGGAAAGTAAATGGAAATGAAAGATATAGAAAAAGGTGAAAGGAAAAAATAAAATATGAAGAAAAATAAATGAAAAAGGGGGAAAAGAGAAAGGAATAGCACTAGCGCGTATCGAGGGAAACGTTGTAGCTAGCTTAGCAGTAGCACATTTCCCGGAACGCGGTACTGCTACTTCTGACTTAACCGCGCGGTCATTCTTCCCCACGGCCACTTGCCCCAAATCAAACTCCTCCCGCTGTCGCCGCCGCCGCCGCCTACCCCTCTCTCGCCGTAGGCACCCGAGGTGAGCACGCCTGCTCCTCCCCCTCCCCTACCTCTGCCTAGATAGGGTTCTTCAAATTTTAGTTGCAGTTTATTTTTAGTAAGAACTAGTTGAATTAATAGAACTAGTTAGTAAGAACTTGTTGTTATTTTTTCAGTTAAAGTAATTTTTCCCGCATCGACGTCGACGATGCATATCCCGCATCCTCATCGTCAAGTCGGCGAAGGACACCTACGTCACCAGATGGGCCATGTCCGGGACTGGGCTCCGCCGGGGTGGTACTGGAAGGAGCTACCTACCGGAGGGCGCAGGTTGGTGAGGAGCCAGCCTTTCGTTGACCCGAACCTTCTTTGGTAGCGGTAGCGTGGGCCAGTGACGGTCCAGAGGCTCGAGGACCCCGCGGAGGTGGTGCGTCACCGTGTCAGTGATGAGGACGCGCACGTCCGTCGCTACTTGTTTGCGTTGGAGCACAGGTTCTCCAATACCTAGCACGTTCTCCAGGGATCTCACTGGAGTTATGATCCTGTGATGGTTCCTTCTCTGTGGGTGCCCACCGCCCGCGCCGATACTCGTCGTGCGCTAGGGTTTTAGTTGTATTAGTGATGTTATATATATGATACTATTCGGGATGTATGAGTGATAATATTCGATGGTGTATGGACGCATGAGATGATTTACTTTTGCTTATTGAATGCATGCTAATATGAGTCCTATAAGATATTTTGAAATGTATATCTTGTGTTGCTCAAATAGGATATGTGCTTGCCCAAGTGGCCGGTCATGTTTGCTTGTTACACCTCCGAGTGGCCTATGTTTTGCCGAAGTGTTGATTCATTTCTGTTCCAGCAAATTTCAGGCGCTCGATATGTCCAATTTTAGCAAAGGTCATGCCGGATTTTTTCGTGAATTTTGGCATGACTTGTGCCAGAATATGTAGGAAATATCGAGTGCCCCGGATTTATGTGTTGAGTACCCTGGTAGTTGTCTTCGATCGATTTTCAATTAATGTTTCAACTATGAACATAGGAAATGTCTGACGACGAAAAGGATTTCGGTATTTGCAAATACTGCGAAGAAGAGCGCGACCTGTGCGACAGAATCTTTCTAGATGGTGATAGGAACTTCAGCATCAAGATGGACGAGAACTTCGAAGTGGATACAGTAAGTCTCAACGACAAGTCTTTTTTCGTAATTAAGCATGACATCTGCTTCATTTGCTTCAACTTATAATTTATTTATTTTACTATTCTACTAGCGTATCCCGTGCCATGCAAGAGTTTTTGTACTGGATAAGATAGGTTTCAGGTTTACTATGGAGGTAAAGAAAGTTTACTTGAAGACCGAGCATGGTTGTATTTTCCATGCAAAATTATACAACGTAGACGACTACACCTATTTTGGATGCAAAACTTGGCGAGCACTATGCAAGACTTATGCATTTGAGCCTGATATGGTTATCACCCTTGATATTTGTCCGGAAGATGATATTGAAGGTAATATCGACATCTGGGTCGATGTGCAGATGCCTCCAGTTATACCATTACGTGAGTTTCTCAACCATATTTATGTCTTTGATATTGTTTATTCAAAAATAGTTGACAACTAATTTCTATTGTCAACTTATTTCCGTTCAAGCAAACATGTCCAGCGCTTGGTAGACATGACCTACTACTATCCCGGGGCTGAACTAAACAGCGAGGAGATAAGTCATTATGTTTTATGGCTTGAGGATCTTCATACTGTCAAGACAAATTTTCTTCCTGCACTTAGAAATGTTAGTACTGAAAACAACGTGCGACCAACAGTGTTCGTACTGAACTACGGTCACATCTATTTAGGAAAGATGGTGAGACTTTTACTATTTGTCCTTAGTGCATCTTTTGCATACATTATTTTTAAGCTAAACTTCATTGCTAAGTATGTTACTATACGATGTTCTTCAACAGGGACTCCCGATGAATGTTATGTCTCATGGGATCGAGACTAAAGGTACCATGAGTATTGTTAACTTACGGCCAAGATATTCTACAATGCACTTTAGTGCATTCAGGATTTCTAATAGCGAGGAATGCTTAATAGTGAAAGACTGGAACCAAACAGTGAAGGAGGAGTGCAGAGAAGTACTAGGGGGCAGCAATCAGAAGCGCATCCACAATTAGGAGACAGGTTCATCTGCATGCTCCAACTTGATGGAGGAGTGCTACACATGTTTTATGTTATTTTACCTGAGAGAGAGCAGCAGGAGTGATTAGCTAGCTAGAAATGAGTTTGAAGATGATGATGTGCTACACTATGACTATGATGATTAAATAACTAGCTGCAATGAAACTAACACGATCATAATGCTAAGCTAGCGGATGGGTCATGTCCATCACATCATTCTCCTACTGATGTAATCTCATTGATCAAATGACAACACATGTCTATAGTTAGGAAACTTAACCATCTTTGATTAACGAGCTAGTCAAATAGATGCATACTAGGGACTATATGTTTTGTCTAAGTATTCACACATGTACTAAATTTCTGGTTAATACAATTCTAGCATGAACAATAAACATTTATCATGAATTAAGGAAATAAATAATAACTTTATTATTGCCTCTAGGGCATATTTCCTTCAGATAGCACCGTCCCATCCATGCCGAGAAGCAGCGTGCGTTCCGCTCCAGGCGATGAGGCACTGTTGGATAGATACCCTATGGATGACATCATGGGTAACACTAATTGTGAGATACACTTTAAAATGAAGAACGTATCTATGAAGGTGGCGGACGGCGTTGCTTATACAAATCCTCCTGAAGCAACCTTCCATTGCAATCTGATTCCAGTTGGCTATGCTCGTGTCGCGGTTGATGAAGTGGTGGCACAATATTCGGGGCTAGAGCTTGACATTCCTGGAGGTGACGACGAGCGCACACTGGGAGAGGCCATACATCGGATCATTCTATGGAGAAAGGATTGCACCGTCTTTCCAAGGCCACCGACATCGCGTCAGCCGGTTCATCCTCGAAGTCCGCCACTGCGTCAGCAGTCGACTCCAGCTCCTCCAACTCAGCCACCGCCTCTGCAGACTCCTGCTCCTCCAAGTCCGCCAACGCATGAGCCCACTCCTGCTCCTCAAATCCGGCGCCGCATGAGCCCACCCCTTCTCCTCCAAGTACGGCACCGCGTCAGCCCAGTCGTCCTCCTCCAAGTCAGGCACCGCGTCAGCCGTCTCCGTCGCCTATGCACCATCGGAAGAGAGCCGCCGCAGCTCCGGTGGCTAGCGGTACAAGTACAGGAGGCAAGAGATACAAATTTGGTCCAAGCCTGAAGCCTCTCCCTCGTCGGCCTTACGACCTGACTGAGGAGGAAAACGAAGCCGAAGTGCAAGCCCAACTGAGGGCCCATTTTGGACAAAAACCGCCACCGCCGCCAAAGGAGATTGTGCCTGAGCATGTCATTGACCACTTTATTTGTATGGCTGAAGAACCAGCTCCCAAGCATGTTGACTCAGACTATGAGCGCCAACTCAAGAAGTCATATCAAGCACAACAAAAGGAGTAGAGCTCGATCTCAAGCCAAGTAGCTGCCAAAAAACCAGGAAAATTGTTCCCCAGCTGGGAGAACAGGCGATGCAATCGATCTCCCCGCTCATTGTACCACCAACACATGTGAGTACCGGCGTCGATCAGCCGGTAATAACCGACACTCATAGAAGGATGGATGAAGAGGCCGGTGTCACTGTGAAAAAATCATAGGGCTCGGGCCCATGGATTTGATTAAAGAGGACGAAGTAAAACGGAAATATGCCGGTGGCCAACCTATGGTCAAGCCTGAGGAGGTCAAGAAGCTCTCAACGAGAATGTATGAATTGCATGAATGGTACATGAAAGAAACCAAGACTACCAATCGAGAGTCCCTCATGGTGAAAGTGAGGTCAGAGCATTACTACAATGAAAATGGTCTGTATGTCGAGTTTACAGAACTGCTTCAGTTATTCGATCAAGACACACTCGACAAATCTATCGTCAGTTGCTATTGTCTATAAATGATTTCTTTCTGTAATTAATTAAGTCTCTAGCTAGCTATAGTGCTTGTTAATCAATACCTGTAGCTATCCTCACTATATTCTTTTGTGTGGTATTATGCAGAATGAAGATCTATGAAATGAAAAAAGCTGGACGCTATGGCATTGGGTTCATTGACCCAAATACCATTAATCAAGGGACATGGACACGTAAATAGGAACGAAAAGACGTAGAGAAAAGGTTGCTAGAGTTCTTGAAGCGCCTAAATACCTGTCCAGATATACTACTTCCTTACAACTTCGGGTGAGTCACACTGTCTTGTACTACAAATTGAATTATGTTTTTGCTTACTAGCTAGATGTTAATAAGTGTATAGGGTTTATGGTAGTTGATGAGTTACGCACATGCCTACTTAATTTATACATGCAAACGTGTGCGCATGCAATTTCCACTAGATTTTGTTAATCATTCAAGTTGACGAGGGAAAAGTTGAAGTACTGGACTCACTAATTAAACCAGATACTGAATAAGAAATAATGAAGGGGATGGGCAACAGGTAATTTCAATCATCATTGAACTATATATCGGCCTCTTTAAGTTCGTCATTTGCTGATATCAACTCATTAATAACTCTTTTTATTCATTTTCGTTGCCGGCGGGTAGGGCTTCGGAAAAGTTCATCAAATAGGTTGATGGCCAATGGAAACAAAAGCTGACATGGTGTCGACCAAAGGTAATTAAGTAGTACTAGTCGTCAACACGTGCATTCGCACGGGCTAGTTATCTCATTTTATCTTTCTTGTCTTTGTTTTGATCATATATTCATTTGTGAGTTTGCTGGGATGTGTGTCCAATCATATAGGTTTAGAAACATGGGATTTCATATAAAGATAGTATATATGGTGGTTAGCCAAATGAAATCATCATAAATAATACGGCCAAACTCATGTGATTTGTGAGAATCACGAAGTTCATCATGCAAGGAATTTTGAAAATGGAAGTAACAGACATGCGATGCACGCAAAGTTTCTGTGCACATATGTTTGTTTGTCTCGTTTGGGAAGGATGTACATCAGCTGAAAACACTGCTTATTTGCCTAAACATAGGTATCTAACCTTTTATACATGTAGCCATCTCAAAATATGCTTTAAAAAGATGGGGCAAATTTATCTTTTGCCTAAGATATTCATGACATGTATGCTACTATATATGTTAGAAGGTATACACTAATGCGTTTTTGTGACTGTGATTATGAAATAATAGTATTTTGTGCAACATGTGGCTGTAAATGGACGGTGTGATCCTAAAAAGCATGCGAAGAAACTTCTCCAATTTTGGCTACATACTAATATATATAGGATATGTTTAATTTGGTTGAGTTGTAATGATACCATAGAATATTCACAAAAAATAGTTTGACAATATCATGATGTTATTGTGATTTATTAACATATGATATGAAAATCAGAGCTCAAAGTGAAATGTTCTATCTGCGCTATGTCCAAAATGTCCTAAGCTTTTCAACGGACAATATATGATTAACTTATGGAAAGTGTCATGTATAGTACGTGAAAAACCGGAAATTCCTTTTGGAGCTCGAGCTCCAGTGAGGCCTCCAAGTTCAAATTTGAAATTTCATTGAAATTCGTATTTTTACATTTCAAAAAATTCTGAAAAAAATCACAGATATACATAATACACATGTGTGTAAATTTTCAGTTCAAAATACATTGAAATGAGGGCTGTGCAAAAAAGACAAATCTGGGGCTGTTTAACACATGATACTATTCATCCTCCCAGGCCATGGATTTGTCTTTTTTGTACAGGTCGCAACTCAAGGTATTTCATCATGAATTTTTACACACATGTGAGTTACATCCTTACATACACGCATATTTTTTTTCAGAATTTTTTGAACCATAAAAGTTTGAATTTGAATTTTTCAAAAATAAAGGCCTCCATGGAGCTCGGCCTCCAAAACGCCTTTCTCGTGAAAAATGATCTTTATTTTGTTCCAACATAACTAATTACCCTTGTTGTACTTCTCCTACATATATAAGTATAAAGTTGATATATGTCCATTTTTCATGCAAACAATATAAAACATGCCTTGGTGTTTTGAAAAATGAAAACAAATAAATAGTTAATTAATGAGATCCATAATCCTGTACCGACTAAAAGATGAGAAATTTGGTAGTTTTTTACTCAATAAGTTAATAGTAGAACACATCATGGCCGATCAAACATGCAGAAGTTGTTTGCTCATAAAAGGGGCAAGGACAAATTACTGGGGACGATTTAAACAAAATTAGTGTGGCAAGCAAAAGCTGATTTACATGTTGTGATCTATTCCAGTAAAAAAATACTTAATCAACCACTATATGATCAGAGGGAAACAATAGTGCAGCAAAGTTATACCAAAATAATGCATCGGTTGCATAAAAGTTATTGAGAAAAATAGTGACTTCTTTCTAACATTTAGTCTTCTCATACTGCCACCGTTATTAAACCTAAACCACATCGTAAAGTCCCAATCCGAGGCCTGGTCAAATAAAAGGCCTGCCCAATATTAATATACTCATTATGACCTCAAAAGAGGAGCAATCGAGTAGCTATGAGCTTGAATATAAATCTGGAAGTTGTTAGTCTATGAAGATTAGTTATTTTTCTAATAAAATCGTTGCTGCCACTTGCTAAAGCAGCAGCTATATGCAGTAAATTGTGCATGATGACTTCCAATGATTCATCTGCATAATAAATGGGTACTTGAATGGAAGATACATGTTGCACTATCAATGAGTTCATGCCTTCTAATGTTTTAGTCACAAACAGGTAGATCAATGGTCTTCTGAAGAATCTAATAAAGAGAAAGATATGGTGGACGTACAATGTTACTCTCTTTAAGAAAATAGCAGCCCGACTCACTGAATTGGTAGCAGTACATTAAACATCGCCATGAAGCATGGATGCATTACGGGACCCACAGTTTCATCCACAAATAGCTACAGAGATAAAACTGGACAATCTCTTGTGGAGGAGTGGGTATCTATGGTCAATATCAAATTATGAACCACATCAATATACATGGATGAACTCGTTGCTTGACGAAAATTGGTTGTTTCTCCTAAAAGCGGGAATCAATCCTATCAGTTGTAATGGACGTACTACTTTTTATTATCTCTGGCAGCGGGATGTCTTAGCAACCTTGCACATTCTAATAAATTTTAGTTACCTCCTATCGCATTTATATCTCCTAATTAAGATCAGCTTGGAGATCGAAGTCCACCAGGACATGAAGGCTAGCACCCAGGCATAGGGACGCAACGTGTCGCCAACTGTGGCAGTGTGGTAATACACGGTGGTGTACAGCTCGTGGTACCGCAATTGCTCGCAGCGATACCATGCAGTAGGTCATGTTTCCTTCCTCCAGAACCATGGCAGCTCAGTAGGTTTTGGCATAGGTACCACATGCTATTGCACCCTGAGTCGCAAAAGTCGGTGTACCGGTCACCGATTGCCGGTCGTGGCACCACGGTGATGCTAGCCGGCTAGATTCCTTGCTGTCACGATCGTGCATGAAGCTAACATGTAGTTCACCCTGAATCAGTTGATTTAAACATGCACCTGCAGTCACCCTGGTCAAACGTGCGCCTGATCTTTGTGCCTTTGTGGCTGGAGCATGCAATTCTCGTGGCGGTACCAGTTGGAGCCGATAGAAATCGAGAGGACGGCGGCTGCTTGATCTGGAGAGTGAAAGAAAAGAGAGGTCATCTAGAGATTTTTTTTGTTTTGACGTGTTGTGGAGGGATTCATACTTGATAACGTCCTGAACTCTGGGGAGGATCGGGGTGATACCGTGAAGGGAGCAAACTTATTTTTTTTGCTAGAAGGATAATGGTGAAAGCAGCCATTTTTAAGCAATCTTGTTTTCTTCTTTTTGATCTCGAAAGTCATCTCCGTTTTTTTTTTTTTGAGGATCGAAAGTCATCTCCGTTATTAAATACTTAGAAGACAAAAAAGAGGTTTGGGCCCTAGATAGACTGGTTGATCTCCACCGTAAATAACTCTTGAGGGAATCTCTTTGTTTCCCCTTTGATCTCCAAAGTTATCTCGGTGGTTATTTAGGAAAAAAAGGTTTGGGCCTTAGATATACGGGTTAATCTCCATCGTAATAATTTGGCCCCACCAAAGATAGGTGGCTCTTAATTTCTAATTAACGTGCTAATTTCTAGAGAGTTCATAATTAGTATAGGTATAGATAGATAGATAGATAGATAGATAGATAGATAGATAGATAGATAGATAGACTAGCTACGTCTGTGCATCTCTTTAATTCTAGTTTCAGTATCATTATTATGCTTGATTAATTATTATCTGTCTTCATTTTATTCTCTCATAAAGTGCCTACTGCAGGCACCGGGGACTGATTTATGTGCATACTACGTTTGCGAGAACACTCGCATGATGGCGTTGGAAAGGAGCAAAGTTGATAGATATCAATGGGTACGTTTGCCAGAACACTAGTCATAATTTTTACATCATTATCTAATATATATACACACGCACAACTAATACATGCATATTGATCTTCTTCTTAATTTAAAGATGAGGGACATGCGGGATAATCCTACCATAGAATCGCGTACGAGTGATTCAAGAGGAAATAGCGTTTTTTTTGCTCGACCAGGTCATAGATTCCAAAGGACAATTCCATTACCCGCTACCGAAGTAATTCCTCCATGTAATGATCTACAAATTGAAGGAGAAATTGTATATACCAACCCTATATATATATATATATATATATATATATATATATATATATATATATATATATATATATATATATATATATATATATATATATGTGTGTGTGTGTGTGTGTGTGTGTGTGTGTGTGTGTGTGTGTGCTACATGTGAATGGTTGTGCGAGAAAGTCGATGATATATATATATATATATATATATATATATATATATATATATATATATATATATATATATATATATATATATATATAGGGTGGGTCTATTCTACAATTGATTGTAGAATAATATTCTACAATAGGCAGCCCATATATAAGGATCCCGAAAACAGATCCCCCGATCCTGCCGCCACCTCCCACCCCGATCCCGTACTCTTCCTCCTTGGCCCGCTGTTTGCCACCACCAGCTAGCTAGTCCAGCGCCACCGCCAGGTAGCCCACGGCCGCAACAATGGCGCGCCTCGCCACCATCCTTAGCTTTGGGGACCACGCCGAGGAGGGCGCCGGCGCCTTCCCGGAGCCGCAGGAGGACTACAACAAGAACACGACGACGATGACGCGGCATCGGACGCCAGCGCAACGATAGCTTCGAAGTTCGCGTCACGCGGCACGGCGGCGCCGGCGGCGGGAGGCGCTGGCCGACGACCTCTTCGCGATGATCGCATCCTCCGGCCTAACCGATCTTCCACCGCAGCCAGGCCCACGACGACGACGCCTCAGCCTTGGCCACCTCCGCGATGGCGGCGCCCTCGCCGGACACGTACTGCGCGTGGGCGCCGCGGTCCGCACTGGTCCGCCACAAGATGAGCCGCCGCCTTCCCCAAGAGCGCGTCCACGGGCACGGGCGAGGCCGCGTGCCGGTTTCGCCTGCGCGACATCCTCGGCTCCGGCGGCTGCTCCCACAGCGACGGCAAGGAGAAGTTCCTCTTCCTCCACTCGACCCCCGCCAAGCCCAAGCCCAGGACCAGTGCATTATGCGCCACCGCCGGAGGAGACAAGCGCGCCGCCAAGAAAACACAGGCGCAGCCGCAGCAGCAGCAGAGCAAGAAGAAGGGGGCAGCCGCCGCTCTGACGGAGATGGACATGGCCACCGTGCACAGGCTCTTATACAGCTAGCCCGGAGCCGCGACAGGCCCCGGCGGCGAGAGGACGGCCAAGACAAAAACGTCGTACCTGCCCTATCGGCGTCGTACCTACACAGGCTCTTATATTCTTTTATACTTGTTATAAGTAAATCATAAGCAGTACAAGAACCTCATAGAAAGAAATACAAAATATATTGCCATCAACAGTGCATAACATATATATAAAGAAGTACAAACTACATATTTAAAAAAAGATGCAGTATTACAATTTATTCATTTTGGGCGCAACCCATTGAAGTATCAACATTTATCAACAATTATCCGAGGGTTAACAGAAGCGATTAAATAACATGTTTATTTTTATTATCGGGCAGTGCCATAAAACAATTATGGGAAGTACCACTGATTCATTATGAGCAGTACCGTTTATATAACTTGAGCATACAAAACATTTTTATTACGTGGTGGTACTATTGAATCAATCTGGGCAATACAATTCATGTATTTTAACCAGTACAAAAACATTTTATTACCAGGCAGTACGAAACTTATATTTCACAAAAGTACAAAATACATGTCAAGGGGAGTTTAGTTCCGTGGAAATAATTTACGGGCAGTACAATTTATTCACTTTGGGCAGTACAATTATTATTATTATTATTATTATCGGGCAGTACGAAACTCATATTCCACGGAAGTACAAGGTACATGTGAAGGGAATTTGAGTTCTCTAGAAGAAATTATGGGCCATACAATTTAATCATTTTGAGCAGTACAAAAACTTCTTTATTGCAGGGCAGTACGAACCCGTATTCCACAGAAGTACAAGGCAAATTTGTGTTCTTTTAAAATAAATCCGAGCAGTACAATTTATTCACTTTGGGCAGTACAATTATTATTATTATTATTATCAGGTAGTATGAAACTCATATTCCATGGAAGCACAAGTTACATGTGAAGGGAATTTGAGTTCTCCGGAAGAAATTATGGGCAGTACAATTTAATCATTTTGAGCAGTACAAAAACTTCTTTATTGCCGGGCAGTACGAAACACGTATTCCACAGAAGTACAAGGCAAATTTGTGTTCTTTTAAAATAAATCCGAGCAGTACAATTTATTCACTTTGGGCAGTACAATTATTATTATTATTATTATCGGGCAGTACGAAACTCATATTCCACGGAAGTACAAGGTACATGTGAAGGGAATTTGAGTTCTCTGGAAGAAATTATGGGCAGTACAATTTAATCATTTTGAGCAGTACAAAAACTTCTTTATTGCCGGGCAGTACGAAACCCGTATTCCACAGAAGTATAAGGCAAATTTGTGTTCTTTTAAAATAAATCCGAGTAGTACAATTTATTCACTTTGAGCAGTACAATTATTATTATTATTATTATCGGGCAGTATGAAACTCATATTCCACGGAAGTACAAGGTACATGTGAAGGGAATTTGAGTTCTCTGGAAGAAATTATGGGCAGTACAATTTAATCATTTTGAGCAGTACAAAAACTTCTTTATTCCGAGCAAGTACAGAAGGAGCAGGAGGAGCGCGCATACGCCTAGTCGAGGACCTCGAACGGGGCGGGGGACGGGACCTGGTGCTGGAAGATGCTGGCGGCGCTGGCGCGGTTCCTGAAAGTGCCGAGCAGGAGGAGGTCGTCGCCGCTCGTGGCGAGCACGCCGCTGCCGAAGACGTTGATGAGGTTGTGTCCGGAGCTCGCCGGCAGGGGGAGCCCTGCTTGCGGGCCGGGGCGCAAAGCTGACGAAGTTGACGGGCGGCCGGCCGTCGGCGCTGGCCGTGTCCGGGAGCGGGTCCAGGCCAAAGGCGTGCCTGGGGACGGAGACGCGAGAGGCGAGCGGGCGCGGGGCGAGCGCGATGGACACGCGCCGCGCGGCCGCGGACTCCTCCGCCGTGGAGATCTGGTAGACCATCGCCCAGGCGGTGCATGACACGGCGGTGGAGAGGGAGCAGCAGAGGGGGGACAAGAGGCGACGGAGCGGGAGAAGCATCTCGCAGAAGGAGTCGGCGGTGGTCGATTTGGTGGTGGTGGGCTGGTAGGGGTGGCTAGCAGCCTAGCAAGCGAAAGGGGAGAGGGTTTTGGAAGGGAATCGTAGAAGCAGAAGATGCTCGGGCTTAGAAGCAGAGGAAGCAAAGCGGTTTAGAATTTATTAGTGAATTACTACGCAAGTACAGAAGAGCAGTACCGACTTTACGAAAAAGAAGTACAGTAGTGTTATGCGGAAGCAGTACCAGATCTTTATTCCGGGCAGTACGAGATTATTGCAGAATATTATTCTATCATCGATTGTAGAATAGATGGCATGTATATATATATATATATATATATATATATATATATATATATATATATATATATATATATATATATATATAGTTCATGTGTGTGTGTGTGTGCGTGTGTGTGTGTGTGTGCGTGTGTGAATGGTTGTGCGAGAAAGTCGATGATATATATATATGTTCGGTTCTACGAGAAATTCTATTTATATATATGCATAACGTGTACAATATGTAGTAGCGTAAAATATGTTCCAAATGAAAAAGAATTAAATGGAAAACACAAAATTAAAAGGAAAAATAAATCATAAAACCAAAAACCCCTTAACCTTTTTGTCCCAGTTGGTGTTACCCACTTGGACTAAATGTCTCCCAGCCCCCGGCGCGGGCTCGTGTCATATGGTGGGCCATTAGTGCCGGTTCGTGCTGAACCGGGACTGGGGGGGGGGGGGGGCCTTTGTCCCCGCCCATTAGTGTCGGTTCCAGAACCGGCACTAAAAGGGCGTTATGAACCGGGACTATAACCCGTTTCTGATGGCCGGTGTGGTCCGAGTCGACCGCATGCTTGTGCTGGCCACACCGCTTCAGAGCGGTGTGCTCGTGCTCGTCGTCGGCCAGCTCTGACGGCAGCATCACCGGGGAGAGGAGCACCCAGGGCCTGGAGCTAGAGAGGCCGGCGCGTCGTGGTCAACGCCCCGGCAGCTCGCACCGCCGCCCGGAGACGCGGAGAGCGCTTGAAGCAGTCGAAACGAGCCGCCTTGACCGCCTTGGCGCGGTCAATCATCCAAACGTACTTGGCAGGCTCCTTTTCGGGGAGGCGAGCGCTACACCGGCAGTGTGGTCCTAGTGGACCGCACGCTTGCGCTGGCCGCGCCACTTTAGAGCGGCGTACTCGTGCTCGTCGTCGACCAGCTCGGAAGGCAGCATCACCGCTTCGAGTGACTTGATGTATGTTCTTTCAGTTCTTTATGGAATACTAATTAATAAAGATGGCTATATGCATTGATTAATGCAGAGTCCGAGGATCAGCATGGCCACCTCCGCCCCCGCCGCAGAGCTTACCTTGGTGATGGGCGTGCAAAATGACATTTGGTATGTGCGCGTGCATGCAGTTGCCTCTTTTAATCTGTTATAAGGCATCAACCACCTTAATGATACACCATCTAGGAGCTTTTCATGCATGTTTCAGATCTATTTCCGTTGTTTGAACACTTCGTTTTTCATTGAGCTGGCAAAATTTCCTCGTGCAAAGTTGCATACATGTCACGATCTATAAATGACACCATATGATGGTCTAATTAAGTTTCTTTTGAACCTTCTTTTGTTTGGCAGATTCATCAAAGACGAGCTAAAGACGATGCAAGCATTCTTGGCTGCTGCTGAAGCAAGGAAAAACAGTGACATGCTACTGAAGGTGTGGGCAGAGCAAGTAAGGGACCTGTCCTACAATATTGAAGATTGCCTTGACGGATTTATGGTTCATGTGAGGAGCCAAAGCCTAACAAAACGGCTGACGAAGCTCACTGATCGTCAGGGCCGTACCTGAGAATTTGGGGGCCCGGTGCAAAATCAAAGTTCAGGCCCTAGTAATTAAATTAAGAAAAATCGTTAGCGAAAAAAGTTTTTAAAATTTACCAGATGCGCAACACAATTTTTCTAAGAACTATCTGTTGCAAAAAAAACATGTATTGCAAAAATGCAAAGTTATGAATTAATAAATATCTAATCTGTATTTTAGTTGGAACGAGCAATCTTTCTAGAACTTCCTTTGAAAAAATCTTCAAGTTTATCTTCATTAAATATTTCGAAGCACAATTTTGAAGTGCTATCTTTGTATTAAAAAAATCCTGTCTATTCCATTTTAGTTAAAATGAAACCACAAAAAAGGAACGCGATCCTTTGGTAGTCGAAGTGCTATTGTGACAAATCAGGAAAAAGAATCCACACCAGCATGTTTATTTTTTGTTACTAGACATTTGTGCTAAATTGGAAATTATTTAATTTGTTTACTTTCTAAAGGATGGGATATGTCCTTATTTAATTATTGCAACGACTATGGTCCAATGTACATGTATACTTTTGTTCATAAACAATTCAAGTATGGAATATTTTTACATTAGAAATACTAGTTTTGATTTATACATAATTTACCTACAATTAATCCTATCTCTCCGCAGCCACGGAAATCACTAGTTTTAAATAGAATTGGTGGTATTTCGGTTGTACTCCTCAACTCCTCCCATCAATGCTACCGTTGGGAAGATCAAAGGCAAAGAGCGAAAAATGCATGCGTTCCCACGACAAAAGACCTGGCCCGATTGTCCAGGAGTAAATACTCTCTATAGTTAGTGCCATGTGTTCAAAATGAATTTGACTAATTTCTTCATTAATTAATCGCTGTTTTGAGTAGTAGAAAACTAATTTGGGGGCCCTTTTTGTGGGGGGGGGGGGGCTTTGTAGTTGCACATCCTGCACATGTGCCCCGTACGGGCCTGCTGATCGTTGCCGGATTGCTATACAAATTCGCAACTTGAAATCAAGAGTTGAAGAAGTGAGTAGCAGGAATTCACGCTACAACTTAATCAAGACGGAGGTCTCTAGCAACAATGATGAGAAGGTTTCTTACATAGAAGATGTATGTAATCACTCAACAAACAACATTGATGAAGCAGAGCATGTGGGATTTAAAAAGCCTAAGGAGGATTTGCTTAAGCTGATGGACATCGACAATAAAGATGGTTGTGCCTAAGCTATATGTGTTGTTGGCATGGGTGGTTTAGGCAAGACTACTCTTGCAAGAAAAGTATATGAAAGTAAGGAAGATATTGTAAAGAATTTTTCTTGTTGTGCTTGGATCACAGTCTCACAATCATTTTCTACAACAGAGATGCTCAAGGATATGATCAGGCAGCTTCTGGGCGGCGAGTCACTGAAGGAATTCTTGAGAAAACATGAACGAAAATTGGTGCAAGTAAAGGACTTCTCTGAGCATCTCATTCAAGAGCTTAAGGATAAGAGGTACTTTATTGTTCTTGATGACTTGTGGACCATAAGTGCATGGGGGTGGATCAAAGATATTCTTCTTCCTAGTAGTAACAATAAAGGAAGTCCAATAATAGTAACAACAAGAGATGTCGGTCTAGCAAAGGAATGTACTCCTGAACCCCTCATCTACACCTTAAACCATTAGAGTCGGTCGATGCCAAAAATTTAGTTCTAATAAAGAGTAGGAAAATTGATGAAGACATGGATAAAGATGAAAACTTCAAGAGCATAGTTGACAAACTAGTTAAAAAGTGTGGTTGTTTACCACTGGCCATACTCACAATTGGAGCGATCCTTGCCACTAAACAGATAGTAGAGTGGGAGCAGATCTATAAGCAACTCCCCTTTGAGCTTGAGAGTAACCCAAGCCTTGAAGCAATGAAGAGGATGGTTACTTTGAGTTACAACCATTTGCCATCTCATCTCAAGTCATGTTTCTTATATCTAAGCATCTTTCCCGAGGATTTAGAAATCCAGACGAGGCGTCTAGTAGAAAGATGGATTACTGAGGGGTTTATTAGAGCTAGGACTGGGGTGAACATTGAGGATGTTGCAAAAGGTTACTTTAATGAGTTAATCAACCGAAGCCTGCTTCAACCATCAATAGTGAACATAGAAGGAGTTGTTAAGAGCTTTCGAGTCCATGATATTGTGCGGGATGTCATGATCTCAGTTTCTCAAGATGAAAACTTCCTATATGTAGTGGGAGATAATGTAACTAGTGTTGCAGAGGAGACCTTCCGACATGTAGCATACCATGGTGTCATGTGCCATAAGATAGATATTGATTGAAGCCATGTCATGTCAGTAACTGTGTTTGGTGAAAGACCATTCGGGCCATCACCTTTAGTTTGTTCACATGATATGAGAATGCTCCGAGCCTTGGATCTAGAGAATGCACAGTTTCAAGTCACACAAAAAGATATCAGGAACATAGGCTTGTTGCGCCATTTGAAGTATGTGAATTTCTCTAGTCCTCCTCAAATGTATTCACATTCATATATTTATAAACTACCAAGATCCGTAGGAAAATTGGAAGGCTTGCGTACTTTGGACATAAGATGTAGTTATATTACAAAACTGCCAACTGAGATTACTAAACTCAAGAGTCAACATAGTCTCTGTTGTACCAGAAGCAGTTGGTATCAATACTTTGACCTGAATGAACCCAAGGAATGCTTGTTGAACACATTTTGTTGGCGCACGCTTTTCACACCTCTGGAAGATCCTAGTGACCGTACCGTTTCTGAGCTACACATGGCCTGGTCTAGCCGTTGGTCAGAGTCACATGGTGTGAGGGTGCCAAAAGGAATCGGCAAACTGAAAGAGCTGCAAATACTAGAGGTTGTGGACTTCAGCCGAACTAGTTGCAAAGCAATTAAAGAGCTAGGTGAGCTTGTGCAGCTGAGAAAACTGAGCGTGGTAGCAGAAGGGGCCACCAAGCAAAAATGCAAGGTACTGTGTGACGCCTTTCAGTGGATGGTTCACTCGAGTGGCTGCATGCTGTCGCCTCTCCTCCTCCCATGTTGAGGAGTCTGAAGTTGTATGGATGCCCTGGAGAGACTCCCGGTTGGTTTGGCGATTTGATGCATTTGGTCAAGCTTTACTTATGGTGCAGCGTAATAAAGGAAGAGGGTAAAATCATGGTAGTACTAGGGCCACTTCCCAACCTCATGCACCTTTGTCTTGGATGGGGCTCTTATATTGTGGAGAAGTTAGCGTTCAAAGCGGGAGCATTCCCAAATCTGAAGAAACTTGATATTTGTCTGGCGGAACTGAGAGAGTTGAAATTTGAGGATGGCACCTTACCCCAGCTGGCAAAGACCAAAGATAGATATCAGTGATGAATGCACGTTGATGTCAGGAATTACTGGTATCAACAACCTTCCGAGGCTCCAGGAGATTTCACTTGATTATGGTACTCGAGTGGCGAAGCTTGCTATGCTGCAAACTGAAGTGGTCGCACAACCCAACAGTCCTGTGCTTCGAATGAAGGGGGGGCCAAGAGACCACGACCTGGGTGACGTCGTTGTCTGAGTGGAAGAAGCAAAGGGGGAATCGTCATCTCTCCATCCCGAGCCTGCAGCAGCGAGAGTGAGCTCACAATCCCAGGCGATGGGCACGTCGACGACAAATCTCAGGTCAGCTAATTGCTTCTCCTCCGTTCAACTAGTAGTATTGTAAGTAGCAGCTAACAATCCTCTATGTTTTCCTTTTGTCTGCAACAGCAAAAATGATCTTCTTTACACTTACAACTCGTGCTGACGAGCAAGCCTCCGACCAGTTCCACTCTTCCGGTACTCGTAAGCTCTCAGATCTCCTTCAGTTTATTATTTCTGTTTTGGCTCCCAAGATTTGGTTTAATTCTCCCAGAGTTAGTATGCCAGATCTTTTGCTATCTTGTTATTTTGAGTTTGCGTTCACGCGTATTCATTCTTTGATGTAACGATGTATTCAGCTTGTGAAGACATATATTTTACACGTACCCCTGTTTTACATCTCAGATTGACCAAAGAAACTAGTGCTCTGTGTAGTGCATTCAGAATTTCAGATTCAGCTGGACGGACGTGGCGGAGCACAAAGCAAGATGCCAGATGCACCACCAAGCCGCATCGTTCACGGCCAGATGAATCAAACATCAAGAGAGGCTTCTGCGTTCACAGCCAGATGGGTTCTCTGCGTTCTGGATACGTGGAACATTCTGGTAGTATGTTCTTCTAACCCCGTTGTTGGACTGAATTCAGTGATGGTGGCACTGACACATGTGCAATCTCTCAGGCAGAATTAACGGCTGGGAGTGGATCGTCGTTCCAAGTAGCCTCTTGGAGTTGGACCCATATGGCGATTTTTTGTCCAAAAGGACCACCTGCCCAATAAAATTACCAGAAAAGACTCCCTTCGGATGAAATTGACAAAAAAGACCCCCTGGGCCGTGGCGGCAGGCGCGGCAGCCGACACGTGGTGTCTGCCGCCACGCCTGGAGGCAGCAACACTGTTCAAATTACTGTTCACGCAGGAGACGGAAAAAACAACGACGAGGCGAGCGAACAATACCTGCCGCCTCATGTAGTGGCGGCAACACTGTTCATGCATGAGTGAACAGTACTTTCAAAAAAATCAAAAAAAATAGCAGAAAAATTCAGAAAAATCTGGAATTTTTTGGCAGCAAAGACAATCGAGTGTTCTAAGAGGATGCAAAATTTCAGATTTTTTTGAATTTTTCTACTATGTTTTTATTTTTCTCGAAATTACTGTTCACTCGCGCGTGAACAGTGCTGCCGCCACTATGTGAGGCGGCAGGTACTGTTTGCTCGCCTCGTCATTGTTTTTCCCGTCTTCCGTGTGAACAGTGCGACGAACAGTGTTGCCGCCTCCGGGCGTGGCGGCAGGTGCCACGTGTCGGCTGCCGCGCCTGCCGCCACGGCCTAGGGGTCTTTTTTGCCAATTTCATCCGAAAAGGGTCTTTTATGGCAATTCCGTTGGGCGGGTGGTCTTTTTAAACAAAAAATCCGCATATGGCATGCCTGTTACCTTTAACCCTGCAAACACTTGTTGTTTATTAGTATTATTACTGTCGGAAAATGTTACACTGGGTGAGGTTGGCCAAGGATGGGCAGAGGGAACGGAGTGGGAGGAATCATCTCTACATCCCGACCCTGCAGCAGCAGCGGCAGAGAGCTCCTCCTCACAGTCGCAGGTGGTAGTGGTAACGACGGGGCGACATGTGAGCTATCTAATTTCTTCTTCCTTGAGTGGCAAGTAGTAGCTGTGAACTAATGATGTTAATTACTAGGCACTTACAACCCATCTCCCTTCTCTTCTGTTTTCTTTGCTTTTAACAGTGAAAGATGATCTGCGCTGAAGACCAATTTCCAGTTGCAGCTGATGATCGATTTCTTCTGGGTTCCATTATTGGCTTCTTCGATCGCCTCAATTGACCCCTCCCCTACTGCATGCTCGCCTCGGAGTTGATATTCTGCAGCTCGCCCCAGTTGGAAAACAGAGTAATCGCATGGTGCATGCATCTGCAGCTAAAGTAAACGAAACATTTCAGATATCCAGTGCTTGAAAAGGACACTGAATGTTCTGAAGTGTGGACTGTGATCACATCGATTAGTGGTCAGTTCATCTATAACTCCTTTTCGTTGTTGTCATGTTACATTTTTCATATGAATATGTACTAATTTCCATTCCTGGCACCGTTTTCAGCTTGCAAACATGCATCGACTGATGAAATGTACTAAGTAATGCCCTGGTTTTTATGTCTGCTGGGGAGTAGACGTGGAAAATGCATTCAGCTCTCCAAGTTCTCTGCTGGCTGGTGGCCTCTGATATGGTGCAAGGTGAAGGTGGGAGCGAGCTCGACATTTCTCCGCTGCGAATGGAAGAGGAATGCATTGAGCTTGGGGCTTCGGTGTAATGGAGGGGACTAGCAAGCCGCACTGCTACTCAAAAGGAGTTTACAAGTTGCAACTGTTGGCCTAGATGAGAAAATGATTCTTGAGGAACACCATGGAATGGAATGGCCGAACAACCGGACGAGAACACCTGCAATTTTGAATACAGAGTTGCTTTGTTTTCTAGTACTCTGTTTCTCAGAGATGTTTAGCTCCTCTCTGTTTGTTGCTGCCTCTATGCTTGTGCTTGCTCGTAATCAAAGAATAAGTATTGCATATGTTGTTATCCAATTTCCGCAAATTTAAGAACCTGTTCGAATACTCTCAACTCTGGAACCGCAGTGAACGCTCTGACTCCACGGAGTCAGCAGTGTGGAGCAGAGCAGTCCCGTAATACGAAATCAACCTGATTTTGAATGCAGAATTACTCCGTTTCCAATACAGAATTACTCTGTTTCTTAACCTGATTAATTGGTCTCAAAATCTTGCTGCCACTACGTATGTGCTTGTGTGTAAATGAAGAATGATGATTGCATCTGCTGTCATCCATTTTCCGCGAAATTTGAGTGGGTGAAACAATGCGCCTGCCATATATGCCTGTAAGTTGCGATTCTCATCGGTTTCGCTTTGCCAATTACAGTTTGTCAGGAAAAGGCCACGCAGCAGCATACGAAACCCATAGGTTTATTTTGAAGCGGTATTTTCCATCTGTAATTTGTGACCATGTTTCCCCATGTTAACTGCCGATAGTTTCACGAACCTGTAGGCTAAATTGAGCAATCAGCAGACTGACTAAGACAAAGACTAGGAGACTGACCGTCGCTTGCCTCACCAACCTCATCACGGGACGCCATGGGGCTTTGCTACATCCATGTAAATATTCTAGGTAAACCTACGTAAGAGTTGGCTTGTCAACAATTGATTGGAAGAAAGAATTGACTGGCCCCACTCACCTGAAAATCAGGGCGCGCTTGACTTGGTCCGTTGGACGCTACGCCGAGTGCAGCAGCTGCGCCGCCATGGATGGGCTTCCATGGGCCATTTTATGTTCTAGAATTTTTTTATTCATTGCCTTTTTAACAAATTTTGTTTATTCTATATAATATTTGCACTGCTATAAATTCAAAAACATCTAAATTCTCTTTCTGCATGGAAAATGTTTGAGTGCATGATGTCCGTGCCAATTTTTAGCGCACTCGGACCTTTGAGTAGCTCTTAGAAAAAAAATTGGGGCCTACGAAAAGTTTACTACTTTTATGCACTGTACGGACCAATTTTTCTTAGAGCTACTCAGATGTCAAAACGCGCAAAAATTGGCGTCGACCTCACACGCCACAACATCTTTCATGCAAAAGAAATTAAGAGTTTTTTGAATTTTTCTAGTATTCTTTTTATTTTAGTGTTCACCGAAATTAGATCGGTTCGAGTGCAGAAATGGATATTCGTGTTTCCACGCCCTCCATCTTACCACGAATGCAAACTACAAATTTTCCCCGGCTAGCATGGAACAAGACTCTAGCTTCTTCGTAGGACATGACATGCTATTTTTTGGAGTTAATTTCATACAAGCCGAAGCTCTGCCATTCATTGTAAAAGGGAGAAGTTTTACAGCCTAACAAGGATCAAAAGTGGAAAAGACTTTCCAGAAGAAAGATAGCACTATGCTCCTGCAAGATTTAGGGGAGCCACCTCAGTTGCAATCTTCAAGGCCGGTGCAATGGGGCTGGAGGCAGGATCTTGGAGATATCCAAGAATTTCACTCCTTCCCCAAAGTGCAGATTGTGTGTGAGGTTATCATGGGAGCATGGCTCTGGTATTTTGCACAAGATCCAAATGCACGATCTCCCACAAGAATTGATATTCAGTATTGAGTGTACATGCCAAGGTTAGATGGAGACAATGGAGCAGAGCACACATGTGTTGCGATACCTCTCTAGACAAAGGGAAATAAAGGTTCGGTACGACGTAGAATCCAAGATTTGGTCATAAAATTAATTGATGGATAGCTAATATGCTCAAAAACATTTCTCGCTCTAAGCATGAGCTACGCTTATAAAACGCGGAGTCGCACTTCTTGTAGCCTCTACCTATGTTATAAGGATTGTACTAGCAGTCAAACAAATATGAACAGAGTCATGGCGCTGAAGAGGGGACATAGTAGTGAGAATTGTGATGGGTTGCATATGTAATTTGTTGAGAAATATGGATGAGAGGCATATGGAAACACATCTTCTCCAAAAATCATATACCCCCTCCATCCAGCTCAAACGATTGCAACAATTTAATTGGCTGCATGCACGCTCTTAGCTATAATAGCTTGCATGCCTGGTCGGGCGTATTGACCAGTGCTGCACAATTATATCCTCTGCGTCAAGCCATCATCTACAGATTGCATCACACCATTGAACACAACCACCGCATTTGGAGGGGGGAACTTTTACGAAGATCTTTCGGTGGCCACTGTAATCAGCAAAGGGTTCGCCGCTCAATTCGGTGTGGTCACCGTTGCCGTCACAGCTAATACAGAGTACAAATTAGTACCAATATTTGGAGTATACATGGAAACCAAAATAACCTACTCATATATTCATATCCATAGTTCATAAGAATCAAGGAAGCTACCCGCGAAAAAAAAAGAAAACGGAATCAAGCAAGCTGGATCATTTCAACTCAACTATAAAAATGCGGTGGCTTCTCCAACAGATATTTTCCCTGGCTAAACGGAGTCGATCAAAGTTTAACAAGCACCTCAGTCACGCGTTCGGTAGTCCCATGTTGTGAACGGTGGCAGACCGTGTGAACCGAAGGACACTCAAGTAAAGTTGATGTGAAGTGAAGTGAAGTGAAGTTGAAAGCTAGCCACTACGCTCTGAGCTGAGCCACACGGGTCACGAGTACAGTACGATTCCCACTAGGCTCTATGCTGCTTTTTTGCTCTGCAGCACTTAATTTCGCTTTCCAAAGAACAATAGTACTACTTGTCGGACGAGACAAAGCAACGGCTAAGCTAATTTTTTTTAAATAATACACTATTTTTAGTAAATTTGAGAAATATTACGCCATTTAGATTTATTTCAAAAATAATACGGCATCAGCCTCTGGGAAGCCGATTGGCTTCTGTCGGCCATCTGTAAGCCGAGCAGGAGGCAGTCGGCCACCGGTAAGCCGAGTGGACCCAGTCGGCCACCGGTAAGCCGATTAGTGGCTGCTCGGCCAGGTGCGTCGGCCAGCAGTAAGCCGATTAGTGGCAGGTGTGCATGCAATCGGCCGATGAGTGGCTATATGCCTTGATGGATGGACGGATGGGTGCAAGTGGGATGCTACTGCTTCGTATTTTAATCGCTTCTTCTTCCTTGTTTATTTCTCTAGCTTGGTACTGGTATTTTTTGTGACCAGCCGGTTGGTTAATTTAGCTGCCACCTTAGCTAGCTCACATGGGTCTGGAGGTGCTCACGGCGAGGGACCAGATGCCAAGGTGCCGGCACCAGCGGCGAGCTCTACAGCGACGATGGCGACGGCGGCCAGGAGGTGGCGGCGTCGGCCACCAGGTGGACGAGGGCGAGGCGGCCGCTGCGGCTGTGGAGGAGGTTGTCGGGGAAGAAGGCGATGCATGCCGGAGCTTTCCGGATGGCACAGCGTAGGCGTGGGGTGATGCTGCTGATGCGGCTGGTGCCCCTGGCGCCGGCGCGGCGGGCGGCCGCACTGCTGGTGGAGCTGGTGCGGCAGATCGCGTGCGCGGCCGAGTGCCCCGCCATCGTGTTCTCCTCACAGTGGGGGCTCCCCGCGCTGTCCCACTCCGCCAGCGGCGGCGCCAGCCGGACCGCCAAGCTGCGGGCTTTCAACCTCGAGAGGAGCCTCTCCGCCGGCTCCGGCGCCGGCTCCCCTGCTGATCGCCTCAACAACTACACACCATCGACAACGCGCGGCTGGCAATCGTGCATGAGCTAGCAAATCATCTTCCCAATACTGTAATCATACGTTGCATGTAAGGCTCGAGCTAGCAAAGCATCTTCACGATGCTATAATCATGCGTTGCATGTAAGGATTAAAATACGAAGCAGTAGCATCCAACTTGCACCCATCCGTCCATCCATCGAGGCGCGCACCTGCCACTAATCGGCTTAACGCTGTCCGACTGCATGCCCACCTGGCCAACTGCATGCGCTCCTGGCCGAGCCGCCACTAATCGGCTTACGGGTGGCCGACTGGGCCCACTCGGCTTGCCGGTGGCCGACTCGTTCTACTCAGTTTACCGGTGGCCGATAGAAGCCAATCGGCTTCCCCCAGGCCGATGCCGTATTATTTTTAAAATAAATCTAAACTGCGTAATATTTCTTAAATTTATCAAGAAAAGTGTATTATTTTAAAAAAATTAGCTACCATTTAAGCATGCAACAAGAAAAGGGGAAAGAGAATGGAAATTGCTTTTGGATGCCGAGCTACATGAAGGCTTTCAAATTGGAAATTCAAAATTCATGAAAATTCATATTTTTACATCTTAAAAAATTCTGAAAAAAATGCAGACATACGTGAGGCATAAAGCACAAGTGTGTAAATTTTCAAGACGAAATTTATTGAAATGAGGGCTGTGCAAAATAAAATCAGGCTTTTTAACACATGATACTATTCATCATCCCAGACCATGAATTTGTCTTTTTTGTACATGTCGCACTTTTAACATATTTCATCCTGAAATTTTACACATATACACCTCACATCCTGAAATTTTACACATCCTACACTCATTTCCTTTGGCATTATAGTTCTGCTCTTTGAACTGCTACCAACGTAGCGCTTTTGCAGGTTTCTTTTGAGATGTCTTTTGTGGACTTTTAAGTAATAAAAAGCGCTCCTTTAAAAAAATGTCTTTTGTGGAGTCAGTTCAAGCATGCACCAAAACGATCAACCTTCAGGCTTTAGCAACGTGCGAAGCCTGCAATTTGTTTTTGTACTTCTTCTTCTGTTTTTTTTGTTGACGAAATACATGGCACAGTGTAGGGTGGCAAATCAATTCCAGCTCGTAATTAAGAATTAGGGAGTCAACCTTGCCTGAAGCATATTCGTTCAAGCTTATTTGCTTTGCTTTATATCCTCAGCTCTACTTTAGCTTTGGAGACGCATTTTCAGCGATGCAAATGGCAACCCCTGACGAGCATCCAGCTTTGTTAAAGGCTTAAAGATGATGCCTTTGCCTTCCATCTTGTCGCTGGAGGATTGCTCTCCACTCTGGGCCGAACATGTACTCATTCTGCGTGCGTGGAGCTCAAGCATCTTTTCTTTTCGTCGCGTGCCTGTGTAGGCCCAGTACCAGTGTAGCTAAGCTGGTTTTCCAAATACTCCCTCCGTTCCAAAATAGATTACTCAACTTTGTACTAACTTTATATAAAATTAGTACAAAGTTGAGTCGTCTATTTTGCAACGGAGGGAGTAATATTTAACGAGCCATCAAAATAGCTATATATACACGGTTGAGGGCAACCTGCAAGCTACACCGGCACGGCCTTGTGATCTAGCCCCCAATAACCAAATCCCACTTAACAGTTGAGAGCAGAACCGGCGGGATATGGGGGAGACAGTGCTGAGCATGGCGCGGTCCATGCTGAACGCCGCCATCAGCAAGGCTGCCTCTGCCGCCGCCGACGAAATGAGCCTCCTCATGGGTGTGAGGAAGGATATCTGGTATGTTGGAATTGACCTTATTTTGTTCAGGTCATAGACTTCCATATAGCCTCTCTTAAATGTATATTGCAAAAATGACATCCGACATCCTATATTTTTTGGTTATCACGGAAAATCTCTCTTGTCGGATGAACACTGGTTGGTTATATTAATGCCTGAAACAGAAACACGGTTTACTCGACTCACATAAGAATGACACCAGATAGTCATGGTGGGCTTGAAATCACTTCATAGAGGCGCAGAATTTTTTTTGCTTGTATCGTTGCGTGTTACAAGCGATGGGAATGGCAGTAATCATGTTCTTGATTAAGTTTCTTTTGAACCATTGTTTGGTAGGTTTATCAAAGATGAGCTAGAGACGATGCGGGCATTTACGGTGGCAGTGAAGGAATGAAGGAGAAAGACATGCTACTCAAGGTGTGGGCGAAGCAAGTAAGGGACATGTCATACAATATTGAAGATTGCCTTGGTGAATTCATGGTGCATGTGGCATGTCAAAGCTTGTCGCGAAAGCTAATGAAGCTCAAGGACCGCCACCGAATCGCGATGCAAATCCGTGATCTCAAATCAAGAGTTGAGGAAGTGAGTAGTAGGAACACCCGGTACAACCTTATTGATAAGAACCATATCTCTAGAAACATTGATGAAAGGGATTCTTGCATGGAAGATATTCGCAACCAGTCAGCTAGCAACATCGATGAAGCCAAACTTGTGGGGTTTTCCAATCACAAACAAGAGTTAATAAGGCTTATTGATGACAATGTCAACAATGGCCCTGTTCGGGTAGTATGTGTCGTTGGCATGGGTGGTTTGGGTAAGACCACTATTACAAGGAAGCTTTATGAAAGTACAAGAAACTTTTCATGTTGTGCATGGATCACTGTCTCACAGTCATTTGTCAGGATGGAGCTTCTCAAAGTTATGATCAAAGAACTCTTCGGTGACGACGAACTCAAGGAGCAACTTGACGGGAAGATGGTGCGAGAAGAGTATCTTGCTAGCTACCTCAGAGAAAAGCTACTTGAGAAGAGGTACTTTGTTGTTCTTGATGACTTATGGAATATAGATGATTGGAAGTGGATCAAAACTATTGCTTTTCCAAGTAGTAACAACAAAGGTAGTCGGATAATGGTAACAACAAGAGATGTTAGCTTAGCTGAGGAGTGTATCTTGGAATCTTCTGGATCACTTATCTACCACCATCAACCATTAGAAACAAATGATGCCATAAAATTACTATTAAGGAAGGCGAGGAAAAGTGAGGAAGACATGAAAAAAGATGAGGACATGAGGGACATAGTTGCTAAGATAGTAAAAAAGTCTGGAAGGTTACCTCTAGCTATACTCACAATAGGAGGCATGCTTGCCACCAGAGAGGTTAGTGAGTGGAAAAGTATATATAACCAGATCCCCTTAGAGCTAGAGAGCAACCGAAGCCTTTAAGCAGTGAGGAGGATGGCTACCATGAGTTACAACCACTTGCCCTCCCATCTTAAGTCATGTTTTTTGTATTTAAGCATATTTCCAGAGGATTTTGAAATAAAAAGGAGGCATCTGGTAAAAAGATGGATAGCCGAGGGCTTTGTCATTGCTAGAGTTGGGATGAGTGTTGAGGATGTTGGGAATAGTTACTTTAATGACCTAATCAACCGGAGCTTGATCCAGCCATCAAGAGTGAACATAGGAGTTGTGAAGAGTTGTCGAGTTCATGATATTGTTCGTGATGTCATGGTCTCAATTTCTAGAGATGAAAATTTTGCATGGTCTACATGGGATAATGTAACCGGCATAGCAGTGGATAACTTTCATCATGTAGCATACCAAGGCAGTTGGAGCCCAAATAAAGGCTTGGATTGGAACCATGTCCGATCATTCACTGTGTTTGGTAAGAGACCCATGAAGCCGACACCTTTACTATGTTCGCCCGACTTTAGGATGCTTAGAGTCTTAGATCTACATGATGCCAATTTTGACATCAAACAAAAAGATATCAGCACCATAGGGTCGTTGCATCATTTGAAATATGTCCATGTTGGGTCTTCAAATGTCGATGTTGATATTTACAAGCTCCCAAGAACCATAGGGAAACTACAAGGCTTGCAGAGTTTGGACATTAGACATGGTAACATAACATCACTACCAACTGAGATCACTAAACTACAAAGCCTTCGTAGCCTCCGTTGCAGCGGAAATGGAGTATGTGCGAATTTATACTTTGTTTACCCAATGATCTGGTTCACGTCCATATTCTGTATGCCTATTCTGTTCAATCCTTTAGTTCGTCCGATTGATCGTCCATTCCTTATGAGGGGCATTCACAAGGCATGGACTGGTCGCTTGTCCAACTCTGATGGTGTGAGGGTGCCTAGAGGGATCAGTAACCTCAAGGAGTTACAGATACTAGAGATTGTGGATGTTGAACGGACAAGTAGGAAAGCAGTTAAAGAGCTCGGGGAGCTTATAAAGCTCAGAAAGTTGAGTGTCAGAGTTGGGGCAAGCAAGCAAAAGAGCAAGATACTCTGTACATCTCTTGAGAAGCTCATTTCCCTCCGCTCTCTTTGTCTCTGTGTGGATGTTAGTACATCTGGGAGAAGCGGTGCATCACTCAAGTGTTTGCATTCTCTTTCTACCCCTCCCTCTCTCTTGAGGAAGCTGAATTTACAAGGAGATCTCGGGGAGTTGCCTGACTGGTTTGGGGACCTGGTACATTTGGTGAAGATTGACTTAGGGTCGAGCAATCTAAAGGATGGAGATAAAAGCATGAAACTACTAGGCGCACTGCCCAAGCTCATGATCCTTCGTCTTTATTGGGAATCTTATGTTGGGGAGAAACTGGTTTTCAGAGCAGAAACATTCCCAAGCCTCAGGAGACTTGATATTTCGAGCCTACGTACAGCAACTGACCGAATTGGTATTCGAGGTAGGCACCTCGCCCCAGTTGGAAAAGTTCGAAATTGAATGGTGCAGTTTGAAATCAGGGATTATTGGTATCAAACACCTTCCAAAACTCAAGGAGATTTCGCCCCATGACGAAACAGTTTGGAAACAAAACACAAGCACATAAAGAAGTTGGGTCATGTGTATGGGATGTCACACTTGAGGAGGCATGAGAACATCTGACTCATGTTTGATTAGAGATGGGAAGGCTGAGCTCATCCATTGAGGAAGTGAATGACAACAAGAGGTGGGAACGAGTGGCTGGTAGAGTTCCAAAAACTAAGGTGTTTGATTAGAGATGGGAAGGCTGAGCTCATCCATTGAGGAAGCGAATGACAACAAGAGGTGGGAACGAGTGGCTGGTAGAGTTCCAAAAACTAAGGTGTTTGATTAGAGATGGGAAGGCTGAGCTCATCCATTGAGGAAGCGAATGACAACAAGAGGTGGAAACGAGTGGCTGGTAGAGTTCCAAAAACTAAGGTAAAACTATGTGATTGAAAGGAGGGAAAAACAAAAAAGACTAACATCACACCGCACTTCCAACCCCCAACACACAGCGAGGGTGACCAAGGGTTACAGGCCGACAGGACAGGCCCAGTTGGAAGTACGTAGTGATAGCTTTTGCCTCAGCAGATCCGATGAATCAGGTATGCGTCCTCGGCGAAGCGTTGGCCAGCACCTGGCTATTTAAACCATGAAATACTTCCTACGCTAAGCGGTGTGGTACTAAACAAGCGACCGTTCCCAGCCGACCAGCCGCAAGAGCTCCAGATCGCTGGGCCGTAGCATTCGGCCCACCAGATAGGCCTTCATCGGAAAGGTAAGAAATAATCCCTCAAAAAAAAAACAAAAAAAAGGACACGCCGGCTGCTGGCATGAAGCCGCCGCCGATGTCGGGCGGGATGC
Source organism: Aegilops speltoides (assembly GCA_021437245.1). Classification (NCBI taxonomy): domain Eukaryota; kingdom Viridiplantae; phylum Streptophyta; class Magnoliopsida; order Poales; family Poaceae; genus Aegilops; species Aegilops speltoides. Next base: position 16,285,203 of record CM038147.1, on the reverse strand, counting down.
CGAGCGCGGCGGCCGCATCGAACGCCGCGCACGTGTCCTCCATGGCCCGCGGTACACGTCGGTGTGGGTCCCGTGGCTGCCGATGTGGAAGGACACGCCGGCCACGCCGCGCAGCGCACGCGGAGGAGCCGCGCTACCTCTTGAGCGTGCGCGCCGTGTTTGGTTCCGAGCTTGACCTTGGCGTTGCCACTGTCGCCGTTGATGCGGAGGACGAGCCGAGCGCCGCCTGCGGGTTGCACTTGACGGCTCCGGGTTGCCCTCCGAGAGCGCGCGGCGCCAACGCATGTACAGGTGGACCACCCTGTCGAGGTCGAGGACGTAGAAGGCGCTGCGCACGCCGGGCCGGAGCCTGCGACGGCGTGCTTCTCCTTGGCATCTCCGGCGTGTAGGGAATGACCTGCTTGTCCTTCACTCCCGGCGCCACCAGCACCGCCTGCATGGGGCTGCTTCCGAGCATGTCGACCGCGACGACGTGGGCATACACCTAATTAAGTACGAACCGAAAGAGTGATCACGCGCACGTACGAGTACTGCAAGACTACCAAACTAGCTAGCTTGCTAACTTAATTGAGGTTCCTCGAGCTAGACGTAGACGCGATCTAGCAATACAAGTTGACTTGCTACATAATGACCCACTCCCTCCCTTCCATAAGAGCATCTACAGCCGAATCCCTCAAACCATCTTTTATATCCCCGCGGACGCGCCTGGTCAGTGACCGGATAGAAGAGAGAAGAAAAAAAGGTGACCCAACCAGACCCATCATATCTTCCATGTACTCCCTTCGTTCCAAATTACTCGTCGTGGTTTTAGTTCAAATTTGAACTAAAACTACAACGAGTAATTTGGAACGGAGGGAGTATGTTTGGGAATTTGAACTAAAACCACGACGAGTAATTTGAAACGGAGGGAGTATGTTTGGGCTGTCCACGAACCTTCATATCCATCTCAAATATGGAGAGGATATAGGGCTCGCAGACACACCCGGGCGCGCCCGGTCAATCCGCCATATAGGACACGGCCCCATCCCGGACCACATTTTCTCTTTCTTTAGTCATTCTTTTCTTTCTCTCTCTTAGCCTCCACCAATCACGTGCAAATGACCGGACATATGAGGAAGGAAAAGAGAATTGTGGCTGCGCGGATGGATAAATAAGGGCTTAGAACGAAAACGCCCGGTCATCCGTGGGCGTTTGAGAGGTCGAATTAGAGGTATGTGGCTGAAGATACTCTAAGACTCTACATGATGTTTTCAAGAATGTCTTATATTGTGAGACGGAGGAGGTACTACTAAGAATTGTCCTCTATGTAGATGGCTCAAGGGGGTGCAGCTCAATCCAACTTTTTACCATGTGCCATAGCCGAACGGAGTAGCGACATAGGAAGAGCACAAAAGTGGGCAGCCAACTCAGGGGCACGGCTGCATAAGGGACATATAGTCCATAGTTTGGCCTTCCACCTTTGGTCAGGCAGCCGTCCAAACCCTATTTTGGTTGACCAGCCATGCGAACATCTCGCTTGCACTTCGGTGGCTCTATATTTATCAAATTAGATGACAACTTGCACGTTGTTGTGGGAATTTGTTGCAATATATTTTCATGAAATTTGATTGTATGAACATGAATATTTGAATCAATAATATATTGCATAATTTTATCACAGCATACGTGCACTCATCGGTAAACAGTTCCAAGAAAAGACTGCATAAGTGTGGGAGAAGAAAATTGGATATGAAGGACACTTGCATCATGCAATTAATTTCTAAAGCTTATTGGGAGTGATGAGGTGGCATAGCAGCATGTGCTCTAAAATAGTTAGCGAGGGCTAGCTATTTAAATATAAAAGATTGTTTTTGTTCATGTTGGTTCAGACCAACACGAGGACTGTTGTTTTGTATGCCGAGGTCGTCGAGTCAAGCGGGTAGCATCTTCCAAATGATGGTGTTGGATCGTTAATGCTATTGTTGGTTTGGCATTGAACGATCCAATCCTATGGTTATTCCTCGACAAAATAGCAATTCTCTCGTTATTGTTTCATGTATGTATGGATTATCATCACTTCCACAAATCTGCATCTTTGCGGTGTTGACTAAGCATTAGCACCAAGAAAACAAGATATTTGTCAATGCTGACAAAACGGCCACGTTTTTGAGTTCTTGGTTTTCAATAAGGTATGAGTGCTACTATGCACACGGGAAACTATGTCGTATCTACGTACAACATTTGATATCAAACGTGGATTGATTCTTTGAACATCAGCCAATGGTATAAAGATCAGACTAGAATGTGGTGTCAAAAAAGAGAGAGAAAAGATCAGACTAGAATGTACATGGGGCAATTCCGATAAGGTATATAAGGGGCGACATGATTTAATTTTCTATTTAATGGTGAGAAAATTATTGACCTGCCTTCTTATAATAAAAGAGTTTGTTTTCTACAACAAGATTGAAATGAGACATGGACAATCTCTCCACATATTTTACTCTGATGAAATAGCAACATAGATAGAGTAATGACTAGTGATCTTTTCTTAATTGAGTTTTCTTCATGCCTTCAACTTCGAAGAGTGTACTCTAGTCCATGTGCTTAGTATTTTTGGGTTTTGGAACCCTCCAATAGGGGGCGTATAATTACTTTCGTAAGGAAAATTATAGCTTTCCAGGAACTCCACTATTCAGTTAGAGCAGCTATAGATCTTCCCTCAAATCACTTCAACTCCCTATCCTCAAAATTTCGGCATGAGCAGTCTCAGCCAGCAGCGTGCGTGACTATTGCATGAGCAATCTGGGCATGAGTTGCCCGGGGGCCAACCTGATGCACAGCGCGTACGACGAGAGGAGGAGCGCAAGTGGGAGCAGGAAGGACACCATTTTCCTTTCCATTCCCTTCTGTTGGCTTGTCCCATGGCCAACGATCTTCCGGGCGGTGGCAGCTTGGGAGCGAGGAAGGCGATAACGAAGAGTCTTGTTTTCTTTGCATGCGCTGTTTTAAAAAAAAGGTTTGGGGTTCTTTTTTAATGCAGAGAAAATACCACAGTTTTGACAATACTACAGTTTCAATACTATAGTTTTTATTGTTGCCAAACAGCTCACGGTAAGTAAAACCATGGTATTTTAAAAAAATGTAGTATTTTCATAATACTTAGAAAAAGTTGAGCTATCAAACGGGGCCTGAGCTGGTGAAAGAAACGCCTAGTCGTCATCTTCCTCCTTGCTCGAAGCCATTCTCCCCTCCTCCTTCATCCTCCTGTTGCTCTGCTCGACGACCTTGTTCTGTTGGATCTCGTTCGTGAACTCCTTCGCTCAACCTTTGCCTCTACTGTGCTGCCTTGGTGCACTGTCTGATAGCTGATCGCCGGTACGTCATACACCTCTCTGTGCCGGCACTGATCCCTGCCTCCCGTCATTCCCCCTCCAGGCTCATCATGCCAGCCATGAGGAACGGAGCGAGCAAGCCCTGTTAGACTACTAGTGGAGCTTGCTACCCGGGCATTCAGCTGCAAAGCTGAGCTGTTGTAGCTCTTGTTCGTGAGATGTTTGTCCATCGGTGCCGGCTGCAACATACGAGTATCCATACCCAACTAGCTCTTGCTCGAGTGATTGTAACTAGCTAAGAACACACGTGTTTGTAATAGCTATCAACCGGCTAGCTAGCTATTTTACGTTGCTGCATAAAGCACTAGCCAAACAGGTCATAGTATTCACAATACTTCAGAATACTTTGGTATGTTAAAACCGTGGTATCTACTCCCTGATTTCCTGTGGTGGCCCCCTTCTTTCGTTGATTTCCTATCACATCTTTACACCTCATCCCGTGAAAATTGTTCGCGGGTGTAGTGTTGTCCAACGGCAAAAATCCATGCACATACACATACAACACGAAGTTTGAAATAGGAGATACTTCATACAAGCTGACATTTCGCGGGCATTTTCCTCCTCTGAAGTGCAATTGAAGGTTCAAGGTGGCGTAGAGGTCCTCGTCTTCCTCGTACAGTAGTCCTACGAAGGCTCGGGGAGTGGGGGCTTGCTTGTTGGCGAGGGCTTTGGCTCGGGCTTCTTTCTTTGCTTCGAGTTCTGAAGCCTTAATCGCGTATCGGAGCGTCTTCGCACTCTTTTGTCGGCAGCAGTGGCATTGGACTCCATGGTAAAGGACCTGTGGGGGATGTCTCGGACCACATCATCGATGGCATAGCCACAGGGTGGCCATGGTGGTCCATGGACCACCCTAGGAGTCAGCCAGGTTGTTTTAGCAATAGAAGTCAGCTTGTATACCTCGCTAAAAAAGGAAGCCCAACTAGGCTTAAGTCCAAGCCCATGAAAGAAGGGAACGATTCATTTCTCCAAGCCTCCTCGTAGTCTACCAATACCTGGCCTCTATTGTTGATCGTTCATGTCCCAATTAATCGGCCAAACAATGGAACAGATTTAGAGAACTGAGGCGTTCCAGTTACCTGACAGACCCGTGTCTCGCCTTCTCGACACACTAATTCCCGAAACAACAAACCAGTTGCAAAAACAACGGCCACATTACAGAAACAATCCTGAAACAATGATCGCGTTGCCGAAATAATTCCTGAAACAATGGTCGCATTGCAGAAGTAATTCCTGAAACAACGGTTGCGTTGCCACGTTGCAGAAACAATTCCTGAAACAACGGCTCCCGCCCGAAGCTTCTGCGCCGCCCGGCGAGCCCTTTCTCCGGCGCCTCCTTCCTTCCTCTGCTCCAACTCGTCGCACCTCTCCTCTTCCTTGACCTGCCTCACTCTCTCTCTCACCTCCTTCTCCTTCTCTTCACAGGAAACCGTGCCAACCGCCGCCGATTCCTTCGCCTCCAGTTGCTTTCCCGACGAGCTCGGACCAGATCCGGCGCCCAGGGCAGGAGAGATGTGGGCGGTGGGGCGACCAGTTGCCTGGTGTGAGCGGAGGTGGCGCTTGGCTTCGAACACCCCGTCCAATCTGCACCATGAGAGAGATACGAGAGAATGGAGTCATGGGCTGGGCGTTGCTTGAGAAATCGAGGGAAGGTGGAGACGTGCGTTGGACTCACATGGGCACATGTTGCACAACGAAGGCGACGGACGCGAAGTCTCTTTTTCAGCCGGTTGATGTTGAGTCTTTTCCTAATTCAAATCATAGAAAGAAAAAAAGATAGCTCTCAGGATGGAGGGGCGGAGAGCATCAATACAAGTGGATGTGTTTTTTTTAGATGAAAATCATTGACGACCAGCCATAGTACGAGAAAAGAACAATTTAAATTATAGAAAAATAATTCAGTTGCGTTTTTCAGAAACTGAAATCATAGAAAACACGAAACTCATTCAAATAAAAAAAGGACTTACGTCACTATGTACGTCTGCCCCCCTACACACACGAAGTCACATTTGTGAGGCCAGCGAGCTAGGGTAACGGGCGGCACGACCCAGCCCGGCCAGTATCAATGGCCCCCTGCACACACGAAACCACATATGTGAAGCCAGCGAGCTAGGGTAACGGGCCGACACGAACCGGCCCGGGCAGAAGTACATGGTGACTGCCTTTATGCCTCGGCACGCCAGGCGTGCTTCCTCGGCGAACGATCGGTCAGCAGCACGCTATTTACGCTGGAGTATACCGAGCTGAGCTATCGAGGTGGTACAAAACGAAAAAACGGGAGGAAAAAAAATGTGTTGCTCGGCCGGGTCGGCCCAGCCCACCAACTCAAATCTGCCTACGTTGCGACTCGTGTTTTTAGTTCCGAGTTGTTCGTGTTGGCTTAGCTCAAAAAAAAAAAGTTGTTCGTGTTGGCACGCATGCTTTTGCTTCTCAACAACGATGTGACAGATTCACGTATTCTGGAGAAAGCTTGGCAGCCACCTGCTGAAGTGCTGAGCACGAAGCGAAGGTTAATGTGGACGGCGGCATCTCCAGAGACGGGATAAGCAGGGCAATTTCCTAGTGCATCAGTGATGGTGCTTGATGGCCTCGTCGACCCGGCGATCCTAGAAGTGATCGTTAAATTTCCTAGCTATTGGCCTACACGCGCAGTCCATGTGCAATTGTGCATCGCTTCAGACTGCGCCTGAGTCGTCTCAGAGTTCGCATCCTGTAGCTCCTTGTCGGTATTCTACTAACATTTTTCCTGAGAATAAATTTACTCTCTCTTTTTACAAGTGCCATGAGATTACAGAGTTTTTTGTCATCATAAATCTGATTATTTGGATCTGATGACTCTATGCTGGTCTGTCAAACTTTTTTTTTGTTGGTTTGATTCTTTGTGAAGTTGAAATCTTTCACTGGCATCATGGTGAAGAAATTCTGATTCGACGGTCTGCGCTTCTAGAGAATCATCCCCGACCCACGCACGTTCATCGATCAAGACTTTCCATTTTTTTGGATCGATGACCCAAGGCGATTTCAATAACCATTATTAAGAATGTTGTGCGGGTGAAAAAGTGACAACATCGCTGCTTCAGTTCTATTGCAGCCTCTAAAAACTGAAGTCTTCGGCGTACTTTTCGGCAGAGATTAATACCGCGAAGAAGGCGTTTCCAAGAGATTTTGTCATAATTCTTCGTCAAAAGAGGTACTTTATATTTTCTTTGATTTTAGATCCAAATTTGTGCAATTGTAATTCTTATGAGTATGAACAAAATTACGGATGTTTCTAAAAAAAGTAGGGTGCTAGCATGACATCACCAACAACTATGTCGTGCTTCTGCTCTCTTTTTTTAATCAAAGAGTTCGTTTTTATTGTTTTCCCTTCTTTGATCCATGTCAAATTTGTAGATGAAATAATCTTTTGTGTTGTGGACGGGAACGTATAAATGGTTCTCATGTGTAATTAGACCCGATGTTTTTAAAGAAAATAGTAATTTGTAAGGAAGTCAAAAAAATACTGAAACTTTTTGCAAACAAAGTTCATTTATTTTTGCATTCATATAAAAACTTTCGCGAAAAATGACTCTCATGTTGTTGTGGACCTAAAATGACAAATTTGTCGCTATGCATATTGTACTGTTCATGCTATTGTCAGGGAATATTTGTCATCTTTGCCAGAGAATGTCTCGTTGCAGAATATTTTTATGCGCCAAAATCGACAGCTCAAGTTTGTTGGGAAAACGTTTAGCTAGGAAAGTTTTTGGTTTTTCTGTATTTTTAAAAATAAAATAAAATAAAATACGTGACCTGATGTAATTACCACCATGTTTCAAAGGGAATTTTCCGTGGTGTCCTCTAGAATCTTGGTTTTCCTCCACACCACGCAGACTACAAAGACGGTGGAGTTGGTCGGGCAGAGGTAGTCAGGCACCATGCAAAAGGGGAAGGCAACACGGTGAGGAGAAATTGTAGCGTCATGCTCCTACCTTGCCTTGGGTCTCTTTGGCACGACAAAAAGGTATTAAGATCATCTGATAAGAAAATATTTGATATAAAGGTTCTTTTAACATCAAACGGAAAACTTTGATTGTTGGGTCATCTCCATCCAAGGTCGGAACCTCGATAGATAAAACAGTGCACTGCAGCAGTAGGATATGAAGATGCTCGAACTGTTCGCCACCGGTGCGTGCCATGGCGGGCGCTCAATGCTGACACATGGAAAGGGATGGAAGACCCGAATCCGATGGCTAGGTTTTTCTCTCACACAATGCAAGCAAACTCCACGTATATATAATCCACTAGTACTATAATTTAACCATGTATCATTGTCCAAGATTTATTCATTTCCACTATTCATTCTTTCATGCTTGCATGCATGGGTACCTTCCAGAAAATGGTCATGCACGACATAAGGGGGGGAGGGGGTGTGATTGATATGTGGCTGAAAAGTTTGGCCTGGGCAGCAAAGGCAGTGCACGAAATGGCTACGTGTGGGTGTGAGCTGCACCAGCGCCAGTAGTCCAGTAGCAAGCAAATATTTGTGTGGTGAAGAAAGGGCTAGTAAACAAAATGGAGTAAACAAGCAAATCGAGAAACGAATACGTGTAGGCCTGCAGCAGCCGGAGCACAGTTCTGTATTTAAGGTAGTTTTGGAACAAAATTTGACAGCAACTAGTACTAGTAGCAGGGGAAACGTGAAAGCGTGCGTACGGCTGCTGCACGTACTGGTAGTGGTATCATCTTCTTTCGTTCTTCTCTCGCATTTAATTTTACCAAGTGGATGAATGGAGAAGAGGCAAGTTTCTTGGCAGCTCCATCACGTACTTGCCGTTTCCCCGGTTTGCGTGGGACTCCGTCTTCCTGCATTCTCCTTCTTGAGACAGACAGGGTTTCGTTCCAAATTACTGCAGGCAATGCAAGCAATCTCCACTTGTGTAGGAACACTAGTACTCCCTCCGTTTCTTTTTAGTCTGCATATAAAGTTTGGTCAAAGTCAATCATTGTAAAGTTTGACTAACTTTATATTTAGAAATATTAACATTCACAATATGAAATCAATATTACCAGATGCGTCATGAAATGTATTTTCATACTATATAGTTTTAATATTGTAGTTGTTCATATATCTTCATATAAATTTGGTCAAATTTTATGTAGTTTGACTTTGACCAAATCTTATACGCGGAGTAAAAAGAAACGGAGGGAGTACAGGTTAGCCATGTACTCCCTCCGTTCCAAATTACTCGTCACTGAAATGGATGTATCTAGAACTATAATACATCTAGATACATCCATACGTGCGACAAGTAATTCGAAACGGAGGGAGTAGATTAAGCTGGTTCATTACACAAGATTTTCAGCATGCACGGGCTCCTCCTTCCACAAAGATGCATGCATGCATGCATGGAACTGTGTGACTCATACGTGGCTGGCTGAAAGTTTGTCAAAGGCAGTGCATGAATGCATGAAAACATACGTGTCTATCCCCTCAGCCCTGTCTTCGTGTGTGTGAGCTGCACTAGGACTAGCAGCGAGCAAACAAGGTTGTCGCAATATTTGTGTGGTGGAGATGAAAAGGATGAAGAGATGACAGTGATAGATTAATGTCAGCACTATGGTGCAAGCGCTGACGGATACAAGTGACGGGGAGAACTACCATGGCAGTGGTTCAGAGAAGGGTGCCTTGGCAGCAGAGATAGACTACCTGGGCAAGGATTCAGAGACACTCGACGACAGTGGCTGAAGAAAGGCAGAGTGTAGCTGGCCAGTGGGCCCGGGGCGACAGCTGGAAAGTAGCTAGGGTGTGAGGGTGCGTGTGAGCGGTGGGTTATAAACCGCAGTCATCTCCTGTAGGTGTTTATCCAGAAAAAGAATAGAATCTGCTTTCCCGTCCTCTTCTTCTTCCTCCCCAAGCCTATCTTCTCTTCCCCATCTCCCCCACCTACCGATCCCAGAGATCCATGGCTATCACAGTTGGTATTCAGAGCTGCGTTCGATCCGTTCGCGCTTCCTTACTCTCTTGACTGTGCAGTAAGATCCTGCCGAAGGTTGCAGATCGCTCTCGGGCTTGATCTGCGTAATTCCGAAAGCGGGTTTGCCAGTTCGGAGCGGGAGCCGCGACGGCGCCGTCCAAGCCTAGCACGCAGGCGAGGCAGGTTCTCTCCGCGATGGAGGCGTTCGAGGAGCGCATCATGAAGGAGTTGGAAGTGCTCAAGTTCGTCAGGGACAAGGTGGAGGGGATCGATGCGATTTCCTCGCGGCTAGATGCTCTGGACAAGTGGATGGAAGAGCAGACAGGGCGCATCGACGCGGTGCAAGCCAAGGTAAATCTCACCATGAACTCTTTGGCGGATGTAAGGCAGGACCAGGTGGCTGCGGCAAGAGTGGCCAAATCTGCCGCAAGTCCAAGCTCACCAGGGGCCGCAGGGCAGGAAGGGATCATTCAGTCGCCACCACCTCGCCCCCCTCCTCCACCCTTATAGATTCCGCGGCCGGCAACATTTCTGTATCAGCCCGACATGGCTAGAGGTGATATGCAGTCGTCTGCTCGCCGCAGCTGGATGCCTAAGATGAATTTTCCCAAATTTGATGGTAAGGATGTCCGAATCTGGCTGGATGGTTGTGATGCTTACTTTGCACTGTATGATATTCCAGAAAATTTCAAAGTCACTTCAGCAACTCTGCATTTGGAAGGGGATGCAGCTCACTGGTATCATGCATACAAATTGTCAGTTGGATGGGTGGATTGGATGAGTTTCAGAGAGGCTGTGCTTGCAGAATTTGATGTGAATGTCCATAGAGAAACAATGAGAGCCCTACTTCTTCTGAAATAGAAGGGAACGGTGGAGGAGTACAAAAGGGAGTTCCTCCAATTAATGTATCAGATCAAGCTTTATGAGCCAGTAGTCAGTGAGACTTTCTTGGTAACCAGATTTATGTTAGGGCTGAAGGAGGAGCTCAAGGGAGTGGTAGAGATACAATTTCCCATATCCATCACGGCTGCAGCAGCTTTTGCAACAGTGCAGGAAGCCACCCTAGCTAGACAAAGGAACGGCAAGTTTCAATCCAAACAACCATTCTCTAGGACCGATAGCAGGCAACCATCCTCATCAGGAGATCTGTGGAAGGCCAGGCAGCTCAAGGATTACAGGCGAGCCAATGGACTATGTTTTAGTTGTGGGGAGAAGTTTACCCCGGGGCATGTGTGTGCCAAGCAAACTCCAGCTGCTGTCCAGGCTATAGTGACTGAGCAAGTTGACATGGACAGAATTCCAGATGCGGTGTTGGATGCTATTGCAATGCAGGAGGCAGTAGAAGAGGAGTTGCTGCTCGCAGTAAATGCAATTTCAGGGGCAGACCACCCAAAGACAATCAGGTTCAGAGCCCTGGTGGGCAATCAGGTGGTGCTCATCTTGCTGGATTCAGGGAGCACCCACAGTTTCGTTGATGCTGCACTAGTACCCAGAATTGAAGCTATCACACAAAAATTACAGAAACCCCTCACTGTCAAGGTGGCAAACGGGGAAACCCTACCCTGCAATTCTGAAGTGCCTGCACTCACTTGGTGGCTTCAAGGACATACATTTTCTTACTCTGCAGAGGTGGTGGAATTGGGTGGCTATGACCTCATATTAGGCATGGACTGGTTGGAGCAATGGGGAGCTATGACTTGCCATTGGAAAGAAAAATGGATTGAGTTTCAACATCAGGAGCAGAATATTAAACTCCAAGGAGTACAGTCTTCGGAACAAGCTGTGTTGCACAAGATTTCTGTGGATCAAGTGGCCAAATGCTATAAAGGAAATGACATATGGGCAACAACTATTTTGTTCCCCAAGGTACAGGAAGTGCCAGAAAATCCTCCTGCTGAAGTGGAACAAATACTGCAAGACTTCCAGGATGTATTTCAGGAGCCCACTTCTCTGCCACCACAAAGAGCTTTTGATCATGCAATTCATCTGATTCCAGGAGCAGTCCCTATAAACTCCAGGCCCTACAGATATTCTCCCTTACAAAAAGATGAAATCGAAAGGCAAGTGAACAAAATGCTAGAGGCTGGAATTATTACTCCTAGTATCAGTCCATTTGCCTCACCTATGTTGTTGGTCAAGAAAAAAGATGGATCATGGGGGTTTTGTGTGGACTACATGAAATTAAATGATATAACCATAAGAAATAAGTTTCCAATGCCAATTATGGACGAACTCTTGGATGAATTAGCTGGTGCTGCTTACGTTTCCAAGTTGGATCTTAGATCTGGGTACCACCAAATCAGGATGGTGGAACAGGATGAACACAAAACAGCCTTCAAAACACATTCTGGACAGTATCAATTCAAGGTGGTGCCCTTTGGGCTGGCTACTACACCCGGAACTTTTCAGTGTGTGATGAACTTCATCTTTGCCCCACGGAATAGAAAATATGTTTTGGTGTTCATGGATGACATCTTGGTCTTCAGTAAAACATTAAGAGATCATGTAGCACACCTCACAACGGTGCTGAGCACTTTAAGGCAGCACCAACTGTTTGCAAATAGATCCAAATGTTCTTTTGCACAGAAAAAGCTAGAATATCTAGGACATGTCATCTCAGACAAGGGGGTGGCCACAGATCCAGCCAAAACCCAGGCCATGGTAGCATGGCCTGTGCCTGCAAATCTCACAGAACTGAGAGGTTTTCTAGGTCTGACGGGGTACTACAGAAAGTTTGTCCAAGGCTATGGAATTTTAGCCAGACCACTAACCAATTTACTTCAAAAGAAGCAGTTCCAGTGGACAGCGGAGGCACAGGTGGCTTTTGATACATTGAAGCAGGCCATGGTGAACACACCTGTGCTGGCTTTACCTGATTTCAGCAAACAGTTCACGGTGGAAACTGATGCGTGTGCCACTGGCATAGGTGCAGTTCTCAGTCAAGAGGGTCATCCTGTGGCTTTTTACAGCAAGGCTTTAAGTGCAGCCAACCAACAGTTATCCATTTATGAGAAAGAGTTCTTGGCTGTGATTATGGCAGTTGAAAGATGGAGGCAATATCTCAACAGAGGACTGTTTATCATCAAAACAGACCATCAAAGCTTAGCTCATCTCAATGATCAAGTGTTAACTACGGACTTGCAGAGAAAGGCAATGCACAAGCTGGTGGGATTAGAGTTTAACATCCAATACAAGAAGGGAGTGGACAATGGGGCGGCTGATGCTCTTTCCAGAGTAGGGCATCTACTTACTACTCATATTGTGGCAAAAGCCCACCCTTTATGGCTACAAGAAGTGCAGAATTCTTATACTGTGGACTGTGAAGCACAACAATTACTTCAGAAACTAGCTATCTCTCCTGAACCTGTGGATGATTACAGCCTCAAAGAGGGCATTATCACAAAGGAGGGCAGAATTTGGATAGGAGCTAGTGCTGCTTTGAAAACCAGGATCATATCCTCTTTTCATGATAGTGCTGTTGGCGGCCACTCAGGCATACAAGCAAGATATCAAATAGTAAAGAAACTTTTCTGCTGGCAAGGTTTGAAACAGGATGTGACCAGCTTCATTCAGCAATGTACAACATGTCAGCAAGCAAAACATGAGCACTGCAAGTACCCTGGGCTTCTTCAGCCTTTGTCAGTACCATCCAAGCCCTGGGTGGACATAACAATGGACTTCATAGAGGGTTTGCCCAAGTCAGAAGGCTATAGTGCAATTTTAGTGGTGGTGGACAGGTTTACTAAATATGCACACTTCATTGCGCTGAAACATCCTTTCACTGCTTCCTCGGTGGCCAGGGCTTTTCTCGCCAATGTGGTCAGACACCATGGGCCTCCTCAATCGATCATCTCTGACAGAGATAAGATCTTCACGAGTTCTTTTTGGAAGGAACCGTTCAAGTGCTGGAACACCACACTTCTCATGTCCACAACTTATCATCCGCAAACAGATGGGCAGAGTGAAAGGGTCAATCAGTGTCTGGAAATGTACTTAAGATGTTCCGTTCATGACAAGCCAACTACATGGCACTCCTGGTTACCCATGGCTGAGTTTTGGTACAACACAAATCACCATACTTCTCTAGGCTGCTCTCCATATAAAGCTCTCTATGGTCATGACACTTCCTATGGCGCTTTTCCTATCAGTCTGCATTCAGACAACTGGGATGTAAATCAATGGATGCAAGAGCATCAGGGGCATTGCGAGGTGCTGTAAGAACAGTTGCAAAGGGCACAAACAAGGATCAAACATTATGCTGATCAACATAGGTCGGCAAGGACTTTCTCTGTGGGGGATTTAGTTTACCTGAAGTTGCAGCCATATGACCAACACTCTGTTGCAAACAGACCTTGTCACAAACTGGCCATGAAGTACTTTGGGCCTTTTACAATTCTGGAGCAGATTGGTTCGGCTGCTTACAAGTTGGAACTACCAGTGCAAGCTCAAATTCATCCTGTGTTTCATGTATCCCAGCTCAAGGAACATGTGCTAGACCACACTCCTGTCTTCACAACCCTGCCAGCGGACTGGGATATTGCAGCAAAAGACACATCACCTGAGCTCATTCTGGACAGAAGGATGGTCAAGAAAGGGCAGCGTGCTCATGTGCAGGTTCTGATACAGTGGTCAAGCTTGCCGCCAGCATCAGCTACTTGGGAGGATTATGAATCACTCCGAATGCGGTACCCAAATGCAGCCGCTTGGGGACAAGCTGCGTCTTCAGGGGGGAACCTGTCAGCACTATGGTGCAAGCGCTGACGGATACAAGTGACGGGGAGAACTACCATGGCAGTGGTTCGGAGAAGGGTGCCTTGGCAGCAGAGATAGACTACCTGGGCAAGGATTCAGAGACAAGCGACGACAGTGGTTGAAGAAAGGCAGAGTGTAGCTGGCCAGTGGGCCCGGGGCGACAGCTGGAAAGTAGCTAGGGTGTCGTGTGAGCGGTGGGTTATAAACCGCAGTCATCTCCTGTAGGTGTTTATCGAGAAAAAGAATAGAATCTTCTTTCCCGTCCTCTTCTTCTTCCTCCCCAAGCCTATCTTCTCTTCCCCATCTCCCCCACCTACCGATCCCAGAGATCCATGGCTATCACAATTAATTAACGCAATGCATGCGATAAGTGTAGGACTGTGAGAAAATTCCGCGTTCACTCTGTGTGAGCAGCCGTCGGGGCTTCGTTGCGTGCTAATATATGCGAGGGGTGCACGTATTCTTCAGCCCGGTTTAAGCTTTGGCCAAAGCGGGTACTAGGACTCAAGAGTACTCACTACGTCATTATTTTCTGGAAAATCATATTTTGAGATGGAGCGGCCTTTGGAATTTGATGGAACAAACATCGCGTTTGGTCCTGGGGAATTAGAGATGGGGAATAGGAGTTGAGGGGTGAAGAGATCAAAAGTCGAATGTTTTGATTAGAGGGAATGTGAGTTTAAGTGAAAAGGAAAATGAGAGTTGAGGAAGCCAATTCCCACCTATTTCTTCTCAGGGGTACCCTGTTAATTCGTGAGCAGAGTTTTATCCCAAGCTAATTCCCATCATATATTAAACAAGGGAATGGGAGTAAAAATCAACTTTCCAAGACTAATCCCTCCTTAAACACCCTGATGCAAATACCATTCTCATGCCCAAGTGTTTACCAAACAGGTTCAATGTAGTAGTAATGGTACGTATAAGGAAACCGTTACTGTAGTCTCATGGAACATGGAATTTTCGTCGCTAAAACATTGCAGTTTCGGGGTGGAATTTGACCAAAATAACTAGTAATGTCAATCTGTCATATACTCGGTATATGATTAAGTGCAACTAAGGCTGCTACGGTATGTTTGCTAGTATGGTTCTCTTTCCTACTTCAATCCTTCTGCATTAAATTTATGATTAACTTGAGGAATTGACAAGGCAGCGTGTTGGCAGCTTGATCACGCACTTGTCATTGATACCCTGGAAATGGGAGCGGCTCCTTTGGACAGGGAGCTAGGAGAGCCATCAATCAACCAACAGAGGAATTATGGAATGTTCATGGTTTGGCCTGGGATAAAGAAAAAGACACGAGTGCCCGGTCTTCAATGGCACTCGCTTGACAAGACGCTAGATCAAGCCAAGTGAATCTTCCATTTACTATTTTAGGGCATATCCAAGGACAAGTGTCAAACCAATATTTTCGCCGACAATAAACGATGTCCGTTTGTCCTTCCATCCAACGGCAATCCTCATTTGTCGTCCCCAAATCCTTGCAATATGCATTGACATAGGATGTAGATCACAACACATACTCCCTCCGTCCCATAATGTAAGACGTTTTTTTGACTCTGGTGTAGTGTCAAAAAACGCCTTACATTATGAGACGGAGGGAGTAGTTTAAATTGAAATGGGACATAGGTCACTTAACTAAATTCTACATCTACCTAGCTACCTAATTTGGGAGGAGACAACTTCAACTAGTGGAGGGGAAAGGAAAAAGAGAAAGGAGATGCATTAATGGAGGTGGTGTAGTTAGGTAGGAGTAATGAAGAGAGAGAAAGGTGGATAGAAGAGAGAGAGTAATGGGGGAGAAGTCTTGAGGAAGAAGAAGAGTGAGAGTGGGAGCATGTGGGGGAGGTAGGGGAAAGGGAAGAGAGGAGGGGGAGGGGAGGGACGGGTGGGGAAGAGGTGGTGGGTTGGTGCAGGTTAGCAGTAGCGCGGGAGCTAAACCACGCTGCTGCTAAGGAGTTAGCAGCAGCGCGCTTCGGTAGACGGCGCTACTGCTAACAGGGACAAAAAAGTGTGCCAATTTGAAATTTAGCAGCAACGAGCTCAGATAAAGCGCGCTACTACTACATCCATTGCAGTAGCGCGGTTCGCGGCACCTCGCTACTACTAAATGGAGTTAGGTGGACACCGCCGGCCGATATTTGTAGCAGCGCGGTTTTCTCCGACCGCGCTACTGCTAAAAACTAATCTGCAGCGAGTTTCCCTCACGCGCGCTACTACTAATTAGCAGCAGCGCCCTTTTTTGAGCCGCGCTGCTGCTAAAATTCTGTGTATAGGCTTTTCCCTAGTAGTGTTACCACGACCTTGTGGCTTGCCTTTTCCTTTGCCTTTTCCGGTTTGTCCGCTGCACTTCGCGTTGCTTGAGCCTTCGCCAACGTTGCGCCTTCCTTTGCTACTTGGGGACTCCCAATCTGCACGCGAGTACATGAGTTGATCATTAGCTCCTCCTTTGCCTTTTTGACAGCCACGAGCATTCTCTTCCCATGTCCGCAAGCGTCCGATCGCCTCCGTTATGGTCATGTCGTCGATGTCGTAAAGCTGCTCGAGTGTACCAATGATGTACGTGAATTTATCAGTCACCGAACTGAAAAATATCTCCACAATCTCGGTCTCCTCGAGCTTTGCACCAAGCGCGCGGATCTTCTCCGATCCTCATCTCTTTGAGGTCATTCCACGCCTCTCTTGCTGTCTCGAACTCCGCCAATGTCATCAGCACGGAATCCGGCACAGACTGGGCTACGGCAGCCATGGCACCTTTGTCGCACTCCTCGTCGACGTCGTCGTCCGTGATGGCCTCCCACACTCGAAGGGTTCGGAGAATAATCTTCATCTTCACCGCCCACACGCCGTAGTTGGCGTCGATGAGCATCGGGTACTGATGGGGATGTTGTGATGCGCCTGCACGTTGGCGCCGCCCATTCCGCCACCACTGGTCACTGAGTTGCCGCCCTTCTTCACCTTGTTGCCGTTCTTGTTCGCCTTGGAACCGCCGTTGCCGGACTTGTTCCCCTTGGAACCGCCGTTGCCGGACTTGACTGACTAAGCATCACTGTCCGTCATCGTAGAACGTCGAGGCTCTGATACCAATTGTTGGCTTTTGATCGCTAGATCAATTCACCAGGAGCTGAAACACGTTTGTGCAAAGCTAGCTAGCAAGCAAGCAAGCAGCTTGATGGATTTTGTAGCTAACTTGCACTACGTGCACGCCGTACAGGATCGATACGAACTTGATCGATGGAACGACTCTCTCGGCGAAACACTCATGAACTTGCGAACGTAATCTAGTACAAAGGAAAACTCTTTGATAATAGCTACAGGAGCTTGTCGCTCCTGGCTTCTTTTTCTTTGTATTGCTCTTTCCGTTGTTTTTCTTTAGTATATAAAGGATACATGACCGACTTGTCACGTCCAACTCGTAGCCTAGACGGGCTACCAACACGACGCGATCCGGATTCATACAAGCACGTCCGGTTTACCTTACGTAAGATCTTTCCTAAACATAATCTATCTAGGTTACCTATTACGACTACAACTAGATTAATTACTACAGCGTGCACGATCGATCGATCTTTCAATAACGCCTCCGTTCTTTTCACTAAGAAAAGAAATCACCAATTGGAGTTAAAGTATGCGTAGCTCCTCTACGTGAATTAGTCCAAGTAGAGTTTGTATTTCCGTCCGATTTTGTCACCTTTATCTGTCTTCCAGACTTTGTCTTCTACCTCCGACCGCGCGCACATGTGCCTCGACATTGGCCTTTGCCGGCGAACGGGAGCATGCTGAAGGCCGTCGACCACCAGGGCGGGACCGCGAGGCCCCGACGCGGTCGCCAGACCTGCGTGTGGACACCGTAAGCAGCTGGGGCGCAACCCCGCCTGCACCAGGCGGAGGCGGACGGCCGAGACGGCCATAGTCGGAAGTGGGCCGAGCGAGCTCCTTGGGACAATTTTTTTGAAAATAAGGAGGTGGCTCAGTGCCAATCTTATATTTCAAAACAGGCTGAAACATGTGAGTGAAGCTTCAGTTACATGTAACTCGTGAGATGCACCCAGGTGAAAGGCCACAAGTAGCCAAAAAGGAAAGACGGAGAGACAGGAGGAAAAGAGAAGGAGGTTACATCGGCCTAGACTGAGATTAGCTATCATTAGGCTACTCCAAACCTGAAGATCACTCCTGTCTTGCTGCTGTGTGTGCGGAGCAGAAACGTCTTACCCTTCGAGGGAGACGTGGTACGTGTTATATAGGGAATTGCGAGTCCCTGGTACGCGTACAAGTTGTTGGAGATACATGACTTGAGCCAGAAGAAGTATAGGAGATAAGTACAACCGAATACAGGATTTAAACTAACTATGCGGCAACCTATCTCATCTATCTCCTAGTACATATCTCGTTTGACACTGTGTAGCTCTGTTGCTCCAAAGACGGATCAAATCAGCTGCATAGTATCTGACATAGGATTCAGTCCAGTACTTTGAGGGAAAAACTAGGCGGGCGTGCTGGGGAGGCTCCTGGAGCGGATAGATGGAGAGGAAGAGGCTCAGGCGCTCGGAAGGGTCTAAGGCACGAGCGCCGGCATTGGTGGCCGTACCGTAGGTGGAGCAAACGAGTGCTAGAGCACGATTCACTGCACGGGCGGAGTTCTGGGAGTTCAGTGAGGATGCTAGCGTGCACTAGGGAGCTCTAGGGAGGGGCTTTATATCGGGGCTATGATCCTGCTTGAGGATGTCGCCATGGAGAAACTGGTCAGTGAGGGTGTGCTGCGCTGGCTGTCCGTAAGCGGAGCAGCTGGCCTTCTGGGTTTTAGAGCGACGCAACGGCGAGGAAAGGAGCCAAGGAGGAAGAAGACAGGGGTTTGGTCATGGGCATGTCCGTGTGCGTCTGGCAAGCTACAATATGTTTCCGTGGCTGGGTCGTTGAGAAGAGTTCGTTGGAAAAATACGCTGGTTGGGTTAGCCAACGCACAACGGGGCCGCTCCTATTGTACTACGAGACCTTCTTGTTTCAACTCTGATCGGGGCTCCGCGTTCCACTGTTAAGAGAGAGGCCAACATCTTGGATGATTGTGGTTGTCGCTGCCATGCTGTCTCCAACGTCTCCATGTCCGTCTCGCTCGCCTTGGCAACCGCATGGCTTCACAGTACGTTGAGATCATAACCGCCCCTCTCAAAGCTTGAGATTCCTAAGAGCATCTACAGCTGGACTTAAAAAATCTGACCCCTCAAACGCCCGTGGACACGTCTGGACGCGTTCATGGACTGTGACCGGTCACTCCTCAAAATATACATTCCATATCCAGATATCTCAAATTAGAAATCTCAAATTCATATTATTACATGCAACACAACGATCTTTGAGCAGAGCTTTGTTCGGTTCCGCTCCCCGCTCTTCCGGCTCAGCCGTGGACATGTCCGGCTACCAGCTACGCCCCTCATAGTGTTGGTTCGGTCGCCGACAAAGCAGAGTACAGGACCACGTGAGATGAGCACGAGGTCGACTGATCCGGAGGTGAAGGACTCGGATCCGCTGCCCGCCATGACGGAGACGGCCAGAAGGCGCCGGAGACAAGCTTGGGTGGCTGAGGGGAGTGGAGTGAAGTGGTTAGGATTTGGTCCGGCGAGCGGTTGGGGAGAAATATATATGGGGCAGAGTCTGACGTGGCGGGTGTGCCTGGGCGCGCCCATATCCGGCCCCATTTTCTGGCTGGATATGAGGGATGTCAGTCAGCCCAGGCGTTTGAGGGCCGTTTGAGACGCACATCTAGGTCAAAATTTTACGATCGGGCAGTGACTGGGCAGCCCGCCCGGGCGTATGAGACGGGTTTGAGGCGCCCATCTATAGATGCTCTAACCTTATATGCGTAATACATTACTTGACCATCTATTCAATTTCTGAAAAGGAGGATGAGTGATGACAAGGGTTGGACACTGCCGGTTGACATAGAGGACGTGGACCTATTGAGCGAGGCGGAGTCCTCAGCAATCTTATTAGGACTAGAGGTGTGTAAGATATTTTCTCTCCCGTTACAACGCACGGGTATGTTTGCTGGTAAGAGATCTATATCTATATCTGTACCTTTATATCTATATCTATATCTATACCTACTAATAAAGCAAGGTGCATTTCTTCAATTTTTTCATCCGTTCACCATCGAAAATACTTTTTCTATATCTGGAGTGGTACTAAATTTTTATGGTCCATCTGCTAGAAAAGAAGAAAAAAAAGAGTTTGTCCAGAATTTCGTACGCGGGCCACACACGCAAAGGCCCAGAAATGCCACCCATTTATATCCTTCGTAGGCAGCTGTGAAACCTTATTTCTCAAACTGAGCGACATATAGTTTGAGCCTACCATAGGTCACCCAATGTTGGGCCGGCCCAATTTAGTTTTTTTGTGTTTCTTTTTTCTTTTTATCTTTTTCCTTCCAAGTTATTTTATCCTTTGAATTTCCAAAATTTGGTTTTTTGCACTAACTTTTGTTAAAGCTAAAAAATTCAAGTTTTTTCCCCATTTAAAAAAAATATTTGAACATTTTAATTTTTTATGTTCGTTCAAAATTTGTTTGATATTCTTTTTTTTGAAAAAATAAATTCAAAATTGTTCGAGATTTTTCAAATAAATTTCATTTTAAAAACAATAGATATTCAAAAAAAATTCTTTTATTGAAATGTTCACAAACTCAAAATAATGTTCTTGATTAAAAAGACATTTTTGAAAATTGTTTTGAATGTTCAAAATAAGTTTCCATTTTCAAAAATTGTTCACAAATTCAAAAATGTTCATTTCTCCCGCCTTAGAAATGGTCCAGTTTTCAAAAAATGTTTGTAAACTAAAAAATCTTCCTATTTCAAGTTTGTTTGCGTTTTTCCGGAAATTAACGATTTTTTTCAAAAAGAATGCTGGCTTGTTTTTTTTTAAATCAGGAGGTCACCACAACCTCGACAAGAAGGCGGACCTGAAGGAAAAAAACACGAGTTGGGTAGTGGCTGCCACTCCGACCAACCCCACTACTACAAAGATCTCGCGAGCAAAGACCCGCGAGAACACCACAACTCTCCTGTCTATCGCCCCACTATTGTGGAGTTCGTTTTGATGGACACATCAATTATCTCTTCCGATGCTTCTGGCAAAAAACTCTCTACCGTTGCAACGCACGGGCATTTGTGCTAGTAAAGGCCTAAGCATATTGTAAACCAACACCAGATCTGGCTCATATCTCACGCACTGACATGGAAACCTTCCATTGCTATGTAGCCGCTTAATGGCGATGGACATTTTTGACGGTGCTACGACGGGCTTATGTTGTTCTGAACCATTTCATTGAATTATCAAAAACACATTTACACCATACAACTGAGAGACCAGGGGTTTAGAGAGAGCAGAAAAAGAGAAAAAAAAGGACGCCGATATCCACCACACGTGTGGCATAATAGGCATTCGCCCACACACCGTGTGTGGCATAAGCGAGGGGCAGCCCACACGGGCTGTGTGTGGGCAAACAGTACAATTGGCCACACATGTGGGCGCAGCTACTTCGTGCCACACGCCCAACAAGTACTACCCATCTTCACCCCGCGCGTGTGGTACAAAGCAAATATGCCCACACGTCCTGGCGCAGCTATAATAGGTACGCGTGGGAAGACGATTTAGTTGCCATCCGGGATGGCAGATGTAGTTATCCGGGATGGCAAGTATGGTTATAAAAGCATGGCAACTCTCTCTGTTTTGGTTAACTATAGTTGTCATGTCTACTTTATGGTAGTTGCCGCGTGTAATCAAACCATAGTTGTCGCATGTGATTAACTACTTGCCACATATGATCAAACAATAGTTGCCATGTGTGTTTACCTAGTTGCCATGTGTGGTTAATCATAGTTGCCATGTATGTTTACCTGATTGCCACGCACGCGCAACTGCAGTTGCCGTCTAGCAAACGAATCATAGTTGCCATGTGTGTTTACCTAGTTGTCATGTACGCGCAACTGCAGTTGCCATCCAACAACCTACGACTGTCGTGTGGGCTTAAAGCAGTTCGCCCACATGCGCGTGAACTAGGTGGTGGCTGTGTGGGCAGAACTAGTTCGCCCACACAGCGCAGCTGGCAACCGCGTGCTATGGAGCGTGTGGGCAACCTCTCCAACGCCCACACACCGGCCTTGTCCTACGTGGCACGCGAAAATTGCCTCGGTGTGTCAAGATTCGTGCAAATTTAACTGGACGATGATTCAGGCGTGTGGGCGAGTTGTAATGTTGCCACACGTGTGTGCGTTAGTTCTTTCGAAGAAAAAAGAGCAAGAAAATTACAATCTCCCGGCCAAGTGGAACAACATAGAGCTCCAATCTCTCAAAAGTTTGTCAGCTCCAACGTTTGAGCATCTGTTAGTCCAGAGCACAATGTCATCAGCCACCTTAAGAGCGATAAGATGTATGGGCTGAGTATCATTCTGGAAGACCTTGGCATTTCTTCTTTTCCAAATATTCCATAGAATGGCAATGATGACCGTTGATCTTACTCGATTGTGAACGTCACTTCCCCAAAGATGAAGGACGTCTGATGGGTGGGCATGAGAAATAGCGTTTGGCTCATCCCATAGGGACTGCAGGTGCAGACAATGGATGAAATGGTGCTTGGTGGATTCTGTCCAAGTGCAGAAAGGGCAGCTATCCAAGATTGCAATACCCCTACGGAATCATCGTTCATTGGTGAATAGACGACCTTTATGAGTAAGCCAGAGGAAAATTCTGAATTGGTTGGGGGCGTAGTTCTTCCAAATAGCAGGAGTGAAGGCATCTATGGGCTGCCCGTGCCAGACTGCTGCGTATGCTGATTTGCAAGTCAGAGGCTTGCCGTCAAGACGTCCCACTCGCTTGTCCAAAACCTGCAAATTCAAGGAAACAGAAGCCAACAAGGAACGCAAAGTGCCCAGTTCATTTTGAACGGCGTGAGTGAGGCGAGGAGCAAGGTCCAGGGCTAGCGTAGGAACGCTTATAACCATGGCAACGGAGGCAGTCGGTCGAAGAGAATGCGAGAAAATTGCATGAAACATGGTGGCAAGATTTTCATTTGTGGAAGGGACCCATAGGTCTAACTAGAAAGCAGTGGTAGCGCCGTCCCCAAGGTCGACATTAGA
This sequence comes from Aegilops speltoides, assembly GCA_021437245.1. NCBI lineage: Eukaryota > Viridiplantae > Streptophyta > Magnoliopsida > Poales > Poaceae > Aegilops > Aegilops speltoides. Next base: position 16,262,001 of record CM038147.1, on the reverse strand, counting down.
GATACGGCAAAATAGCTGTATCCCTTTGGCAATGTCTCGCCACAGGTGGGAATTTGAAGGTTTTGAATGGTCCAAATCCCGATGGGACGACCAGCCATATGTAGCAGCTAGGTGGGAGCCACCATTTGTCAGTTCGGAAGAATGCATCTTTGTCAGGTAAGAAAGCAACAGACATGAGTTTAAATGTTGCAGGGTGTCGAGGGGAAATCGCTCCGAGACGTTACGTCGGGGTTCTCCGGGGACGCCAAGGATCGTGGACCGACGTCCTCGAAGGAGATCGATTCCGGAGTTAAGCCTCCGGTGCCGGCCGGGCAGATCCTCCACCCGGCTGGACGTCCAGCCTGACAGGATGAGTTCACCACGGAGATCCATGGTGTATCCTAGGCCTCCAAAGGTCACGATCTGACCCAGGGCGTGCTTCTCGACGGAGGCCAGATGGCCAGCCGAGTCGGCGCAGAAGATCATGCTACCGAATATGCAGGGCCGGCCCTGAGGGGGGGCAGGGGGGGCGGCCGCCCCGGGCCCCCAATGGGGAGGGGCCCCCGTATGTGTATATCTCTGTATTAATTAGGCCTTCATTTTTTAGCACACTAATAAAGTTTATTGGACGGCCCAATTAGTAGCAACTACCATAGCTGGAGCGATACATCCCGGCCGTAACGCACGCATCGTAAAAAAAAGGAGGAACTTGAGCGAGCCATCGTGCGCACATCACGCCGCCTTTCGCCTCGTGACCAAACTGCGGCAGATGAATAAGGAAGGAAGCCCGGATCGCAAGGGATCGATGCGGCTGCGCTGCGGAGCTCGGCGGCGGACTGGTGCTACGTTCGTCTACGGAGGCGTGAGTGTTTCAGGTAGGTCAGCGCCTTCCACTGTTTCTGCGGTTTACTTGTGATATAATTGTGGTGTAGATCTCAAACAGATCATGACGAGAGCAAGGCTCTGGATGGTGATCCCTCCCGTGAATCTAGTTTTGAGATGAACTGAGCAATGACTAACATTTGAGGTAATTAACTCTTGATTTACTCAGATGCACAACAAGGTAAGAGTTAATTTGCAGTATCATGGCACTGTCGATTTTATTTTTGAAGAAGTGAATGAAATATTTTTCTTCTCACTCATATGGATTGGCTCATCTATCTTAATTTCTATTTGGAGTAACACATGCCATGAACCGAAAAATTTGCATCCCTATTCTGCATTTTCGATGCAAACTTCTTTCAGGACCATTCATGGAGTCACATGTCTCTCTGAACTTTTTTTTTTCAAAAAGGAGACAAGAGCTTTGCCTCATCACATTAATTAAGAAGAGTTTTTACATATAATACTTGACCACAAGGCTGGTTCTACAATGAACTACTCTGGTGGCATCAAAGAACCTAAGCGTTTGGCCCCTGCCTTTTCCCACAAAAGAGCCTCTCTTTTCACCCATAAAAAAGAGCCTCTCTTTGATATTACCAAACATGGTGTCCGGCACGGATGAATAATTTCTAAAAACCCGGGCATTTCTCTCACCCCAAATCTCCCACGATGTAAGCATAAAAAGGGAAGCAAGTTCCTTACAGACATCGTCGTTGACATTTATCACGGAGTGCCACCAATCCTTTACCGAGTTGAAGTTGTTCCAACCTTCTGAGACCTCGTACATATAATGTAGTCCTATAATTATCGTACAAGGCTCACATTAAACATGGATATGCATTTACAAAAATAACTTGATAGGAACAGAGACAATTATCTACTTCCTCCATAAGCCATCACTTTGTTTTTATGTTAAGGGCCCCGGATTATAGCCTCGTCCCGGGCCCCCGAATTCTCAGGACCGGCCCTGCGAATATGAAAAGTTGGTCGGCAACGTAAACGTTCCCGTTGCCGTTGTTGCAGTTGATCTGCAGATGAGCCATAGATCCTTCTGTCTATCTCACAACAGAACTCTCGACGAAAGCATGAGTGTCGGTGTGAAAACCGGCGGACCTTAGAGTAGGGGGTCCCAAGCTGTGGATCTCGGATAGATGGTAACAGGAACAAGGAGATGATGTTTACCCAGGTTTGGGTCCTCTTGATGGAGGTAAAACCCTACGTTCTGCTCTTGTTTATATTGATGAAGATGTATCAAATACAGAGTTGATCTACCTTGAGATCGTCAGATGTGTTCTAACTATAGGGCTAGGTGAATGAGATTGCGTTGTGTCCCCTCTACGGGCTAAACCCTTTGGCTTATATACATGCCAAGTAGGGTATCTAGGGTTACAAGGTCGGTATCCTGGTGTGGAGGCGCCAGGAGAAGTCTTGGAGTATACGACAAGTCTTCGGTTGATGTAGTCTTGATCATGCCTCCATCATGCAGCTTCCGGAGTTCATATTAGGAAGAATGAGGGCTCATCAGCCCAACCCGAGGAGCATGGGCTGACTAGGTTAGTGCCCCATAGTCCAGGACACCGTCACTGGGACCATGTTTTTTAGATATTTTTTAGAATAAGTTATTTTTAACTATGTATTACAATGATTTATGTAATATTTTAGAATAGGTTCTTTTTTAACTAAGTATTACAATGATTTATATTTCTTTTTGTAGTACGTATTACAATGATTCATATTTCTTTCTAGAGTATGTTCTACATCAACCAATAATATGGAGTATGTATGGACAAAAAATTTGGGCACGAATGCTAAAAAAAATGAAAACATTGAGTGTCCAAAATGTTGCGAAACGGTAATTAATCAATGTTTCACAATATTGTAGACACTCTTTTGAAGCCTTGTTAATCAATTCATCTACACTTTATATTATTTGGGCGTGTCATGTACAATCTATATTGACGTGCATATAATCACCAACCTGAATCTACAATCTAACATGAATCAAATTTAATTACCTGCACACTGCTTGAGCGTGAGGCGGGCGAGGGATTAGTGGCCTCGACTAAGGAGGATTGGAAGCCGGCGGTGGTGTCAGCCCCCCGCTGCTGGCGGAGGCCATCGCGTTCGGGGAGCACGAAGGAGGGAGGTCGCTGTGGATGAGGGGGCCGGCGGACGTGGACCCGATGGACGAGGGCGACCTTGGCTGACGAAGACAGCCGTGGCAAGGGGGCCGCGACGGAGCATGGGGACCCTGCGGATGAGGTGAAGCCTCGGCGAGGAGGGCGGGCTGCAAGGGAGGATAGGGATCCTGGCGGACAAGGGCTGCCGCGGCGAGGGGAGCGGGCCACGATGGAGGACGGGGATCCTGGCTGACGAGGGCTGCCGCGGCGAGGGTGCAGGTGCGGGGGGATGGGAGGGCGCGGTGGAGGACATCGGCGTCGTAGGGAGGGTGCGGGCCACAACGGAGAAGGACACATGTCTGCCATGCCAAATAGCAACGGCGGGTACTGACCCAGTAGGGTTAAAGTTACTATGGCAGGCGGCACTTAGCACCCGCCAGTTCTAAGTTGTGAATAAATAAATATATGATCTTGTGGCTGGCGTAGATTATTGCCCACCACTGCTAGAACTAGTTGCAATGGCGGGCGTAGGTAATGACCTGCCACTAATCACTTTTAGGACGTGGGCACACCCATGGGAGCATACTTGTGGCGGGTGGTAGTTTCCGCTCGCCACTGCTTTGGTATATCTAGTGGCGAGTGTTGTCTCGTAGCCGGCACTGCTACTTTTTGAAATTAGCTATGGCGGGTGTCACACCTCACCCGTCACTCATTTGGGTTCACTTATAAGCCTTTTCCCAGGAGTGCACTAAAGGAAAAATTGTTCCATATACTACAAACCTTTACACTTGAGTCTTCAAAACCTTGCTCTCTCCAATAGAAGAGTAGCAACACGGGCCAACTTGATCTACTCTCGTAATGATGAAAAAATAGCAAATTTGTTAAAAGCATGTCTAGGGCACATCAATGAAAATTAGGGGTAGTAGTATGAGGAGATCCAAAATTATATCTATAAGCGTTGAGTAGATACTCCTTTGGATATCAATAATCAAGGTGTGTTGTGTTAATGAATCTGTAGAAGTTATATGAGTGTCAATAGTACAAGATCCAAACTGGGCATCAATGTGTTTGTGAATATAAAGAGCATTAATACCAAGAGATCCAAAACAAGCATCAATGTATTTGCGAATAGAGAGGGCACTGGTACCAAGATATTTGAAATGAGCATTAACATATGTGGCCACAGATTTGACATAAACCATACTTGTATCAAGGACCAAAGGTGCATACTACATTTATGGAACCCCAGTGCACACATTATAAATAAATCTCAACCTCACCTCCATCCATTCATCCATCCATCTCTGCCCGACACATTTTCCTATATCCAATTATCTCCACCACTCTTGACTTTAGTATATTTGAAGGCATTCTAGCTACCCTTGGGACAATGGCAACGCTGGCAGCCTCCATCATCTTCATGCTTCTTTCCATGACCGTCTCTGCTCAAGCCGGCAGCTCTGGTAGTGGCAAGCCTAAGGCAACCGACCTCATGGTGGAAGCATGCAAGAACGCCTCGATTGACTACTACATCGCGACGGTCCCGCAAGAATTTTGTTTGTTGACTCTCCATTCAGACAATCGGAGCACCAAAGCTAAGGATCTCCATGATCTGGTGCTCATTGCCATCGACATCACCAAGGCTCGTGTCACTGCTGCCAGCGGCACGGTGAAGAAAATGTTGCAAAATGCCAAAAAGGGTACGGTGACGATGCGCGTCCTTACTTTCTGCGAGGTGGACTATGAACAAATGGCGAGCATCCTCAACGTATGTGGTGCCATGATCAAGGACTACCAAGGATACAAGGGCAATATGCGGTCCCATGAGCTGGCTCGTTGTGTGTCTGAGGCGTACAGCCCCGCAGCCTACTGCCAAACCGAGCTTAACGATGCGCCAAAGGAAGTGGCGCTGGTCAAGGAAAATGCCGAGGTGCAAATGCTAGTACACATGAGCGCTAACTTCCTAGAGCCACTCGCAGTGCCAGAAGAGATGTTGTTTTGACATTAAATTTGCTCTTATTTGAAATAATGATAATAATAATAATGTGATTTTATTATGTTTGAGATGCTATGTACGTCATACCTAAATATAAGTCGTCTTGGTAGGATAGCAGTATACATGCATACACACCGCCACGTACATTCAGGCTGCCGCCGAGGCCCCTGCAGGCTGTAGACAAGCAGCACACGTACGGATCAGCCCATCAACAACTAACATGGACGCATCGCATCCAACCCCTCGTCTCTCGTACTGGCGGAGCCAGGATTTTCAACATGGGTATGCAGAGTAAAAAAAATTGTTGCACAGCCATGTAAAAAATAAAAAAGTTCATAATAATAATAGCGAAACTATAAATTATGCATTGTAGCAACCATTTCTCTAATAATTCAGTACATTGCAACAAGGAGAAATGATGGTGTTTTCCTTTACTTGCATGAAGAATCTACCCTCAAGAAAAGTAATCAAGCAATCATTTAAATAGTTTCCTCAGCTAGCATCGTAGCGTTAAGCCTCAAGGATAAGGCCCAGTAGCACTGTAGTAGCAACGTAGCAGCCCAACATAGGCCCAACTGGCGCTGAATCGCTCGTCTCTTCCGTTTATACTGTCCTGTACGTACAACGAGACCGCCATACACTTCATAAACGCATATAGAACCTTATATACTGACATTTTTCTGCCAAAAATATTGGGTATGCAATGCATACCCTTGCATTAGCATAGCTCCGCCCCTCGTAGTATCATCTGTCTAAAAAAAATCCCTTGATGCAGAGTAAGCTCTTGCCTATTAATAAATGATACACAAATTTTACATATTCGTGAGAGAGGAAGCTCTTCACATCTTATTCTTCATATTCGTGAGAGAGGAATGGTTGTATCTAGACTTATTTTAGTTATATATACATCCATTTTCAACAATTTCTAAGACAAGTATTTCCGGACGGAGGAAGTAGTATGCACATGTACGTTGGATGGACGTGATGCACATTCCAACTAGAAATACATAATCAGACAAAACCATATCAGCGTCTCTTGTCTCGTACAACTGTTCCATAATTCTGCAACGACGGCGACCTACAGCGTCTCTCGTCTTAAAAGAAAAAACCTCGGCCGACGACGACCTGGATGGTTGATAATTCTGCAGTCCCATGTGACTGAAAAAATAAAACGTTTCAGCCTATTATATCCAAGCCATACAATGCGAATACCATGACTGTCATCCTCCTACTGTTCGTTTTAACTTTTGGCACCTCCTCTTCTCCACACAACCCCAACCCTTACATACAGCCGACCAGACCGCCCGCTCCCGCTATCTACGGACCACAGCGGGCGGTGTTCCCGCGTGTGGCTTGCAAGCCCACCCTTCTAAACCTTATCGGCCACAAGATTATCTTGGTGAGCCCGGCTCGTACCACCTTAACCAGCAGAGGCGGGCCCAGAAATTTAAGACTGTGTATTCAAATTCTGAAAACTATTTTTTGAAGCCTATGGCCTTCTTTTTGGCGCATATAACCAATTGTAGCAGCATCTTGTACTAGTTCTAAAATATATAAAAGATGTTGCATAATATATTTATTCATAAAAAATGATCATAACTTGGATTTGTATCAAATCCAGAATTTATAAACAATCTCACATTACAAATTGCAAATTCTCATGTCTAAACAATTCATAATGGACTGCAAACAAGTCTTAGTTTCACTATATATAATAATTAAATAGAAAGACAAGTGGTCAAACTAACCTACTCAATCTTGTACCTCTGTAGTCTGTACTGCAGCCTGCTCGATAGCAAGAAGAAAACGGTGCCCGTGCGGCCGTGCCTGCACCCTGCAGTGATACACGAATTCAGTTCAACTAATAATCTGCATAAGAGCAGAGATCCCAATTTCAGATATCAAAGGACTACTAATACATCTAATTAATAATTATGCCCTCAGTAGTTGAATGTGTTGGTTGTGTCTTTGAAATTGAATCGATTGTAGGAGGAATCAGAATTTCAGATCCAAACGGAGGCAGGGACCGAAGGATGGATTCGTCACACCGTGCGCGCCGCCGCCACCGTGGGCTACTGGGCTAGCCTCTGCTTTTGGGCTTAAATACTTATGTCTTCCTGCGTTTTTACTTATACATACACAGTATATATACTCTATATACCTAGTTTTTTGCCAAAAATAGTGGGTATTCAACTGAATGCCCTTGAATTGTGGTGGGCCTGCCCCTCTGAACTAGTCAACCATCAGACTAGTCTACCAACGATGTCGCTGCCATGTCATCTCTGGATGTAGGCCGAGAACTGGTCGGTGTCCCCACACCACCGTGGTCGGCCTCGTGGCTACGCGCATAGTAGACAAACACAATTGAAAACTTCAGTTGCCTGTGATATAGCAAATGTGACTTTGTTTTCATTTGTTATAGATGTGATGACAACTTTGGTTGTCGTGCTTTTAGATTCCATATCCCAATATATAGATATAAGCGATGTGTCCTCTTTTACTTATTCTTACAGGTTCTTCTTCTTTGATTGCTCTAGAGTTGCTTCAGTTCTATACATTTCATATAATTATATGTTTTTCTTTGCCAATAAGATTCAGTTTGAATCTAATTGCCGAATTAGCAATGTTCGTTATTCCTTCTCCTTCCACTCCCCTCGGTGCACAGACACACATTTGATATAAGAAAACATAGACACCACACATAACTTGCAGAAAACTAGGAGCTTGCTCACAAGATCACACTTGACGCATGCCTCGTCTACTTATGTCTGCTTCTCTTACCTGCTAGGTATCTACGGAGCTCTAGGTATGCTAGGACTGGGCCTATATGGGTGAGTGTCTCATGCACGAAACAAGGCTCCCAATTTCCCAGGACCGCCAATTTGACGAGGGGAGGTCTTATATTTGACAAATGGGGCTCCTATTCAGCGCTTCAGGCGCCATGGAAGCTCCCTGGCGCCCACATGCCAACGCTGATGGGCTGGCCAATGTAGATTTCGCATTTTATTTCCAACCAGGTTCGCTCGATCATATTTGAAAAAAAAGGAAAAAATATCGCAAAAACAAAAAATTGGTGGAAAAGGTTCATTGACTCGAAACAAATTTAATGAATGAAAATATTCGTCGAACTTGAAAAAAGGTTTGTGCATTTTCAAAAAATTAAATCTATCAATTAGAAAAAAAATCCACGAATTAAAAAAAAAGTTCATCCAATTTGAAAAGGTTCACCAATTTAGAAAAAATGTTGATTTTGAATTGAAAGTTCATCCATTTGAACAAAAATCATCAAATTTGAAAAAAAGTACATTAAAATTGACAAAGGTTCATCGATTTGAAAAACAATTCATCAATTTTTAATATTTTTGTGCATTTTGGAAAAGATTAAATAAAGGGAAAAGGATAAAATATGAGTGAAAATGACAAGAAAAGAAAATAAAAAACTGGTCTAGAAAAAACCCACAACAGAAAAGAAAAAAAATGGCTGGAGAAAGTATAAAAGAAGGAAAGGACATATATTATCATTTTAGGGGAGGAAATATATTATCACAAGGTGCGCTTTGCCTGGGTGGTTAAACTTAAGGTGGACGTCGCGGGTTCGAATCTCAGTAAATATTTTTTGAAACATGTTCGAATCTCAGCCGGGCACATGTTTTGCGTATTTAAAAAAAGTGAATGGGCTGGCCAAACGCGGCTGCAGGGGTGTGCGCCGGTTTGCAAAATGGCCTATAGCTGACGCCTGAATCGCTAAATAGGAAATGATATATCGACCAAATGCACAAGGGCCATTTATGGGATGGCCCACCTAGCGATCGTTTCTTCTCCTCCAAACATTTTCCTTGGTCCATTTCCTACGAGCGGTATTCAATTCAGTTTCCATTTAAGAAACCATATCCGACCGAGGCGGGTGATCTACCCATACCTTCTCTTCATCCTTGTTGTTAGCTGTTTTCTGTGCATGCACTTGTTCATGTCAGATATGTTGCTCTTTGTAGACTTTCTTACTTCCATTTGGTTCGTCATCCTTTGGGGCTATATCAATCTCCCAAACATCAACTGTTTTTGGAGTGGTACAGCCATGTTTTTCGGGATGTGGAACTTCGTCTACACATTTCTTCTTGTGTCACCTTCTAGGATTAAGATTTCTCACTATGTCATCCACCAACCTATTTCCTGCAACATGGGGAAATTTAATTTTTTTTTGGTACGTCGCAAGAAGTATATATGGATGCCGCCATCAGTATTTCCGTTTGCTTGGTGTAATGCTCCCATCCATCTTTTGGGACCTACAAATACTCAGTATATTTTTTGACAATCTGCAAGATAGTGTTAGGATCAAGATGAAATTTTTCGATTAGGTTTTTGACTTTTCAGAACATGGAGTAGGTTTTAATATAATCATAGTAATTCTAGCCCTCCGTCACCACCTTTATCTAATCCCCAAGCGCTATGATTCTCAACGATTTTATCTAACAATTCCCAACCTTGATCAATGGCGTTCTCCATAAAATCTCCTCTGGAACAAGATTTAAATTTCTTCTACATTCATTATCTAGTCCTCAATGAAATAAATTTAACACCAGCCATGAAGGCAAATTATGATAAGGACAATTATCCAGTAGAGAGCAGCACCTTCAATAAGCTTTCGCAAGACTTTTGCCTAGTTTTTGGTTGAAGTTCACAATCATGCACCATGCTGCATAAGTCTTCTTTTATGAGTAATAGAGAGCCAATAATGTGCTAGACAATTTATCCCGAGTGTCAAAAGTACCTGGGTGATTTACTAGCCAATCTGTCCCTTCAGCAGATAACGAATGATAGAAAAGCATAAGTTTCATTTCATCATAAGTGCTTTTAATTTAAAATTCTCACATGAATCTTCAAATTTTTGCAATTGTTTATACGGATCTTCCTACCTATGCCACTGAATTTCTTACTCTGCAGCATACTGAGTAAACTCGGATAAATTCCATAACCCTCTTCGGGTCTCAGCCCGAAGGGTGTAAACATTTCCTTCATCACCTCCTCTCTTGCAAGTCTCTCATGGTCCTGTATAAGAAAATCGGAAGACATGATAAGTAATTTTTCCCCTTCTGTAAAATCGGTAAGATAAATGACAACTAACAAAATGATTTTGTGCGAGTAGGAAGGTAACTTCAAGCATTATGCTCCCTGACAATGGCATTAGAAAATGTTTGATGTCTTGCAAGGGCGCAGTGTGTTGTGGAACTTTCATGATAAGTAAGTGTCGAATCCCATAGGGAGCGAATAAGAAGACACTACCAGCCCCACAATTACGTTGTCACCTACACAGCTACATTCGCGCCCAAATTGTAGTTTGGAGATAGTATATTATATCGGTTGCGAATGAAACGATAATAAACTAGGGTTTTAACTAGACTGCAAACTAGGACAGAAACTAAACTTAAGTAGAACACAAAGTAAAAGGGGTTTTAACTTGTAGGATTGAATAGAGAAAAAGTCGGTGTCTAGGATTTCGGTCTCACTAATATTAGAGGGCCAACTAAGTGGCAGTGACATACTAGTATTACAATACTCCTTAGATGATTAAACAATCCCCTATGGATTGCATCCGCAAACTGTCACTCTAGTGTACTAGACATAACATCGCATCATGGTCACACGCGGCTGTCAATAATACACTCAGAACCAAAGGATCACATAACCTCATCTATTTAATTCATGTACGTGTAAGTGCTCACAACATCATATTAAAGGAAGTCTCCCAACACCAACTGCCTCGGGCGTTTACTACTGCCGGTTTCAAATTTACAGCCCCCTCCGCCGCTATTAGAACCGCTTCCACTGGATCATTAGAGGCGGCTTTGTCACATGGTGACATAATGGCTTCCGTTGGCCGTTGCAAATGCTCGTTTTTCTACTAGTGCAATGTCAGTTTACAACATGTTTATGCCTTCCGCTTAGTCATAAGTGTTTCTAGTTATGGTTGCGTCGTAGTATGGTAAGCCTCATCTTGAGGCGGTCGCGATATTCTAGTGTCTGTTAGGTGTCTTCTGCTTTGAGGGCCCCACTTTGGCATCGAAGGGACAGGCGAGATTATAAGAGATTTGACTTATCATCGACAAACATAACACTATAAATTAGATATATTAAATTTGGGGGTATCCCAAATGAGCACCGGAGTATTAAATTTGGGGATCTAACATTGTGTGCATTCAGTTGACAATGATTAATTTGATATCCAAGATCAAGATGTGTTGCATTAATGAAACTATGGAGGTTAGATGTATATAAACTAGATGCCACCCCGCACGTTTTGTGGGAATTGTAGTAAGGAAAAATGGATCTATGTTAGACAAATGAAATGTAAATAAGATAATTTGAATATACTTGTTAACCATCTCATTTCTCAGCTAAAAATGCATTTCATTAGATTGAACAATGCATGTCTATCTTGAAAAATACAAACAATTTCCTTTGATAAAATATGAACATTCGCTAGTGCTTCACTTTCCATTTATTAAATACAGTGACCCCGCTATCCATCTGTAAATCCAAAACATCTCATGCACAAAGACCAAATAAATATACCACAATTCAAATAGGCATTGGAGATTTGCTTTGGAGGTGGAGTCTTCTCAGTTGCCCGCATCATAGCTCACCTTTTATTTCTTCATCTACAACCATCTGCATGACGCAGTGCTGACACTTGAAAATTGGAAAACTATAGTTGTTAAGAAGAGTTGCATGATGGTGAGAACAGAAACATGTGATTTCAGGTAGCATGGATTTACCCTCTACTTCATTCCGTGAAAGAAATATTGTAGAAAATTAGTTAGAAAAATAAATTTCAGAATGGAATAATGTAGTGATACAATTTTACTTAGTAAGTCAAGACCAATCAATGGAAAATACTTTTAAATTCCCCACGGTGAAGAACGTCGGTAATAATGATTAAACATGGCATTCCATAGGCATTTTATGCTTTTTGTCTATTCTATTCCAATAAATACCATAACAGTCATGGTTTGGTAAGTCGGGATAACATGTGTCCAAAACAACAACATGTACGTTAAGTAGAACAACTATGACAATGAAGATGAATTAGTAAAATAAATCTTACCAATTGCACAAAGCCGAATTGAAGGTGTAGAATTGAAACAATTCAGTAGCAATCAAAGAATAACAATATGTACTGAAAATTATAGGAGGACATATTCTTACTGGTATTGTCTATAGATAGGGATATTAGCATTTGAGAGCACAACCACGAAAGTGGTCATCATAGATAACAAATACAAAATCATACTGGAAAATACCGAATATAGAGTTTAGAAAAAAAAAGGAGTGATCACTACTGATGCATATTCATTGGAGTTTTGACAGCTTTCAATCAATCTGTATCTTGTTTCACAATACAACTTTTTGGTCCATCCAAGACTAATGAGAATGGATGGAAAAAATATGTTGATATTCCTTCAACTGTTTTTTATCACGTGCCTTCAACTGTCAGACCTACACTTGTGAAAATTCTCGGGTCCGCATATATGCTGAAGTAACTCAGGGCATTAACATATGAGAATGATTGGAAGACAACTGCAGGATCTAAGAAAAGAGTTACCTGCAAACATCAAGTTATTTTGATTATTCAGAAATACATTCAACACACACAACAAATAGTAGATGTGTTGAACATCAACAAAAGATTAGGGGTGTCACACCATCAGAAAAGGTTGATGCAATTTGTAAGGTAATTTCTTCAGAGGTTATTTTTATCTCCATTGATGGTAGCATCGCCTATCTCCAAGGGATTCAGTAAGTGATTGACGTAACATGCTAGAGGAAATCAGAACAGTAGCAAATTTGCAATGAGGTTACGATCTAAAACAAAGCAAATTTGATGCTTGAACTTTAAAAAGATACAAAAAAATCAATTTGAGGAATCAACCTGCATGGAAGGATATGCACGCACGCATAGATTCATACTACAATACCCAAACATGAGTACATGAACGACAATATGTACTCTTATTCATTGCTTCAGGAGCTAGCCCTTTAGGTAGTCATTCCTTGTGGGGATTTGTGGCAGCGTGAGTTTGTTCATTGCTTGTGGCGCCAAGGGATGGGATCAATCTATGCACACATGTATCAGATCTAGCCGGCGGCAAATGCCAAGGTAGGGCAGGTGAGGCATACTTTGTGGTGAAGAAATTGATGGACTGGCCATGGAGATCCAAGAACGATTACGACGAGCGGACAATTATCAAACTCGGTCAGGTAGGAGAAGGATTGCGACACCGCGGATGGTAGCTGCGCGACAGAGACAAGCGTCTCCTATCTACTGGTTATAGAAGCCTCCATACTCCTCCTCGAGATTTACCATGAGGCGATGGGTGCAGATCAAGGCGTGGACCGTCGGGGGTTCAAATTCGCCATCTCCAGCATGCTAAGGGAGAAATCTGATTACTTGAATAGTTGATGTGGTGTGGATGGAAGCTTAATGAGAAGAACAAACTCTGACGAAGATGGAAGCTTATAGGGGAAGAATCGCTTCATTTGTTACTCCTGCAATTATGCAGAGAAGATGTGAACCAACCTGTGGTTGGATGGTTAGACGGAAGTGGTATCCCCAGCCCACCAGGTTTCAAGTCCTGGTGATCGCATTATTCCTGGATTTATTTCAGGATTTCCAGCGATACGCTTTCAATGGGAGGAGACATTCCTGTCGACGACGAGACGCCTATGATGACTTCATAAATCTCAAGATGACATGCCGACTCAATCTCTTGGAGGTGCTCATAGGGGTAGGGTGTATGTGTGTGCGTTCAAAGGGGTGAGTGTATGTGCGTATGTATGAGTGTTTGCGTCCGTACTGTGTCCAAAAAAATATGCAGAGAAGATGGATAGGATCAGTTATGGAAATCAATTGGCGGGGTGGTTAATTGGGAAAGGGTGGGGGAGTTAATTGGGGAGATGATTGGGTCAGGATCATAGCAAGTAATAAAATCAGACTAGAAACCAAAAACCAGACGATTATTAAGTTACAGTAATAACTAGGAGTATTCTAGTAATGGAATTCCATATTTTGACTTCATATAGCCAATGTGGAAAAAAATAGGCTAAGCCAGCGACTCCTCCTTCATCGTGCGGGGCAGCAGGGGCAGAAAATGATGACTTTGCAACATAATCGCTGTGGTGGGACCTCTGATGATGTGGATGCGCTCCATGTTAAGATAAATCCTATATTGGGGATGAATCTCTTAGATATATAGGATACGTGTGACAATATAAAATGAAAATCGACGTATCTGTGAATAGAGAGGGCATAAATACTAGGAGATCCAAAATGTGCAGTAATACATATAAATATATGTGCATTGATTGAAAACTAATATGCAGATCCATAAGCATTAATACTAGGATATCTAGAATGAGTATAGTGCATTAGAGAAAACCTGATGAACGCACTATAAATAAATCTCAGCCTAATGTAAACCAACATCTATCCATCTGTGTCATACACATTTTTCTATATCCATTTAACTCCACCTCTTTTGGCTTCAATACAATCAGAAACTTCTAGGTAACCTAGCCATAATGGCAACGATGTCGACAACCACCATCGTCTCGTACGCCATCGTTTGCATGCTCCTTTCCATGGTCGTTGCTGCTCAAGCCAATGACTTTGGCGGTGGCAAACCAAAGCAGACCAACCTCATGGTGGAAGCATGCAAGAACGCCTCGAGCTACAGCCTCAACCCAGATAATGTCACGCAGGAATTCTGCTTGTCGATCCTCCGGTCAAACAATCGGAGCTTCGAGGCTAAGGACCTCAATAGCCTGGTACTCATTGCCATCGACATCCTTAAAGGCCGCATCACTCCTGCTCGCGGAAAGGTTGAGAAAATGCTACAAAATGCCAAGAAGGGCACAGTGACGATGCGCGCCCTCAGTTTTTGCAAGTTGGACTATGATGGCATGGTGATAGTCCTAAACATATGTGATGCCATGATCAGGGACTACCACGGAGACAACAGCGGGCTACCGTCCTTTGAGCTACCTCGTTGTGTGGAGAGGGTGATGATCCCTGCCGAGAACTGCGGTTCTGAACTTGACAGGGATATGCCAGGGGCGGAGGCTTTGGTCAATGAAAATGCTGAGCTGGTCATGTTGGTCAATCTCAACTATGCCTTGCTAGCACAATATGATGATAATTAAGTTAATGTTTGTTCTTATCTGCGAGAAATTATATAGTAGTGACATAAATTTCAATTTAATAGCAAATAATAACAATAAAGTTATGTTGTGGCATTAATTGTACTCTCATCCTATCTTCTTGCCATAAGTATTTTTTCAGTGCTCATTTTTTCGACAAATGGTGGATTTTATTGGCTCATAGAGCAACATCAAGAGGATATAAACCTAAAGAATACACACCCGGCCTCTGCATAATTAGGATGCACACAACCAACACCAACGCACGCACACAAAAAACACTTCAACAGATAGCAAAGTTATATAAGACCAAAGCTATGTGTAGGCGAGTGAAAGGAAAAAACCCGAAGCGATCAGATCCACGATCGGCAAACTACATCAGTGACCATATCCGCACCAACCATCTCATGACACCACATAGATGACAAGGTTCTTCAACAACAACGCCTTCAAGAAGGGAGCGACACTCAAGTGTTTTCATCATCGGATTCAACGACCAAGGCGTGAATCTAGGTTTTCACCCTGAAGAATGAGTCCAAGCATATCCGAGCAATGCCTTTAACAAGGTAACGACATGAAAGAACATAGTCATTGCCAGATATAACTAGCTCGAGTCAGACCTAAGCTTTCACCCCGGAGCTCGTGACCTGGTGCTCAACCAGCACCACCGTCGAAGTCACTCAAGTGTTGTCGCCGCCACTTTTCCGCAATCCCAGTAGCTACATGCGAGACCGCCGCCACTGCACAACCATTCCTCTGCGTCAAGCCGCCATCCAGAGTTTGCATCTCACCGCCGAAGTCAATCATTAGACATAGAGAGATGAACCCTCTTGAAGATCCTTGATAACCACCGCCGCCGTAGAGCCACAGGAAGTCGCCGCAACATAATTTGCAGTCACCCCACTCGACCGACCGAATCTAGATCACCACCACCAACCCGTCGAGATCTGAATCAGGCAACCATGCCGGTTCGGTCATGGATGACACTCAAATTGCGGCCGCCTGACAACAGATCCGACCACCGCGTCATCCATATGAACGCAGACAATCGCCGCCGCCTAGAATCTCATAGGCCGCCACCCAGGATCCCAAACTTCGCCGCCTGTGCAGGAGACGGTCGGACGGGCCCGCTATAGCCGCAATGGCCAGAGGCAGCGAGGACATGAGAGCAAGCCTTCAATGTGCCAGCACCGCCAAGTCCCAAGCCCCTCACGACCGGCGGCAGCCAGCCTCGGCGAGAACCCGACCATGCCGCACCGTGTCGCAGAACCGCTAGGCGAGGCTGCCCAGTGTAGCACGCCATGCGAACGGCCAGGTGAGAGCCCGTCGCCGCCGCCGCCGCCCTGCGGGCTTTGCCCGGCGGCGCTTGCTGGCGGCGACGGGGGAGCTGGGGCGCAGGTCAGACTCCAGCAGCGGTGGTTAAGGCGTGCGCCCGTGTCGCCCACGGGGGAGACGACGCGGGCCTTTTTTCGGATCTAGGCGAAGTGTGAGTTGCTCTCGCGGTGATGGTCCTGATGGCACATGTTGGTAATTTCCAAAAGGTGTATTACAAAGATTAATTTGTGATGATACCATATCTATTACCTAACATTAAAAGAAGTAGGCTTTCATAGTTCTTCTTCGGTCACCTCTTTATATCCGTTAATTTTATGTTAGACAAACAATTGACGGCTGAGCTCCTCTGTCTCTATATTTTTTTCCAAATCCGTCACTTCTTTCGTCAAGCCTCTGGATCGTTGTCTCCTCAAGCCCCTACAAAATGCTAGTGAACAATTGAACAGAAGCCTAGCGCACAACACAAATCCAACCCACGCAAGCCCGACGTATGAGGGGTCCAGATTTCTGGCGGCTAGGCCATTTCCTTTTTCCCTTTCTATCTAGCAGCGGTGCCAAATTGAGGGGCTGTGGGTGGCTGGAACTAGGGAGACGGCAATCGAAGGACTGAAGCGTGCTTACCATCGCTTGGGCCCATGTGCCGTGCGTCCGCCGGAACCGGAAATGGGGTAGAAAAAGAGCATGGGAGCCTGGTGCGTGGAGCCTGCTGATGGTGCTCGGGGCGGCGGTGGCTGAACAAAGAATCTCTTCATGTCATTGTCCATTTGTCCTACTTTTTCTTCTCTGTCATCTTATATCTTTGAATATATATATATTTGGCTGTTTGAGGCAGGAGCAGTGAATAGCATCAGCCAGGAGGAGCAAGAAGCAGCGATAGCTACCATTGCTGGTTGAGCTAGCTACTAAGGGCATCTCCAGCCGTTGGCCTTCCAGGAGGGGTAAAAAATCGCCCCTTGGGGGCGCACCGGCGCTAAACCGCGCACTGGGGACGTGATGCCCCCTAGTCGCTGCGCCCACGGTTCGAGCAAAAAAGCAAACACGGCGCAAAACGACTCAAATTTAACGCAAACACGGCGAGTTCGTTCGAACTTAAACATATTTTACAAAAAAAAAAACTGTCGTGGGCTACCCCCGCCGTCTCCCTCGCCGCCTGCCCACGCGGTTCTACATGCCGAGGAGGCTGTAGAACCGCGTGTAGTCGCCGCCGTCGTTGTCGTCGTCGTCGTCGCCGTCGTCGTCGCCGTCGTCGCCCCCGCCTAAACCTCCGCTGTCCCTGCTGCACCCCTCCCCGGTTGGCGCGGTGGGTTGGAAGGTCCGGGGGCGTCGTCGTCGTCACTGTCGAGGATCACGACGCCGTGCTCGTCCTCGCGCCCACGCTTGCGGGCGGCGATCTCCTCCAGGGCCCGGCGCTGCCGAACCGTCTCGTCGTGGAGGTAGTCGTCCCGCGCCCACTGCATGGCGTCCTCGTCGGAGAAGCCGCGCCGGGCTATCTCCTCGTACTCCGCGGGGAGGCCGGGCTCCGGCTTGGGCTCGACGAGGACGAAATGGCCGGTGCGGAGCGAGGCGTTGGCGCCGATACGGACGCCGGAGCTGCGGGTGCGCGGCGCATCAGCGTGTCTGGGGCTCCGGCTGACGGGCGGAGGCGAGGCGAGCCGCCGACGAGGAGGAGGACCCCGGTCTCCATGCGCCTCGGGTCGAGGAGCTTCCCGCGGCGTGAGAAGGAAGGGGCAGCGGGTAGTCGAGCGCGGCGTGTTGCCGCCCTCGATGTACTCGAGGACGGCCTCAACGTGCGCCACGCACGCCCGCCACCGACGCCCGGCGGCGGAGTTGAGCTCTGCCGGAGGCACGACTCCGTTGGTGGCCTCGAGCTGCTGGGCGTGGCGGCGGCAAATACGGTTCCAGGCGGGCTGTCGGGGGCGTCGTGGGCTTCCTCGCCACATGCGGCATGTTCGGCGGATCGTCGCGATCTCCGCACGCCGCGCCGCGCCGGTGGGTATCGGGGGCACCGGCACGCCGCCCGCGCTGATCCTCCACGCCCCGGGCACCCGCATGTCCGGCGGGACCGGGTACTCGGCCTCGTAAAGGAGGCGAGCCTCGTCTTCATAAAGATGGCGGCGGCCGAAGCCGTTCGCCGCCGCGCCGCCGCCTGGGAAGCGCTCGGCCATTGATTTTGAACTGGAGACGGCGAAAGGGAGGAGAGGAGAGGGAGGAACGACGGCGGCAGGGAAGTGTGAGATACGCCGAGTGCGCCGGGGCGCGGCATATATAGGCCGAGGCGCCGCCCACACGCGTGGCACCGTCGCGCTGCGCGCGGCGAAGGCGAGGGCGAGGGACGCGTCGTCCGGCCGTCATGCGTCGCCGTGAGGCATCAATGGTGCAGAGCTGACCGGCGGCAGCGCGCGACAACTTTGGCATTGATTCGCCCATGAAGCGAGGCGATGAGGACGACGAAGGGCGAAAGAAAGCCGTGTCGCCGACGCGTCGGGCCCGCGGTTTTTTCGCGCCAAAAAAGTTCGCTCGGCGCCCCCGAGCGCCCCCTAGCGCGCCGGGTTCGGGCTGGGTCCGCCGGCGCTGTTTTCGTCCCAAGCCGGTGAAAATCGGACTCTTTGAAGCCTCGGGCCGTTTTTTTGCCGTGGCAAAAAACGCTGGGAGGCCTTCTTGGGGGCGCGGCCGGAGATGCCCTAAGATGCTTCTCTCTCCCTCATATACATGGGTTTGCAACGCACTACAGGAAACAGATAATTTGCCGTCTGTGGATCACAGACGGCAAAGACCGAAATCCAGACGGCAAAGATTTTGCCGTTAGGAAGCAGACGGCAAAGATAAGTCGGCAAAGAATACTTTGCCGTCAGCTTTTTATCGGGAAAACGGCAAAGACTTTGCCGTCAGCCAAATCTACTTCGCCGTCAGCCTTATAAATAACAGACAGCAAAGAATGCGGTCTTTGCAGTTAGTCAAAACATTTTCTTTGCCGTCATCTAGACTAACCTAAAGATGGCAAAGATTATTTGAAAGTTTATTTTTTTTTTATTTTTATTTTTTGAAAATAACGTCATTCCAAGCTTTCGGAGGACGGCCACTGCTGCTTCGGTGAGCTCGGGAAGAAGGGAAGCAGAGAGGAGGGCAGCTGCTGCTTCAGTGGTCGCATCGGCTTCGTGTGTACAGCGTGGTTAGAGCAAAAGAGGACGATGGCGTCACTACAAAGATTTGCAATACAGATCCAATAAAAATGATGTATATTTCTTTAACAAAAAGAAAACGGATCTACAAGCTAGCCATTCTTCACGTGTACACATACGAGCAAGAATATCCTACGAGTAGCAACTTTTAAGTGTTCTGCACATCAGATTTACACACGGACAAGTGCCAGGATACATCAAATTAAGATCCACTTAAAACCCATCAAGAAAGCAACACACACGTTGCTAGCCTGGGCAGCCTAGATCCACCGGAAGTAGCAGCGCTGCAACCGAACCAAATATGTACAGGGCTCTGGTCGCAGCCAGCAAGCATACTGGAGGACAGCACCAGTGCGACGAGGACGGGCATGGCAGCTCGTCGGTGGCGGGGTCAGAAAGCGGAGGCCGGCTTGGGCAGGAGCAATGAAGCGGCAGGGCCGAGAGTCATTGCCGAACCTGTTGCTGCGGCGGCACACATCGGCGGATGGATCTAGCGCACGTGCGGCCCAACACGGCCACGCACACGGATCCCTTGGGGCGGTGATGCGGTTGACGTCGAGTGGCGCGAAGCTCCGCAGCCGTCCATGGCGTCGGCTGCCTGAGAGGGAGAGGGCAAGGGGTGAGGTATGGGGGAGAGATAGAGAACGAGGAAGACAGGCAGGAGGAAGGAGAAGGAGGTAGGGGCAGCGGAGCTTGACCTGGTGCTCGTCAGCGGCTTGGGGAACGGCGGTAGGTGGAGGTGGATCTTGGCTGGGAACAAGGAGAGGCGTGGGGGACGGGAGAGAGAGAAGAGGCTGGGAACAAGGAGAGGCGTGGGGGACGGGAGAGAGAAGAGGAAAGGGAGAGAGGGAAGAGGATAAGAGGTGGAGGTGGAGTTGGATCGTGCACAGGAGCTGCGCGCGGTGGTGGATTGCTGCCACGTCATGGATCCGCGTGATGGATCCGCGTGCTGTGTTTTCTCTTTGCCGTTTGCGGTTTTTTTACAGATGGCAAAGAGCTCACTTTGCCGTCTGCGGGTTTTTTACAGATGGCAAAGAGCTCACTTTGCCGTCTGTGTATTTTGTTACAGACGGTAAAGTGAGTTATTTGTCATCTGTAAAAAAAATTGCAGACAGCAAAGACATTTTGCCATTTGTGGTTTTTGTTGTAGACGGCAAAGTATGGATTTGCCTTCATCTGTTCTTTGCCGTCTGCTGATGACAGCAAACCCTTTCTTTGCCGTATGCCCCGACAAAATGCTGACGGCAAAGAAATTACTGACGGCAAATCTTCTGTTTCCCGTAGTGACGGCGAAAGTACTCTATTCTTTATTTTCACTAACAACCCATATCTGGATGCCTTCTTTCTCCAGCTTGGGATGGGTTTTGGAACTAAAGTTTAGAGGAATCAGTACTAAGAAGGACCTCTGAATGTGCCACTGGGCTAAAAAGCTATAGAGATAGTTGATTTGTTTCAATGTCTACCTTTCTGTATTCAGCCTTGGGAGAGAAGGTGCCTCATGGTAGAAGCTTGACATAGGTGTGGCCATGAATGTCCAGGTTTTTTGTGAGTAGCCTGAGCCTCCTGTTCTCTCTACAGATTCAGAATTTAAAATATAAAGATGGGAGTTTGCTGCAGAATTTATAAGATCAACTAGATGATGCCCCGCGCGTTGCTGCGGAAAATAATGCCTAAAGTAGGTGTTTTATTCATGAAATAAATCTCCTAAAAGGATTGACAAAATGATGAATAAATGTTTCTTATTTGGAGATACTTTAGAATGATACATGACTGATGATACGTACGTAAGATGAATCCTCCTACTTATATCATTCGAAGTTTGGACAATAGATGAACAATCGGAACAAAGAATATTATGGTCGATTATCCACGGAACCAACTGGTTGAAGATTTTCAAGTGGTTGAATTGTCAAGCTGCATCTAAAACATCACCACCTAGCTATAACTCCAAGTCTTGATTGTGTGCAATCTCCATAGGAACTCCGGCGCGCATTTACTTTAATCCACACCAACAGTAGGAAAACAAATGGCATACAAATGTCATTAGTCCTGATAGAATCTTAAGGCTTTATCTGAAAGCTACTAATTGTATGCGTTGGATGACATAACTTTGCAGAAAATAATAATAAACTAATCCACTGGTTGGTGCATTGCCTACACAAAAATGGCATCATTGAGGTGGTACCAATCTTGCGAAAAATAAAATAGCAGCCTAATTCTCATGTTGAAGTTGTAGTTGAGACTTGAGACGGAGTATACTGTACTTGTCTGAAATTTTAACCTCATAGTATGTATAACCATTTCCATCTACATAGTCACCCAGGCTTGAGTGGGCAATTATAAAGTTTAAGTTGTTGTATGTTAGGAAGCTACATAATGAAGACAAAAGCAACATGTAAACATCAACATAGTTCTGTTATTCAGAGAACATATATATTGCATTACAATTAATAAATATTGGAAGATGTGATGAACAGCAAAGTATTTTCAAACTAATTATGGATGGCATAGCATAAAGAAAACTTAAGCGTTTTTACAAAGTAATTTCGCCCGACATATTAAGCAATACATGGTAGTAATATTTGGCGTATGTGATCCTGAAAAGGGAATGGAAGAATAAGAATTGCATCAAGGGGATGATAGCATTGCCTTCCTCAATAGTTTAATAACACGTCTGGTAAAATCCAAGGTTTTGTGTGAATACAATATCAGGGGAATTTAGATCAAATTGGTAGCATTTTTGTATGTCTAAGTTGGGTTTTTCAAATCCCGGATGCATCATATGTGCTCATTCCCTGGTATCCTTGTGAAATTTCGAGTAACCCCGTGACACCAGGAAATTTTGAGTAACCCCGTGGTTGAGCAAACAAAATGAGCAGAAGTAGCGTGGGAATGTCCACCAAAGTTATAGCCTTGTCTTGAGAGAACATATAAGGTTCATAATTTCTGTTCCCATAAAAAAATCATAACTTATAAAGCACTATTCAGATTCAATGACATGCCATCTACCATACAAAAGATGAACTTTTTAGAATAATATATTTATGCATGCATACTATATGCGCTTAGATAAATTCTACATGAAACACTTGCACATAGGGAAGTATAAAATTACTATGGAAATCGGCAAAAGAATGGAAATTGAGTCAGCAGTATAAACATATATATGACTTATCTCAGAAACATAAATATGCATATGCCTTCAAATAGTTGTGTGCAAGTAATCTTCAATAGGAAAATGAAAATTAGAAAAAAGTTCCGAATTAGACTGCAGAAGTAATCCATCACTTTGAAATAGCTCGAGTTAATTTGCTGACCTGCTTCCCTGCAAAAAAATGTTTACCAGTTGGCTCTCAATGTGTACAATATGTACACCAGAAGCATCAAAGAAGACAGTGAGGTCAGTACCCCTTTCAGTGAGGTCAGTATCTATCAAGTTCTTTAACAAAAATAGAGTTAAAGATATAGATAGGGTACTTACCGGTGGTGCTACTGGAGGGTCACTTCTTGTTAACTTAAGACATGGAACAATGAATATATTTAAATGAATAAATGCCCTCAGGCGCAACTCGAATCCGCAAAATTTGCTGCATAACATTTTCGAACATCGATTAGGATGAACAGTACTGGAAAACACCATTAGTATTTTCCAAAAAATCAACAGTTAAATCATGGTCAGGAGTCATAATATAGACTCGACGGAGGGTAGCAGAGAAAATCCCCTGCCTGTATGCAATCAACGTGTGCATCTGCCTATCCTCCACTGGCCTTGACTCCTAGAGTAACTCGTGCGTTGATAACTTCCTCCACCATAGATCTTCAACTTGTTGAACTGCAGCTGGGGCTAGGTGTACCTAATAGAAATAATTTGAGAAGGTTTATAGATGAGTTGAACCGATCCATACAAAAATTAGACCACTTCTGAAGTTGTCAATAGTATTGGCATTTCATCGAACAACAGGAGGTCACCTACCTGTTGCTTACCTAATTTGCAACAGCAAGGGCGTGAGACACCATCGTCATTTGAAGCTTCTGGACATGTGGGTCAGTTACCAACGGAAGCAATGAGGGGTATTGCATTAAGAACTAATCATCAATCATGGGATCAATCAGTGGTAGTGAAGGGGATAGAGGGGAAGGCAAGGAGTCGTGGTGCGCAACAGTGGACCGACCGCCGCCGTCGTCGCCGGCGGCCCGGGACGGATCATGGTGGATGCACCAGTGCGAGTAGAGGTGCGGCGACCAGTGCTGTAGGGAGATTATTGCCAAACGAATCAGCATGTACACCAATCACAGAATCACTGAACGAAAATAGTATGATGCAAGGCTCACCTGCTTAACTTTGAACCCACGAAGACAAAAGGAATCTTCAAATCAGGGGTGATGGCGAGAAGTAGGCACCACAGGCAATTTCTCCGGGCAAGGGCAGCGCGTTGATAGTTCGTCTCATAGCATGCTCCACTCTCTCTCCCGTCGACACCGCCGCCGTCACAATCCGCCATGATCCCCTGCCTTCTTTCTTCCCTATAGCTGCCACACGTCCTATCCTTCTCGTCTGTTCGTCTCGAATCAGCCAACCGGCAGGTGGAAGGAGTAGAGCAGTCATCCTGTTGTTGGGCGCATGTAGATGGGAGAGCCTAGGAGGTCGCACCGGAGGAAGATTTGTTTGGGAAACCAAGAAGGCGGACCGGAGGAGGCACATGATAGGTTGGGAATTATTAAGGAGGAAGGGGAAGGGGAAAGTTCTGCGACTCGCGAGAGCGTTGAATCAGGGGGAGAGGGGACCTGCAAAAAAAAGAATCCGGGACAGAGGTGCTCGTGACTCGTGAGGCAGATTGTATCGGTCCCTAGTAACTGAACGCTTGTGTGGCAGGGCAGCTGTACTGATTGGTCCCATATGTAAGTCCCTAAAAAAATGTTGATGTGGCAAGTGTGCTTAGGTGGATAGGCTGCATGTCAAGAGAAATATGATAGTGGGGATGAACTATTTAGGTATTATAGATGTACTGATGTATTTTAACTGTCGGTGTGTTTCAACAATAGACCAGTTCCTGATGTTTTAGGGACCAAGTGTTATTGGTCTTGAGGTGTGTGACCATGCAGTGTGCACTTCCTCTATTTCTTAATATTTGATGGTGTTTCCTTTTTGTACTTTTTGAAGAAGCATTGCACGACGCCATGATGCTTCCTCGCGTAATCGTGGCTTGATGGGGTATGCTGCACCTCAGGAACAACCAGCCGCTTACATAGAGAATGTATTTTTTTTTCAAGAACGTCTTTAAGGTACTTTTGAGTAATTTCTAAACACTGTTTTGGTACTTGCAAAGTTATTTGAATGGTACGGCACACGACAAAAATTGTTTGAGTGGTAAAATTGTTTTTTGGTATCTAAGCACATGTTTATTTATTTTGTCGGCACGCTCACAGGCCCCAAGAAGCCTGTCTACGGTGCCATGGGCGACACTGGTAGGTCAGAATAGGAATCATGTGCGAGACAGAGACATCATCAATAACCAGTCGATCTGGTGCATGATATCCAGCGTCGCATGTCCATAGAGCAAGGCACACTTTTCAGAAGTAACCTGGCAAGTGCATTGGTGATCGATCAGTATATCAATTTGGCTGCAAGCATATACATTGCCCTACTAGAATTGTACAGACATGGGAGCCCAACTGTGAACCAACAGAGACATGGGAAAGCACCTGCATGCGTACATATCAGGCCTCCAGAGAGATGTGATTTTTCTTCGTTGCAACGCACAGACCTCTTTGCTAGTTTAAAAAATGAATGGTCAAACATTCACTTATTTTTGAGACATTTTCTTGGGCATTTCCCTTTTTGGTTAGATCTACCTTTAGTAAATCGGAATAGAAAGATATGAAACATTCAGTACTAAAATTAAGTACACACATATTTTTTTGCAATGGTTAGGATTTGTTATCATCGATATCGTGCGCACGCGAAAGGCGGTCAAGGATTGTTCCCCTCCTCCCGCCGGAGAGGGTGTGGATCCCCGCTTCCTCTCGTCGCTTCGGTGGCGTGGGGACGTGGGGATCTTGTTCTTGTAATCCTGGTGTATAGATATGGTTAGCTTAGTCCCTAGAGGTGGTGATTGGAAGGGGTCAACGCCGTTTAGGATAAGTAATCCGCCACCTTCCCTTTAGATCATTGTTGCTTCGGGCGTCGCTTAGATGAGAGTGGCGCGTTCCTCCCGTGGATCTGCGGATCCAGTTGTTTGTGTGCTCTTGGGGGTGAGAGTGGCGCGTTCCTCCCGTGGATCTGCGGATCCAGTTGTTTGTGTGCTCTTGGGGGTGGTCACTAGTAGAAAAAGGGCCCTACACGTGGCCGCTGTCTGGAGCTCCACCTTTAGTCCCGGTTGGTGGACTAAAGGAAATTTCATGATTTTTTTTATTTTTTTTTACAATTTAACCTCTAATCTCCCCTCACTGCTCAACTTAACCTCTAATTTCTAATCACCCCTCATCATTCCAAATCATCTAACTTCCCGACTGGTCACCCATCCTCTCACTACTCCAGCCTGAGCACGCTTAACTTCCGGGTTCTATTCCCCCTCGTTTCCAACTCTGCACTTGTTGTTTTCCTGACAATAATAAGATGTCAATCCTATTAACCCTCAGGAGTTTAACTTGAGCATGAAGTCGCACGTTTCACTGATTGAGTTTGAAACTATTATTCTAAAAAACAATAATTATTTAGTAACACTAATATTTCTTGAATAAGTAGTTTGACCACAGTTTGACCAAAATTCAAAATACTGAAAATAATTATTTAGTAACACTAATATTCTTGAATAATTATTTAGTACCACTAATACTTCTTGAATAAGTAGTTTGACCAGATTTAACCAAAATTCCAAAAAAACTGAAATTTGAGCATAACATTTTTTCCTTTTAGAATTTGAGAATTCTAAAAATTTGCAAACAGGCCTACGGATTTTCGTACTGATTTTTTTGATATATTATGCGTTTTTTTGACATCGTATGCAAAAGATATGGCCGTTTTACTTTTTCATAACACTTTTTGGCAAAAACATGTCCAAATTTAAGTTTTTTAATTTTCCTAACTCATAGATGTAGTAACATAACTACATCTCGAAAGATTTTAATTTTTGAAGTTTATATCATTTTTTTCTTTTTACAAAACTGAAAAGGCGATGGGGGCGGGGGTAGAGTTTGTAAATGGGACCTTTAGTCCCGGTTTGAGACATGAACCGGGACTAAAGGGCATTGCACCCTTTAGTCCCGGTTCATGCCTCAAACCAGGACTAAAGGCCTAATCTTTAGTCCCGGTTTGAGATACAAACTGGGACTAAAGGGCATTGCACCCTTTAGTCCCCGTTCGTGTCTCAAATCGGGACTAAAGGGCTCATTTGTACCGGGATTAATGCCTTTAGCTGCACGAAGCGAGACCAATGCCCCCATGGGTACCGGTTCATGACTGAACCGGGACTAATGGGCTTATCTGGCCCGAACGAAAGCCCTGCTTTCTACTAGTGGGTCGGTGTCTTGGTGGCGGCGACTGTTTGGGCCCTCAAGCGGCTAGGTGGTTGCTCCGGTCTGGGATTCGTCGGTGGCAGCGGTGGATCGGATGCAGGCGGTGAGCCGCTCGATTTTTCTCCTCATGGATCCTTCATCCATGGATCCAATGACTTTGTGTCTTCTGGCTTCTTCGGATCTTTGTAGGGCATCAACTTCGACGACCTAAGCTCGTGCTTTGGCGCTCTAGTCCTTAGTGACGGTTGCACAGAGACTTCCCGTCCGTGTTTATAAACAAAGTGTGGCTAGCGGAGGTTGGGGAGCAATGATGGCGGCAACAGCGGTGCACATGGAGCTCGTGGTGGAGCTTGGAGCTGATGTGCATCCAGGTCCTTGTAATTTTTGTGTGTGTGAGGTGCTTTGTATTGGTGTTTATCATGTATAATAGATTTGGGGGCTTATTCAAAAAAAACTACAAACATACTTTTTAAATAGCAATTTAATTTCCATTCAATGAACAATAGTCTCCAGGTTAGGAGTGACATAATGACAAGGTAGCACAAAATCACATTTCATAGAAGATCTACCATACAATTACGTTGAGGAGTACACACATTGATGGTAATTCCAGAGTTTAGGGTTTTGGGGATATTGAACATTAACATTAATATTAAGTACAAACATACTTTTGAAATAGCAATTGGATTTCCATTCAATGAATAATAGTCGCGAGGTGCGTCGTGACATGATGACAAGGTAGCACACAATCACATTTCAGAGAACATCTAGTACACAATCTGATGATGTTGATAAGATGTAGTAACAAGGCGAGCACGGTCAGAGAACGTGGGTTAATTGATGGTGTATTTCTGGAGTAGGACAACTTCAGTGACCCATCCGATACGCCTTGCTTCCTAGTCATAAATCACCAGCAAATCCTGCATTGTGATATCTGCAAGCCAGAATATCTAAATGTAAATCATTACTACAAACATGCATGGTGTGCTGGTTTTAGAAACTGGGCAATATCTGTCGACTTCACACCTCCAATTCAAATCATTTGGCCTTCATGAACCTTTGGTCTCTTAAGGATGGCCAAGCATACATTCTCGTGTGCCCACCACAAAACATGCAGAGAGTATTACCTTTTATAATTTGACGTCCCACAGTGTGCAATCAATTGGGTCGTCCAAGGTTTACCATGTGGAGGAGGTAGTTTTCCGGATGGATATGCATGACCGCTTTGTTTGCAAATTCCAAAGAGAGTGGCTTGTGCTATGTTATGCTCCAAATTCAAGTATAAAGAGAAAGGCTAACTTCTGACGAGCGAGCGGAGCGAGGCCCATCGCCGGTAGGCTTGGGCTGAAGCGGTATCGCCCCCCTCCGCCAACTTCCATCCGCTCACCGTAGCCCCTAACCATGACCTGGCATAGTATCACCACCTTGCCATGTTAGTGCCAGAATGCCGGATGCAGCTCTAGGAGGAGATCTAGGCAAGGCGCGCTAATTGTGTCGTAGCTGACCTGCCTCCAGGTTCGCCGGAGCCGGAGGCGGAGGAGGGGCAGCAGCAACCTGAGGTGGAGCAAGACCCCCAACCATGGCAGGGGCGGATCCGGACGACGAAGTGGAGCCAGCCGCGGGCTTCGCCATGAAGGATGCCATGGCGGAGTTTGAGGTCGCCCAGGCGGATCAGAGGAGATGGCGGAGCAAACCGCCATCCTTCAGTTCATCCAGGACGAGGCTTATGTGGAGGCTAATCGGCGTTTCATCCGACAGCAGAGGGCAGAGATCGACAAGCTCTTCACCTCTAGTTCGTCCAGCGATGAGCCGCAACTGCCGCAATTACCCATCTACAGAAGTCGGACTCGGAGACCGTGGACATCTCGGACGATGAGCAAAGTATGTATGTTTTTAATCTGCATGGCTTGTATGGAATTGAGGTACATAGATGCAACAGATGATTTTATGTGTTGTTCGGTCACTGTCCGTTGACGTCCCCGGGCGCC
Source organism: Aegilops speltoides (assembly GCA_021437245.1). Lineage (NCBI taxonomy): Eukaryota > Viridiplantae > Streptophyta > Magnoliopsida > Poales > Poaceae > Aegilops > Aegilops speltoides. The sequence continues at coordinate 16,232,813 of CM038147.1, read as the reverse complement.
TCTTCGGACGTTTAGAGGGCGGATTTTGGTAGTTGAGGTTGTAGATGACCTTAGAGCATCTCCAGCCGTTGGCACCCCAGGAGACATAAAAGTCGCCGCCTGGGGGCGAGCCGGCGCTAAAATCGGCTCTGGGGGCGATTGGGTTCCCAGTCGCCGCCCCAGGTCGCCCCAGGCGCCGATATCGGACCAGTTTTGGCGCATGTGTGGCCGGCCCCCTCCTCCTCCCCCCTTTATATACGGAGGATGGGGGCACCCCATAGACACACAAGTTGATCTTCGAGATCGTTCCTTAGCCGTGCGCGGTGCCCCCCTCCACCATATTCCACCTCGGTCATATCGTAGCGGTGCTTAGGCGAAGCCCTGCGTCGGTAGAACATCATCACCGCCACCACGCCGTCGTGCTGACGGAACTCATCCCCGACACTTTGCTGGATCGGAGTCCAGGGATCGTCATCGAGCTGAACGTGTACTAGAACTTGGAGGTGCCGTAGTTTTGGTGCTTGATCGGTCGGGCTGTGAAGACGTACGACTACATCAACCGCGTTGATATAACGCTTCCGCTTTCGATCTACGAGGGTACGTGGACACACTCTCCCCTCTCGTTGCTATGCATCACCATGATCTTACGTGTACGTAGGAAATTTTTTTGAAATTACTACGTTCCCCAACAGTGGCATCCGTGCCTAGGTTTTATGCGTTGATGTTATATGCACGAGGAGAACACAAGTGAGTTGTGGGCGATACAAGTCATACTGCTTACCAGCATGTCATACTTTGGTTCGGCAGTATTGTTGGATGAAGCGGCCCGGACCGACATTACGCGTACGCTTACGCGAGACTGGTTCTACCGACATGCTTTGCACACAGGTGGCTGGCGGGTGTCAGTTTCTCCAACTTTAATTGAATCGAGTGTGGCTACGCCCGGTCCTTGCGAAGGTTAAAACAGCACTAACTTGACGAACTATCATTGTGGTTTTGATGCGTAGGTAAGAACGGTTCTTGCTAAGCCCGTAGCAGCCACGTAAAACTTGCAACAACAAAGTAGAGGACGTCTAACTTGTTTTTGCAGGGCATGTTGTGATGTGATATGGTCAAGACGTGATGCTATATTTTATTGTATGAGATGATCATGTTTTGTAACCGAGTTATCGGCAACTGGCAGGAGCCATATGGTTGACGCTTTATTGTATGAAATGCAATCGCCCTGCAATTGCTTTACTTTATCACTAAGCGGTAGCGATAGTCGTAGAAGCAATAGTTGGCAAGACGACAACGATGCTACGATGGAGATCAAGGTCTCGCGCCGGTGACGATGGTGATCATGACGGTGCTTCGGAGATGGAGATCACAAGCACAAGATGATGATGGCCATATCATATCACTTATATTGATTGCATGTGATGTTTATCCTTTATGCATCTTATCTTGCTTTGATTGACGGTAGCATTTTAAGATGATCTCTCACTAATTATCAAGAAGTGTCACATGTAGGGCTATGCAGCTTTGCCAACCTTCAGGAGACATTGGTTCGTCATATCAAATCAAAGAGGGTTCTACTTATCTTAGATGATGTGTGGGATGGCATCAACGATTGCCAATGGAACCAGCTCTTGGCTCCACTCAACTCTGACAATGATAAGGGCAATATGGTAATTGTGACAAGTAGAAAACCATGTGTCGCAAAAAGGAGAGGAGCTAAGAAACCTATTACATTAGGTGCTTTGGAAGATACTCATTTCTGGTTATTTTTTAAAGCATGTGCATTTGGTGATGTGAACCTTGAAGAGCAAGAAAGTCTAAGTGACTTATTACCACAAATAGCAGAAAAGTTGAAGGGTAATCCATTAGCAGCACAAACAGTAGGGGAACTGTTAAGAGAGCATCGTACTGTTGGTCATTGGAGTAGCATTCTAGAAAACAAAGATGGGAGATCCCTGACACTCAGTGGTGGCATCATGTCTGCCCTGAAGCTTTGCTATGATCAGCTACCCTACCATTTACAGCAATGCTTCTCATATTCTTCTTTATTTCCCTGCAACTACAAATTTCTTGCGGAAGAGCTTGTTCGTATTTGGATTTCACAGGGATTTGTGAAGTGTAACAATTCAAGCAAGAGATTGGATGAGATAGGACATCACTATCTGACTGACTTGGTGAACTTGGGCTTCTTTGAGCAGGTTGAAGAAGAATCATCTTCTGGCTGTACTCAAATTTGCTATATTATGTATAACCTTATGCATGATTTAGCGAGAGTAGTTTCAAGAACTGAGTGTGCAATTATTGATGGTCGGCAATGCAACATGATGTTTGCTACTACTGTTCAACATTTGTCTATAATAAGTACTTCTATATATTGTATGGAAGATCAGACTGGGAGCATATCTGGCAGCGAGAAATTTGAAGAAACATTGCGAAATACAGTTGCAGCACTAGGAAAGTTGAGGTCATTGGTGTTAGTCGGGCAGTATGGCTCTTTCTTCTTCCAATCCTTCCACACTCCATTCCAAAAGGCACATAATTTGCGCCTTCTACATTTGTCTGCAACATCTACTGATTTTCATCCCTTCATCTGCAATTTGGTAAATCCTACACATCTTCGGTATCTAAAACTTGATGTTGGTCATGCTGAGCAGGAAGCTTTGACTCAAGTTTTGAGCAAGTCCTTCCATCTTGAAGTATTGGATGTTAACCAACACAGTGATACTAGGGCACTATCCTCTTCCCAGATGGTTCACCAAGATAATTCTGCAGAACGGCGAATACTTCCATCTCTGAAAAGTTTTCGGTTTCTGACAAGATTGAAATTGAGCAAAATGCAGAGCGTAAGAGAAATACAGATTTCTTCACTGGAGGAGCTGGTATTAGTTGGCATGCCAGCGTTGAAGACATGTTCCTGCACCTCTGTGGGAGATCTGAAGTCTAGTTTAAGGGTACTGGAGGTCCAGAGTTGTCCTGCACTTGAGGTATTCGATCTGTTTCAGAATGGTCATAACTACCAAACTGAGCATAACTCGTGGTTGCCCATACTGAGGAAACTCATTGTCTGCGATTGTCCAAATTTGCATGTACCGATCCCTTTTCGGCCTTCAGCAACACTTTTGTGAACTATTAATCACCGGAGTTTTAAAGATGAAGGGATCATGCAGCCAAACATTAGAGATTAAGCCAAATAGTGTTTTGGGTCGGTCTCCTAGTGTGATTATGGCACTGGATGACAAATTTTTGGCATTCCATAATATGAGGGACCTCCAGTACTTGGGAATAAAGGATTGCTGGAATCTAGGGCCGAATTCACTGATTTGACCTTGTCACAGATTTTAGTCGAAAACTGAACCCGACGTGAAAGTATTTCATGATTTGACCCTTTTAGCAACGCCAGGGACCGCGGCGTTTCGGGTGAACATAGAAACGCCGACCGAGCTAGCGTTTCACGCCAACAAAGAAACGCCGTGGCAGCCAGCGTTCTGCCTCGCCCACATCGATCCGAAACCGCCGTTTTCACTGACGTGGCACATATGAAACGCCAATGACCCTGGCGTTTCTGGACTGGATTAAGTTATGCGCCATGAACATGGGGCCTAACCCCGAGTCCACTCTGCCTCGCCCGATTTAATCGCAACTGGCGGCCCTTCTCTCTTCTTCACCAAATCCTCCCCAGATCTGCTATATTGGCCATCAAAACGAGTAGATCGAAGCACCCCCGAGTTGCTTGAGGTATTCTCTTCCCAATCCTCCATTTATTTCAGTCAAGATTGGCTATTGTAGATGCATTATTTCAAACATGGTGGAACCCTAAGATGAGTTATTAGTGATTTGTTTGATGAATATTTTGGGGATATACTGTTGAAGTATTCTTAGTTAATTTGTATAGTATTGGATTTAGAGAGAGCCCATTATTTAGGAATAGGTTGAACCTATCATTTGTTAATAATTAGTTGTGATAGATTCTTTAGGATAAAATAGGTTGAAAAGAATTGGTGTTGGTAATGTGGTTCGTGATTTATATCTTAGGGATAATTTGTAGTAGTTCTCACATAATTTTGTATATGATGTGGTCATAATTTTAAGCATATATCATAACAAATCCATGTACCTTATTTTGTAGGATGTTTGAGCCGGATAAATATCCCGGCCTTGATGATTATTACGAGGAGAAGCATCGTGCTGTGCTTGTGGAAAGAGGGGAGGTAATTATGTATCTACATTGTCGATTCTCACATTGTGAGTATATTGTGAGTAGTTTAGAGAAGTATATAAATTGTGCGTGTGATTTTTGTAGGTTCCTCCAGTACTACGGTTGAGAGGCCACAACCCACGTGAGTCACTTGTGTATGACCGTCGCTACGAGCCATATTTTAGAAGAATGGATCTTCTCCAGTTTGTGCTCAACTTTAAAGGCACACCACCATGGCTGAACTTGACGGCCATTACCGCCCTTACAGACCGTTGGAGGCCGGAGACGCACTCTTTTCATCTTGCTCTTGGTGAGATGACCGTCACTTTGGAGGATATTGCGATGATCTCCGGTCTTCCGATCGAGGGCAGAGCTCTTACCGGGAAGGTGAAGTCCGAGGGGTGGCGACAAAGGGTTGCAGGTTTGGTTGGTGTTGAACCTCCCCCGTGGATTCATGAAACAAAGAAGGATCCTAGGCCATCTGGTGTTTTGTTCTCGTGGCTACAAGAACATTTTTACGAGTGCCCAGAGAATGCCAGTCCGGCTGTTGTGGAGAGGTACGCCAGGGCTTACTTATGGAATCTTTTGACCCAAGTGGTGTTTCCTGACGGCACGGGAGACACAGCCTCGTGGATGTTCTTGGACCCTCTTCGTAACTGGGATGTTAAGTGGAGTTGGGGGTCGGCGGCACTAGCCTTCTTGTACCGTCAGGTAATGCTAATTTGACGAATTTTTATTATATGAAAGAGTTTTTTGCATGTCATTGTTTAATGTGTACAAAAATGTGCAGTTGGACGGAGCATGCATGAGGAGTAAGCCGAAATCTTGTCTTGGTGGTTTTGTTTGGGCCCTACAGATTTGGATGTGGGAGCGTATCCCTGTGGGCCGTAACTTGACCATTGCCCCAGAAGAACCTTGGGAGTGGCCTTTTGACGGGGATGAGGAGCGGTATCCCACTATCGCATACACGTGGGCTAATGTCCAAGTGTCTAGTATTGCATCCATGGGGCGGTACAAGGCATACATAAGCGAGCTTGACATGCTTACTTACAACCAGGTAATTATCAAATGCCTTGCTATCAATTCAGATTTTTGTTGTTGTGCATGAGCTAGTGACATGTTGTGACGAGGTTAATTGGAGGCCGACATGGTACTTAGGCAGTTCCTTTGAGCAATATGTGCCTTCGTGACCAACATCTTTGGCGTGTCGCGTTGCCCCATGATATGCTTTTTGCGGTGGAGTGGCATCTTCCACATCGTGTTTCAAAGCAATTTGAGTACAACAACGCACCCGCGGATTATGTTGAGACAAGTGTGGTGCTACATAGGTGAGAGTTTTTGTACCATATGATGTTCAATGTGTAACCACTGAAAAATGAAATTGATACCTATACTTCTCATGCTTTGTAGGACGAGCCGCAACACAACAAGAGTGTCATTAATTGGGAGGATCACCATCTTATGTGGGTGGACATGTGGAATGCTCAGAGGAATGCCCGAGTTGAAGATGATCACACACCGACAACGATTTAGGGGCATATTTAAGGCATTTGGGTGGCTTCAAAAAGAGTACAGAGTTATCCTTAAGGGTGCTTGGACTCGTGCCGATTGCTTGGAACTAATGCCAAGTGAGGCTGCTAATGGTGCATTCAACAACTCTATTAGGGAGACCATTGGAGCGCACCTAGATTATGGCCCTCTGCATGACCGAGTGGTATGCCTTTTTGTCTCTTTTTTGAACATGTTGCATTTCTTCATGAGTGGTGTGTCACTTAAGTGTTATTCAGGGCACGGAGCTATGGAGATGTATCAATGAGAGCAATGTGGTGCTTGGCCGCGCACCTAGTAGAGAAACAGACGGTCTCGTTAGGAGTACTCTACAGGTTAGAGGCCTTTTTAATATGAACATATATTTTATATCATGTCAACTATTTTTGCATATTTACATGCCAATCATTTACCTCTGCAGAAGGAGTACACATAGAGGAGTCCAAAACAATTTAGACTACACAAAGCATGGCACAGTTCACATCATAGATCTATTCTGTAGAACAAGGCCCCTTTTCCTTCTTCTTCCTCCTCCTCCCTTTTCCTTATGAGATGAGCCATCCTCAAGCCCCTTCATTGTTGCCTTGTTGGGTTGAGAAGCCGCCATATCTATGAAAATTTGCAAAACATTAGTTAGTAAGGACAAAAACAACATGAAAATAATATTGGGAAACATGAAAATAATTATGAAGTGTAGCCACGTACGGAAATGGTCCATCTAGGTATCCAAACATTCCTCTAGCATTACCACGGCCTCTACCCATGAAACCTCCTGTACCACCATCTGAACCTCTACCCCTACCACGAGCACCATCACCGGTAACTCTTCCTCGACCACGACCACCCCTGGATCCTCGGCCACCACCGGAACTTCTACCCCTACCACGAGCACCATCACCGGTAACTCGTCCTCGACCACGACCACCACCGGAACCTTGGCCACCACCAAAGCCACCACCGGAACCTCGGCCACCACCGGAACCTTGGCCACCACCAAGGCCACCACCAAGGCCACCACCGGAACCTTGGCCACCACCAAGGCCACCACCGGAACCTTGGCCACCACCAAAGCCACCACCGGAACCTCGGCCACCACTGGAACCTTGGCCACCACCAAGGCCACCACCGGAACCTTGGCCACCACCAAAGCCACCACCGGAACCTCGGCCACCACCGGAACCTTGGCCACCACCGGAACCTTGGCCACCACCAAGGCCACCACCGGAACCTTGGCCACCACCAAGGCCACCACTTGAAGAAGCATTGTGCCCTTTTGAAGTTTTGTTTGTTTTGCAAGTCCTTTTGTTGTGTGTCGTTTCATTGCAACCACCGCATTAGTTCCTATCACGTGGCTCCATGAAATGTCCACTACCAAACTCTCTGGTGCTCATGAGGTCATCCATATCATTCCTGTATCGCTTTGTTCTCCTTCTACCCTTGGGTTGTACCATCATATCCGGATCAGGCCTAATGTTAGGACCGTGATACTCTGGCCACTGCGATGCGTCCAGAAAAGGCTGAAATCTTGATGCCCATGTTAACTTATGAGTTTGCAGGTTGAATTCATGCAACCTTACAACTACTCCATCGGAGATATCCACGTTCCTGATGCGGGCCGCCGACATCATGTGTGAGCATGGCCAGTGGTACTTACTAGGCCGCTCACAACTGCAATGTCTTGTCCTAAGAGCCACCTTAAATGAGCGAGCACCATATGATTGTCCATCTCTAGTTGTCCCACCTGGCCCATCCACTTGGTATTTCATTTCTACATTATCGAAACAAGTGACTCGCTGGATGGCTGACTTGTCTCTCTGAAACTCCAGCCACTCGGCAACCTTCTTCGGATATATTTCATTGGGAGGCTTCTCACTATCAGCAATCAACTTGTCGATTTCATCGGAGTGCTTCAAAAAATACTCATTTAGCTTGTAAAAGGTATATTCCGCTATTGCCGTCACCGGCAACTGACGGGCACCCTTCAAGACAAAGTTGAAGCACTCAACAAGATTGCTTGTCATGTCACCATATCTCATGCCTCCTTCGTCACATGCCCGTGACCACTTGTGTCTCTCATCAATATTCCTTTCTAAGAAATCTTTTCCACCTTTGTTTGCCTTCTCATAGATTTTGTTCAAGCGTGTCGTGAATGACTTAACGGAGAAGGCTACACATGCGGAGTTAAGATCCTTGTTTTTGCAAGCTCTGTAAAAGTTTGCAACGAAGTGCCTCAGACACCATCGGTGGTGAAGCCTCGCATGCCCTGGAATATGAATATCCACGGCCGCCAATATGCCTTGGTGACGATCGGATATGATGCATACCTCCCGGTTCGGAGGAATGACCGTGCTCCTAACAAGTCTCATGAACCATTCCCAGTTGTCTTGGTTCTCCATGGAGACCAAAGCAAATGCCACAGGCAACACCTGATCGTTAGCGTCATGTGCCATTGCTATCATGAGTGTGCCCTTGTATTTCCCTGTCAATAATGTCCCATCTATAGACAGAACCGGTCGACAATGCTCAAAAGCTGCAATGCATGGGCCAAACGTCCAAAAGGCATGACGGAACACTCCTTCAATATCTTGGACATAATGGTACATTCCTGGGTTTCTATAAGACATCGCTCCCAGCAACCTGGGTAGCCTGTTGTAAGCCTCTTCCCATCCACCGTACAACATTCTGAGAGCGACTTGCTTGGCCTTCCATGTCTTCCCATACTTGACCTTATATCCGAACTTATCTTCAATCCAACTCATCAACAACTTCACTTTAATGGTGGGATCCTCGGCTATATGCTTCTGGTATTTATAACCAATGAATTCCGAGGTTAGTTGACGGTGTGTCTTCCGTGCTTCTACGGCCGGCGGTGTGCATTGGTGAGTGGCTTTGCAACTAGTTATCTTCCACCAACCATCTTTCGTGAGTCTTCCATTCACTTTCCATTTGCATCTTTCTACCTCACATTTCACGGTGTATCGCTTGTTGCAGTCCGAATGAACAACTATGAAAGGCCTGTGGTGTTTGACAGCATACTCACACAACCACATCTTGAATTCTAGCATGTGCTCGAACATCAAACCTTTCCTCACGCATTTACATCAAAATCGCATCGGTGTACTACTTGGGAACTGTCTAGCCTCAATTGTCTTGCTCATGCCACCGCCAACTATAGCCTTATCTCGCAAGGCTAACATCACAAAACAAGGGAACTTTGTGATCCCTACCGTGAATTTTGTGTACCACTCTGCTTCTTTCTCGGTGAAGCCATCCTCGTCCAACTCATTCACCGGCCTTCATCATCCGAAGTCATCCACACAAGCACGCCGATAGATAATGTCAGGATCCATGTCCTGATGCCTTACTTCGGCCTCTACGTCACCAACAATGTTGTGATGCCTCTCATACTCTTCGTCGGAGTCATCACCATCATCTTTCATCGGTGCACTACCTCCGAACTCATATTGGGGATACTCATTGGCTTCAGCTTCAACTTTATGCTCAACAATAGGCGACACACTACTAACCGGGCTCACATCATCTACTAAGGTTTGGTTCAAGTCAAGACGAAAGAGAGGAGCCTTCACCACCTTACTTGCAAATACTTCGAGTGACTTGACTGCCGAGGATGCAACAACCTCCTTATATGCAACCCAATGCAAATTGGACTTGATAGGCATTGTCTTCATTCGACACTTGTGTGCCGACCCAACATCATATCTTCCTACTAATTCAACTTGGTCACTTGCATCCACCCACTTTAATCTTCTCCGTGTTTCTTCCACAACCTCTTCATAACTAGGAGTCTCAAGAAATATCAATACTTCCTCATGCTTGTCAACAATATCCACATTCATGAATGCCTCTTTGTCAACATAATGAATATTCACAATCTTGTCCATCTAAAAAAGGAGAACATAAGGTTAAAAATGTACAATGCTAAATATACCACATTTCTAAAAAAACCACTAACCCTAACCATAAATCTTAACATTAGGCATAACCCTAACCCTAAATCCTAACATTAGTCATAAACCAAACAATAAGGTATGCTCAACAACATCACAATGCAACACACCATTGGAACAACAATACTAGGGTTAGGAACAACACATTACATATCCATGTTCAAAACTAGGGTTAGGAACAACAAGACTAAATCAATCCAAATGGGAAAATCCAACCAATCAAAATTTGTGAGATGAAGGAGGTTACCTCAACGAACAAAAATGACACTGGATCCACGGACCAACCCAATCGATTTGCAAGGATTTGAGAGGGGCTAAGTGAGGGAAACAAAGGGGGAAAAGGCCAAGAGCTCGGGATAGGCCAATGGGGGAGAAGAGAGTGAGGAGTGAGTGGTGGGTGCAAGCCCCACGGCCACCTAAAATATCTGCACCAGAAACGCCACTGGTGCTGGCGTTTCTAGAAACGCTAGCTGGCTCGGCGTTTCAATCCCGCCAGGTTAGCAAGCAACGCCAACTCGGCCTGGCAGTGGGCCAGGGAAGAAACGCTAGCTCGGTCGGCGTTTCAATGTTCACCAGAAACGCCGCGGTCCCTGGCGTTGCTAAAAGGGTCAAAACGTGAAATACTTTCACATCGGGTTCATTTTGCGACTAATAACCCTGACAAGGTCAAAACAGTGATTTCGGCCGGAATCTAGCGTCTATTCTGGGAAGAACTTTTGGTCATCTCATATCTTTAAGGAGTTTGAGAATAGAGAGCTGCCAAGAACATTTCTCTTCAGTACCTTCAAATGACAATGCTCTACCATGTCTTGAAAGTCTCAGTATTAAGTCTTGCGGAATAACGGGGAAGTGGCTATCTCTGATGCTGCGACATGCAGTAGCGCTCAAAGAATTGAGTTTAGATGGCTGCCCGGACTTGACACACTTACAGTTTAAAGCAAAAGGAAATATTCAATCTAATCTTATGATCTCAGCCGTGGAATCTTCATCATCAGAATATCAAGATTATCCATTGACAATTCATCTCCAGCTGGACTCTGGAGAATTCCGTTAAGTCTCACCTCCTCTCTCAAAAAGATAACTATTTGCGAATGCCGTCATCTAATATTTAACGGGAGCAGGGAAGGCTTTGCTAGATTTAGTTCCCTTGAGGAGCTAACAATTCAGGCATGCCCTGAGCTGGTTCGCGAAGCATCTGGCTTACCGGTCATCTCCCATTCCCGTCGTCGAGAGACTAAAAGAACTATAGCATGCCAGAAACGGGGAGTTGAGGTGGTTAGACCTATACCCCGAAATGCTCCCAGCATAGGAGCCTATGGTTCCATTCTTGTTATTGCTGGAGGTACACATACCTCTTCTCGGTGTGGTGGAGCGATATACGAAAAATAGATGCTAAGCCTGCAATGTCCGATAACGGGCTTCAGAGTGAATCTATCGGCACCACAGCGAAGGCATACAACTTTGGACCTAAGGGCTGGTCCGTTACCTTTCGAATGGGGATCCCGTTGGCAACAACCACGGTAGTAGTTCTGAACCATCGGGCCAAGAGAGGACAACCTGTTGTTCCTGCTCCTCCTTCTTAAGCTTCGGGACGGAGGTCCCACGGTAGGTAAGAGCACGCACAAGCACTTGACCGAAGGGGACCAGCGCTTCTACTCCTCCACCGAGGAGCCGTTCTTCGAGAAGCAAGGGATGTCGTGAACGGTGGGAGGTCAAAGAAAGAGAATTGACCTCTGAATACAAGTGATACTATGATCTAGATAGACTCCGTCCTTTTTTAGATAAGGGTGACTCAAGAAATTGGGGTGGGACCTGCTTGGCATAATGCAGGCTGGGCACGGGAATTCGAGGTCTCATGAACGAGTTTTTTTCGTGGACAAACATACTTTCCGGTCTTTTTATGGATCCTTTTAGATCTACGGGCGGCAGCGTTCACATGAGCATAGGGAATCTATACTCGAGCCTTGACTTGGCCCCCGGCAGGATAGGTGAGGAATCACTCTTGAGATCTGATCTATTGGGGCCTACAACCGCCAAAGCCGACTAGCATCCTTTCCGTGGTGAACCGGCGTCCCATACCTTCATTTTGTCTCATGTGTGTTGAACATTGTCTTCCTCGGTTCCAGCTTCACCGATGTAGGTAGGGCTGGCGAGAAAGGGTCCCTCTTGCCTATTAGTAAGCGGGCCAAATATTCCACCGGGTCTTACGGTCTCATAGAGGGGGAGAACTACCTAACTAAAGAAGAATAGTGCTCTTTATAAATAAGAGTAGGCGTGGAGAGCTTTTTATGGGAAACTTGCAAGTCAAGTTTGGGGGAGGCGGCGTCGACCCAACCTTATGAGTATTCGGACTATAACAGTTCCGATGAACAGTCACTCACTTTTGACAGTTATACGATTCCGAAGATGATCCGAATTGGGTCAATCACGTTTATTAGAAGTTGACAATAGAGTGGTTGTACCAGCCAAAAGTCATCTACGTATGATTGTAACACCCACTGATGTACCTCATAGTTGGGCTGTACCTTCCTCGGTGTCAAATGTGATGTCAGATCTGGTCGTTCAAATCTTACCTCCATCTCGGTACAACGAGAAGGAGTTTACTATGGTCGGTCAAAGGAGATTCGTGGAACTAATCATGCCTTTACGCCTATCGTCAGAGAAGCGGTGACTTTGAAAGATTATGCGGATTGGGTATCCAATCAATTAATCCTCCAAACCAACTAAACCGGGAAGTCAAGCGAAATGCAATTCTCGGGTGAGGGAAGGGGAAGCTCCAGAAGGCTTCGCCGCTCGCTCAAAAAGCTCTAACGCTGCTTACGAGTGGAGTGCATAAGCCCTTATTGAAGTAGGGTGAGGCCTTACTACACGAGCTCGTAAGTCAAGCACGGAACGAGCCTTGTCTCTGAAGCTTCGCTTCATCATCTTGCTTGCTTCTGGCGAAGCTTAACGCACTATAACATAGGCATGCATGATGGTATGGTAGGAAGACTCCTTTTAAGGCCGACCACTACATAGGAGCGATAGGAAGCCAAGCCGTCAAAAGGAAAGGCGAGCAGCCCTTATTGCAATAGCAAACGGCCTACTTATAGCCCTATTTATACCCTTTCTCGGGGACTTCAACGGCCTTACAAGCTCAATAAATTGCAATTCTTCACCTTTTCCTCGCACGGTGGGAATGCATTTTCTTACTTGATTGACATTGACAGATATGTGTACCACACCTAACAAGCAATATGTCATATGCTTGATGTACCAGCCAAGCCAGCTCTTTTTTTCTCAGTTCCCTTATCCTTAGCGCAAAAGTAAAAAGAAAATGAAAGAGAGTTTGTATTTGCAAATGCAAATGAATATGGATCTAAATAAATTAGATAATCAATAAATAAGAATTGGAATAATAGAAAAAATATCCTTCGCCCCTTATCTCTTCATCATCGTCGGATCCGTCACTTGTGGTATTCATTTAGAATCTTGTTGACCCTACTAAGCTACTCCTATTTTCCTTATTTCTTTTCTACATAATTAATTAGAACTTTCTTGAAAGAATGGGGTTCTCTCTGAGGCGCACCCTCTCTTCCTTTTGAGAAAGATGGGCTTGTTTTTTTCAATAAGTTCTATTGCTTTGACACACTTAGTATATAACATAATATATATAAGAAAAGTACTAAAGGCGAAGGGCATTCTGTTGTACAGCTACTTTGGTATAGTTACAAAGGTAACGGTAGGTGACTGTTGAATCGACGATGAATTCTGAAAGGGGAAATAGCTCAGTTGGTTAGAGTGCTGGTCTGTCACGCCAAGTCGCGGGTTCGAACCCGTTTTCCCGCCTCGATCTTTCTTTCTTCCCGAGGTCATACCTCGCCACTTTACCCCGAGTTTCACTAAGGCATATAACCCCATTCGGTAAGAGGAGCAAGCAGGGGGGAACATCTATTTCTATGCGTGTTAGCATCAACAGATCTTTTGAAAGTAAATTACATCGATCCTCGGTGCTAGGTACTCGTGTAAGTAAATCCGAGGATAGAACTAGAGCAAGTAAGCTCATCGCACTATCAAGTCGATCAGAACTAGTCTGCCAAGCTTAAGAAGAAGTGAAAAGTAAGCAAGTTGTCATCTAGTGAGGGCTAAAAGACACGGAGAACATCCCCTCTATTTGCCAATAGCTTCCGCCTTCCTCTCTTTCATTTCATGTCGGTTCAGCCGAGCCAATAGATTCCATAGGCGGGTCAGTTATAGCTGTAGTAGCCTTTGATTAGGTCCTTTCAATAGACTTTCCGTAGCTATAATTCGATAGACTTTCCGTAGCTCAAGATCTTGCTGATCGTTGACGCTCATAATCTGTACTTACGGCTGTACTTGTGAAAAGAGATAGAGCCGCCTCGCTATGACTCAAAGATGGTCAAAAGCTAATAGATGGGCCACAAAAGGTAGAGGAGAGGGGTAAGAAGAGTAGACTTACTACTGGATACAAGATAGGGTATACAGCTAAAAGGGTGAGATAGAGGAATGAAATGAGCGAAAGAAACGGTCCACGACCACAAGTATTGAGCTATAACCATAAAACTTGGGGAGTGCCTCAAGAAAATCCATTGACCCAAGTTGTAATGGAATGCACAAAGGTTGAAGAAGACCAGCGGAAGGGTGTGCTCACTCTTGTTGAGTTGACACACATTACAGTGAAGAACAAACTTGGAGGAGAAAAAGAAACCGAAGGGACCCATTGTTTACGTGCAAGTCGAACAATGATGGAAAAGCATCCAGTATGTAGCCGACATATGCCAACAACCCAAATGCACATATGCTAGTTAAGTTGAAACTCCTAAATTAAAGCGCAAGCAACAAAACTACTTTTTTGAAGGCGCGGAGCGTTGAAGAAGAGCATAGCTCGATTAACACAACTAGGGGCAATATGGTTCATTTTCCTAGAACACCACAACAAATGTCCCTACCAGCTGTTGCCAGTGAAGCTGAAACCATGGCTACCCCTCAACAAGCCTCTAGCTCTTATCCTAGGCCCGAACACTTTGAACCTCCAATTACTGTACCATTGGTACTGAATACGACCACCACTCACACCTATTCCGACCTTTAAACCCCGACCACCTAGACCTCTAGTAGCAAAGCAACTAAAAGACCCAATCACAAAAATAACCCTCTCTATCCCCCTCAAAACCTTGGCACGAACACTTGTTTCCAGCCACCTATGGCCTTCCTCACAGCTCAAAACATGATAATATTAGACCTAATCCTGCACCTCCACCACCACAACCAAGACCCAATTCAATACCAAATATCCAATTTTCCCAACCAATACTTTTGCCCTATGCTGGAAATTCCATGAAACCGAAGTGCCAATATATACTTACCTTAACCAACCGATTCCAACTCAACAAAGATGACCTGCACCAATACCGCAAGAACAAAGGCCGCAAAATCAATATCAATATGGGCAGCAGATACATCAACCTCCTAGAGTTTATTTTCCAATATTTGAAGGGCCAGGTCTTGGATACAAAATGTGAACATTACTTTTCGATTGTACCAAGTTACGGATTGGTACAAGGTAGAACTTTCGCTATGCACCTTAGGGGAGAGCTGAAAGCTGGTACAACAGTTTCTTAGTGAATAGGGACAAGTATCTTGGCAAGAGTGAATTCAAGAGATTGTAGAGAGGTTTGAGGTAAGAAATGTGGTTGGTGTAGTTGATGAGTTTAATCACTTGAGGCAAAGAGGAAGCCTAGAAGAGTACAAGTCACACACAATTGGCAGAATTGAGGGCTGCCATGTTGAGGTGCAATCCCTATTACGATGACAACCTTTTTCGACAAAGTTTTCTTGGGGTATTGTAAATAGAGATAGATGTTTCGTCCGCTCGAGAAACAATTCGCAACCCCGCTCTTCCTTTGCCTCTTCCACATCTATTTTTGAAACTTGATTCGGTTGAGTTTGAAGCAAGGATCTAATCAGATAACGCTTTGTTCTCCAATGAATGGAGGTGGAATAATTTATTGAGATAGAGAAAGCTACATCTCGACTTTATTTAAACGAAAGAAAAAGGTTAGTCCTGCTCCTAGACTTCCAATTCCAAGTAGTAGTAACGGAAAGGAACAGGTTTAGGAGAACTTTTTTTATGTCTTTCTTATAGCGATCGCTGAAAGTCGGCCAATGCCCTGGCTTCAATGAATGAAGACCGATGGGCTACGAAGTGGAGATGATGTCGTCGTGTCATTGCTCGTGATGTCTTCACCAGATTTGACTTACCAATGTGAAAGGTACCGTGCCGATGGTTCTATCATTTAGATAGAGAGTGATCTTTCCTTCTTGTCGAAGAAAGATATGACGTTGGGAAGGAAAAGGAGTAAAAGCGTTTTAGTAGCCTTGGGGCGAAGGGCTGAGAGTTCCGTGATCCAGTTCTTTGAGCATACATAGGTTGAGGATGGAACTCCTATAGCAATCGATGTGGAAAAGGCAACAGCCGAGAAAAGCGAAAAAGCGAGTGAGATCTTGACTTTCTATTATCATACAACATAGAAGTATTTAATCAAATCAGAAAGAGCCCTGGGATTTGACCAAAATGGCATAATTGAAAGCTCTCGCCTCGATCGCTCACCTAAGAAAAGGTACCGGTTGCTCCGTGATGACGAATAAGCAACCCAGCCCAATCCTTGCTTTCATAGAAAAAGGTGAATTTACTCGAATATTAGTTCAATGACTCAATATTTAGTAATCAAATCATGCGTTTGTTAGATCATTTAGTGATAAATAAAAGCGAGAATAAAGAGAGAGTCCTCACCTCAATATCGACAACAATGACCGGCAAGTGAAGTAAAGTAAAAGCAAAGTAGAGCCCGGTTGATGTCAAACGTTTTCAAATCTTACCCACCATATCCATTCATGCACGTTACTAGATGAAAAGTAAAAATAAAGCAATGATGGTTTTATCGAGCCACTTTACAACCGGTTTAGCAACTTCTTCATGCCCCTCTGAGCGAAATATTTGGAGTTTGACAACTGGTTGGCGCCGTTGATACTCGAATGAATATATCGCGGTAGATACTTGCTTTTCTAATGAGGTAGACACTTTTGCATGTTAAGGTTTCCACTTCAAACCATCTAGATTTACACTTCAATTTCTCGTTGTTGACACGGTTTACACTTGACTTCATTCAAACTAACACTTATGTATCTATCTAGGCGGCGGGCACTTAACCAAACTCAGGTTGACACAAACTATACAAAAGTCTTAATTAGGGTGTTTTTCCGATCAACCCAAACTCCGAACAGAACCGACCACGACTAGACCTTTTCCCAAGCAACTCGAATCTTGGAAAATATGAATGAAATTCGATAAGAGAAATCAGAGCATGTTTCTAAATTTGTGATAACTACTTATTTATGAGTGAGAAATGCTTCATGCGAGCACCCTTGGCGGCCTGCTTTTGAGACAGGAGGCCATGCTCGTATCTATGCTTTTCATCATTGGTCTAGTCTACTCGCACCCCACCCCACAAGGTACATCTTCGACTACCGTGCTTCTTATCTTGGCGCTATACATTCAGTTCGGTCACCCCAGAGACTTATCCTTGAGTAAAAGGTAATCCACCCATATTGGACTTTTCTTCACCGGCCTCATGGATTCAATACCAATTCTCTTCAGCATACCGCCTGCTAATTCGGGATTAGCTGTTCTCAATGACTGGTGGATGCCTCTTTTCTACCTTAGAAATCGTTTTTATGTACCTTCTCCTCTCTACACCTTTTTTCCGCCTCGCCGCCGTAAAGACCTATAGAAGAAGGAAGAATTCAATCAGATACTCCAAGCGCCGAACTATCGCACTTTCCAAGCAACCTCCAATGAAGAAAGTGCAATTGAAACAATCAAGAACGGAAAAATAATTAGACTCCCTCGTCAATTGTTTGGATTGGAATTAGGCTCCTCTACTCTAGTCGTCCTCTTCTATTTCGGCGTAGCTCAGCCCGTTCCGGCCTTCCTTTATCAATCTATTAGTAGTTGCACTTTTCGACATATGCCTTTATTTAGGCATTGGTTGTAGGCATCCCCTCTCTTCAAGGAATTTCTGCGCCGGTTCTGATCAAGTGTTGGAAAACCGAATATGATGCTTTCTACTTCAGCAGAGGGTTGGCACAAGCCAGCCCATAGAATAGATCTGGGCGTGTTCTACACAGAGTTCTTGTAGAACATGTTCCAATCAAACCTCTTTCCCTTCGTCTCCGGTTTTCAATACGAACAAGTGTCATCCTCTTCTCCCATCGTTTGGATGGAATACCCACGGAGCTGACCTTCACTTTTCGTAGACAAAGTGCCGATAATTTGTAGCCTCCCGGTTGTTTTCTCGAAATTTCAGTAGAAGTGAAGCCTGTAGGAGCTCCCTAAGGACTCTAGCTAAGACCTTTTGAGACCACGGGTGACTCGCGTGGACTTATCCCTCTCGGTAAGTCGAAGACCATATCGTCTGCGTGGCGTCGTAATAGAAGACTACGGCCCCATCCTCTCGGACCATTACCCTTTCAAGCTTGGCATCCAATATATGGAGATAGCAGTGAATGAGGACAGGTTCAATCGGGCTTCCGAGCGGTATTCTCGCTCGCACGTGTAACTCTTACCTTTTCTATCTACGTGTGGTTTTCATGAAAACCTATTTTATCAACCTATGGACTCCTTTCAATGACAGAGTCTTTGGAGCAAATTGGTTCAGGATTCTAAGGTTAGAAAAGAGTTACCACTCAAGGGAGGAACAGGATATAGATCTGTTGGAGATTCAAATTGACAGCTAATAACATTGATTCAATTGGCATTGACATAATAAGAATATTTCGTCTATTAAGGAGGATTCCCCAAATACCTAAAATAGAGATGATCATAGAAAAAGTGAAATATTTTATAGGATCCGTTTGGAAACATGGAATGTCGAGAAATTCAAATTATGTGAGGCTTAGAAAGAAGTCCTGCGTAGAGTCCAGGAGAGCCTATTTTGATTTTTTCTCTAGTTACCCTTTTTCCTTCTCAAACAACGCGTTTGATTTCCTTCCTTATACCAAATTCCATCTTTCTCTTGCCGATCACATCACATCCAAGGCATTTCGCCGAATACATCCTGTCTTTTCACCTTTGTAGTCCTATGCATAGTAAGTACTATAGCCTCACTAGTCCTCGTCGAGGAATCTCCTTGCCGCCCTAGAAATTTGAGATCGTGCCCGACCATTTTGGAGTCTGTTCAGAGCTCCTTGGCCCGAGGATTGACGTCGGACTGGAATCGGCTCAACATGAAATCAAGCATGGTGCGATAGTCTTCTTCACGGAGCTCCTCTCCGTTCTTGAGTAATATCACGCAATGTGTCCAGAATCTGGGCGTGATAGGCGCGGGCCTTTGTAGAGAACTTTCCTCTCAAAGAGAGAGAGGTCCCCTCCCAATCAAAAGGAGGGTTCTGTTCGCTTCGCTGCCACCTGGCATTGCACCGGGATTCGATGCCGCTCTTGACCGACCACGGCTTCGGGAGCGGTCTGCTCCCGGGATCAGAGGCGTCCTCACAATCAGCCGTAAAAGCTTTGAATAGCTCTTCCGAGTTAGTGGATCCGAGGGAGGCATTGAAGGGCCTGGTCCCCATTCCGTCCCAGTCGGACTCGAGCGAAGCATCTCCCAACAAGATTCAAAATTCATTATCCCCAACCTAGGGCTGGTCGAGTATGAAGAAAAGACCTATATGGGATTCGGATTACGAAATTGGATTTCCTTATTGATCCATATGTCGCTTAGACTTTACTTTTCCCCTTTCCTCTATTTGTTCGATAGGGTCTCCGTCTCCGTGTAAAGCAAACTCTCCAAATTTATGACCAACCTTTCCTTCAAAGATCTTACAACAAACAGGAGTTTTCCATTGTAAATGAGTACGGAGCAATCAACTAATTCGGCGAAATAGAAGATCTACGTGACCAAATTTTCCTGCTCCTCGACTTTCTCTACTATGCCTTTTTTCGTGAACTACTAAATGACTCCTCTTGCTCCAAGCTCCCTTTTGTTGCCTTCTCGTTCACATCCTCGTTCAATTGAAACAAGCTTTCAATCAATATCTGCAGCACATTATATAATTCCTATATGGAAATTCATTTGCGGAAGACCTCCATTCAAACATGAGAAAAGCTTCGGCCCGTCCAAGATGGGATGGGAGAAAAAAAGCGAAAAAATTCTGGATTGTGCATTGGTCGGGATCTCCGTAACAAGTAGGTGAACGGTGATGATCAAAACCAGGAGAAAGATCTGAAAAAAGGGGACTTGGATAGGATTTTGACCACGATCAAAAGATAGGAGGGGTTCTCTTTCTTTCATCGCCGTCAAAAGCAAAGGCTACCAAAAAAACCTTTACTATCACGGAGATCGTTAAAGAAAACATGGATCCAAATGCCAAAGGGGAAAATGGTGGAAAAAGCTTCTCAAGGCCTCGTCCTCCTCACCGCGCAAGCATGGGAAAAACGTTATGTGCTATCGCTTGGGAGAAGGGTCATCTTATGGAGATCTGCGAGAAAAGAGGCGACCCGCTTCATTTGTGGCGCCTTCGCCACAGATCCTTCTCTTGTCCTAGGCGAGGGAAGCAAGGTAACCAAGTAATCCTCTTTCTTGTGCTTCAGCCCTATGAGGATATGGTGAGAAACGTGGAACATTTGAGAAAATGTGCTGTGTCGTTGAGGGAAGAGCTTTTCTTTCAAGGCATCTTTCAAGGAAGAGTGTCCCCTCCATTTGGATACTGATTTCGATTGTTAGCTAGAATATATGGGTGTATTGTCATTCAAGTTCTATAGATGGTGTCTGCTCACTATCTGCTTGAGTGCTGAAGGCCCCGGAGGAGTCGCTACGTGAGTTGTATTCAAGCTCGCCCTTAGACCGAGTCAAGTTAGCGATAAGAGTCAGCTACTTTGGCCTTGTCATTCGCTTTGTTGCCATATAGATAGGTTGGAGTGCGGGTGGCCACTAACCCAACGAACTAACTTACGTGTAGGTGTGATCCTATCTGCTCTTCCACTATAGGACTAGAAATCCAGACAACCATGTCCCTTTCTTAGGGAAAAGCCCTCTTTGAAGGAGAATCCACTTGAGCGCCAAAGGCGGGCATCCGACGTCACCAAAAAGAAGGAGAAAGGCATTCAGCACCGCAAATCCAAGAAACTCCGAATACAGCCGCACGAAAAGCAAAATGACCAAAGGGATTGGGGCTGTTTCGCACCAAAAAAGTGTCACTATGCTAAACACATCGAATATCCGTCTCTTTATGTGGAGCGAACCATCTTAAGCCACGGGTCTACCGATCCTATAGCTCCGATATAGATTTAAGTAACTTGGCAGAAAAAAATGCGGAAAACGGTTTTGGATGGAAGAGGTAGATGAGAAAGACTTTCCACTTAGAGTCAAGTCCACGCTAGATGACCGATCTTTATGACCTTGAGGAAAATTACCTATTTGGAATTAATACACCAAAATCGGTTATTTCAATCGATCCACGAAAGGAATTGATCACCACGATAATGTGACGCAAGGCAAAATCTGTAATCAACATCGGTTATGTGAAATAGGTCATTTGAGAAAAAAGAGAGAATAGGACAATCTATATGTTTAACACAAGCGGTTAAGTCGATAGCTTTCTTAAGGAACAGCTAAAGAAAACGCCTCACGAATCCTATTTTCTGATTATGTATGCCGCGACATTACGATTTGGAGCTTTGATCCAGCCATGTAGAGCACTCATAGAGGTCCGGCTTCACGTCGGTAATCTACCACACCCATGCTGGAATTCAGAGAGTCCCACGAGTCAATCGACAAAAGCGAGAAACGAGGTTGTTCGACAAGGCTACGGTCTAACTTTTTCTTCCTAGCGGAGTTCAATATGAAAATAAAGGCGCTCGCGTTGGGAATGGCGTACTACGTCGGGTGGTATTTCGTATAAGCTGAGCAGGGTTGTTACGAAAGCAAGTCAATTGGTGCTTTGGAAAGTGAGTGCCGAGGCTAGTCACCGCTTGGTTTACGAAGGGAAGGAAGAAAGAGATACCAAGCAGATTCAGTATAGAAAAGAAGAAATTGATACCATTCATTCCAGTTTATTTGATACCCACTTAAAGTTTCTATCAAACCATGTCTTTTTCTTGAACGTCAATCTCGTAGGAATTTCGATTGAAGTGTGGTATTGAAGGGCTAAGCCTTTACTCTTTGACTTGTTTCTTTGAATATAACATAATATTGATCAAGACTTCAAAGATGATGGCGTATTCCGAGGATCAGTCCGTTTTTTATTGAATTCGCAAATTGATAGATCTGGATGATTCAAAGAATGATTCTTCCCTGGGTATTTCCCCGGTACCATTATTTAAATTGGAGCTTTTCAATTCCATTTTTGAGATTGAGGTGAGGGTTTAAGACCGCTCGTAATGATTTTTTTTTTTTATGGCTGGGTGGGCAAGAAAAGGATTTGACTCTTGAAGATATCAACTCATCGCCGCTCCATACATTCAAAAACATTTTTGGTACTTTCTATGAGAATGGATAAATAGAAATGGGTACATTCCTCTTTCTCTTTCTGGCCAAACTACCCATAAAAAAGAAGAGAGAGAGCTGTAAGAGCGGTAAAAGCAAGCTCGGTGGCCCGGTTTCACTACAGGTTGATATATCCTTTTGAAAGAAAAGTAAATTCGCTATGCTATAAGGTACCAATTCATCAAGGTATAAAACCACATCTACAGTGGGAGTCCCTATCTACTTTCGATTCCCTTCTTACTGGCTTTGCCAACGAACTCGCTCTCTTGCCACGCCTTTGACTCACGAACTCGAGTCGGACTCATTCACTGCTGACTTTTTTGAGGATCGTTCGTTCTTCACTCTCTTGCTATTACCCGCAGGGAGCGCTGCAACCGACGGTGCATATTATCATATAGAAAGAAGCGAAGCGTAGCGATTCGTACTACCGGAAAAGTGTCGCTAACCGCTAGGCAATAGAGTCAGCTTACGGGGTGGGCGCAAGCAAGCGTAGCGAATCACATAGAGTTGCCCCTACCTGCCAAATACAGAGATAGATAGGGCGGCGAGCGCGGGATGGATGTCTGGCGGTTGAAAGAGTCGGTCTTGAAAGCAAGTATTGATAGGAATACCGGGGTTGAATCCTCTCCATCCGCGAGGTCATAAGTTCTCTCTTGCCTTATCTATAGATAAGAACGAATCTCCTCGACTCGACCGATATGATGGATGGAATGGGTAGAAGGTTGAGGTTATTGTGTGTTGATTTAGTTAGGACTTTGTCTCCTTTCGTTATCTTCCGCCCGGGTGGATGACCTGTGGGAGCTAAGTCGAAGATCTCGTGTCGCCGTGAGTGGTTGATAAACAACAAGTGCAGTTTGATTTAGGGTCCCAACCTGTGAAGCTTAACATACAAAGAAAACGATAGAGACTTCCGGGTATAGGGTGACGACCTTAATGAATCAAGTATTCAGTGGCGAGTTTTGAGCTACATAAGCGCTAAAATTCGGAATACTTATTGCCCAAAAATATGATCAACCCGGTACATTTATTAGGTTTTGATCTCGAGGCTATCCTGGTCTGCAGGACCCAACACAAGTATTCATCCTTTCCAATCTGAAAAAGGTGTTGCCAAAAGCTTACCCTCTGCCACACGGATGCTACAGCCGCTATCACTTTTGCAGGAGGGGAATTACAGAGTTCGCCTCTCGACATCTTGTTTGGTAAGCGGAATTTTGACCCAGCGCCCTAGTGTTGCCTAACCGTTCGGGCCGGAGATGTCGGATCTAGATCTTTAGCTACTTGTATCAATTTGCCGCAGATGTGCTTAGATACAATGGGCTGGCAGTGAGGCTTGGCAGGATGGGGGAGTTAATTAAGGTCGAGGGAGCAGGAAAGAGTTTGTTATTCGCTATTGGCTTAGTACGGCCTATACATAATAGGGCCATGACGGTTTTGGCAAGGCCTTGAACTTCATATATCCCTTTTTACTCAATCCGAATACCGAGAAAGTCGATTGAATCATTTTGTCGACCTTTCCTTTGGATTTATTATCATAGGTAGTGTTCGAGATCGCCTACATGCGGTGAGCGCTCGAATGTAGCTAACATCAGTTTTTCCTCGCGTGGTTGAAGGAGATGTGCTGCTGGATGGAATGCTTCCGGCGCCATGATCCTTCTACCAGAATAGAATAATCGAGGGCACTTGATCGATCGCATCAATCATCGCTCGATGAGCTATTAATTGCCGCTTAATAGCGCTTCGCTTGCATGCAAGGCGGCTAATAAAAGCGCCTGTAGACGCGGAGATGCATTTTGAGTACCGTGGTACCGGACAAGCTCTAGGGAATAATCTCTTTCTTATTTCTTTCTTATTTCTTTCCCATGACGACTAGGAACGGGCAAATCAAGAATTTCACTTCAATTCGGACCTCAACATCCTGCTGCTCATGGTGTTTCACGATCGAGATTGGAAATGAGCGGAGAAGTGGTGGAACGTATGGAACCACATATTGATCACTCGGTCGGCACGGTCAGCGACGCTGAGTAGGCTCCTATGCCGCTAGCACGGTGGAGGTTCCAGAGCGTCATGAGCACCGGGCAAAGGGACGGTTGAGCAACTCAAGCGAACCGCCCTACGACTTTGGATAAAGATAGAAGGGAGAAGGTTGTGAAGGTGGCCTCGTTATCCACACATCTGGTCGGAGGACCGACCTGGTTTTCACGAGCGTGGCGGGTCCCGAGTGCCCGTCAAGGGCGCTTAGCGCATACCCCGGGTGATCATCACCACCGCACCTCACATCTCGGCACGATGGAACGTGTAACCCGCTGCTGTCCAAGTCAACCACTGAATTTCCTGTAATTCATAGCGCCCTAACGAGCGTAGCAGCAAGGGACAACCCACCCATACTGAGACAGCTGCGGGGAGGATGGCACTACTGCAAAGACCGTCTGCGCGCCGCAGCGTGAAGCGTGGTGAGCTGCGCCGGGGAGCATAGGGAGGAAAGGGAGCCCGGACGGTGGAAGAGCCAGGGGAAGCCGGGTCATTTGACGGAAATGGAAGGTCCGAGCGGCTCATTCATTCTTGAAAAAAGAGGGGGGGAGCGAGCCAATGTATCAATGAATAGATACGATCAGCGGTATTAAGACAGCGCTGCCTACACGCCAATTAGCTTCCGAGGTCGAGCAGTCTCAATTTCACTACAGGATTTTCAATGAATGCTGGGCTGGGCCACCTCAAATGGCGTGAGCCGCATGCGGGAGACCCTTTGTACGGTTTTCAGGGGATCCGCCGGCGGCGCCCACCCGACTAGAGGGACTGAGAAATTAATCGAGTACAAAACTTATCTTCAAGCTTTACCTTATTTTGATCGTTTAGAGGGGATCGGAGTCATTGAATGAAGTCCTCCCTCCCTTTCTTTCGGAGGTGCTGACCGCTCATGAGGCAGATATGACTAAGTGACATATTGAATATGGCGGCGACTACAGAGATGTCGAGAAGGAGATAAGAGGTGGAGCCAACGACCCACTAAGACTCACGTATCTACAACTACATTCCCGGCGGCAACAAACGGAGGCGTGAATGCAAGATGCCAGCGGAATGATCGACGGACAGAGGCTAGGTAGCTTTCTTCCCACCGTCCTTCCTTGTGTGTCGGAGATACAAAGCGAGTGCACCGAAAAGAAGGGAACTGAATCGATCTATTCCATGGCGAAGCATCCAAGCATAACCGCACACTCACACGATCTTTGCCGAGAGATAGGAGCATTCGTGGAACCGTGAACTACACTTGCTTCTTGATAGATGTGTGGGACAGAGGGCTCGTGGTACCTGCTGCCCGCCCTTCCTCCGCTTTGATAACCGTGTGAACGGAGAGTGGGCAGAGCAAAGGGAAGGAGGTCCTCATACGGAGTCGCACACTTGAGCAAAGTCTGGGAGGCGAGAATGGGTCGAGTAAACTCCCTTAGGGCCGATTAAATCACAAACGAGGAACTTTTCTTTCTTTTTTTATTTTGATTTGAAGGGTATGTTCTCAAAAAGAAAGGCAGAGGTAAATACTTGAAGAGGCGGCTCGGTAGGGATGGAATGGTCAATAGTCAAGTCAAGGATGACTTCTTTGTTGGCGAAACGATGGGGAGAGAAAGCACGCCAGTGATTCTCTCGAGCAGTCTTCATTTCCAACGCCTCGGGATACAGGTCGAGATAGATGACAGCACCTTTTATCCTCTTCCTTACCGGAAGGCGACTTCTCTTCTTCTTCCGGCCTTCACCTCCCGCCTGCCCGGAAATAGAACCCAGCCCGTTTGATCCATTCATTTCGCAAGCAAAGGGATCCAAAGCTAAGCCCCCTCCTATTCGGCCGGGTGTGGCCTCGCCTTTTCTCTTCCTTCGGTTTGGCTCCAAGGCGCCGCCTAGACTAGGAGCCCCACTCATATTCAAAAGGCGCCCAGCTTTCAAGACGATGATAATAATTAGTCAACTTTTTCCAATATCATGGAATAGCATGGCCGGGGCTAAGGTAACTCTAGTGGGAGAGCCGTGTTGTGGGTGACCTTATTGCACGGTTCGAGAGCACTTGTGTATGTGATGCAAGTGAGCGATGTACGAAAAAGCTGTCGTAAAGTTTCGTTGTTCGTTCCGTCGTTGACCCTATCTATGTTTCTACGATGGCCCAAGAACACGCTCATTCTTCAACCGTAGAGACTTTTGAATTGTGAGGTACCATTACGAGCTCAATATATAAGAGTGTTATTCGTGAAATAACTCAATTTCAAATCATTCACTTGCTTCAACTACTCATTCTATGGATGTGGGAGCATCAACTCCGTTCCTTTGGGCTTTTGAGGAGCGGGAGAAATTGTTGGAATTCTATGAAAGAGTCCCGGAGCCGGATGCATGCCAGTTTCATACGACCGGTGGAGTGGCACAAGATCTGCCTCTTGGCTTATGTCGAGATATTGATTCCTCCACACAACAATTTGCTTCTCGACGATTTAATTAGAAGAGATGTCAACCGCAACCGTGTCTCGGAAACAACGATTAGTGGATATTGGTACATCCTTTGCAGCAAGCAAAGGATTGGGGATTCAGTGGTGTAATGTTAAGAGGTCGTATGCGACATGAAGACATTGATAGCAATATGGGGAAGTTCCCATCGAGCAACAACGGTTCTGCTGACCCTACAAAAGCATGCATATGTTGTCGGTGAAGATTTTGTGTGAAGCCTTGGAGACGACGTGCAGGGGCTAGGGTGAGCTGAGGGGGACAGCGTAAGTGAGCGAATGTGTAAGCCAGTCAAAGATTCCTATTCTAGGCGGGCGGCCATCAACCTTCGAATGGTGTTATCCCACGGACCGTGAACGGATTCGCCTCGGCCTCTGGCACGCCGGAACCGCATGAGTTCACCGGGTGGAGCACGGTCCGCCAAAATCGGCATAGGTTAGGTGCTATTGATGGAACATGGTAAGCCCATCTTTCTCCATATGAAAGTGCTGCGGGCACATAGAGATGTGGGTAGAGGAAGTCTCAAAAAGCGAAGGCCGAGCTGTAGGTCACGTGACTGCACCAAAAGGTGGTGGACGGGCTTTCTCTGGATCAAAGCGATCAGCTCGCCAAATTGTCGATCGAATCGGGCGCCCAACGTCGAATGAAAGTGGTCTTTCTACAACCCTATTTATATGATTTTTAGGGCCCTTTCCCCTATCCCTCCCTTATGTTTAGGAGCGGGATCTGCCCAAGAACGACTGTGGTGGTACGGAAGGCACGGACTCCATAAGCGTCCCGCACCCTCGAGAAAGAAACTCCTCAACCATCACAAGATAAAGAAGTATGACGCCTCGTGTCCGACTATTGGTCATAGTTCCTTGCTGTTGCGGCCGGTGCTCGCTTGCGCGCGTGAACCACCAGATCATAAGGAAAGATGCCTCTCGGGGCATCGAGAATGATTCGAGCCGTATGAAGGAAACTCCCACGTCAGTTTGTTTTGGGGGAAGGAGCCGACAGGTCCCCCAATCGACTTGGCCCGGCCTAAGTGAAAGTGCAAAAGTGAAGTGGTGGGCCTACCCATCCCAACCTGGGGTATGCTTTGGGATTCGCAAGAGCAGCACCTTACGATGTTCATGACCAATCGGATCTTGACGTATCAAAGAGGTACCAGAGGAGATCGCTATGATCGTTCTTGTATCCGTATTGAAGAGATGCGACAAAGTGTTCGGATCATTGTGCAATGTCTAATCAAATGCCTAGTGGCATGATCAAAGCCGATGATCGTAAGCTATGTCCTCCATCACGATCTCGAATGAAACTATCCATGGAATCGTGCGCGCGTGTGAAAGCGTAGATCATCGCCGTTCTTACCGAGACTCGTGTTAAGCTCCGTCTCGAACCGCCGTGGGGTTAGGAGTAAAGCATCCCGAGGTTGGCGCATCTTGTTGGGCGTGGAGAAGCATTGGGAACCCCAATATCTTTCTTGAGCAGTTTCTTTCCGTCCCTCGCCCGGCATAGCGCCGCTTCGGTTCTTCGAGGAATCAATCGACTTCTCCCTTCTTCATTGATCCGGGGAAAGGGAACCGTCTACCGCTAGGAAGCTAGACATCAAGGTTGTGGCTTGATGAGGATAACTAAGTGACACGCCGAGTTGGCTGCTTGCACAACAGGTGGTGCCTTACCGACCGCAGCGCCGCGCCGTAGCATTCGTGGTGGTGCTTCAGATTCCCATGTCTGCGTCCGGATCGAACGAGCTTGCGGCGGACCACTGCCGCCCCATTCTTTAGTGAGCTGGGCGCTGCCATCTTATCCACGGAAAACGCGTCAAGCTATCGCTTGGTCAAGCACTAAAAGAAAAGGACCGGAAACGCGCGGCATAGGAACCACGGGAACCCGGAGGAGAAAGGCGATGTACGGGATACGGGATCTCGCAGAGGCTGGACCAAAATCCAGCCGAGAGAGGGCAGCCTTTAGAAGCAACAGGTTGGGAAACCAAGAGAAGGCTTCCTTTTCTTATCTTCTTCCCGCACAAAAGAGGGATTAGCATTATTGACCCCATGAGAAAGCACTAACACCTTCCTCATCGGGCTCACGCCTTCGGGAAAAGGCTTCCATGACAGAAACCGCTACTAGTTAGGAAGTGAACATAAGGTATCAAGAGGTCCCTCACAAAAAGTGCAATGCAATTGCCCCTATTAGTCAAGTACCCTCTTCCTATTTAGTTTAGGGTTAAGGCGAAATGGCTTGATGAACCCTTCCGCTCACCACGACCGGCCCCATTCACTTGCAACTCGTAGAGGCTGTAAGTAAACAGTGCCCACTAAATTCAAAGTGACGGTGGGGTTGAAAGACGAGTGCCTACCTCCGGCGAGAGTGCCCGCCTTTCATCAAGTAGGTTACTTTTTCCGAACGCAGTCCGAATAAGCGTTCTGTGTATATAGATATCTTCGATGCTGTCATTTCGACATGTCCGCTTCAACCCTCTTTCGCCTCCCAAAAAGCAAAGTTGGCTTGACGAGCGCAGATGAGGAAGCGGAGCAATAAAACCAAGAATCTCTTTCTTTTCTTTCCAAATACTTTATGAAGTTAAGGGCAAGAGAAGCGCTTTCGCTCGAGAAAGCGAATGGTCAGCGAGAGGTTCGACGACTTAGCCGAAGCGTTAGCGACGCGTCATTCTCATAGCGAGGCGCTTGAGTTAGCGGTTACTGTAGTAGCGTCGGAGACTATGTGCTATAATGCTGAACTAAGGACGTTCGCCTTATCTATAGAAGCAATCGATGAGTTCGAGCGAATGGGATCCTTGGTGGGCAATGGCTCAATCTATAGATGGAAAGCCTTATGATGGGAAACTACCACGTTAGGTTTGGAGAGAGATGGGACCCGTTATAGTTTAGGGGAGCAGATGCAAGCTTTTTCTTTCCATAGCCGCCAAATGACTACCGGATCATCGGTCTACTCTACCTCAATTCACCATTTCGAACTTTATACGAAGGTTTTTCCGCACCAGCTCCTTCTACCTATACATGATTGAAGCACCTAAAGGTGAATTTGGTGTCTTTCTTGTTAGTAATGGGAGTAATCGTCCCTACCGTTGTAAAATAAGAGCACTGGCTTTGCCCATTCACAAGGACTCGATTCTATGTCCAAACATCACATGCCGCAGATGTAGTCACCATCATAGGTACTCAAGATATTGTGTTTGGAGAGGTAGATAGATAGGGCGTAGTCTTGCTCGATCAGACCCTAGCTTTATTGCGAGCCAAAACTGCCTGAAAGAAGCAAAATGGAAAAGGATGCAAATGCAATGGGATTCCCGATCCAATAAGAAATCCCAATTCGGAGTTTGTTTGGATCAAATTCCTATGTTATACTATTCCATTCTCGATGATGAATCGATTTGATAGATCAGATATTGTTATTCCAAATATTGATCCGATTCAAGATCATCGTAATGACAAAAGCTGACATAGTTACTAGTGGTTCGAGGAGAAATCCTTTCAATCATCAAGGCCCTTTTCTACTAAAACTGCTATTCGTGATACCGGTCAAATCGACTATTCTCATCAACTTTGAGTCTCTTCCCTCTCGTATGACTGTCAAAGTGGAGTTCCTTCTCTATAAGAAGAGCTGGTCTAGAGTGTGATTCGGATCAAAACAAATGGATGAGCCTCGTTTTGCTTCAGCAAGTGTACGTTGCACTAAGGAGCCGAGTCGACTTATCCGAACTTTCCTACCAAGTTCGAGCTCTTGCTCGCTCTATTTCGTGAGCTGAGCTATTTATACCGATATATACTACTGAGTGAGATGGAGAAAGACAATGGTGGTATTCCATAGGGAGATCCTGTGTTGGATGATAAAGAGGGTTTGCCTTTCGAGAAAGGGGCTTGGCTATCTCCGTCTCCATGTTATAGGACGTATCAAATATATGTATCGATCTATACCATATGGTGAGCCAACTAACCCCCACTCCAATCCAATACTTGCTAGCGCGAGAATCGATCATCTGTGGATGTTCAGCCAAAGACTCTAGCCCCGGATTCCGATAACTTCTACGATTCTCTCATTATTCAGTGTCCAGATGGAAGGGATGTTTGTTATTCACTTCGTTCAGAAGAGGAATTGGCACTCAAGAGCACGCATTTTATGTTTGCATTCCTATTTGAGAGTGCCCCTCCCTCCTATTTGGTTGGAAGTTTCCTGCTCAAGTTGAGACTACGGCCCCATCCTCTCGGACCATTACCCTTTCAAGCTTGGCATCCAATATATGGAGATAGCAGTGAATGAGGACAGGTTCAATCGGGCTTCGGCGGTATTCCTCGCTCGCACGTAACTCTTACCTTTTCTATCTACGTGTGGTTTTCATGAAAACCTATTTTATCAACCTATGGACTCCTTTCAATGACAGAGTCTTTGGAGCAAATTGGTTCAGGATTCTAAGGTTAGAAAAGAGTTACCACTCAAGGGAGGAACAGGATATAGATCTGTTGGAGA